>JALPQD010000322.1:2197233-2845327 GCA_023101885.1 Typhlomys cinereus
AGGTGTGGACTGTAATTTATTTTTCTACACATGTGAAACTTTTTAGGATATTCTTTAAAAATAATACATTCCTTGGGAACATCCAGTTCAGTGTCTTTGAACTTATGCACAAGTTGGTGAAACCGGCCTGGTCCAAGTCCAGAATGACCAGGGCTCAGGACAGGAGCTACTTCTCAGTGTAATGAGCATAGTGGCCACTAGATGGAGACATGCCTCCACAGCCCTGTAGGGTGTGTGGACTAGGCTTACAGTCAGGAAAACACCCCTAGATTCTCAAAGCCAGCATTGTTCTTACAAGTTCCAGAACATGCCACGCCAAAGTCTGTGATACAGGAGTGGCGTTTTATGGAACACAAACAAGCGTTTTTTATTTGGTTATCTTTTACTTTTAATTATATATTTATTTGACTCTGTGATAGAAAAGATCATTGCATGTGCGATGATCTTCATTTTCCTAGGATAAGACTGAGCTCCTTTTAAAGAAGGAACTATGTATAAAATTAACATAAGAAAAGTGTAAAGGGATGGATAGCGCTCTTCCACGTGGGTGGCAAGGCCATGTGGGGTACCTGGTGTTGGGGAAGGGAAGAATACCGGGGGTCCCAGCACCCCTAATTCGGGGCCCTCGGAATTTTGGGGGGGTAAACAGGCAGGAGCAGGCATCCTGTGTTGTTTGGGAATCCTTCGTGGCAAGGGGGTGGTTTTTCCGCCTTGCTTGCCGCTCACCCGAGGCTCTGAAGCAGACAGCCTTTGATTTACTTCATGCCGTCAGATAACCACGGGGAAGGCCCGCTCTGGGATGATTTGGAGCTCCATCATGCAGATAATGCAATCAGGAAGCACAGCGTTATGGAATTAAGGACCCATACATGCATGCTAGGAGTTATGGGTGTCATCAGGGGTTCAGGACAACTAGGTAGGGGAGTGGCTAGGACCTTCGGGCTTTACCACCACCCGTGGGATTTATCTCATCACTTTGAAACTTGGAAATTGAGTCTCTCAGCGTTTTCCAGCTTCTGCTGAGAAACACCTTCAAGGCGGGGAGGAATAGAAAGGCATTGCATTCTCCAAGGTTGTTCCCTCTTCATGGAGTATGCACATATGTTGCATGTGCATGTGAGGGTATCTTGTGCATTTTCATGCATGTGTGTATATGCATGGTATTGCTTGTGTGGCACATGGACTCTTGTCTGTAGCTATTTGACTTTAGTGACTAGTGTGTGATTGGTAAGGAAACTGACATTCTCTGCTGTCAATGTAAAAAGGTAACTGGTGACCCCAGGAGGGTATTTGATTTACTTCTTCTATAGATTTTCTTTGGGTCTATTGCCTGCCCTTAGTTGTACACTTCCACTTGTAACTGCCTTCTGACAGGGCAGCACCAGTATTATCCTGGAAAAAACCGAATGGAAGGGACATGATCTTCTCAGGAGCTGCCTTCAGACCACAGGGCTTATGGGTTCCAGAGTGGGAGTTCCTATGCTTGCTTTCATTGTGTAATGCTCTTGCACAGAGGGAGTTTGCCCTGTCATTAAGCATCTGCTTGCAGTGCTTGGGGAAGAACATAGACATTTTTTGAAGCATTTATTAGGAATTAGATGAGCAGATAGATGGATAAACGTGGCTCCTAGTCCCAGCGCATCTTCTCAGGCATCATGCTGGCCACAGCCCTGTGGGGAGCTGGACGCTGCTGTTTCTCACTTACTCCAAACTGGTGAGTGCGCAGGACCTTGCATGCCACATGCATGTTGGTGGGGCTTTCTGCTCTGCATTCTTTACTGTCACCACACTGGGGCACGATTGGCTTTTCAGATGTTACTCATCCAAAGTGACGCTTACTTTTCTTCCAAACAGAGCCCATCCAGCAAGTCTAGTGGTCAAGGAAAGAGCTGGCCCTGTGAACCACAGAGGGGAATTTTCAGGAGGTGACGCTGCTAAAGAGTAGACAGAACTAAGAGGAGAAGCTGAGGACTGTGCCCTGGTGAAAAACAGGGAGACAAAGGCTAGTGGAAGATAGAAAGACCTGCTCTATCCGGATAGGGAGAAGGGAGTGGGAAGGAGGGGCCGTGGTGAACAGAGGCAGACAACCAGAGCAGAAGCCAGGCGAGAGCTCAGACTTGGGATGTGGTTCAGGACTTTGCAAACCACAGCCACCTGCTTCTTCTCTCTCTCCTCCCACCCTCCCACGTCTCTTCTCTCAAATACCTCAGAGGCATTTCTCAGCAGAAAACTTATCTAATTAGAGATGATCCTGTTTAGAAATGTGGAAAACATTATAGCTATATCTCAGCAAATAAATATAAATCTTTAGAGATGGGTAAAAATGGCATAAAGAAAGATAAAATCACATTAAAATACAGTGAGGGTCAAGTATGGAACCACAATACGGAAGCCAGATTCCTGCAGAGATGTTCACAGTAGTCAGGGCGAGAAAAACCTTTGTTCATTGACAGAGGACAGACAAACACGTGACATGGGACATCGTTCATCCCTAAAAAGACATGACGCTCTGACACAGGCCACACACAGCTGAGCTTTGAGGATATTATGCTGAGCGAAACAAGCCACTCAGAAAAAGGACGTATGTTGTGTGATTTCTCTTATGTGAGCCAAAGTCGGAGACAGGGTGGAATGGTGGGTGCCAGGTGGGGCGGGGCACAGAGGTCTGTTTTTACATGATGGGAGAATTCCGGGGATGTGTCTGATGGTGATGGCTCTTCCGTCGAGTGGGTGCAGGTCTACCACCGAACTGCATGCATGTGACTAGACATGGCTGAGATGAGAACTGAATCTTCTGTAATTTCACTATGATTTTCAAAAATCCAGTGTTGGAGCATCTTCCCACTTCAAGAAGGAGGTCCTACCTGCTCCTTTATTCTGGAGTTCTGGGTGTTCCCCTCTTAACTGCTCTTAAAGAGAGGCGAGCTCTCACAGGTCCAATGGTGGTAGTTCAGAAGGTGGAAATTCAAATTACCTCTCAAGCATCCATCCCAAGCTCCTACCACTCTGCTTACCTTGGAGATGGGGACCAGGGCTCGGACGTACGGAGTGGTTGTACAATTTCCTTAAACACGAATAAGAGAAATATTAATACTCAAATATTTTACTGAAATGTCAAAATTTTATAAATGTTTATTTTACTTTATTTATTTATTTATTTATTTATTTATTTATTTATTTATTTATTTATTTAGTGTGTGTGAGATGGCATTATATGTCCCTGTGGAGGACCAAGAGTGACATCCTGGATTGTTTCTTTTTTTTTTTTTAATTTTATTATTATTATTATTTATTCAACTGTGTGCATATTCGTGTGTATGTGCGTGTGTGTGTGTATGTGTGTGTGTAGAATCACGGACGAACTCGTGAACCACCATGGACACCTCCACCTCCTTCTGCCCCGGGATTCACAGGCTCCGCCCTACCAGGACCAGAAGCGCGGGCCACTTCTGCCCGGCGTCTAATACGTGGGATCTGGGATCCGAACTCAGGACCTTCCGCCTGCAAGGCGGAGGCTTAACCCCTGAGCCACCTCTCCAGCCCATCCTGGATTGTTTCTAACTCCTTTTTGCTTTACTCTGGGATTTCCCTGGCCCCACCCATCAGGGTCAGAAGTGCAAGCCCCCTGGCATTCCTGCCTGTCATTTTTATGTGGAACCTGCGTCCAAACTCAGGACCTTCTGTTTGTAAGGCAGAGTCTTAACCTGTGAGCCATCCCTCCAGCCCAAAATTTAATAAATTTTATAGAAACTTTAAGACAGATGTGGTGGCACATGCCTATAATCTTAGTACTCAGGAGGCAGAGGGAAGAAGATTGCCTTGAATTCCAAGGTGGCCTTGTTTATAAAGCAAATTCTAGATTAGTCAGGCTCACAGCTATTCCCTGTCTGAAAAAGGAAGGAATAAGAAAGAGGAGACAAGGAAGGAGGAAGGAGGGAGGGAGAAAGGGAGGCAGAGAAGGAAGGAAGGAAGGAAGGAAAAAACTAAAGCCAAAAGTTACTCTTAAAGGTTAAAGTCCCTTTGACACTGGTAAAGTTGGCCCCCATAATTGTGCCAAGTAAGATGAGAACTTAGCTTCTTATCTCGCATAAACTGACATGTTAAATGTTTGGTGCAACTCTGGGGAAGGCCTGCCTGCCCCTCTAGCAGCCGTTTTCTGCGGCTGGCTTTCAGAAACATTGTGAGAAATCTGATTCCAGTCAGTTTGGAGCCTTGAAAGTCACTGGGGACTGGCTGGAAGCCCAGCAGTATCTGGGGCTCCTACTCCAGCTCCAGTGACTCCCCTCCCCCCAGTTCCTCTGACCCTGTGGGGTCAGCTGGGGAACCCTCCCCTTCACCTCCAATGAATGCACCTCCAGTCCTCCAGACTCTTTGGGGTCATCTGGGGAGCCTTCTCCACCTCCAGTGGAAGCGCCTGGACCCTGTGGGTCAGCTGGCTCTGCCCAGGCCCCACCCAGAGAGCTTAGGAGGACAGACTCTCCCACGGGACGCTCAGAACTTTCCCAGAACAAGCACATCTTCCAGCTATGGAATCTGCTCTCGGCTCCTGTTTCGCTGTCGCCCACAGGATGGCAGCCTGAGCGCTGGAGGAGAGCGGGAGTGTTGGTTAATTTCACAGAAAATTAGAGCCAGTAATGCTGTTTCCAATTTGAAAACAGAAGTTTGAGGTTGTCTCTAGAGGCGACTTGTCTTCGCAATCCCAGCTGCCACTGTGAAAGAAAGTGTGGCCGACAGTGGATAGCCCCAGGCTGGTGTGCATTTACTTTTTCTGGTCTGTTGAAATTCTATAGAGACTTGCCTGGGTCCCTTTAGCCCACGTTGGCAAATTCATATCCAGGAGCCCGTGCCCTTCCCAAGACATCTCTGGCCTTCTTGGGCTACTAAGCTCTGTGTCTTGACCTGACGAAGCCGCGTGGTAAGTCCCTCGGCCTCTGCTGTGGTCTGGGCGGGGGTGGGGGGGTCCCACCTTCTGTGCAGCATGGCCACTTGCTATTCTCTTTCTGAAGAGGGGTGATAGACACCTTTCCACTGACAGCACGTCTGACAGCCTCTTCCCAGCCTTTTGCATTTTAGAGCACCAAGAATGGTTCCCATTCCCAAGCCTGTTGAGGGAGAGGCTCTCTGGTGAGTCCTGGGTATCACTCAAGTCTCTTCCAGTGCTGGCGACAGGGGACAGAACTTTCTCAAGATCCTAGGCTGCCACTGCTTCTGTAGGTCAGATAGCCAAAGGACACCATGAGCACTGACCAACGGCCAGCCCAAAGCTGAGACTGAGTTTGTTGGCGCTGAGCTGAGCGTGGAAAGACGCTGCATGATTTCTGAGTCTGTGAAGGACTTCGATGGCCAGCTAACTGTGCCATGTTCCCTAGTCATGCACAGAACCCAGATTCTCCACATTGCTGAACTTACAGACTTGGCCTCTCTGGCTTGTGCACCTGCTGGTTAGAGCTATCAAGGCCCAAGTCTATCCAACTAACTCCTGACTGTGAGACCAAGTGTTTGGTGCCTGATAGGGTGGCCCAACAACACCCATCTGCTCTAAAAGTCACAGCCCTCAGCATCTCTGTCTCATTGCTGGGTAGAGATACTATGGTTTCCAGTGGGTTCCCAGAGTCTGTATTGGAGGTGAAGGAGTGACAGTTCTTAGTGGAAGGAGGTCATAGAACTGCTTGACCAGCTGGGCAGTGGGAGAAAGGTCCCTTCCTTAGGAGGGGCCAGGAAATAGGGCTGCGTCTGAAACTCGGTCCTCTCTCTACCATTGTTGGAGACTTGGAAAGTCTGCTGTCATTTTTGGCTTAGTTCACAGTAGTTCCCCTTCCTTCTCTGGGGACCATGTTCTTACTTCAAAAAGAGTGGAGGCCATTTCCAAGGGGGGCGTATGGGTGGGGAGAATTGCCCAAGGCTTCAGAGTCACTCTCTTGGGACCATCAGTCAGGTGGCAAGTGGCCTAGGCCAGGGAAAGAGAAGTCAGCCTGCAGACAGCTGTTCTCTGGAGGCTGGCATGGCAGAGAGGTCTGTTCCCTTCTGGGATGGTAAGGATACTTTCACCTCAAATAAGAGGGGAAATGCAGCGGCATGGTGGGCTGTGGGCGCCCATGAAAGCAGGGTACTGGGGGGCATTCTGTGAATGCGGGAAGCGAGTGGAGGTTGCATGTGAAGTATCAGTCTGGGCAGTGGGGGTGGTGGGGGCTTCAGGGAAGATGACAGAACCTGGAATGTTCCCTGGATTAGCTGAAGGGAGGGGGGGGGCTGGTGGCTAGACCCTTCTTTCCTGCCACACTCTCCTGGTGAACTCTGTCGTCCAGCAAAGAGAGATTTGGCAGCTAAGAAGCTGAAAAGCATAGACCTGGCCTAGTGTCCATGCGTTTTCCCACCACACCTGCTAAGGGATGACAGAGGAGGCCAGGCAGCAACACCAGGGCAAGGGGCCCAGGTCTGCAGCGGAGGCCTGGCTCCGCTCTAGGTTGGCTTGACCTACTGAGCACCGCCTAAGGTCAGTCTGCAGGATCGTGGCCTTTGAAATGACTCCACTGGCCCTGGAAACTCATGCTGCCACTCAGACGTCCCAGCTGCACATCTGTTCAACTAGAAAAGAATCAGCGGTGAATGTGTGAAACAACAACACAGATATGTTCATTTTCTTAAAATTTTGGGGGGTTATTTTTTCAGTTTGGTGGCTTTTCTATTGAGTATAATATTCATTTGACTTGTAAAATTTAAGTGGGATGACAGCAAAGAAAATTATCCACTTTATTCGCAGGATAGTAGGGTTGCTGGTCATCTGTTTACTGCACACCAGAACCCACACCTGGCCTCATTTAAGCCTGATGTTGTTCTCCCTCTCCCCATCATGTGTAGATGAGAAAGCGGAAGGGCAAGGGAAGCTTCTAGAATTCTGCACTGGTGGGGTCAATCAGATCAGTCCAGACCTGAGAGCCACTGCCCCGCATATACCCAAGAGAGAGACCTGAAGAGACCAGAGGGCAGCACAAAGGCCTCTGGGGATGCACCTATTTCTTAGGGATTTCCATGTTCTCTGAACACCTCACAGTTCCTGGGTCTTTGTGTATTACAAGATCGGACCTATTCTCTGGGAATTTCACCTTTTCCCCACATACTCCTTACGCATCCATCTATTCCCATGGGATCACATCTGTTTTCTGGGTCCCCACTTATTCATCCAGGGATCCGCTTATTCCTGGGGGAATCACAACTGTTTCGAGGAGTTGCGCTTATTTTGGAGAGAATGGTTGCCTGGATGTTGCTTCCTGTGACCTCTCATTGACTCCCCTGATTAAAATGAAATGAAAAAAGTTCAGAGTGCTCCTTTCCCAAGAGTGTGAGTCCTTCACAAAGACGCGGGGGGATGTTGAGATCAGCATTTGGTCTCATAGCCTGGATGTGAAGCTGGGTCTTCCACAGCCTCGAGTTGTCTTAAAGAAGCTTGTGCTTACATCACAGCTGCCCTGAACAAGAGCATGGAGGCTTTCTAGAGGGTCCGCAGCAGTAACCTTCAAACACAAAATCACAAAGATTCTCCATGAGAGATCGGGAGTACTTGCCCATGTTTGACTCATGGATTAATGGACTCTGTCCTCATAAGATATCGACTGTGTGCACTGTGGAATGTGTCTCATTCTGCCCACCTGCAGAATTTACTTCTTTATGTTTTCATGTTGTGGAAATCTTGGTTTGTAACTCTTTCCAGCGGTCTAGGTTGTGAGCTGATCTGGACCAGAAAGGGTATTCTCCAAGGTGAGCTCAGCCCAAGAGGGACCTGCACCCTTCCTCACAATGCTCCTGTCCTGGTGTTATCTCTGGCCAGGAGCAGGTGTACAGGGGGCTTGTGCGTCCTTGATTGTGGTCTTTGCAAGTTAGCTTTTTGGAATCACTTCTATGCTGTGCTTGGGAAGTACTCTGGCACCGGACTGAGGCCCTGCACAGAGGTCACTGTGAGTCCTGATGTAATATGGAAGGAACTGCATCTGGACCAGGAAGTTCAAGGCCTCCACAGAGGAGGAGCTGAAGCAGTTGAAGTCTTTGGCTACAGCCTCTCTTTCTGCTTCAAGATCAGTGTTTGATGAGAGACTTACAGTGCACATTGGGCTCAGGGTATTGATTGTCTCAGGCTAAGCACCTACACAGACATCAACAAACACTCTCTCATTGGAGCCAGCAGCCTTCTTGGTTCCTATGGTCTCTCTGACGTGCCCCGTTGATCCTATGATTCTGGCAGCCCATGCGGCCACATTGTCTCTTATAAGCTATATGTGCTTTCAGGACCAGAACAAGGGACCAAGGGACCAAGAAGTTTTATTTTCTGCCCTCCCTCTTAATCTTTAGTTCTGTCGTGAGGTTTCTATTGCCACTCCTTCCCAAAGCCACGTCTTGCCAAACTCTAGGCTCATTCATCAGGATGCAGCCGCTGTCGTCCACCACATCAGACCTCTGCTAAAGTCCTTCGGTATCTGCCATGGTGCTGGAGAAGCTTCATGTTGCTTCCTCATTACCTGCCTCAACTTCTAGGCCCATGAGGATCCCTTGACTGCTTGCTGGAAGTAGAAATGACTTACTGAAATCATCCTAGAGTCCTCTTGGCCTCACCAGTCCTTGGCTACATCTCGCACATTTATTGCCAATCAGTAGATTAGGTCTTTTTGCTGTACCTAGATAAGAATCCTGGTGAGGGGGCTGGAGAGGTAGCTCAGGGGTTAAGCCTCTGCCTTGCAGGCGGAAAGTCCTGAGTTCGGATCCTAGACCCCATGTATAGACACCAGGTGGAAGCAGGGGCGGCCTGCGTTTCTGGTCCTGATAGGGCGGAGCCTGTGAATCCCGGGGCAGAGAGAACAAGGAGGAGGTGGAGGCGTCCATGGTGGTTCCCGAATTCACCCGTGGTTCTACACACACACACACACACACACACACACACACACACACACACACGTGCAAGCACAATTGAATAAAAAGAAAAAAAGAAGAATCCTGGTGAGGCAGGAAATACTTGTTCTAGTGTTGCAAATTGGGTCCCTTGAGTGTCTGAGACTTAGCAGATGGTCTGGGACCCAAAGACTTTTAGTTCTAAGCCCTGACAGCTAGGAGCCTGTTGCTTCAGGCTTTAGAAGCTAGGGATGTTTGACTTTAGGCACTCAGGTTAGAAGTTGACAGCAGGATGAGCACTGTCGTCAGCAGAACAGCACTAGCAGCACTAGCAGTACCAGCAGCACCAGCACCAGCACCAGCAGCAATGGCAGAGACAGCAGATGGCAGCTTCTAGTGTTAGTTGCCACATAGGTGGCAGGTTCTGGGACTCTCAGCCCCACAGCAGCCAGTGGTGCAGCTCTCAGGCTTGGCACATCAGACAGGACCTTCAGCCTCACAGGAATTATAATTCTTGTCCAAGGATGTCTGAGGCCCTCGGTCCTTAAATTTGGGCTTCTCCCTGGAACTCTTCCTGTGACTAGGACCCACAATTTTTTGTTGCCATCTCTTCCCAGCCCTCTGCTCGCAACAGTTCTGCCTTCACTGCTTCGCAGAACTCTTCAGCTGTCCTCTCCACAACGTCGTCTGTTGCCGCTGCTAGGGAGGAGGTAGCTGTCACCCCAGCCCGTGCCGTGGCCCAGTGGCTGTTCCTACTGCTCTCTCTTCATGCTGCCATCTCAGACTGAGTTTCTAATAAAGGCCATGATGATTAGTGTGGTGTCAACTGAACAGGGTTTGAAATTACTTAGAAGCCATGCTTCCAGGCATACCTGTGAGGGGTTATCTTGATTCTGCTAATTGAGGTGGGAAGAACCTAAAAGTAGTGACACCATCCCTGGGTTTGATTCCTAAACTAAACAGAAAGGGGAAAGTGAGCTGAGCCCAGCATTTCCCTCTTTCTGCTTCCTGACTGTGGACACAGTGACCAGTCGCTTTACATTCTTGCCACCAAATTTCTTATCATGATGGACTGTATCCTCAAACTGTGAGCCTCCTTTGAGTTTCATCTTGTCAGAATATTTTTTTTTAATCACAGCAATGAGAATAGCAGCTAAAACAAAGGTCACTCTAGAAAAACATTTTCTCGGACCTAACATAGCAACATTGGTGGTCGGGAGAATCATATCTCTCTAATCTGTCTCGTGACCTTTCCTCCATTGTCAGGACTCACCTGCTAGGTGACAGGCAGTTTAAGGACAGGAGACATGCCAGCTTGTTTTTTATATTGCCAGACCCAGGTTAAATAATATGTGGCTCTTGTGTTCATCGAATGACTGGTTATTTGAAAACTAAGTAGAGAATAAAAATTTATGTCTGCATGCAATTAAATCTTTGTAGAAAAAAGGTCCAGAAGACAGAGGGGTGATAGTTCAAAATGACATTTGAAGAGGCTTTGTTGATACTTCGTCTTATTTTATTGATTTATAGATCTTATTAGAATACAGTCTTAAATTCCTTTCCTCTGTAGTTTATTTCCTTGGGTACCTAGGTATGCTCTCAGAAGGGTTTGCCATGAGGATTTGCCCCAAGAAAGTTTGTCCCATCTGTGTGATGGTCACTGTCAGAAAGCAGGTTACTGGGCTGGAGAGATGGCTCAGGGGTTAAGCCTCTTCCTTGCAGGTGGAAGGTCCTGAGTTCAGATCCCAGACCCCACGTATAGACGCCTGGCGGAAGTGGGGGCGGCCTGCATTTCTGGTCCTGGTAGGGCGGAGCCTGTGAATCCCGGGGCGGAGGAAGTGGAGGTGTCCATGGTGGTTCCCAAATTCTTCCGTGGTTCTACACACACACAGACACACATGCGCGCACACACACATACATACGCACACATGAACAATTGAATAAAAAAAAAAGCTTAAAAAAAAAGAAAGCAGGTTACTAAGAGTGGGCTATGACCCATGTATGCATTTGATCTGCATTAATTTTTTCCTTTAGAATTGGATTTTCAGTATGGATTCTTATTTAACTATACTGTATTTTTTTATTTCAGATAGCTTATTTTTCTGTTAATTCTTAAGCTAATGCTAAGTTTATGAAGTATTTTAGACTATATTATGCTGCTGTCATAGTTAAGATAAAGATGTCAACTTGATGATTATGGGTTTGAGCTCTGGACACATTTGTAGAGAATTAGTAGTTGAATTAAGCCCAGAGTGAACCTGTAGGAGATTAGCTAGTTGCTGTGGAAGACCCAGAGCATGGGGTGGGACTAATCCCCAGACAGGCAAATAAAATGGAGGGAACTGTTTAAGAAAGAGGGCATTTTTCTGCATACTTGGCCAGATGTGTTGGTCTGGCAAATAAGTATTGTCCCATTGTATGGATATGAGGCCAGTTCCCTTGGACCCTGTTGTTGGTGTGAGCTCTCCTGCCAACCTGGACAAGCAACCGTAACCAGGAATCATGAGAGAAAATTAAGCCCCTTGTTCCCTTAAGCTGTTTTGTCATGATTTTATCAGCAACCATAGAGGCAAATTGCTACAGCAGTTTAAAAAGATTTTGAAGTACAAGTGGGAATTAACATGAAACTTAACATGTCTTAGTTTCCAACTGGGTTAAAAAAAAATCCCACTCTGATATCAATGTCTATTGTCCCTTTGAGCCCTGTGAGAGATCGTGCATAGATCAGCAACTCTCAGCATGGTGACAGCAAGAAGAGGGACAAGGCATGGAGATGCCTGTGTCACATGGCCCAGGATCTCAGTGTCCTCACGTGGCGTGCTCATCAAGCCCCCAGCTTGCAGACCCTCGGCAGATCTCTCCTGCTTTGTCTGGGTAGGACTGGGTAGAGGTCACACTTCCTGTCACTTACAACTTTTGTCATGAGTCCAAAAATGGTAAGGAACTTACATCATCTAGTTAGATGAGTGAAAAGATGGATCCAAATCAGCAAAAGGCATAGATGATACTAGTATAAGGCAGAGGGTCTGTCAGCCACTTGTATTGGGTACTCAGGTGCCTGTAGAGCTCAGGAGGCACTTGTCTTGCAATAGGACTGTGTGAGCACAGTATGCTCCTTAAGGACCCCTGGGAAAGAACCTTACGAGAAAGTGGCGTTGCACTCAGGAGAGAAGTCTTCAAGAACTGAGTGACACTGCTGCGGGGTTTCTTAGAAATACAGATCTGAGGGGACACAGGAGTCCCCCCTTAGTCCACACAGACCACCACGGCCCTCAGGCAGCAGAGCAGAGCAGTGGTCAGCAAGTCACATCCTATGCTACCTACAGCCGCCCTGCAGGCACCTCTGCCTTCAAGACTAGAGTGCGTAGTGCACAGTGAGGGCTTATTCCCAAGCCCGCAATGGGCTGCTGTCCTAATAACATGACTTCTTAATTTTGTGGTCAGTTTTTAAGATCACGGATACTCGAGAAAACCTATTTTCCTTCTTAATTTCCTAATGACTCCACATTCTCCAATATGAAAGATCATAGCCAGAGGTTTTATACGGGGGTCATAAAAAGAGACTTTTTCTTGGAATGACTTGGTTAGGTTCTGCTGAGTATGGGCGCTGCAATGTTCTGAGCACGCCGGCCGTGACGCACATGCACGTGACACACATGCACGTGTACATGCATACTAGGTACTTTTCCACTGCATGTGACCAGCTCCCCTCAGCCTCAGTGAGTTTACCGAGGGATCACAGACAGCAAGCAAACCACCAATGGTGTCTTGCAGTTCCCAGTCACCCAGTGTGAAGGGTGAGTCACAGCTAGAACCAGGAGTCAGAAGGGGTCACTGACTCGTTGTGATCCATGGAATGAAAGTCACACTGTATTCTGTTTCCACGACTCCTTTTATTTCCTGTTGTCTTAACTCTTCTGCTCTCATGTTTTACCCAGGGCAACAGAGACACTGATCAGTAAGTGCTCTGTGATTTACAGAAGAGGCTGTTTGGGGTATGTGGATGGTGCTGATGCCACAGGGCACAGAGGGATCCAGACCAGGCCTCACTTCCACTTTTGGTGCATGTTACAGAATCCTTAGACAGGACCTTCCTACCACCCATGCGATGAGTTGGGTCGCTTGTTTCACGTGCAGACTTCTTGGCATTATGGTCTTCTCTATGAAGGAGGTGGCCCTGGCAGAAGATTACTTGTGGATCCTACAAAGTCTTCATGGTGCACTTCCTAAGCCTGGTCTA
Source organism: Typhlomys cinereus (assembly GCA_023101885.1). NCBI lineage: Eukaryota > Metazoa > Chordata > Mammalia > Rodentia > Platacanthomyidae > Typhlomys > Typhlomys cinereus. The sequence continues at coordinate 2,210,351 of JALPQD010000322.1, forward strand.
TGTTTATGGTTGAGCAAGGTTTGAAGCACTTTCCACCTACAAGGGATGTGCGAGAAAGTAGCTGGGTCATACAGTTCCCACGAAGGTCCCCACATGAGAGCCAGCTTGCTGTGGCCTGCGCAGAGCCCCTGCAGCGTCTATGGTGTCAAGGACACACTCTTCTCTTCGGAGCCCACTCTCCTCTGCAGCAGACACTTATCAGGTTCGCCTATACTTTGGTTTTTTTTTTTTTTTTTTTTTTTTGTTATAGACTACTCTGCAAACAACAGTCCTTGCTCTTGTCCCTCCAGAGCACTCAAGATCTGCAGGTTTTTATCCTACTGCAGAGGTGCAAAAATTCTGTGAGGAGTTAATACTTGGTCTCCATTTGTGATGAGTCCAAGGAGGTCTTCTCACTTGAGGATAAGTCCTTAAGCCCTAAAAAAATTCTCTTGATTGGTGGTTTCTTCCTTTCACACTGGGGCCTTTTCTGAAATGCCCATCGTGCATCTGTCCTGGCCTTGCATGCCTCCTCTCCTGTCGATCCTGTTCTTAGCTGTGGCTCCTCCTTCATTTCTTCATTTCCCCTTTCTGGGTTCTTTGTGTTTGGTTTGTATGCTCTGATGTGAGCATAGAACTCTGTCACCTCTGGGGGTAACAAGGTTGTGATTTTTCTCTATGCAGCTCCTATTTGCTTAAAAAATGAATTTGCTTCAATTTTCTGTTTTTAGCATGTTACATGTGCACTCAGGTGTTTGAATGCTTTGAATATCTATCTTGGGAGCTCATTTGTCACGTCAAAATGAGCAGGTGTCACTCTTTCTTCTGGAACCTTCTGGAGCTCCATTTCATTGGATCAGTTTACTTGGCAAGATGCTGGGCAGTGACCCTTGGCCTGTGCCACACAGGTGGGCAGCATAAACCCTTATAAGGACAGAGAGAAAAGTGTGTCCCAGGTTTCTGTCTCATCTGAATTGGCAGTTTAAAGTCTGGGGACTTACACATGGGACTGGCCCTTTGGCTTATCTATCCCTGTGCCAGTCCTGTTTTAACATTGGCAACACATGGATGAAAAAGGAAAGAAGAGGGTCAATGAATCCCAAAGCAGACCCGAATCAAATATCTGCAGAATGTAGGACATTATTCGGGTGAATTTTGAAGAAGGGATTCTGGGGCTAGGGAGGTAGCACTGTTTGAGCTGCTGAAAGTTGCCTGCTCCTTAGCCCTTAGCTAAGATCCATGGGAGCCTGCGCCCGCACCTGCCTCAGTGAGGTTTGCTTGCTTCTCAGTCTGGGGACTGCTGTCTCCGCCCCTTCTTCTTCCCTCCAGTTAGTCCTCTTCATCCTCTCAGGCCCAGCACAACCTCTCAACAACCTCTCCAGCCCACTCTGCTGGCATGGGTCAGGCAGAAGAGAGATGTGAAGCAAGACTGTGATTTAGGGTTCCAGAAGGAAGAGTGACACCTGCTTATTTGGACGTGACAAATGAGCACCTCACAAATGGAGCGTTCCCTAGTTCCTGCTAGTGCCTTCACATGGACAGCTGGGCAAATGGACCAGCAACGGGTAGGCAGCTTCCCCTGGAGCAGGCGCAGGCACCTCAGGGACAGCCAGCTGCCACCTGCCTGTTAGGCCTCTAAACACAGGGCTTCTCCCACCACAGACCCGGAAGTGGGTGGAAAACTCTAGATTCCCTGATGGCTTTGGCCACGAGACGTGATGGGTTATACTTAGCTCTCAGATGGCAGCTCCCACCCCAGGCGACATGGTGTGGGTACCGCTCGGCATCTGAAGCAGCTCTCTCGGCTCCGTCAGCAGCTGACTTGGCGGCTGCGCTGAATCTGTACGATCATCTCCTCGCAAACAACCTGTCCACGGCTCAGGCGGATTATTAGTGGAAGAAACGTCAGTCCATGACATGGCTGGGAGAAGGTCTCTGGAGGAATGCTTGTGGGGGACTCTGGGCATTGCAGATTGTCCCCAAAGCATGGAAAGACACATGTGGACCCCCTACTAGGTTCAACAGGGCAGCACTTCCTGTGGGAGCCAAGTTATGCCGCTTGCTCACCGCGCAGCTCTCTTGGGAATCCTGAACTTGCTGCGCTGGCAGCTGGACCCACATAGAGGGTCAGAGTCCTTTGGAGGAAGCAGAGCAGCCACAGCAGGGTTTACTGCAGATGTTTTGTGACATGGCTTCTGCAGAGGGCTGCCTGCAGATGCAGTGGTGGCTGTTTCCATAAATAAGTAGGCTCTGGGGATGTGCAAGAACAGAGAGGCTCTCAGAGCCAAGCAGCTGCACTGGGAACTAAGCTCAAAACACCATTGCCTTTCAGAGAGCCAAGAATGAGATGGTTCAGGAAGCCCTGTTGCTCCAAACCTTAACTGTCCTGGAATGTGAGCAGACGCATAGACTTCTGACGGACAATTGGTCTTTTCTTCCTTCCTCTCTTCCTCCCTTTCTCCGTATGTCCCTCCCTCCCTCCCTTTCTCTCTCTCTCTCTCTCTCTGTTTCTCTTTCTGTGTCTCTCTGTCTCTCTCTGTATGTGTGCGTGTGTGTGTGTGCGTGTGTGTGTGTGTGTGTGCATGTGTATCCAGAAATCAGCATCAAATGTCTTTCTGTAACACACTCCACCCTACTTTTTTGAGGCAGGGTCCAGTGAACTTGGAACTCACTGATTCAGCTAGACTGACCAGTAAGGCCTTAGATCCATCTTTCTGATTCCCACCTTGATACTGGATTTACAGACCAGCTCTTCCATGCCAAGCCTTTATGTGGGAGCTGGGAATCTGAACTCAGGTTCTCACATTTGCACAGCAAGCAGTTCACCCCTGAGCCATTTCCCTAGCCCCAGAATCCGTTTCTTCAAAATATCACCCAGATAACGTACTGCAGATATTTAATTTGGTTCTGCTTTGGTATTCATTGACCCTCTTCTTTTCTTCTTCATTTTACTTTTCTTGCTACTTATCAAAGAAAAGCACCAGTTTTTTCAGTTCTGATGGAAAGAAGAGTCCAGTCCAGCATGAATCACTGTCTCCCGGTGGTGAAGCTCAGGGATTTGCACAGTCAGACCATGACTGTGGCGATTATTCACCAGTGCCCAGCCTGCCTGGTCACCCCCAGCAGGATACCTCTTCAGACACAGGCCTCGTGTCTCTGCACCTGCACGGGTTTCCACAAGAACATGAAAGGGGAAACTTCCGTTTTTTTCCTTGAAAGAGGAAGCAAGGATGGATCCCGGTGCTTTTAGAGAGCTGATTGTTTCTGCTTTCCTAGAAATAACTCTCTGTGGGCTAGACAGTCAGCACTGGTCACTCACACCAGGAAAGTCCCCTTCAGCCTTCTGATCAGACCTAATGTTTCCAGCTACAACTCCATAAGTAAGTCCAAGCTGTTGCCTGCCTCTTGATAGGACTGGAGCAATTCTTGGTAGCATGTTTTTTTTTTTTTTTTTTTTTTTTTTTTGGAAAGAATAATAAGTAAGTGTATTAGTTATTCTTAACTGTTGCTGTGAGAAAGCATTCAAAGTTAAGCAACAAGGGAGAAAGGGATATTAATTCACTTTATAGTCAAGATGGGAGAAACAGTCTTTCATGGCATAGGTGATTTGGTGGGTGACTGAAGCTGGAGGCAAGTGAAGTCACTGCAGACTTCTTGGAGGCTCAGAGCTGCTTGGTGTAGTAAGGCAGTGGTGATGGCTAAAGAGTGGTAGCATGGTTTTTATTATTTGAATGATTTCTTTAAAAAGAATTGGATGTTAGAAGGGAGTCAGTCTCACGAGCTGTGTTTCCTATGGCTAATCCTAAGTCTGATCTGTAGCCTATAGTTGGTATATCCACAGAAAAGTGAGGGTGGACGACAGTGGCGGGCTGGGAGGCTGACTGCCCAGGCAGCTTCTTAAGTCAGATTTGCAGGTGCCACGAAATCCTGAAGTCCACGAATCTCTATGAGAGAAGAGTTACTGCCTTCCCCCCACCTTTCCATGGTTAGGGTGGCCACACTGGCAGTCTTGTTCCTGCCAGGCAGTCTTCCCCAGGCTGCACCTGTTTGCGGTTTCTGATCTCCCTCCCTTTGAGAATGTGAGGGAACATGTTGAGCTTTAGGACAAGGACTGGATACTCCAGTGTCCACTCAGAAGACCAGACCTGGTGTCCATTTAGAGATGGAGCTATTTTTGCCTGGATGGGCATGCTAGACATAGGTATCACAAGCTTCTGGCTAAAGAATATGGTAGGACTCTCTAAACAGACCCTGATTTTACAAATAGATCCTATGTCCACTTCTTGAAAATTCCATTCTTTGAAAAATATTTTCTCCTAGCTTTTCTAACCAGAAGCACAAATGTTGGGGCGGATTGCTCATATAGTTTTAACAAATGGGTACCACTCTTGCCTGTGTCCCTAAATACAGTGTAGTTTTTGGAATAATTCACACTTGGACAGAGAACCCAGTCCTTTGTTGGCCCCAGGCAGGAATTTTACCTGAGACCCCCATTTCTCATCTGTGCTCAGATCCCTGTGGAGTGATAATGCTGGGTGTTGGGAGGAGCCTGGCGTCTGCTCATGGCTTAATAAATGCTGGCTCCCTTTGAAGCAAATAAGAACCTGGCAGATTTGTTCTACAGCAGCCTGTAAGTTAATTAATACCACCCTTGCCCTCTTATCATTCTCAGATACAAAGCTAATTTGGAAAGATACATGTTTCTTTGAGCGTTGCGTGGTTAAGAGCACTCAGAGCTGAGCTTAATTAAGAGAGAGTGGCTCTTAGCGTGTGATCACTGTAGCCAGAGACGAGAAGCTTCATTAGATTATGGACTTTGCTTGCTCCCATGGCCTGACTGCTCCAGGACCAACGTGGTGCATTGACCCTGTGTGAACTCCATATAGCTCCCTGTGGGGCCTGAGGTCAGTAGGTGAATGTCCTCCGGCACAGAGCAGAACTCAGCAGTGCAATTCATGGATCCTAGGGGGCATGTCATGGAGGGGACCCAGGACCCCGAAGGACAGGGTAATCACCCTGTGGCCATCCTCCCTATGCAGGAGGCCCTCTGGTAATCTCATCGTTATCCAACCTCCACCGTGACCATGGTGTATCAAATTCTTCACAAGAGAAAGCTGCGATCTGGAACCGGGATTGGGATTCTTTTCACTGCCACTTGGGGCACAGGCACCCACATTTTCGGTGCTGGAAACTTCCATTTGAGAGAACACACCCCTGGACTCATCTTCTTTCGTGACTACCCTGGTCTTCCTACTGGTCAGCAGTGGAGGGTTCTACAGTGCCACATCCTCCTCTGACCTGCATCCTGGGAGACTTTCCGTTTGCTAGGGCCAGTCTGAAGGCCAGAGCAGGGAGCGGTGCAGACCTTGAGTGTGGATCGTGTCAGCTTGGAACAGGAGTCCTGAACGTTGATGGAGATGTGTGCGTGCGTGTGTGTGTGCATGCGTGCGTGCGTGCGTGCGTGTGTGCGTGCGTGCGCGCGCGCGCGTGCGTGTGTGTGTGTGTGCGCGTGTGTATATGTGTGCGTGCGTGTGTATATGTGTGCATGTGTGTGTGTGTGTGTGTGTGTGTGTGTTGGGATAACTAGAGAGGGATTATAGCACTCATGGCTGCCATGGCTCTATGCAGGGGGAAGCCAAGGGTCCCATGTCCCTGGCAAGAGATCAGAGACTGAATACTGGTTCTGAGGCTTCTTATCCAATGTAGGACCTAGCCTGACGGTGCCATCACAAGGCTTGGCTGCAGGATGAAAGCAGAACGTGCTTCAGTGCCCCCCTCAATATCTCCTGAGGTCCAGTAAGGAATGCTGAGGGCTTAGGTTGAGCCTGAGAGGCCGTCTCTGTGTGGACGACTGACCTCCCTGTTCAGGCCTGCTCAGCTTGCTCATTCCTACACAGACTATCCCTGCACATGCTGTCCAGTCCTGCGAGACTGTCTCTGAATGTACTGCCCAGCCCTTGTCCCTGCAAGACTGTCCGTTCTTGTGCAAACTGACCTTTGTTGATGGTCAGGAAGGTCCCCTGGGCAGGCTGCAGGATGGGCTTGGTTCTCAGGCCAGTGTCACCCACTGTGTCTTTTGATTCCTATAGGCTAATTGTGCCTCCAGTCACCCTAGAGAACTGCTGATGCCATAAATCCTCAATCTCTGCACTGACAAGCTGCCTCCTGGCGTTCTGTTTTGTTTACTTAGAGCAGTTTCACAGAACCGACTTTGAGGTGAGGAATGCTTACTGTTGGTGGGTGTTTGCGGAAGATTAATAGGTGATTTGTAACTCCTGTAATGAAAACATCACGCAGGCCCGGCAATGGGCTGCAGTTGCTAATTTTCCGGCTGCTAATTGCTAGGGCATACAGGTTCTGTTGTGAAATGAAGTGCCATCTGTAAATGCAGCCACATTTATTAAATTATAATTGCTTTTCAAATTTTTTCAGGACAAGGTATAGTTGAAACAAAGCACTGCCGTTCTGAGGGTTGATTTTCTTGCCCAGTTTCAGGAGTGACGACTTTAAGTCTGACGGACAGTCCTGTACGTTCGCTGTAAAGAACATTCTTCAACCTACTCTGGCTCCTGTTGGAACAAGAAACTCTTCCAATTTGCCTTAGAAACTCTCCAAAGGTTTTAACAAACACAAAGAGCAAACCCCAAGCTTGGAAGTAAAGGAGGTGTTAGGAAGGCAGGTGGTATATTTCCCTGGTCAGTGTCCCTGTAGTCATGTTTTTATGCCATCAGTAGAGGAACCTCATCCCGGGATTCAAGAAGCAGCTGGGGTTAAATGGTGCCATGACCCCAGGTGCGCTGGGTGGACATGGGGATCCTAAAGAGCTGCTCTCTTCTCAGAATGGGGTGAGCTTGCTTTTAAGGTGAATTGATGGAGAAACAGGTAGGAGTATTAAATGGTGTTTAAAATAGCTGTTCTTGGACTGGAGAGGTGGCTCAGGGGTAAGATTCTGCCTCTCAAGAAGGTCCTGAATTTGGATCTCAGGTCCCATATAAAAATGCTGGACAGAAACGGTGGCGGACTGAACTTCCAGCCCTGATGGGCAGAGCCTAGGAAATCTCAAAGCAAAGGTAAAAAGGAGGTAAGAACAATCCAGGGTGATTCCTTGGCCCTTTGTAGGGACATACACATGCACTCAAAAAAAAAAAAAGCTGTTCCAGGATCCTCCGGGACTTAGTTTCCCCCTAAAGAGGCCTCCACTGAGCAATCCTGAGGATCCTTTCGGTATGGTCGTTGTAAGAAGGGAAGGGTGTTCATGCCAACTGCCCTCTCTTCCTCCTTCCCAAGTACAGTGGGTCACACTTGACATTTTAGTTTCACAACTTGTGCTGTAATAAACACCTGACAGAAGCAGCTCAGGGGAGCAAGGAATTTATTCCAACTTGCAAGTCCGGGTTAAATCTACCATTGCAGAAGATTTACTAGCAAGAACTGAAGGAACTTCACTGTAGCCAGAGTCAAGAGGAGAGAGAGGACGAGCTATTGCATACCAGTAACCTTTATACAGTCCCCATACGCACCTGCCCAAGGACAGTTCTGTCCACTGTGGGATGTGTTTTCCCCATGAATGATGTGGGGAGGCTTGTCCAGAGCCTGCCTTGACTAGATAATTCTTCCTGGGTATGTCCAGAGGTCAACCTCCCAAGTGTCAAGGGGACAGTTAAGACTAACTGGCAAACTTGGCCACAGGACTCTTAGCTTAAATCTGTGGCTTAGATGATCAGTTGAGGGAATTCCAGCTGCTTTCTTATTCTTCCTCGGCAGTGGACATACACCTTCTAGGCAGCTCAGATCAAACCCATCCCCCACTCCTGGAGACACAACCAGAATGAGAGCTCAGTTGCAGCTCTTTGTGGGATGTCCACGGGATGACATACTGCAGTGATTTCAGGTCAGGAAAGACCAGTCTTGGTGCTGTCTAGCGTCTGTCTGCTTCTCTCTGTCCACACCCACAGAACTGGAAGTGGACTGAGCCGTGTAGTTAGGGACTCTATGAAGGAGGCCAGAGAGGCAAGAGAGAAGGTGGCATTCTGGACTGTGCCATTGGGTAGAAGTGGGTAACTGTCTCCCCAAAGACCAGAACATTTTAGCTGGGCTATGGTGTTTCGTGCTGGATATGAGAAAGAAGATTGTGCAAATTTTTCTTGTTTTTTAATTTATTTTCACTCTTTTACAATTTCATACATGCAGACAATGCATTTGATCATAGCTACCCCTATCGTGCAAATTTTTTATAGCACTATTTCTGCTCTGCAGACCCTGTGTAGCCTTCCTTCCCTCCCCTGTCCTGTGACTCTTCCCACTTGTCTGAGACCCTTGTCTCTGCACCTGTCCTTTAGGGTTTCCAGTGTGTAGCTGACATCTTCCAGATGCTGACCGCACAAGCATGGGAGGATTCATGTCTTCCCAGGAGCTCACACATGAACCTGTTCTCTTATCAGAAGCGTTATCTGTATTTGTCATAAAATCACCTTCTTAGGGCATGGACGTGCGGGCATTTCTTCTGAATTGTGCCTTAAAGCTTCCTTTGTAGTCCAGTGGAGGGTGAGGATCCCTGGCTCCATGTAAGGCTGATGCCATCCTCAGAAGAAAGAATGGATGCCATTTGCAACCGGGATCAGAGCCCCCAGATATCATTTATGACTTCACAGGCTTTTCGATAAAATAACCCAACCTGTAGAATTTCAGCTGTAGCTTGGGGACAGTCGGTCCGGATTCCACAGCATCTGCTCTCCTGAGAGGACTCTGTGATCTCACCACACAGAAAATGGGGTACCCTAAGTGCCTCTATTTAGCCTCTTTTATTTTTAAATTATAGAGAAGCCTGAAATTTCTGCGAGGCAGTAAAGCATCTACATGCTTGTCGCACAGAAATATGTAGCTTAATAACATTGAACCTTATCCACAGGCTTCCAAGGATTTCCAATGGTTCCACAGGGTGGTCCTTGAAGAAAGAGCCAAGGTGAGCTGAAGAAGTGTGAGGCCACTGCGTTCATGTCCCTAGGAGAAGTGTGTGTGTGTGTGTGTGTGTGTGTGTGTGTGTGTGTGTGTGTGTTAGTGCCAGTTTGGAAATAATGCTGCAGGACCGTAATGTATGGCAGACCTTGTTAGGTCTTCTGCCGCCTGAATGTGGACTGTAGTGCCATGTCTACCATGTCAGATCACAGCAAGATGGGAGCTGTGGCTTTGTCTGGGCGTGCTGGAGCCTGTTACTTTCCAGACTGGCCATGGCCAGTCCTTCCATTTGCCTGATTCGCTTCTTGCACTGTAGGTAGCTGCTAGGCCCAGAGCTTGATTAGGTTCAAATCCTGACATTAGTACTTACATTCTGGGTCATCTTGGACAAAATATTGTTAACTTGTCTTTTCAAATTTATTTTTAAAAATACTTTTTTTTTTTTTTTTGCACGTATGTATATCAGAGGGCCTCGCAAGTGTGTGCTGGCGGAGGTCCAAAGGTAACATTGGGAGTCATCTGGTTTGCTGTACTCCTTTTGCTTTGCTCTGGGGTTTCCCCAGGCTCCACCTTCCAGGGCTAGAAGTGAAGGCCACTGTTATTTCTGCCCTGCATTTTTTACATGGGATCTGGGAACTCAAGGGAACGCAAGTCCCTTTCCTTGTGAGGCAAAGGCTATAACTCCTGAACCACCTCTCCAGCCTCCCATCTTTCATATTGTGTGTGTATGTGTGTTTGCATGAGTGTAAGTGTACATACATGTAGGGGTACACACACATGGAAGCCTAGCGTTGACATCAGGTATCTTCTTCAACTGCTTTCCACTTTTTATTATGAAGGTGAGGTCTCTCACTTGAATACAGAGCTTGCCAATCTAGCTAGCCAGCTTACTCTGGGAATTCCATGTCTTTTCCTTGTGAGTATTGAATTATAGCTTTTTGGGCTTTGTGGCAAACACCTTATCCATTGGGCCATCTCTTCAGTCCCCATCTTTCACTTCCACTTTAGAAATTTGTGTCTCTTGTTTATTCTTACTCTGGTTAGATGCTCAATGACTTTCCTTATATTTTCAGAGAACTAGATTTGTTTTTTACTTCATTACTTGTTTCTATTGGTTTTCTGTCCCCTATGTCATTGATCTCTTCTGTGATCGTTTTTATTCTTTCTTTCTTTCTTAATCTGCTCTTCTTTCTCTGGTTTCCCAAGGTGAGATCTTAGATTATTGATTTGAAATATTTCTTCTTTTTTAGTATATAAGTAAATTGTAGATATTTGACTCTACACACACCACTTTAGCTGCATCTCATAAATTTTGATAGGCATTTAAAATTTTTCTTTATATTTCTTTAGAAGAGTGTTATTTAATCTCTATAAGTTTTGATATTTCACTTATCTTTCTGTATTGATATCCAGTATCTTTCTAATGAAATTGATATCTATTATGCTTGGTGCAGACACGAATAATCTCTATTCTTTTGACCTAATTAAAGCATGTTTTAAGTCTCAACATGTGGTAGATCTTGGTCAGTGTTCCATGTAAGATTGAGAAGAGTGCATTCTGTGGTTGTTAGATGAAATAGTGTACAGATGTAACTAGATCCAGTGATTTTTGATGTTGTTGAGGTCAGCCTTCTGCTGTTTCCATCACTGAAAGAGGCACACACAGTGGGCATATCTATTTCTTCTTGTGGTCCCATCAGTTTTGCCTTATTTGTCTGATATGCCATTATACACGTCTGTGTACATTAAGGGCTGCTATGTGTTCATGGAGGATTGCCTAGTGTCATTATGCAGCCCCTCTTCACCCAATAACATCCTTCATTCTGAACTGTATTCTACTCGAAATTAGCTCATCTATTTTTGATTGGCATTTATGAAGCTTATCTTTCTCCACTTACTTTTGGTTGATCAGAAATTCTTGTATGTCAGGTTGGCTTCAAATTCACTTAAAAGCTGTGGACAATAATCTTGAACTTGTCTGCACTTCTCAAGTGTCAGGATTATAGGTGTTGATTTAATCTAGATCTATTTAAAATGACTTTCTTGTAGTCAGTATGTAAGCTGTCTTTTTATCCTCTTTGAAAATCGTCTTTTAATGGTGCATGCTGACTCTCAAAGTGACGTCGATCCAGTTAAATAAGTATTATGTCATTTGTTACTTTTTTCTATTTATCACTTTGCCTTTGTTTGTATTTTCACTTTTCTCCTTTTCCACTCAGTGTGCGTTCATATCATTTCATTCTCTCTCCTAAGTCTATCGGCTGCATTTGTTTTTCTAAATTTTTTGTTGTTGTTGATTCCCTAACTGATTGATTCAGTAAACTTATTCTGCTTGCAAATGCAGGGTTCATGTGGAGTATGAGCGCCTCAGAATGTAACCTGGATTCTACCCTCCAGTCCCTGCCCTACTGCTGTTCTCATTTCACTTATGTACAGATGATTCTTGACTTATGCAATACTATATCATGTATAATATAAACATGTCGTGAGTTCAAAACATCAAACCTCTAGAAGTATTTGCTGTGTGCAACCTACCAAGCAGCAAAGCTTAGCCACACTGAAGAGATTCTCAGGATCACGTGGCTGAGTGGAGGCTGTGGCTAGCAGCTGCTTCTCCCAGCAGTGGGAGAGACCTTCACCATATTAGGAAAATGTCTAATTTCAAAATTTCAAGTATGGTTTAACACCATTGTAAAGATTTAAAATTTTAAGTTGAACTATTGTAAATCAGGGACCATCTGTAGATCGATATGATCTATATTCTGTGTACACACATGTAAGTATGTACACAGGCATGCATAATAAATGCATTGATGCTATATCATTTTGAAAAGTGATTTGTCAGATCAGTTAAGAATAAGAAAGTTACAAGTTAGGGCCGAAGCAATCATAATTGGACTTTGCATGCCCTGCGCAATGTCCAACACACTATTGACCTCACAAAGTCTAGCATCTGCTAAAGGCACCAAGATCCTTGGAGGCAAGGGACTGACAGCCACAGTAGTGTTCCTATGCTTAAGGGGAACACGAGAAAGGGTTCAAGGAAATGCCACTGGGTCCTTGTACGTCATAGGAGAGGAGGGCCCAGAGGAGAGTCAGGCATGCACAAGAAAGGACTCTCTGGGAATTGGGGCGGGAAGCACTGGAGGATGGGGGGTGAGGGGTGAGAGGAGGGAGAGCAGGGGGTTCTGGGGGAGGAGGAGGGAGGGAGGGAACTGGTGTACCTATCAAGTTTGTATGAGCGGAAATAATAATAAAAATGTATATAAAAAAAAAGAATAAGAAAGTTCGTCTTGCTTTACTTACTTTTTTTTGATGACGGTCCTTCCTTAAGTCTGTTTGCTCCTGACCCGCTTTCTCTTTTCTTCTGTAAGAAGTGAGTCTGTATCAGTTGATCTCCTCAATTTTAGTTTTTCTGCAGTTCTTTATTTCTCCTGTATGTCAAAGGATAATTTCACAGGGGATGGTGTTCTGGGAAACTTTTTCTTCTTTTCTCCTCAATATTTAAAAATGTTTAACTCCATTCCCTTTTGAATTGCAAGTTGCTGAGAAGTGGGAAGTGACTCTCGCCTTTGTTCCCCTGCAGGCAAGATGTTTGTTCCTCTGCCTTTGAGATTTTTTTCTTTACCTTTGATTTTCTGTTGTTTGAAAATAATATGTAGGGTTACATTTTGAAGGTGGGTTTTCTCCTTGTATTTATCCCATCTGAGTTTTTCTGAGCTTCGTCTATGGTTTGATGACTGATGTGAACATGCAAGTTTCTCAGGCATTATTGTTTCTCGTATTTCTTTGGTTCCTTCCTCTCTTCTTCTGGTTTTCCATTGTGCCTTATGTTGTGTATATAACATGTAATATATGCAGAGTTCTCAGATATACTATTTCATTCTGTTCAGTTTCTGCTTTTTGCTTTTTTGGTTGGCAATTTTTTGCTGTATGTGCTCAGGCTGACAGACTCTGTTCCACGCCAAGCCCATGAGAACATTCATTAAATTACTGTGTTTTCAATTTCTAGGATTTATGTTTTGTTGTTCTTAGAATTTCTACCTTTTCACTTATTTATCTGTCTTGTATGCTGTCTCCTTATCCGTTGGACCTCTTAGCCTATTAGATATGGTCGTTTATTATATCTGGCCATGTGATTCACCTGCCATAGCTCATACTTGCTCTGTCCCTTCAAACTGTGGTTTTTCCTTTTATTATCCTCTGTGGTTTCTTCTCCCTCCCTCTCTTTGTCTCCTTTCATTTTGAGGCAGAATCTCATATATACCAGGTTGTCCTGGAACTAGCTAACTAGTCAAGGGTGGCATTGAATTCCTCATCTTCCTGCTTATACATCCTGAGTGCTGGGATTACAGACATGCACTATGAACCATTTTTGGGGGGATGCTAGACATTGAACTCAAGGGTTTAGCTCATGATAAGCAAGTACTCTACAATTGAGTTATGGCCCAGCCCTAGACTTGTTTTTATTATTTTTTTAATGGGAAAACAGCATTTACGGGGGACAAGGGGACACCGTAGATAGGCTTCAGTGCAGTGTGGTAGTTCTATAGTCTTTGATCAATCTAGTGTTATTGATCCTGTGAAATTCACCAGGATCAAAGGGCTGTGTGGTTGGTTGAGACCAGGAATACATGTGTGCCACAGGGACCTGGGGCCTGTCTGGCTGCCCAAATCTGAGATGGAGCCAGGTCCCACGGTGCTTCGGGTTGATTTGGACCAACAGCACATGGACCAATTTCCTGACTGAAGTTCAGGACTTTGGCACTGGTCCCGTTTGCTCAGTATTGTACGGCATGGCTTTCTAACCTGAAGCAGAGTTATGGTAGTAGTTTGATGCTGTGGCTGACTGCTGTCTAGACGTGCTTCCTGAAAGCAGGCCCCGTTGTTCTCACTGCGCCTGGATTTGCTCATCTTGGTAATTCCTGCACGTGTCACAGGTCTTATAAACTCACGTAGAGAGCACATGCTGGTGACAGAGCAGTGCAGGTGGAAATGTGTGTGTTCAAGTCCTGGCTCTGACCTGAGCTAGTCATGGTGTCTGGTGTCAGGTCCTGAAGCTTCTTTCTCTTCAGGAAAGCAATAGTATTGAAAATGACCCACAGAAATCACTTCAGCGAGTTAATTTTATGTTGAAAGGACACTGAGTCCAAATACTCCTTTCAATATTCAATATATCATGGCGTGCATATGATGGCTTGCACAAGTGTTTCCATCTTAGAATGCAGGACTTTCTAATTCCTTGCTGAAGCCTCAGTGCTAGCCTGAAAGACAAAGTGCAGGCAGCAGAGTGAGTGGGTGGGGGTGGATCCCCAAACAAGCCTGATGAATGGACCATAGAAAAGGAGATGCATATTTAACTGTTCTGGGAACCAACTTTATCCTACCCGTGTCCTGACAAGCTTCCACATGAAAACAGACAGTAACAGCCTCTTGCTGCCAGGGAGAGCCAATGTGTCTGGTCACCAGCTGACTGAGGCTGCACAGTGAGGGCTTCGGGCTGGGGACATCCCGACACCACACTCATTCCTCTGATCTTGGGTGTGAGTGTCTTGTCTGTGGGGTTGGAAGAGATGACCCCATAGTTATGACAGGATGCAGGACAAGGTATGCTGTGCCCAGCTCCATGACAAGCAATGCCCAGGGATCACCACTGATGGTGAGTTCTCTGTGCTTTAAGGACATTCACACAGCAGGATTATGGCCTTCGTGCTAAATTAAGGCTGAATCTCAGTGAACATGATGGAAGATGGCTAAACAAGCGTGCCCTCCCCTTCCCACCTGCTTGGCTCAGTGGGGCTTATATTCTGCATCCTCTCAACCCTGGAAGAACCTGCGGCTCTGTTCTCGTGCCTTTAGAAACTATATCAAAGTTACTGGGAGGGGCCTGGGAGTCTCCACTCTTCTCGCTCTGTCTTTTTTCTGGGATGTCTTGGGCCAGAACCTACCCAGGGGCTAGGTTCCACCCCTTCACTTGGTGTCACCACTAACCATTCTCCCTTCCCCCCACAAGGAAACTGAGGCTCAGGGAAGTTGCCTAAGGACACACACTAATTAGTGGCAGAGACTTGGGGCAGGTTCCATTACGACACTGCGCCCACACAGCAAGAGGAGAGAGCCCAGAACTGTGGCCGTAATTGGGAGGCACATGCCAAGGGCCTGTGCCTGCTGTTGAGTTGATCAAATATCTCTCAGATGTTTATGCTCCCACCCACAAGCTTCTCCCTCCTTAACAGGACGCGGGCTCCCTGTGTAAGCTTATATTTATTTATTTTGCAGAGACTGAGCTCCACCCCTCCTGCTTTGAGAGCCAGGGCTGCTGGGTACATGTGTCGGGGCCCTGGCAGGTTGCTGGCGGACCCGGGCTGCCAGGCCATGGGGTTTTCAGAGAAGGCGCTGCTCGGGGTGCCGCTCAGGTCCCGCTCCAAGACCGCTCGCCCTCAGTGCTCCCGTTGGCACCCGAAGCTGCCAGCAATCGCCTGCCAAGGCCGGTTTGGGCCAGACCCCTCTGGAGCCAGCTGGGGCCTCCGCCCCAGGCTCCACCAACAGAGCTGCCTTTGTGCCCCAAACCAGCCCAGGGTTTGTGGATGGCGGCTGCTGGCAGCTAGCCAAGTCACGGGAAACCCAAACCACCAGGTTCTGGGAGACGCGAGATGAAAGACAGGCCTGTGGCCCCTGGGAGGAAGAGAGGAGCCGAGCTTGCAGGGAGCGGAAGCCTCCCATGCGCGGGTGCGCTAGCTGCTGGGGCCTCCCCATGCCTGTGAGCCATGCTGCGAAGTGTGAGCCCGTGTCACCCTCCCGCTCAGCTACGCCCAGCCCTGTGGTCCTTGCCAGGGCTCTGGGAACCCCCTTGCTCTGGGAACCCCCGCCCCTCATGAGTGGGTCCCAGGTACTGAAGAGGTTGGTGCTAGAAGCAGAGGCTGAGTCAGGCGCAGAGGGCATCAGCAAGAGGGTCAGCTGCCCGCACCAGGACCAGGAACTTGCTTGTGGCGTAGGGAAGGGCCACACCACTCCCTGCACCGCCAGTCTCCTGAATTTGTATAGATTCTAGATTCGCCTCATTATGGACAAAATCGGCCATCATGCTGATGTTGCCTGTGGCTTGGATGGATGGACTTCCGACAAACAAACCCACTTCCCTCTTCAGCCAATGCGATACTCAAGGTCTCATCCAGGTTCTTTATTAAGCAGGATGAAATAAATACACAGGGGATTTACTAAGAGAAACACCCGTGAAACAGACCGAGGCTGGGAGTCAAGGCCAAGGTCAGTCCCCCTAAGGGACCTGCTGGGGGGTGGGGCTGAGGGGCCAGGGCTTGGGCTGCAGCGCCCTTAGAGGAGTCAGGGGACCCCAGTTGGTTGTCCCAGCCAAACACGAGTGGATTGTGGAGCCTGTTGGGGGCTTGGGCCTAAGTCCTACTGAATCGGGTAGAGTAGTTCCCATGATCTGTTAGCGTGGGGGTGCTTATTTAGTCCACTCTCCCCTCAAACAGAATTGAAGTTAGGTTCCAGATGGTATGTGTTGTTTTTGAGACAGGGTCTCATGCTGCATCCCCGTGTAGCCTGGAATTCACTGTGCAACCTGGACTGACCTTAAATTATCAGGGATCTTCCTGCCTCGGCCCCATAAATTCTTGGATTACAGGTATGTGCCACCATTCGTGGTAGATTTGTGTTTTAGCGGTAATAGTTCAGCATGATTCACCAATAAAGTGGATACTGTGATTCTCGACAGCAAGTGAAAAGAGAAAAAGGCAATCGGATGTCATGTCGCATCTATGAAATAAAACCAGCCAACATTCAGAGTGAGCTTTGCCCTTGTAGACTCAAACCAGGGCGAATTTCTTCCTTAAGGTCTCTCCAACAAGTCACATTGGTAAGATCCACACGAACGAGGAAAAAGATTGGAGGTTCCTTCCACCCTCCATATTGGCCGACCGTGTGGCACAGGTAGACATGCAAACCACATTCAGCTCAGGAGCCACTGGTAAAATAAGGAAGTATCCATAAACCTCCAAACTCTCCGTGGTTCTGGGAACTGTGGAAACCAAAGGTGCTGAGGTCATAAGTTTGGTCTCTTATTCAGGCAGCAAGCCTGGAAAGAAGTCACCGGTGCGTGAACCATGGCAGAACCAAGACCACTTGGCTAGGGATGTGCACCAGGCAATAATGCATGGTACCTGAGGGCAAGTCACCCAGAAGCGGCCAGGTTCACCAAGGGCTCGGGGTTCACCAAGCACACCAAGTGCGTCTTGCTTGTCAGTCACAAGAATGGCTACTGCTGGGGGATAGGAATGGGTAGTAGGAGCAGAGGGGCACAAGGCTCATTAGGACCACGCTATCATTGGAAACAAGAACAGTGAAGAGGGGCAGGCTTCTGTTTCAGTTGGTCTGGGACCGAGGGCTTCCTTAGAAGTTTCTCAGGATAGTCCCCAGCCAGCTAGAGGGCTGCTCGCCCTTTTGAATAGCTAAGCCCTGGGCTGATAAACGAGAGACAAGTAAACAACTGTCCCCGGAGCTCAGAGCAGCTCAGAATCATCAAAGAAGCAAGTGCTCAGGGCAGAGAGAAGGATGCAGTGCAGAGTGCAGGACAGACATATGACCGCAGGCCAACCCTGTCTGTGGGCACTACTTGAGCCATAGTCTCTTTGACTTCTGTTAGCAAAGGTCAGCAGTGACACCTGAAGTATCCATTTTAGGAGTCGACATAGCAACTGTTGCAGTTACTCCCGTTATGGAGGAACAAAGGGTTTTATTCCTGTCTATAGTTGTCTCACTGCAGTTCTCAATCCAGCGTGTCAAGAGACTCATACAAACACTAGGGGTCACGGGAACACCGGGGTCACGGGAACACCGGATTCACAAGACAAGTCCTTGCTGCTGAGAGAAGGACGAGCTTCCCCTGTCAGATGGCATGTCTGTCCAAGCATGGCGAAGAGCACCAACTTCCTTAACCAGTTCCTTACATTTTAGCCATCTGAGTGTCCACCATCAATTAGACAATCTTAGGGCTTAACTCAACGACTAACTCTTCACAAATGCACCCAGAGCCAGAGTCTTCGATTGCCACATCAACACCTGTGGATGTCTACCTCAGTACCTAAACACCCCTTTTCCTACATAGGGATACAGGAGCAGCCCCAACCAGGAGAAGCTTCCATCTGCCTATAGAATAGGGCCTATCCTTGAATTGCTGGCCAGATATGAGTCACGTTCAGCAGCTTTGATCTCCACATGTCCAGTAGACACTGACAGTTAGTTAACGCACAGCAGGCGCTGAGTTCTAGATTCCAAACACCTTTCCAAACAGAGCCTATATCTGTCCAGCTGGGGGGTCAGGGCATGAGCAAACCTGCTTGTCTTTCCAAAGTGAGACTAAGGGTCCTCTGCACGTCCACATTTCATAGCTTTGAAACAAGACACTCCAGCTTTGAACAGACCCATCCAATCTTCCAAGGAAAGCATGGGGCACAAGAAGGACCCATCTTCAAACCCTCAGACACAACAAGACGCAGTTCATAGCAGGTCATGTACTATGTCCAAGAAAAA
This sequence comes from Typhlomys cinereus, assembly GCA_023101885.1. Classification (NCBI taxonomy): domain Eukaryota; kingdom Metazoa; phylum Chordata; class Mammalia; order Rodentia; family Platacanthomyidae; genus Typhlomys; species Typhlomys cinereus. The sequence goes on from JALPQD010000322.1 coordinate 2,228,834, forward strand.
TCGATTTGGAAAACAGCCAACTCCCACTTTGCTGGGGGAAACTCTATGAAAAGTCCACATCATCTGCCCTGTCTCCTGTCCCTGCCTCCTGCTTCTATGCGCAACCTCTTTTGTCTCTTTCTGCGTCTGGCCTGTGTTTGCCCGCCTGTGCACACCTATAGCATGTGACATCTGACTCATGTGGTGTTTTCTTGCTGGTGTCTTTGCTGCTTATGGGCTTTTCTGTTGTCTCCTCACAGTCCTACAAATTCTTCTGGGTCTTAAAAGCTATCGTTGAGCTCCATCAGCAGTTTGTCCGGATCCTCCCTGTACTGCCTTGGGGAATTCCTTGGACCACATAGTCCACCTGGGCAGATGTTGCATATGGACTTGAACGTGATCCTGCTGTGGCAGGAGGTGAGAGCACTGCTCCCAGGCGGGAAGCTGTGCAGTTTTGCTGTGCTGATCGTTGGCGTCAGGTGCTACACTGGATGGAACAGAGGATCATGTCCTCAGAAAGAGGAAGAGCTGTTTCACGAGACACATACTGAAGCTTGTCATTTCAGATACACGCAAAGGGGACGATCTATTGCTGGAGTGCTCACTAAGCCAGGTCTGGAGTGAGGTTTCTGAGTGACTCTGCGTTTACTAGTGAGTCTTCCAGGGAGTCACTAGGAACACTGCGGAAATAGCGTCCCCAGTTCTTGGTGAGTCTTATGCTTTTCTTGCACCATGTGTTTTATTGAGGTCTGTGATGGGATGACTTGTGGGAACATCTGCCATGCTGGGGACATTTTTGTGGTCACACAAGGAGGGGGAAGTGTCATCTCGTAAGCAGAGGTCAAGGACGATGCCCAGCATCCTCAGGCCTTAAATAGCCCCAGAGTTCCTGTCACCATCCCCAGTGGTTTCATGGAGTCAGTCCAAGGTGGCACAAGGACACCTGAGATATCCTTGCACAGTGCAGCAGCAACATGGCAGGTGACCACACCACACACTTACCTAGTGCCAGAAGTTTTAGGCAATGACACACAGGCCAGTGCACAGTTACAAGGCCGCTTCCAGCCCCTGGAGGAGTCCAGCTGAAGGCCTGATGGGTTTAGGTTGTATAGGACACCAGGAGCAATGAAGGCGTGAAGACATTTAACAATTATATACCACCCCACAATTATATACCTTCCCCCTTGTGAAAAGTGGGAAGGAACCCTTTAAAAGCAATGGGATAGGAAGACCAGCAATACAAGCTTCTGCTGAGAGGGACTTGTGAATGTGCATAGGTGTGCATGCATGTAGCAATATTATATAAGTGCATGTGTGTGCATGCACAGACAGGCACATGCATGTTGATCATCCTAAAGTGTCTTTTCCTAGCATAGGTCACAGACTGAATCTGTGATTCTGAAGTGCAGGTTTAGGAATTTTTGTGTTTGGTTTTAAGATAGAGCCTTTCTATGCACCTCTGGCTGGCCTGAGACCCTGTTGTATTTCCTGCCTCTGCCCGTCTAAGGCTGGAATCACAAGCACAGGCCACTATATCTAGTTCTAAATATCTTCTTGAATCACATTTCAATTTTGTTTTCAGCTTCTTCCTCCTCCTCTTCTTCTTCCTCCTCCTCCTCTCCCTTCTTTACTTGGTTGCTTCTTTGGGTCAGGTTTTTTCACCCTTGGAATACTCTCTGGGGCTGACTGAGTCAGTACCCTAGGGTCTACCACAGGATCCAAGGACATCCCAGCCACTTAGGTCCTGAACATTGTACACGTCCTTGAGACGCAGGCTCACTGTGGGGCTCAGTCCTATGAGCCCTCCCCCCTGGTCGTGATCTTCCTTTCCTTGCATGTCCTTCCACCCTATCCCTGTTCTAATTAAGACAGGAAGGGCTTAGGGTTAAAGTTCACGAATTGGGCTGGAGAGATGGCTCAGGGGTTGTGACTCTGTCTCACAAGCAGAAGGTTCTGAGTTCGGATCCCAGGTCCCACGTTAAAAAAAAAAAAAAAGGTTCACATGAGCAACTCTCTTGGATGCCTCTCCTCAGCTTCGGAAAACCCTGAGTTCTTCCCAGGTAGAATGACTAGAAGAAGATAGACCAACTTTCCCCTCCGGTCTGAGGGAATATAACCACTTCCACTGGGTGTTCTGGCCACATGCCTGGAGCAACCAGGCAGCCATATCCTCCCTAGAAGCTGTGATGCCGAAAGGGCCCAGCAGAGCCTCCTCTTGGGTGCCAGTCATTTCTCGATAGAGAAAGCCAGAGATACTGCAGAAAACACAGAAACTAGACACAGCACTTGTCACTCGGCGCAACCTCCCTGCCCAGCAGAACAAAGCTCTTTATGACATTGCTAAAAAAAAAAAAAAAAAATCTGTTTGAGAAGGTTGCTAGAGAAACACAAGAAGTGAGTGTCGAATCTGAAATAGCCAGTCTAGACGCACTCCCACCGTCTGACCTTTGATGTATTTCCTAATCCTCCAGCCTCGCCAGCAAATTGGTGAGTAAGCAGCGACTCACTTTACACGCTGTCATGAGGCTGATGAGGCCCAGGTCACTATTATAAATTTCATTCTGGCTGCTCCATGGCGCGGTGGCCTTCACAGCACAGCTCCCGTGTGGTTTCTAAGCTGTGATGTGTGTCTGGGTCGCCATGAACTAATTTCAAGTCTATTGAGTCCAAAAGCCACAGGACTGCAGAAAAAAACAGAACTCCCTCTCAGCCAGCAGGGCCCCAGAGTTTACATAAAATGAGGAGAGGAAGGCTGGAGACGGCTCTGGTGAAAACAAAATAAAAAGCCAGTGACGTTCAAGACGAGGAGGCTGAGCCTCCCCCTGAGGAAAGGGCCCGGGGTGGTGTGTCTGCACAGGTTTGCTCAACAAATAAAACCCTGGCCCGGCTTGTGGGGCCCTGGAGCCTGGTGGCGGGGCCTCCTGACTGCTTTCCCTTTGCCTCTTGGAGTTCTGTCTGAGTGGTTCAGCAGCCGCCTGTGCTCAGAGGTAGGATATTAGCTTGGCTCCAAGCAAACTCAACAAACACTGACTTCATAGAACTGAAAGCAGGTTGACTCGCGTCCTGAGCCCTAGGCTCTGGGCTTTGAGAACCTGCAGACTGGGCTCCTTACTTGCTGGAAGGCTGATCCATGCAGTTGTTCAGGTGACCCGTGGCCACACTACATGCAAAGCAAGAGGGTCATGGCTCAAAGAGTAGAGGGAGGACTTTGGAATGAACAGGTCCCACAGGAGGGCTGGAGACTTCTAGCTGGACTGGCTTCCCAGAAGAACAGTGATCAGTGGATACTCATGAGCAAGACTGCTGAGAAGCCTCCCTGTGGTCAGACCCCCACGTGATGTCAGACACCTACTGGAAAGGAGGCCTAAGCCTTCTTCCTGAGTCAGTCCAAAAACAGAGGGAGCATATCTCCAATGGCAAAGGTTTTAGGCCAAAAGGAGTCGTAGTCCCTACACCATATAGGCTTTCTGCTGTGGGGGGACCCTACCACAGCATAGAACACAGGGTTTTACAAATGTCAATTTGTGCAGTCTGCTTCAAGAATCAATATTAGGGATTCTTTAGCAAACATTATGCCATTGGGAGACAGAAAGCTGGAGCGGGGCTCCGGATTTCTCTTTAGTTGTTCACGGCTAGATGCTAAAGCTCTTGTGTGGCCTCCGTCCTCTGTACCTGTCAGACTCTTGGGATGTGGGATCATCTACACCTCTATTCTCCACACTGTGGACTCCTCAGGATCTGGGATCCCCTGTCTTCCCTGCCTCACGTTCCATATAGGCCTGTCTTTCAGGATCCCCTTACCCCTGTCAGTGTTAGCACAGCCCACTAGAGTCTTTCAGATGGATGTGCTTAGCATGTCTGCCCATTGGGTCCTCACAAGGTAGCTGATATTCTCAGGATAAAATAGAAACATCTCTGTGTTGTTTATCCTGGGTCAGTCCTTCCAGAATTTTCTGAACCCTCTAGAATGTCTGCTTTCTCTTGACGGGCATTTCTGAAGTAGTTCATGACTCAGGATCTCTGGGACAGGGATGGTTTGGGGCCTGGAGACTCCTGGGGGATACAATGCGGAAGGCCAGAATGGAGTCAGGACCTCCTGACTGCCTGCTCCTGTGGTACTGTGTGTTCTCTGAAGGTGGCCGGTTCTAGGAAATGAGGACACCTGCCTGATGTCTTCTACCAGGTATCCAACAAGGAAGACTCACCTGTCCACTGCCTCCCTGTTGAGGCCTTGCTGCATCTGAGAAGCTGGCCAGAGTGCAGGGACATCAGGAACACGCCGTCACAGACTCCCTGTGCATTAGAGGATGCTTGTGTTGCAGGGAAACGATCTTGACCGTCCCAATGTTGTAGGGTTCTTGTGTTCTGGAGTTAAAGATTGAAACCAGAACATGTGTAGAGGATTAAGGTAGAGTTTATTAGAGAAGAGAAAGGTTGGAACTCATGGACTCCAGACATGGAGTGCCATGAGGGGCTACGGAGCCTCCATGAGAACTCGTGGTGGCTAGGCATGGAATTCATGAGGAGCAAGGAACAAGAAACAGACTCATGGCACTGGAGTGCCATGAGGGGCTAGGGAGCTAAAGATGGCTGGCAGGGCCAAGTATATTTATACACCTAGACAAGCCCAGGGAAACTGTTTTTTTCCCATTGGTTAACTCCCATTGGGGCCCAACCCAGTTGCTCTTGGGTTGTTTGAAATCTCCATAATCCTTTCATAGGGAAGTTGGCCATCTTATCTCTGGGAGGAGTCAGTTTTTCAGCTGCAGTATTCCTTCAGGGTGATTCCAGCAGTGGGGGATGGCCTTCAGAAATTCTAAAGACTTGAGAGACCCTTCCCAGGATGGCTGCTCTAATCCTGCCTTACTTGGGGGTGGGGTTTTAGGAGTAAGAGCCACTGAAGAGAGATCGTACATAGTATGGACTCCCTCTTTTCCCTTCTACGTCACCCTGAATGAAGCCGATATCCTCAAAGGGATATGGGGTATTCTAGATAAGAGTACAGACCAAGTCACCCACATGTCCCTGTCTCCGCCACGGAAGGCAGGGGAAGCAACAGACAGTCTCAAGCACAAGTGATACGGGCTGCTTCATGCACTGGCTTGGGAGAGCCAAGCTCCAGAGAACCAGTTCAATGTCCTGAAAATTCAGTCTCTGTAAAAACCATTGTGTGCTGAAGAGTAAGAAGTGGGGATGAAATAAGAGGGTCTGTGATTTGTTTTCTAGACCCCCCCAGATGATACATACTACACCACCCTTACATGTGGTGCCACCTTCACTGCCCCCCCAAAACAGACCCTTCCTGGAGACTTGACTCTGAGGCAGGATTAGAGCAGCCATGCTGGGATGGGTCTCTCAAGGTCTTTGAAGGTCTTTGGAATTCCTGAAGGTCATCCCCGACTCCTGGAATCACCCTAAGGGAACACTCCTGTGAGGAACAGACTCCAATCCTCCCAGGGATAAGATGACCAACTTCCCTATAGAAGGATTATGGAGATGAGTCTCCATATCCAACAAACAACTTGACCTCTAGCCCACATGGGCCCAAGAGCAACTGGGTTGGGCCCCAGTGGGAATTAGCCAATGGGAAAAAGGCAGTTTCCTGGGCTTGTCCAGGTACACCTGGCCCTGGCAGCCATGTTTGGTACCCTATCCCTTCATGGCACTCAAGGTGCCATGAGTTCCTTTTCCAGCTGCCTGCTTCTCGTGGAGGCGCCCTAGCCCTCATGAGTCTGTTTCCAGCTGTCTTGCTCCTCATGGATTCCATGCTTAGGCACTGTGAGTTCTCCAGGGTGCCCTAGCCCTTCATGCCACTCCACGCCTGGAGTCCATGAGTTCCAGCCTTTCTCTCCTCTAATAAACTACACCTTAATCCTCTACACGTGCTCTGGTTTCAGTCTTCGACTCTGGAACACAAGAACCCCACAACATTGGGACGGTCCTTTTCCCTGCAACATTTGGGGACCACGAAGGGATAGTTCCGATTGTCCTGCAACACTAACTGTTTGCTTTGAGTTCACCTACCCTTCTGTCCACAGAGATCCTACAGCTTTCACATGCTATGAGGATGGAGGCCTTAGTTTCATCACTTACAGACTTAGGACTTGGTTCTGGAAGGAACAGAACCAGCCTGGAGATTCTAGCCATCCTTTCCCCTCATACCATGGTCTGTGTGAAATACTTGGCCATTCAGCATCTTGAGACCCTTTGGATACTTAGCAGTCAACATCATCTGAAGCTCAACTGTTAACCATCTGGGAGAGTTCACGTGATGGCCAGTATCACTGCATAGCCAAGGAGATTTCCTGGGTACCAGGAGCTCAGAAGTCTCCAAAACCAACCCTGTGAATGCGCAGTGCGTGGCCTTTGAGCTGTGTCAGGGCCTTGGTGCTGCTGTCACAGAATGCCATTGGACGGCAGCTTGGAGACCACAGACATGGTTTCTCACAGCTCTGGAGACTGGAAGTCCAGGGTCAGCTACAGTGTCTGAAAGGGTCCTTCCTGGTCCATGGATGGGGCCTTCTCACTAGATCCTCCCAGTGAGAGGCAGACAGTGCTCTGGGGTGTCTCTTTTATCTGTGTTCTTGAGTACCCTCACCTCACCATCTCCCAAAGCATCATAGGATGCCAAGAGAAATGGGGGGATGGCACTCAGATCATAGTACCCTGAACTGTCCCTATTCTCTTCAGCTAGATGGTCTGAGCACCCTTCCAACTCCTGGTTTTCCCAAAATGAAGAGAACTTCTTGGTCTCAAGAGACAGAGCTGTTTCTATCCTAGTAAGGACAAAAGGAGCACGGGTGCCTGCTTGCAGCCCTGTCTCTGAACAGGTGGCTTTTACTGTTGGTCAGAGAAAGACGCCAGCAACTGGAGCTGTGTGAGACCTAAGGTTGCTTATTTAGCCTTCCAAGGACACACTTTAGTCTCTCATGACATTGGGTACAGATGTTGGAACCCACGTCAGCAGGACTGATTCTGTGCAAGGCTGTGAAAGAAGTTCTATCCACGTCTGTCCTCTCTGGCAGGTCTTATGGGAGTGGATGATGCAGGTCAGGTCTCTTCCCCCTAATGCAGAGCTGCCGGTAGCTTCCCAGCCTGACACTGGGATTTGGGCATTTTGACCAAGGCACTGGATTTACTGTTTGTAAAATGGAGTGATGTGACTCAGTGAAACTTGAAAGGATGAAGGGAAATACATTTGTGTGTCCAAGTCCTGGGGACTTGGTCCTTGGTGAGAGCTGAGCCTGACATGTATCTGGGTGGTTCTGTGCTGAGGGCACCTGAGGGATCCTCCACGTGCCTGTGCTGTTAAACCTGGCCGTGGGCGCATCACCAGCAGAGGCAATGTGAAGCTTTGGGGAAGCTTTGGGGAAGGAGAGAGGTTAAAGAAAGGGGACACTGCCTGCTCAAGGCTTTGTTTAGTAAAGACCCTCAGTGTGGGGCGCTGTGGGCTGAGCCTAGGTCAGAACAGGTGGCAAGTGGTGATAGAAGGTAGGTTGTCTATGTGTATGACCCTTCCCTGGCTGTCCTGAGCCTGTATCCACTCCTCGATGAGGAGCCGCCTGAGCCTGCGCCCTCAATGAGGAGCCGCCTGAGCCTGCAGAGGGAATTGACAGTGGTGACATGAGCCTGTCTTGACCCAGCAGCTGTTGCAGACCCCACAGAGCCCTGACTGCACCTTGGTAGAACTGGGGCTCCATAGTGGGCTACGCTTATCCCGATCACCCTTGGGGTGGGTCATTTGTTGTGTCTGCTTCTGGAATTCCTACATGAACTTGTCAAGTGCACAAACTCCTCAAGTCGAGAGGCAACACACCCCAAGTCTAAGGCGAGACTCTCAAAGCGAGGGAACAAGGCCCATAGCCTCTCTGACTTCTACCATCAACATCAGAGGTTGTCTACAGCTATCTAACTCACAAGGTCCTGCTGGAGCTGCCTCGTGTGCACATGTGCATAAAGCACTGTTGGGCTCAGACACCACAAGACTGTGTGTTGCCTCAAAGTTTTCTATTACTAACATTTTTTTTTTGTATGTGCACATAGGGTGTGTGTGTGTGTGTGTGTGTGTGTGTGTGTGTGTGTACTTAGGTCAGAGGTCAATGTTGGGTGCCATACTCAATTGCTCTTCACCTTAACTTTTTTAAAGAGGTCCTCGGACAGAACTTAGAATGTACCTATTCAGCTAGACTGGCTGGCCAGCAAGCACCTAGAATCCACCTGTCCCTGAACTCAAGTACTGGGGTTACAAACGTATACCACACCCAACTTTTATGTGGGTGTTAGGGATCCGAACTCAGATCCGAATGCTTGTAGAGTAAATACTTCACCCATGGAGCCATATCTCCAGCTATTACTAACATTTTAAAACAGGAAAACACAAAGATCAAGTCCATTACCTTAATAACCATGGGTCACGCTGTGAAGATCTCTCCATGGCCCACGTTCATGTTTGTGGAGATTAGACACAACTATAATAAAATCAGCAGGGAGAGAACACTTTATAGCAATTTCTAGACACGCACAGCCTGATAGAATCTAATGGGAAGCACATGTGTAATTTTGGTCTTCTAGTTACCACATTTTAAAAAGTTAAAATAAACAGATGTAGTTTTAACATTTCATTTTACTTGATTTACTTATATTACCATTTATCATTTCAATCTGTAATCAATGCAAAGATTACTAAACATTTTGTATGCTTTTTATATGATCCTAAATTCAGCGTGTATTTTAATGCTCACAGCTTGCCTAGGCAGGTGTGCACATTGTCAGTGCCCACATGTATTCAGCGATGACTGTGGCTGTCCCTTGAAATCAAAGATGGAAGACATATAACAGGATGCTGGTTCAGGTGGAAAACCTACAAATGTGGCAGAACACGGTGAAGACAGGAGGTGTCTAGTTTTCTCTACGCTGATTTAAAAGGAGGCAGCTGCTGCAACCAAGCATCATCACTGTCCACACCGGCAACATCTTCATACCACCTCCATTAATGTTAATGTTCAGGAATATCATGGCACCTTCAAGAGGTAGCGCACTGAAGGAGGAAGGGGCATTATGCTGGGCAGGCCTCGAGGTCTGGCAGCCCACCCCTTCTTTCTCTTCCAGTTTGCTCTTGCTTATCTCCTGATGACTGCAGTGACCTGCACCAGCTGCTGCTTGTGCCGTATGACGGACTGTATCTCCTCTGGAACTGTAAGGCACATACATCTTTTCTTCGTAAATAGCTTGAGTCTGAGTTTTGTCTCACAGCACAGTAACTGCAACAATCTCCATTACTGCTGCCGTCACTATCACTATGTGCGTCCCCACCATTGCCGTCATTTCACTACCGCAGCCACCACCACCACCATCACCATTGTTCCTATCCCTGCTACCATCCTCACCACGACCTGCATCAACACCATTGCCACTGTAAACACCGCCATTTCACTATCACCACTACTACTTCACTGCCACTATTACCTCCATTGTCACCACCAGCGTCATCTCCAGTATCACCACCTCCACCACTACCATGTCTACCACCAGCATCATCTCCACCACCACCACCTCTATCACCACCATCATTTTACCAACACGATTACTACCACTACCATACCATTTGCATCATAACCACCCCCACTGCTACTACCTCCTCAATACCACTACCGTCACCACCCTACTACAACCACTATCACTATCATTACCACTCCATTACGTGGCCACCACCCTTTCTACCACAATTCCCACCAATACTAGTCCATCATCATCATTTCTATCACTACCATCACTATTATTACCACCACTACTGCCACCACTAGCATCATCACAACCATCCCAGTCTCACCATCATCAGGTAATCATCCAGGGCTCATCCCGACATACTGTCCCCTAGGCACCCTCTTTTATTATTATTATTATTATTTATTCAATTGTGCACGTGTGTGTGTGTGTGTGTGTGTGTGTGTGTGTGTGTGTGTGTAGAACCACGGGCAAATTTGGGAGCCACCATGGACGCCTCCACCTCCTCCTTGTTTACTCTGCCCCAGGATTCACAGGCTCCGCCCTACCAGGACCAGAAACTCAGGCCGTCCCCGCTTCCGCCCGGCGTCTGTACGTGGGGTCTAGGATCCGAACTCAGGACCTTCCGCCTGCAAGGCAGAGGCTTAACCCTGAGCTACCTTTCTAGCCCCACCTCTTATATCATCGTCCTTATCCTTCCAAGTTCTGTTAAGTACTGGGTATGCCAAGAAGAAGGACTGGAAAGAAAGGAAGGAAGGGAAGAAGAAAAAGATAAACTGGAAGCTCCGGCTGCCAGGTGGTCACAGGCTCCTTTGTGCCTTGGGGCTCTTGCGGCCTAAGTGGTCATTTGATGGAGACTTGTAGGCATGGACTCCTGCCAGACTCTGCTGCTCTTTCAACAGTAGTCCTTTGGGGAGGTTAGCTCCCCAGAGACCCCACAGTGGGGATTCGTCCTTGTCTCCCACTGCTCCTCTTGGGCAGCTGGACAGCCTCAGTCCACGGACAACCAGTGCCCTCTAAGATATCCTTCTGCTGATGGCTGTCGGGCACGCCCACTAGCTAGAAGTGTTGCTGATGCCTGAATCCTTCCCAGCCAGCTTCCAGCTTACCAAAATACCTGGGGCTTAGAGTAATCTCTTTTCTTTCCTCTTGTCAGCTGGCCAAAGCCAGGGAGGTGGCTTTGTTTGGGCAGCCGTCTCGCTGAGCTGTGAGTACAGCTGTGGAACGGGGCAGACAGGCAGGTTTGGGTTTTTCACCGTCTTCTCATTGCGATTTATGTGACTGAATGGCTTGCAGCTGCTTCAAAGAGATACCTACCTAGGGCATTCACACTATTGTGGCGGGAGAGGGGACGAGCCAGCACAGCTGGGGCTCATTAAAACCCCACCTTCTCGAGCTTGGCTTCATGCTGTGGGATGCAAACCCACAGTAAATGCAGACTCACAACTTGGGCAAAATAGCCCTTTCCTGGGCCGTCAGGGAAGGAAACTTCCCCAGTGGCCGAGCCTGACTCAGGCTCATCATCCTATACACGCGGAGCATGAAACAGCTGTCCTTGCCCAGGGAAGTCAGGGCCCTGCTCAGACACATATTGCGTCGTCTCGTCTGAGGGGTCTTCTCTAGTCCTGCACATTTATGCTTTTCCACAAGGTTCTTTTGAAACCATTGCCAAGAAGTTTCCCTGCACAGCAAGTAGCCACCGAGTCCCCACAGCACTTGCTCATCTGCACTTCTTCCACACCCAGGAAGAGCAGTACTCCGTGGTGGGGGGTGGGGGTGTCCTTGAGAGGTCAGTGCCTGTGGGCAGCCTGGACCCAACACTTAACCGTGGTGGCAGAGGGGCCGACCTGAAGGAAAGTGGAGGAGCAGAAGCAAACTCTTTAGATTAGACTGGTGAAGGCTTTGGTGAGTTGTAATTACCTAGTATTCGTTCTTTTGGATATAAAAGGACTTCTCCCCACCTTTCATTTATCACAATCTCTCAGCCATTGTTGAGATGTCTGGAACACATAAAAAGTATTTTTCCAAATAGCACCAATAAAACATCCCAGATGTATGATCCTATATCTTATATTCTGTCTCTCTCTCTCTCTCTCTCTTTCTCTCTAGTCCTATGGGAACAGTGAAGAAAGGACTTGGCAAAGCTGTGTGTGGAGACCCCAGGACCATGAAGGTCTCCAGGAGTGCCCCCCACATCTGCCCACATGGCCGCCCTTCCTGCAGACACCAGGCAGGGCCTTCTTCCTGGCTGCAGGCAGGCCCGGGGCAGGGAGGTGGGGGAGACCCAAGGCCCCAGGGCTTCATTTCCATCCTGTGAACAGCTGTTTTGGCAAGTGCGAATAGAGTTGGGCTTGGAAGTGAACATGCAGAATGTGGTGGAAGGTGGTTAAACAGTGGCCTCCAATCCTTTTTTTTTTCAATTCTACGTAGCTTCCGGACTCTTTCCAGGACTTTCCTGGCTCAGAGTAGCCTGTGGAATCTTCCAGAAGTTTTTTCTTTTTGATCTTTGTGTTCCTTACAGCTTCTGTCTTAGGATATTCCTTGATTCATAATGGTAAGCCCATACGTGACTGCCACATCCCCTTCAGTGGCCATCGGCAGCCGTGTGGTGACCATTTGCTCCACCCACAAACCCCTGCTTGGTTTGACAGCAAGAACTTTAGTTTGCAAGATTTCTGTGCGAGCTGTCTGCAGGACAAGGCCTCCCTTGTGAGAAATCAGAGCTGGGCTGTGCTGCCAACAATACCGTTCCTCCAAGTATAACGCAATATCACATTTGCCTTAATATTGTTTTAAGTGAAAACAATTAGGTCTGCACTTTAGTTTAATCACTTGCCAGATTTCATTTTCAAACTCCAGCTATTCAGGGGTTAAATTCCTAACCTGTGTTTCTACTCTCAGCACCACAGGAGCCAGCCAGAAGGGGTGGCACAGATGGGATCCCGGAATCCATCTGCCAGCCAAGCAATCTGGGGAAAACACAGGGTTATAACAGGTCCTTCCAGAGCCCAGGACAGCTGAGTGATGCTGCTAAATGCCGGCGACCGAATCCTGCTGAGGGCCGCGGGGTGCAGGCTATCCCACCCAAGGGCAGACCACCCTTCAGGCAGGTCCTCCAATTTTGGGTCTCAAGTCAGTAGGGACTTGGCTGACTGTGTCTGGTGTCTGAGTGGGAAGTCTCTGGTGTCTGTGACAAACCCGAGGGCTTGGCGGAGGCCTAGGCTGGCTGTCACTTCTGTGTGTTTTCCCTGGATTTTATCCAATTCTTTTGTCATACACACTGAATAGGCTCTTGGTTCAGAAGAGACTTTTTTCATATTACTTTATTGTTTGTTTAATTTTTATTTTTTATTTTATTTTATTTTTAAATTTTTTTTATTTATTCAATTGTGCACACACGCGCACGTGTGTATGTGTGTGCGAGCGCGTGCGTACGCGTGCGTGCGTGCGTGCGTGCGTGCGTGCGTGCGTGCGTGTGTGTGTGTGTGTGTGTGTGTGTAGAACCACGGGCAAATTCGGGAACCACCATGGACGCCTCCACCTCCTCCTTGTTTACTCTGCCCCGGGATTCACAGGCTCCACCCTACCAGGACCAGAATCCCAGACCGTCCCCGCTTCCACCTGGCGTCTATAGTGGGGTCTAGAATCCGAACTCGGGACTTTCCGCCTGCAAGGCAGAGGCTTAACCCCTGAGCCACCTCTCCAGCCCCTAATTTTTATTTTTAATAAACTAATTTTTTAAAGTACAGGTAAAATTATGATCGTCACCACAGTCAAGGAAGCATTCTTGGTTACCACCTCCAGGTCTCTGGGTTGCTTGTTTGGAATTCTTTTGACTTTGATTTCTTATTCCATTTTTACAAAGTGTGTTTTGTGGCCATTTAGTGATTTCTAAGATGAAGACACTGTGAGACGGTTTCCTGCCAGGGCACAGGAGCCCTTGCTTCAGAAGCGTATCTGCCTCCAGACACCAGCCTCCTGCCCAGTCAGATGCCTGGCTGACTCCAGATGGGGAAATCCTGAGGTCCTGTCTATACAGATACTGTTTGGGGTTGACTGTTGGGCTACTAGGAACAGGAACAGAGCCAGAAAGGCACCCCTTTCTAGACAGGGGACAGATCTATGACCTGTTGAAAGGCCTACTGTTTAATGGTGCAGGTAATGCCTCACGTGTTTGGATATCCTAAGCAGATTTTGGGCATCATGCCATTTCTTCTATAAATGCTTGTGTTTATATTTCTGGCAAGTTTAAGTCCTTGTTTCTTGACATCTCTCTCTCTCTCTCTCTCTCTCTCTCTCTCTCTGGCATATACTTTGGTTAAAAGTTGGACCTCTTGGATTGAAAATGTATATAATCCACCCCAGCGTCTCTTTGCGTTTTGTTTTTCTTTCCAGAATACCTCAGCTTTATCTTCTTTTCCTTTGCTTTTTCATTTGTGCTATCATTTTTATTGAACTCTGGGTGGTCCTTTTACCTGGACTCTCTTTTTAATGCAACTGTACATTTCGAGGGGGCTATTTTTCTGAATATGTGCTTAGTGTTTTTCCTATTTTTTACATCTTTGGTTTCCTGTTCTGCTCTCCTCTCCTCTCCTCTTCTTCCCTCCCCTCCTCTTCTTCTCTGTTCTCCTTTTTATTGCTCCATAGATGGCAGAGTCCTGGTAAACCCTGATGTGAGTTGGCTCATCATGAGCAGTTTCAAGCTAACAGCACTGCCTCCCTACCTCAGCGCCCATCTTCCAAGCTCTAAAGAAACATCAGCTTCAGTGCAAAGACAGTCTCCAAACATCCAAAAGCCTCCATATCTCTCTCTGCTCGTTTGGAGCTTTGACATGTGCCTGGAGTGGAGGGTGCCTGTCTTCCCCCGGAGGTAGATTCCCACACTGTTCACTCTGCGTGTAATATGTATGTGGGCCACATCCACTGCAGTCAGCGTTCAACAGAGCAGATTGAGGCTGTCTCATGCAGTCGTACACAGTCTACAATTGCAGTGATGGAGAAAACATTTCTCCCTCTGCCAAGCACCTGGGGAGGTGGTCCCTGGGTCTTTGAGTTTCTTGCAGAACTCAGTCATTGTTTTCAGGAAGCCCCGTGTGACGGCCTCTAACTCTGAGCCACCCCCGCGGGCTCTAGGTGTGCTCCTCTCCTGTCTCAGGTCATTGCGGTCAGTGTGGTCCATTTGTGGTCAGTCTGGCCTTCTGGTGCAGCTAAATCCAGCCTACTCAAGTCTCAGGGATCCACTGCCCAGAGCTTTTTCCAGGTTCTGCAGAGAAGGAAAAAAACCCTAAGTTTCTAGAGCCTGAAATGTCCACAGTTCCAGATTTCCAGTGCCTGATATTTCACTTAACGGTTCAGACACAGTGCCTGTGGGTACGCTTCTTACGCCCACTTTTTTGCAGCATGGCAACTTACATCCCTAGGGAGGATTATAAATATTCATTTAGCTTCACAGGGAGCAAAATAGGAGGGGGTCTCTATGAAAGGGAAGCTCTAGAATATTTCAATGTGAAGTATATGACTTTCCTCCTTGCTCCCATGTGAATGTCAGCCTAAGGCTTACAGGAAGTGTCCTAGGAACACCATCAACCAGGTATACATAGCAGCCTGTCTCTCAGCTTACACAGGTAAGGCTGGGCAGCTAAGCACACTTGAACAGAGGTCTGTGGCACTGCCCACTCAAGGGAAATTAAACCAACCCTGGCCACTGCTAGCTTCCCAAGTGGGGGAGACACTGAAGGAAAGCGTGAGCAGAGGGGAGGTGTGTGGAGGGTGCAGAGGGAGGTCATGGCGAGGGGAGGTGTGTGCAGACACATGTTTAAGGGCAGAATCAGAATGTTGGGAATGCAGTTGGTGGTCTTTAGCTGCACCAGAAGCATGGAAGCCATCTCGGGGGGGGGGGTCCTGCTGGCTGGACACTCTCTCAAATGGTTGTTTGGGACAGCTGCGACACAGCTAGCCACTTGGACAGAATGCAGTTGCACCATCCTAATGTTACTTTCATCCTAACATTGATCTAAAGAAAAATGGTTCTAAAAGTAGTACAATCCTTTGGAAATCTCATGGGAAACACAGATGTGAAGAACACTGTGGAGGCCATCCATAGTCTAGGCTTTAGTTTTTCTGTCCCTCTCTATGGTAGTAGCGTGGTCTCTCCTCCCAGTCTCTGAACACAGTAAACTTTCAGGGACTCTAACAGCTTTGTAGAAACAAAAAGGTGGGTTTCTTAGCTGAAGCCCAGAGTGGGGGAGACAAGACCAGGTGTGCGCCAGACAGCCGTGCTGAGTGGGCTGACGGGGTGGTGTTAAGATCTGTGGAGAGTGATGGCAAAGCCCTCAGATGCTTTGTTCTGTGAGGTCTCAGGAGAAGCAGAGACAAGCT
Organism: Typhlomys cinereus; assembly: GCA_023101885.1. Classification (NCBI taxonomy): domain Eukaryota; kingdom Metazoa; phylum Chordata; class Mammalia; order Rodentia; family Platacanthomyidae; genus Typhlomys; species Typhlomys cinereus. Next base: position 2,244,695 of record JALPQD010000322.1, read on the forward strand.
GGAGCCCTGTGTCGGCTGCCTGCCTCGCCACTGCGCGCAGCTTCCTGGCTACAGAAGACAGAGCGTTTCGCAAACTGCAGGCCGCAACCCATTGCCTTGTTATGAAATCAATTTAATGAGTTCTAACAAGCAGTTTAAAGCCATGGGATAGAGTGGAGTAGAACTGTCTTTTCTGTCATAACAGGATTCCTGATTTCCATCAGGAATCGCTCATCATAGGGTGCTTTTATGAATTTTTATTTCATTTCTGCATGTGTGCGTCAGTTGGACTGTAAAGATGTTTCCCATAGCTGAACTCTATTTTAGAAAAGTTGAAAGGGGAAGACCTAGGTCCCAGGGAAAGAGCAGGCTATGAAAATTTAGCTATGAAGACACTATACCAAATTGCCTTTTAAACAGTTGTTATTATACCCATAGATTGGAGAAACATTCAGCACTCAATCTCAAAGCCTCTTTCTCAATAGAAGGTGTCCACTACAGAAAAACTCATCTGCCCACATTACAGAAAATAAGTGACTGTGGATTGCTTGGTCCTAATTACAACATTTAAGTTGCATCCACCCCCACCTCAAAGCTCAGGGAACACTGCAGAAGATTGTAAGAGCTTGAAGTGGAATAATGGCGGGCCAGACACTATCTCCTGGACAAGACAAGAACTGCATGAGAACTGTTCTGTCAGCATCTCATCAGGAGAAGAGAAAGATGTCAAGAAGCTCCACACCTCCCTGAGAGACATACCCTCGGTGGCATACCCACCGATCTCTCCTTGACACTTGCTGGAGCATGAGTCATGCCAGGCCCATGACATCAAAGACAAATTAGATGAAGCACAGTGGGCCACACAAGTGTGGAGGGAGGCCGTGTGACAGGGGAAATGAAGGGTTATCAAGGGAAAAGAGGGGTGGGAATAGGGATTAAAGGAAAAAAATATATTTTTAATATTTTATTTTGTGTGTGTGTGTGTGAGAGAGAGAGAGGGAGAGAGAGAGAGAGAGAGAGAGAATCAGAGGTCCCCTTGTGAAGGGCTAAGGGTGACTGCATCCTGGATTGCTTCTACCTCCTTGCTTTACTCTGGGATTTTCCAGGCTCCACCCACCAAGGCCAAACATGCACGCCACCAGGATTTCCAGCTGGCTTTTTCACGGGGACCTGGAATCCAAACGCAGGACCTTCTGCTTGCAGAGACACGGTCTTAACCCCTGAGCCGTCTCTTCAGCTTTGGGCTAGAGGAAGGATCGGGCAGCAACTGCAGCTTTTTTGGTCAATAGGATGGAAAGGTGACAGAGAAGGGCGTGTGGCGTGGCTAGGTTCTGAAGTTACTCAAATTTACAAGCTCTAGTGACAAAACTGCAGCCGTGGGGTGCGGGGATGGTGGTGGTGCGGAGGGGAATCTGGCTCTGTGTGGCTGTGGCCGTGAGGTGCTCATGTGCCGCATCAGGTTTTCAGGGACACTCGAGAGCTCATTGACACAGATTCATCTCCAGACTTGCCTTGGGGATTTTTAGCTCCCTCAATGAAGACTCAGAAGATGACATGGAAGGAGCACTCCCACCTTCCCCAGGAAACATCTGTGCCTCAGCATCCTTGACCTTGCCACACTTTGGGAAGCCGCTAAAAATTTCTGCGGTGTTCTGACATAAGGGAACTCCATCCAAGATGGCCACGCTAGAACACAGCTCCGGAGTTCTACCCACATCCGGGACTTCAGAGGGGTCTTCTACAGTTTGGGAACAAACAGCAGGGGCCCATCTCCTCTCAAGGGAGGACTTTTCCCTGTGCCCCACTGCTGCAGTTGAATCAGATCACGTGAAATACAGTGGGTCACTGTCATAGTTAGGCACAGGTGTCAACTTGACAGTTGAGGGTTTGAGCTCTGGGCACATTTGTAGAGAATTAATGGTTGAGTTAAGCCCAGAGCAAACCTGCAGGAGATTGTCTGGCTGATAGGGGAGGCCCAGCCCATGGTGGGTGGGACTAGGCTCTGAACAGGTGAATAAAATACTGAGAGCTGATTGAGGAAGTCAGCATCCTTGTGTACACTTGGCTAGACATGCTGGTCTGGCAAGTAAGGATTGTCCCTCTCTCAGCCATTATGTAGAGATGGTGTGGCCAGTTCCCTTGGCCCTGGTGTTGGTGCGTGCTCTCCCGTCAAGCTGGATTGAGAACTGTAACCGGATTGTCAGTAAGGAACTAAACCCCTTGTTCCCTTAAGCTGTTTGATAGTCTCACAAGTGAAAAGATTTGAAAATAGGAAGGAGTCAGGCAGGAAAGATGAAGGGTTATAAGGGGAAAGGGGGGATGGGATTGAATACTAAAGGATGAAAATATTATAAAGTCACTATATTTCTTCCCTTTTACAGGTTCTTGTTCAGTTCACAGTAACAGAAATGTGTTCAATTCTGACAAGCAGGCCTTAAGTCCAAGCAGAAAGCTGCTGGTTGTCTCCTTGATACTTATGCCACTGTTATGCTAGTGGCCAGTTTTTTTTGGAGGGCAACTAAGAACGATGGCAAAATCCTATATATAATATTTGTGGGACTTGAGACCTCGATGACCAACAACTTATCAGGAAGTGTCACATTCCTGCTACTTCTAGTTTTAATTGTCACTGGGTTCTAAGTGGACCAGCTCAGGGCATTTTTTTTGTTTTGCCCTGTTTTCTTTTCTCTGTGTTCCTCTGAATAGGGACTGCCCATCCTTGTTCCTTTAAAAAAAAAAAAAAAGAATTGCTGTTTGACATATTAATAACATAGGAGATTCCCATGGGGTTACATCCCACCATCTTAGGGCTATTCTATAGGTCCCTGTGATAGTTAATCCTGGGTGTCAACTTGACACACCTGGCATTAACTAAGATCAGCTGACACCATGTGAACAGATTATCTGGATCAATACATTTACAATACAAAGAGCAGCCTTAAATCCGATTGGAACCTCCCTATATCTTATTGGAACCTCCCAGTAGTGGACCAGATAAAAGGAACCACAGACCGGAAGACTGGGAAGAAGAAACTCTTCAGGAATCATCCAGCCTTCAGGCGTCACATACTAACCTACTGGATGTTTGCAGTGATGTAGCCTGACTCCAGCCATGTTGCCTCCACCATGAAAGACTATTTCTCCCCTCTGGAATCATTAAATAAATCTCCTTCTCTCCCTTCAGTTGATTGACTTTGTGCACTCTCTCACAGCAATGGTTAAGCGCCTATATCCCATCCTCTCATACGCCTTTGAGTGTTTTTTCCCATTATGCTTTTCCTCACCCTACTTGCCATCGTATTCTATATCTCCCCCTCAAAAGATTTCACCCTAACCATCCCTTCTCACTGTCCCACTCATTGATCTCATTCGAATTTTCTGACTTTCACAGTAATTCCAAGACAAATACTTCAGCAAGATCAATGCTAGTATCTGCATAAAAGAGAGAAAAATGCGGAATTTGTCTCTTTGTGTTTGAAATACCTTGCTCAATATTAAATTTTCCACTTCGTCCATTTATCAGCAAATTCCATAATTTCATCCTTCCTAATGGCTGAATTCCACTGTGTTTTGTACCACATTTTCAATACCCATTCCTCTGTAGATAGGCATGTTGGCTGATTCCATTTTCTCGCTATTGTGAATAAAGCTGTAATGAACATGGATGAACAATTGTCTTTGTAGTAAGATATAGAGTCCTTTGGAAATATTCTTAGAAGTGGTATAGTTGGGTCATATGGTAGCTCCATTTTTAACTTTCTGAGGAATCTCTACACTGATCTTCAGAGAGGCTGTACTAGTTTACACTCCCACCCGCAGTCAATAGGTGTTCCTTTTTCTCAACATCCTTGCAACATTCTCTGTTGTTTGTGTTCTTGATCTTAGCCATTCTGACTGGGGTAAGATGGTATCTCAGGGAAATTGAGCATCCTTTAAGATATTTGTTAGACATTTAAATTCTTTTTGTGTGAAGTCCCTGTTTAGTTCCAGGACTCATTTTTTTAATTGAGATGTTTGCTTTTTTGGTGTTTAGTTTCCTGAGTTCTTTGTATACTTTGGAGATTAATCCTTTTTCAGATTCATAACTTGCAAAGATTTTCTCCCTTTCTGTGGGTTGTCTTTTTGTACAACTTAAAATTTCTTTTTTTAAAACAGAAGCTTTTTAATTTCATGAAGTCCCATTTGTTGATTATTGGTCTTAGTTCCTGGGCATTTGGGGTTCTGTTTAGAAAATCTTTATCTAGGCTTATCAATTCAAGTGTACTACTCCCTACTCTTTCTTCTAACAGTTTTAGGGTTTCAGGTTGATTTTTGTGTAAGGAGAGAGGCAGCATTCAATTTTCATTCTTCTACATGTAGATGTCCAATTTTCCCAGCACCACTTGTTGAAGATGTTGTCTTTTACCCAGCATGAATGTCTGGCAGCTTCGTCAAAAATCAAGTGGCTGTATGTGTGGGAGCTTATATCTAGGTTCTCTGTTCTCATCCATTGGTCGATATATCTGGTTTTATGCAAGGACCAAGCTGTTTTTTATTGTTATAGCTCTAGTATAGTTTGAAATCCAGCATAATAATATCTCCAGCAGTATTTTTATCGTTCAAGATTGTTTTGGCTGGTTCGGGGGTCTTTTGTTCTCCATATGAATTTTGAGATTGGTTTTTCCAGTTCTGTGAAGAATTGCATTGGAATTTTGATTGGGATTGTATTGAATTTGTATATTGCCTTGAGTAGGATGATCATTTTTACAATATTGATCCTACCAATCCATGAACATGGAAGGCCTTTCCATTTTTTAGTATTCTCTTTAATTTCTTTCAGCATTATTTTGTAGTTTTCATTGTATAGATCTTTTACTTCCTTGGTTGAGTTTATTCTAAGGTATTTTATTTTCTTTGATTCTGTCATTTCTTTCTGAACTTGTTTGTCTCTGGTATATAAGAAGATTTTTGAATGCTGATTTTGTAGTCTGCCACTTTACTGAAATCATTCATTAAATCAAGTAATGTCTTGGTGGAATCATGTGGATTTCTTGAGTATAGAATCATATCATCTGTAAATAGGAATATTTTACAGATACATTTGTATCCTTTACAAATTTACATTTGTATCCCTTTTATTTCCCTCTCTTGTCTTATTGCTCTGGCTAGGACTTCAAGAACAGGAGTGTGACAATGCAGCCTTATCCCATTCCTGATCTACGTGGGAATGATTCAAGTTTTTCTCTATTTAGAATGATGTTTATTTTAGGTTTGTCATATATAGCCTTTATTATGGTGAGATATATCCCTTCCATTCCTGTTTTCTCCAAAATTTTTATAATATTGGATGTTGGATTTTGTCAAAGACCTTTTCTGCATCTATTGAGAGGATCGCATGATTTTTGTTTGAGTCTGTTAATATGAATCACATTTGTTGATAAACCATCCTTGTATTCCTGATATGAATCTGACTTGATCATGGTGTATGATCTTTTGGATATGTTTTTAGATTTGGTTTGGAAGTATTTTATTATGGATTTTTGCATCTGTGTTCATTAGTGAGATTGCCCTATAATTTTCTTTTTTGATATGTCTTTGTTTGGTTTTGGAATCAGAGTAATACTGGCTTTGTAGAAAGAATTTTATCTCTATTTTATGGAATAATTTGCAGAGTAGTGGGGTGTTTTGCCTCCTGTAGTATTTGTTTGATTAATTTTGGTGCCCCTGTGTTTACATGTTTAGGATTGTAAGATCCTCCTACTAGAATGTTCTCTCAACTGGGATGTAGTATCCTTTTGTAGCTCTTATGGTTTGCTTTAGTTCAAAGTGTATTTTGTATGATATAAGATAGTAACTCCTGCTTGTTTCCTCTTTCTGTTTGCTTAGAGTACCTTTGACCATTCTTAAACCCTGAGAAAATGTCTGTCTTTCGTGGAGATGTGTGTTTCTTGGAGGCAGGAAGTTGATGGGTCATGATATTTGATTCAAGCTATAAATCTGTCTCTTGATTAGGGAGTTGAGCCCGTTAACTCTTAAAGTTATTATTGAAAGGTGTTTAATGGTTTGTGACATTTTGTTGATTTTGTGATGTCTGCATTTTTAGTCTCTCATTCAGCTCTTGCATGGGTTTTATTTATTCCCTTTAACTTCTTTGATGTATATTCTTGTGCATATTCCTTCCAGTATTCTCTGTAGCCTTGGCTTAGAGGCCATATAGTCAATGTGTTTCTGTCATGCAGTATTTTTCTTTCACCTTCTATTATGACTAACAGTTTTACTTCACATAATAATCTGGGTTGGTATCTGTGTTCATTCAGAACTTGTGTCTCTCCAAGCCCTTCTGGCTTTTACTGTTTGTATTGAAAAGTCATTTATTATTTTTATGGTTTTAGGAGGTCAGAGTTTGATGTTGGATGCCTTCCTTAATTGCTCTCTACCTTAGTGTTCGAGACAGGATCTCTCACTGAAGTTGGATACACAAACACAAAGCTCTACAGACTAATTCCCAAGCTGTGAAGTCTTGCCACAACATTCATCTGACAATAAGGCATCTTTACTTCCTCCTGATACAGAAACCTGTCATGCGATGACAATGACAGATATGTTTCTGGGGTTACCAGAGGAAGACAACATTTCCACGGAGCGGTGGACTCTGGGAATCTCACCACCATGACGCTCGAGATACTGCTAGCAGTAGATATCTGCGCTGCCCAGTCAAGGGCATGACTCCCACTTGCCACAGTGAACTGGATGCAGGTTGGAGCCGTTGTGTGGCTGTAGGCTTGGGCAGGGTGGCAAGCTGGGCTCAAGTGGCGTTCACTTCTGCCACTCTCCACACTGCTCATGAGAAACTCCCTGCCTATCACGGGCTTCAAATGCAGACAGTCTGCTGGGTTGGGACAGGCCCTCCACTCTCTCGGTTTCACCGCGAAGGAGGGAGAGTGCTTTCAAACTCCTCAGTGGAATCACTCCTTGAGTCTCTTCTGAAAATAGATCCTTAATTTCACAGATAATTAGGAACTTTTGTGGAACTCCATTAGCCCTGCCTAGCACCTCGCACGGAGGACCAGGAGGTTTTCTGTTAATCACCTCCCACCCGTGTCACAGGCACAGTCTACACCTCAGAGGCTCAGGATGCCTCCCATGGGCATGAGCACAGACCTCCTGGGCCCTGCTGAGTGCTCTGGCTCAGCAGAGAGAAGCCGGCTTTCCCACCAGCCCGCTCCCCCACAACTGGCTCCTTACTACAGTGCTTCGAGTTCCTGTGGTCGGACTGAGCACATGTTTTGGGCATTTGCTAACAGTGAGTGCTGTGTCACCTCACCCCCAGTCCTGTTTGGGAATTGCCCGTGTGTCTGAGGGCATCCTGGGGATATCTGAGCAGGGGCTAAGATAACATTTGAGCAAGATTGCAAGAGGCAAGGTCTGGTGTGTGGGAATGGGGGAGGTGGGATCAATTGGTCATAACTGCATTGGCTAGAGAGATGACTTGCAGGTGTCTGTAGACGACATGGCATGGTTACTGGGAGAGCTGGGGTTATGCTGCCATGTTAGATGTCACAGCATAAACTTGAGTGGGAGATGGACTCTGCCACAGAGGAGAGAAAGAGATCAGCCAAGCCAACTTTCATGCTGGCCGGCTGCTCTCTGACCTTGAGCAACCTAAGTCCCTCTCCTCTCCTTCCAGGGCTGTAAAAGCTTTCATCTCTTATGTCTTTCATGGTCCTCATGTGTTTTATGTTGCCATAACAAAATATCCCAGGCAGCACACCTTATGAACGAAAGCTTGTAGTTGTAGAGGTCTGAGCATGGTGCTGACTCCTAGAAGGGCTTTGTACTGATGCCATCTGGTGGGGGTCTGGTGTGAGAGGGAGAGATGTTGCATGGTGAGAGGAGACCAGGAAGCAGGAGAGCCTGGGCTCACTCTCACCACAAAAAGTTCTCCAGGGAAGGAATCTAGTCCTATGAGGCCACCCATTCTGGAGCACCACATCCTTTCAAGGACGGTCACCATTGGATCCCTCACTTCCTATTAGCCCCACCTCTTAAAGGGCCTACTTCTTCCCTGGGCCTCTGTTACAGTTCTGAGGAGGGTTCCCAGTGGCCCAGAGAACAGCTGTCCTTGTCTGTTTGGAAAGTGCTTCCACCACTTGGCTTTCTCAGATCACACCAGCCTCAGAGTGGAAACAGAGCCCCAGGGACATGCCTTCGCAGACAAATGGTCTCAACCCATAGTAAAGGGCCCTGACCCTAACGTACACACCCTTCTGCTAGGATAGAAAGTCCCTGTGGTTCACACCAAGTGTGGCTCTGGGCTCAGACCTGAGGAACCCTCTCTGTAGGAATGGGACAATCTACACCTGCCTTTCCCAACAGCCTCTTTTCCGTGGACCTAAGCCTTGTCATGACTTCTCAGCACTAGCATTAGACTGGACAATACTGGGGTGGAGGAGAAGGACAGATTGTGTCTGCCTCAGGAATAAATTCAAACCTAGACTTTTGGGTGATTAGAACATGTCTATTTACTTAGGGTAAATGGCTTGTTACCTGCTCTTTCTCCCCACATGGACTCAGTCCAGCAGGCTCCTTGGAAGGGACAGGACGAATCACAGGGCGCACCGGCAACAGCAAAGATGGAACCCTGGGCCCAGCTGGTGCTTTGAGGGAAGGTAGCTTGGACAATGTGGACCACATACTTCCTGCCGTGTTTAGGTACCATTGCTCCCTGCAAGCCTATCTTGAGGCTCATGCCAGTGAGTTCCTTGTGAAAACATGAGTAGGCCCCCTGGACTCCCCGAGGTTCTGGTCGGATTCACCCCAGGCTTCAGAGCAGAGTTGCCCACTATCTTTGTGGCCCTAGAAGGACCCATAGGGTACTTGTCTCTGTTCTGATCAGGTCAGCACCCTGCTCTATGTCTAGTGCACTGGTGACTAGTAAGTGTTTCTGAAGTCTGAGAAGTTGATAGCATGCTACACTGAGACAATTCTTTTTTTGAGAGAAAAGTGTTCGACAGTTATCACAATACTTCCTATGGCAAACTGTGGGAAGGGAACTGAGGACCTTTGGAGGCTGAGGAGAGCTAACCCCAGCAAGCTTTGGCCTGTCCAAAGGTTCTGTAAGATGGCAGCAGAGTTCATCTCACTGACTTATAGGAAACCAGGGGGTAGTACCCGGGAAGGTGTGTGTTTGGCAAAGATTGCTGCAGAGATGCTGTAGCTGCAGTGAGGCCACGAGGGGAGGAAAGGACAGGGCTGGTGGAGGGAGAGAGAGAGAGAGAGAGAGAGACAGAGAGAGAGACAGAGAGACAGAGAGAGAGAGACAGAGACAGAGAGAGGTCAAATTTGGAGGAAGTGAAGTTTCTTTTTTTTTTTTTTTTTTTTTTTAGTGGAGTTTCTTCTAAAATGAGAGCTGCCAAGGTTCTTGTGACAAGGCAGAGGGATCCTAGGAGGACTTTGGCAGTGAAGGTCTGGGGAGCGGGTCCTACGAGATGGGCCTTGCAGGGAAAACACAGGAAGACTATGTGTAGTGTCTCATGGACTCCAGGGTTGGTCTCTGCAGATATGAAGCTGAACAAGACTCAGGGGTCCGTCATTGTAGCTCTGGTGTTGAGGGAGGTCCCTGCAGTCCCTGGGGATTCTGTTGTCGTGCACTCCAGTTCCCAGCTTTGCCCTCTGCAAATGGGTCCACTATAGGGACACCACTGCCCCACTTTCTACACAGCAGGATAGGGAAAGACCTCTGTACCCAGAGCCCAGAAATGCCATGGGAGAAGGGAACCCGTAAGCCAGTTAGGGGTGGGAGCCAGTAGGCAAGCCGCTCCTTGCTGTGAGCACAAAGAAAGGTGACCAAGGATGGGTGTCCTGGAATGTGGCTCCGGGACCTTTCTGCAGGTTCGCAGTGCGCAGCCTCCCTCTAGGGAGTGGGACACAAGGATGTGGTGGGATGCGGCCTCAGAGCTTGGATATCGTGGAAGTTGCTTCAGTCGCAGGAAAGTCAGATGTCGTGTGTGTTACGTAGGGGCTCAGCCAGGTTCTGAGGCCAGCACATGGTGTTGCAACAGTGGCGAGAGGGTTGGGGGTGAGCTGAAATCTGACTGGGGACCCAGCAGAGCGCAGGGGCTCTGAACCCAAGCAACATACCAAGCCCTGCTGGATTCCTCGTCCACGGACTGAGTGAAATAGCTTGCTGTACAGCTGTTTGACCTGGGTAGGCACCGTGTAGCCATAGCAACTGGTGTTGGGACGTGGTTTCCTTCCCTTCCTGTGTCTGCTCCGGAGCTTCCCCACTGCCTAGCACCGCCGTGCAGCTCAGCCACATTTACAACAGCCTTAGCCAATGTTCAGCAAAGGCACTGAGCAAGCAAGTAAGTTATCCTGTGGTTTTTTTTTTTCCCCTTTGTCTGCTTACCAGGGACAAGAAATATATATATATATATATATATACATATATATATATATACATATATATATGTATATATATATAAAATATATAAAAGTAATAGTAAAAGAAAGAATATTTAGCAAAATGAAAAAAGTTTTTCAGTCAGTTGTGAGTTAATTAGAACACTTGATCAAAAGATCACAGTGTCTTACTTTCATTTGGACCAAGATTGTGGTCTGTTTCTTACTGTACTTGGTTCCTTGTCCAATTTGGCAGGAGAGCCCACGCCAACACCAAGGACCAAGGAAACTGGCCACACAAAATCTACAGGACTGCTAGAGGATAACCTTCACTTGTCAAACCAGCGTATCTGGCTAAGTGTACAAGAAAAGCACCAACTTCCTTAACCAGCTCCTTCCATCTTATTCGCCCGCCCAGGTCCTAGTCACATCTACCATTGGGTGACACCAATCTACCATCTCCCCATCAATCAGTCTCCCATATACTTGCCTAGGACTCAGTTCGACTATCAGTTCTTCACAGCTGTGCTCAGAGCTCAAGCCTTTAATTACCAAATTGACACCCATATCTAGTTATGTCACCTTGTATAACAAAGGGCTGGGCTCTTGCTGAGTTTAGAAGATGCCAAGTGCAGTCTTCTATGAATTTCACCATGGACAAAACTCAAGAGAAGGTGGGGCCTGTGGTCAGTGAAGCAGAGCCCCCTCAACTCAAGAGGAGCTGAAACTGGGAAGCACAGTCAATTTCTAAAATCCCTATCCACCATATTTGACAGTCATGCTACATGCTCCTTTTGCAACAGCCCTTTAAGAGTGACCTGGGACTTTAGCCCACCCTGTATTGGTCCAGCCTCTAGACTGTGATCTCAGCTCTCTGCTGCCTCCAAGACCAGCTAATACTCTTTTGTGTGCTTGCGGCCTCAACTGTAAGTCCCCAGTTTTCCCCTGCAGAGTTGGAGGCTGCTGATATCCAATTGGTTATCTTGTGTCTCAACCCAATTGCTTGTTGGCTCAGGAGAATCCCAAGCTGTGACACCAATTTAGTAGATATTTCTCTCACCAAGGGCAGAGTTGTCCTGGGGTAGATGAGAGGGACTGGCCTGACCTAGAAGAGCAGCCCAGCCCTGCCTGCATAGACTCCCTTCTCTGAGACCTCCTGAGATAAATCTCTAAACAAGAGGTGAACTTCATCAAGGAGCCAGCCCAACCCTGAATATACTCTACTTACTCAGTCATGGAGACTGTACAGCCTTTGGCCCTACTTAGCCTACTTTGCTAGGAAGCGTCCTCATTTTTCTTTTTCTTTTGGCAGAAAAAAAAAATACAAAGAAGAAAAAGGAGAGGAGAAAGAGAAGAGGATTAAGTCACCAGCCTTGTGGTGGCCACACTAGACTCCACAGTAGCTGAATAAGGCTCCAGTGTGAAGCTGGCCCCAAATGTAGATGTATCATAGTAGCTGTAGAAGAACTTGACTCAAAACCTGGGAATAAATTCAGAAACCATGTGGTGTTTGCATGGCTCTAGTCAGCTTCTGAAATTCACTTTCCACCTACTGCTTAGCATTTAGTAAGACGAACAAGGTGTGGCTTAAATGATATTTTAATATCCCCAGGTATTTCAAGGATTCACAAAGGATTGAGTTAGCTGTCATGGGGAGCAGTGTATTTGGCAGGTGGCCTGGGTAGAGTTTTCCCATATATTAGCCCTTTTGTGAGGACCTGCTAAAGGCTAGCCCAGTCGCCTTCAAATGAGTGCCCTGAGGACTGTGACATCCACTGGTTCCAGGGATTCAGAAGTTATATGTGGTTGCACATTACTTTTGAACTCAGGTCACCTCCTTCTCTAGCTTCTCAAGCCAAACGGTACAGACACGTGAGGCTGACTAGCCATTGTTGAAGAGGAGACAGCCTTGATCTGCTCTCAAATCATTGACCTACTTTGACAAGGTGGATCCATCTTTACCACTAATCAGTGGGGCAGCTGGGGCTCCGATGTAGAGTAGGGTCATCAATTGTAGTCTGGAGTCATTGGTTTGAACCACCAGTGTTCCCCAAGCAGTGCTAACCCCAGACCAGCAGGAGCTGAGATTTCAGGCCAGCTCTTCATCCCTGAGCACCTGCTTCTGTCAACACAAAATTCACTCTGAACCTCTTCCAACTATGAGATTCAGACAGAATGGCCAATGGCCTTACTGTATATGCTCTCATCTGAGGGACCAGCGGTGACTCCCAACACATTGTGCTCAGGCATTGTATGGAAATACGCTGTGGCGACTGACGGGTGAGGATTCAGCAGAGCTTAGCTGTGGGTTGTATGTGCTGTTGGAATCTGGCTGTCCCTTGAAGGGCAGCATGCCTGCAGAAGTGGTCAGATGCTTATGGGCACTTCAGGGTAGCCTGAAAAGTTTCAAGTTGAGTGGTTCTCTGGGAAGGACAGAAAAGTGTGAGAAATACCTTAGGATGTGAGTCTGTTTAGGACAGAACTCAGGGACTACGACTCTTAGAGTAAATACTAATGAAATGCCAGGGACGATAGCAGAGGATGGCACATCCAGCACACTGGGAACTCAGCAGGGTTGTGGGGCTTTGCTTGTCGTGATAGCTGCATGACAGGCTTCTTCATTTGCAGCGTAGTTACTGACATGCACTCATGCACCTACTTGCTGTCTTAGCCCTCGACTTATTCATTCAACAGTTAGTAATTCTAGATGCTGTTTAATTAGACACCCAGTCCTTGACATGAAGACCAGAATTGGTGTGATCCACTTGGATTTTAGACCTCCTGGGTCAGGCCAGGTCGGCCCTGGGAGGCCGAGCTTTCTCATGGCTGGGTGGGGCAGCCAAGAGGTGAGTCAGGAGTGGCCTCCAATGAATCACCTGGGCCACTCCCTGGGATGGCATTGGCCTCTGTGGTTGAAAGTGTCTCCATAGGTGTGATCCATTGAAACTCAGCCTCATCAAGCATAGGCGTAAAGTTTGGCACCAGTTTGCCTAATTTTTAGTTCCTAAGACAAAAGCCTCAATGGCCTTTGGCAAAATCCATTGAGTTTCCCTGTGTCTCTCCGTTCTTCCCAGGGTGTGGTTGGGATACCACACATCATCAGTTCTGTCCACCAAGTTTGAGAAAGTCTTGAGAGTAGCCGGTACCCAACCTGCTCTTGTTGACCTCTGTGGAGTCTGGTGAGACATCTCCAACCCTGTGCCCACCACCCTGTAGAACCTCATCTCCTGTTTGTATAGAGAGGGAGGCACCCTGACAAGGATGCCAACCCCAGAGCCTGTGGAGTCAGGAGCTCCCATCTCCACCCGAGCAATTCTGGCTGGCAGGGCAGGCTTCCCTGAGAGCCAGGATACCTCCCTGTGAGAAAGCCAGCTGCTCAGGGCCTGCCTGCACAGCGGCCACACCCTGCAAGGCAGAGCAGAGAGGAGAGGATTTAAAATAAGACCTTAGCGGCTTCACCAAGCCACTCTGTTGGGCTGTGGCCTTGTGGTTATGTGCTGGACTTCATGAGAACTGTCCAACTCTGCAGCTAGTCTAGGATTCAACTCCTGTCTGTACCACTGTATTCATTTTTTAAAATTTTTTTATTATTTATTCAATTGTGCATGTATGGTGTGTGCGCATGTGTGCATGTATATGTGTGTGTAGAACCACGGACGAATTCGGGAACCACCATGGACGCCTCCACCTCCTCCTTATTTACTCTGCCCAGGGATTCACAGGCTCCGCCCTACCAGAACCGGAATCGCAGGCCGCCCCTGCTTCCACCCGGCGTCTATACGTGGGGTCCAGGATTCGAACTCAGGACCTTCCGCCTGCAAGGCAGAGCCTTAACCCCTGAGCCACCTCTCCAGCCCCGGTGTTTGTACCACTGTAAACTGAGCATTTGAGAGCAAGGGTCACTGTCCTAAGCCCTGGTTCTGTTGTGTCAATCCTTCTTCCAGGCTCAAGGCAAAACTTAAAGGTTCCGTGAGGACTACTATGTGTCTGTGTGCACGGGATCACGAATATATGGGCGAGTGTGCATGTGTGTACATGCATATGGAGGCCAGAGTCAACCTTAAGGATCATTCCTCTGATTCATCTATCTTGTTCTCTGAGACAGGGTTTTCCTTGACAGGAGTTTGCTGATTAGGCTAGGCAGGCTGCCTGGAGAATCTAGGAATTGATCTGCCTCCATCTTCCCAGTGCTGGAATTACAAGTGCATGCTTCCGGACTCAGCATGTATTATCTATCTATCTATCTATCTATCTATCTATCTATCTATCTATCTATCTTCTATCTATCATCTAATCTATCTAGTCTATCTATCTATCTCTATCTATCTATCTATCTATCTTCTATCTATCTATCATCTAATCTATCTATCTAGTCTATCTATCTCTATCTATCTATCTATCTAGTCTATCTATCTCTATCTATCTATCTATCTATCTATCTATCTATCTATCTATCTATCTTAAAAAATGTGGGTTCTAAGAATTAAACTCAGGCTTCATGTTTGCACGACTTAACAAAGCCCTATTCCCAGCCTCAATGAATATTAATTTTTTTCTTTTTCAGAATGTGGCATAGTGTGTGTGCTTGTTTGTATGTGGGTGCACATATATGTCTGGGTATGTTCATAAGAGTTCACTTCAGTGTGTGTGCCTGTGGCAGCTTAAAGGTAGCATCAGGATTGCTCTACCTCTTGTCACTTTGCTCTGGGAGTTCCCAGGCTTTGACTTTCGGGGCTAAAATTACAGGTAGCTGCCATGTCTGGTAGGCATTTTACTTGGGATCTAGGGATTAGAACTTAAGTCTTTTTGCTTGTAAGACAAAGTCTTTAACTACTGAGCTATCTCCACAGCCCATAAATATTATTTTTAAGACATGTCATGCTGTGAATAAATTTGCACTCAATAATCGTTTGTATAATCAAACTCAGGGTCATTATTGTGAATGAAATCCCACGCTCATCGAGAAGAATGATGTTTTCTGTCTTGAGGAGAAGAAGGAGGCAGCAACGGCCATGGTCAGGAAGTATCACAGGATGGCAGTTTAGACCCCGCCAGCTGGGCGCTGAGCGGAGGGCGGCTCCAGCTTCTGCCCAGGTGCCACTGGTTGTATGGTGGGTGGCTCTCATGGGTATAGTTTTTGCTGTCTTACCTAAAAAAATACATGGTCAAGTCTTGGCAACCTGGCCTCTGTGCCTGAGGGCGACATGGGTCAGAGTCAAATGGGCTGGCAAGATGAGGTCAGATCACATACTCACAGAGACACCAAAGGGAAGCCCAGACACATACCCAAAGGGTTGTTGGTGACCACAGAGGCCAGGGCCGGATGAAGTCTCAAAACTCAAACCAGGTAAAGCTGAAATTAGAGCTGGGCAGAATCCTAGATCCTTAGACAGAACCAGTACTGTGGACACTGGGTTTTGATCCAGCTCCCTGCCTTTGAAAATACATCTAAGTGTGATGGGGCAGCCCTAGGACATGTTACAGGCTCTGGTTGTCCCTCTTCCTTCTCAGTATGCGTGCTGGGGGCTGGGACAGGGAAGGTCTTCTCCATGGGCCATGAAGTCATGGGTCGGAGCTCTTCCCTGCTGTGCACCCCGCGGGTTCTCACAGGGTACGAGGACAGAGGTCCTGGCTCTTACCCTGCCATTCTACCACACCGACTCAGGGCCCCCAAAGAAGACAGAACTGGGGTCAAAGGAACCTATTTAGCAGATACCTGGGCAGGGCCCTCACAGGACATATTGAGGGGAAGTCAGAATTCAGCAGAATTCAGGTGACCAGCAATGGGCAAAGCAAATCCAAATTGTAAAATAAAATAAGCCAATGAAGTTCTGCAACCCCCCTTAAAAATCCCTCAGATCAAGGAGTTCAACTCACTATACTCTGAGACGGTAGAGGCCCCCTCTGACTGAGTCCATAGGACATGGTAACTCCCAGACTCCAGGCCTGGGGCAAGCGCTGAGAATGGGCTGCAAGAGAGTTGACTGTTCTACAGTGCTTGTGTACAGTGTCAGGAGTCCACTTCTATAAGACGAGAACGTGATCCACAAAGTGAGCATACCTGGTTCCTGTCCTGAGACCAAGCTCAGTCCTGCTGCCCGGAAGTGTCCTCCTCAGGGCAGATGAGTGCCAGGGCTGGAGGGGAAGTGGCCAGTTGCCACGGAGGGCCACAGCCGAGCGGGGCTTTTGCAAGGGTTCACTGGATGCACTGCTCCTCGCACGCTGTTTGGTCTACACATGGCTGCTGACAATGACCACGGTGTCCCTGCTACACGCCCAGCACAGCCTCCAGCTAGGTGACTGTGAGTAAAGCCTTCCCACACCCGTGTCCTGCTCCCAGCCTCTCGGGCCATCTGTTCACCTGCTGTCTTCATTGTGCTGCCCTTATCCACGTACCTGTGTCCTGACTCAAGCCAAATCCTTCATCCATGGGAACCTGATAAGAGCTCAGGGCTCCATGGAAGCTCAGCAGACACTCCGGCATCCTCAACCCTCTGGATGAGGATTTGGATGATACTTGGAGGAGCGTGTAGGAGGAACTGCTTTCCTGTCCACTAAGAAAGGGGGGACATATATCCAGTAATAGCAAGACTAAGGATGGCTGAAACCTCTTCCTAGCCCAGCAGATCTAACACCACCTTTACCAAGAAGAGCTTGGCACCCCATAAGCAACGCAGCCCATAGCACTAGGAGTAGCACAGAGGGGCCACGTGCTCACTTTCCTCCAGTGGCAACAAGATACTGAAGAGCATAGTTGAAATGTTAATGAATGACATGAGCCATCAATACTCTTAATCCTGAAATAGCCTTTCGACTGATGAAAGGGAAAAAGGGGAGCAGAGAAGCGAAACCTTCTGCGACCGTCTTCCTGCCACGCTCAGACTGTGGAATAGGCTGCAGCTGGCTGCCAGGAGCTGGCCGGGTGCCTGGGCATTCTTTGGGAGTGTCCAGCAGGCCTGTGCAGTTGGAGTTCAAGTGGTTTTTGCTGCTAGGCAGGGATTCTGGTCAGTGGTAGCCAACTAGAGTCCCTTGGGACAGATCTCTGTCCATAAAGGCCTGGGAGGGGCCTCTGCATGCTGTCTGGCTGCCAACCCAGAAGGGGCTGCTAATGAATCTCAGAGGTCTGCAGTCACCTTGGAGATGGAAACCCAAGAAATCCAGGATGCCAACTCCTGTCTGCCTGCAAAGGACTTGGAGGCAGGAAAAGCTTTTTTGGGGGTCTGAAGCAAGAAACCCCTCCTTACTCTGAGAAGGGTCAGCATCTCGTTCTGTTCAGGATTTCCTCAGATTGGATGGGGCCACCACGCGGGGGAAGACTGTCTGCTGTGCGCACATTCAAATGTCAGTCTCTTCCATACATTCTCAGACACACCCGGAATAATAATTTGACATTGAGTTATTTTAAATAAGTGCAAACCGTCATATATATTCATGTCCGTACAACGTGGTGTCTGATATATGTACCCTTCAGGGAATGTCTGAAAACAGCTAATCCCTATATGCATTAGATGGGTTCCAGGTTAGGGTTAGTGTAAAAATTAGGGTCAGATGGGAAAGTCAGGCTGCCGGGGATGAGCCCTGAAAGATGATTTTAAGGTTCACCAATGTTCTGGAATCTTCCGCAGCAGAGTGACAGAGGGTCCAAGAGACCCAGTTCTGTCTTTCAGAGGTGGGAAGGGCACACTGCCATTCTGCCGAATCCTTGGTGACCTCGGGTGACTGTATGTGAATCAGCCAACATCTGGTGATGAAACCTGACAGGAGTTAGCCCCAGGACCGTCACGCAGATGTGTGTAAATGTCCTTGCCAATGCTCTTTCTTCATGAAAATGAATAATGTCAGACAGCCACAGCCCCCCCCCACCCCACCCCACCTGTGACTTCGGCAGATTACCTCTTTTGTTGGGCTTGCTCTCTCCAGCTGTATACTAGGTGCGGCAAGCATGTGTTACCTCAAAACTGGCTCTAGGAAGTGCTAAGGAAGCTAGTTCTAGGGAGTACTAAGGAAGCTAGTACTGACGCATGCTCTGCATCTGCTTTCCAGGGTCACAGAGCAGCAGCAGCAGCAGCAGCAGCAGCAGACTTGGGGAAAGGCCACTCTAGCACCTGCAGGGAGCTGCATGACTGCCCCACTTTGAAGTGAGCGCCGAGACAGGAGGCAGTGTCTGTCTCTTGCTTCACTCTGTGGTGAAGCCGTAGGGCAGTGTGGATCTTGCCAGGGAGAGGCCCGTCCTCACAATTCCTAAGCTCTTATCATTATACTTAGGTTTGCGGGGGGGGGGGCGGAGGGGAGGGTCCTGGAAACAGAACAATGTTTTCAGTCTCAACGGCAGGCTCACAGGACTCCAATTTTCTAGCCTCATATTTGAGACTAATGTGGGATTTGGCCCCAGGAGGTCGACAACACAGAACACATCTCAGCGCCAGCCTTGGCTGCAAGTGAGGGTAATGTTTGCTTTGCAAACCACAAGTTTAGTACTTAGAAAAAAATATATTGCTCACCCACCAAGAAGAAAAGATGGGAAACAACACACCCTTGTTTCGTGAACAAAGTGGGTCCTGAGGTGAGCTGAGCTGGGTTAAAGAGCGGCACCGAGGAGGTGGCTGTGTCATGCCCCACGGGCCCGGCAGTCTGTGGTAGCTACACAGCCCTCGTCCCTCATCCGTCATTGGAGGTTTTCATTAAGTCCCTCAACACCCGGAGCAATGTCATGTGTTTATTTCTGCTCTATACAAGATGTAGCCCCAAGGGAAGGAAACTTGTGAGTGCTGAAGTCAGGTGGCAGTAGCTGGCTCCCCAACAAGACTGTCCACCCTAGAAACTAGAAAGTGACCATAGAGAGAGACTGAGTAGGCGGGAGGGACACAGGATCTGTTGACCAAATGGAGCTGAACGAGCCACTAAGTTTATTAGAACCTTTCATAATATCTTGAAATTCTTCACTAAGCGACCATGAAGCAGGATATCCTGAGATTCATTGAAACAAGAATTGTGTGTGTGTGTCGGGGAGGAGGCTTACCTGTTGCTCAGGTAAAGACATGGACAAAACCCTATTTTCTTTAGTCTCTGACTGAGTTGCTCTTTCCTCCCCTGCAGAAACTGACGTTCATCAGGGAAATGATCCAAGAGTTTTGGAGGAAGGAATCTTAGGAGTCAGGGGGATGTGTAGAGAGGGGCAGCTTCCTGTTGTGAGTCCAGCGTAGAGTTTACTACATGGACAAGAAGTCTCCAAACGGTTTGTTAAGAGGAATGTTCTTGTTTGGCCGCACATCCTCCTTAACTTTCTTTATAAAGTCCTCAGTATAAATTCATCAATGGATTCAGAAGTGGGTTTTCCTATCAGGACAATGTCAAAGAGAGCTGGCTATTAAAGTAATGAAATATTTCATGTACACCAAAGTTCCGAAAACCGAACTGTGGCTGAAGACATAAGGAAACTAATCTTCTTATTTCAGGAAAGCAGTTTCCAACTCATATGAAGTGAAGGATGCACACTTCATCACCAGACTCCCTGAACCCAGAGATGATATTTATATCATTATACGAGATACCCCAGAAGATTCGTCCCATGAGGAAAGGAATGCCAAGCAGCTGAGTTCAAAGGCAGGGGAGCTGGCTGGTGGGGCATGGTGGTCTATGTAGGTTTACTGACACCCAGTGGACCTGTTGCTGTGACCATGCTAGACCTGCCTAGGAGACACTGGGGGTGGCTGAACACTAAGTGCCTTGGTAGGGAGGAAGAGGGAGACTGGAAAGGCAAAGCCTAAGGAGATGAGTGGCCCAGTGGTCTTCACATGTAGCTGCTCCTAGTGAACACCCGTAGATTTGCCCCCATATCCAGGTCCAGGTGGTCCCCATCACAGTTTGGTCAGTGGACACTGAACAACTTCAATGGGGTGCTGGCTAACAGTTTAGGAGTGAAGGACACATGCCCTCGTGCTGGCTGACAGTTTAGCAGTGAACGGCACATGCCTCTGAAACACAGGCTCCGAAACACAGGCGTGTACAGGGACATAAACAAGGCTTGTGCTCTACGGGCTGCACAGATGTGTGTGGCTGAAGAAAGTGACCTGTGAGACCCTGGGGTGCTGAGAGCCTTGCCCACACCTCAGAGACCACAAGGCTGCCAGGAACTCAGTGCAGAGGAGGACAGGGCACTCCATGGGCATGGTACAGCTGTCCTCAGGCTCTTCAGCTGACCCTGATCGTCCAAAGGAGTGTGTACGGCAGGACATGCTTAGGGTCAGAACTGTCTGTGTATATGATCCCACCAGATGCCCACATACCTTCCTGTCTGGAGTTAAGGTTCCAGCACAGAGGGGAGGGTGAGGGAGGAGCTGAGTTTGGCCATTTGGAGGGGGGAAACTACTCTGAAGGACACGAGGAATGTGCACGAGCTCAATTCAGGGAAACAGGACTACAGTTCAAAGTGCCACAGTCAGGATGCAGCTGGCCCCGCCTTGCAAAACCCGCAGTTGGTACGTCTAGAAATAAAATGATTCAGGTGCATCGGGGTACGATCAATGCTGAGGGTGTTGGGTGGGCAGCTTCTCTCGTGGTCTAGGCTCTACCCTACCCTCATGAGTTCAGTTTTCCAGCAGAGTTGGACAGAACTCTCAGGCCTCACAGGACTAGGGCATTCTGGAGCCAAAGACTTACTAAGACCTGTTCCCCATGCAAGCACAGAGATTCCTGTGGGAATATAGGCTGCAGTCTGCTCAGACTGCAAACTGTCACCATGACTAGGGCATCCTGCCCAGCGCCCACAAGCGTAGCCCCAGCTTTAGCTCCAGCTGTCGCCCCCGCAGCCCCCTTGCCACACCCTATCAAGTGGCTTCACATACAACATGCCCTGTCTCATCCGCGCCCACTCTGAAGCTAGAGGCTCTGCCCGGATCATGCCTAATTAGCTCAGTGTTCAAGCATATTTCTGATCATCTCTCTGCTAACAGGGAGGAGTCCATCCCTACTGAGCAGAGTGGGACATTGTTTTCTGGACCAAACCTTTCGGAAAGCCCCTCTCCCTTCTCGAAGGAGCTGCGTGGGTACACATCATGAGCCCAGTCAAAACAATTTGGAAACTTCATTTGAGTATGACCAGCTAATGGAAGACTCGTGCTGGGAGTCCCCATACATACGTTAGTCGACTTCCTCTGCTGGTGTCTGCCCATGTGATACCACCTTGGCATCCCTCAATACAAACCCTAGAAGAAGGAGCACTCACAGCTATGAGACCATTTTTTTATCCTATGAAGGACATTGACTTTGGACGCTCAACGAAGTTCTTTCCACATCTGTGAGTTTCAGGGAAACCACCTGCACTGGGTGAGGCTGGAGGGGGACAGCCAGGAAGGGCCCACACTTTCACCTATCCTGTCTGTGGAGGTCCCTAGACACCCACATGGAAAGGCTGCGTGGATATGGCCTCCTGCCCCAGAGCTTGTCCGCATACCTGCCCTGGGTGTTTCTGTTGCAGTGACTTTGCTGGGTTTCTCAAAGCTTCACTGTGAGTGTTGTTTGTTGAACACTCTGCTGATTACAGAGCCGATCACACTTGAGGCAGATTTCCCTATTGGCGGTGAGGCTGAGCACACAATCTTGGAAAGGAGACACTATTTTCTTAAAGGCAGAGGTGCAATTTAGGCCACAGTTAGGAGAGAAAGAAAGAGACAGAGAGTGGACCAGGGCACAGCACAGCTGGGCTTGTACTGGAACCAAGGAACGGCCTGAGCCAGGGAGACCCATTCCACCCTCACTCCCACCCCCACACTGGAAGCAGAGGGGCACGGCCAACTGGGACTCGGGGTCACCACTCTCCCACATTCCCAGGTGCTGGGGAGCCCCTCTGTGGACCTCTTCTCTGGTCAAGCTGGCGGAGCTTAGCTAAGCCCATTAAGTCCTGGTCCTCTGAGAGGAAACCTCTGCCTCGACTGCCTGAGCCTGTCTACCACGAAGCCCGGTCAGCTGCGAGGCAGTGGACAGGCCAGTGTTCAAAGCTGGCGCTGTCTGAGCGTGGCATTGACCCTGGGTTGCTGGATGGGAAACACAGGCAGAGTTGGCCTGACCACAGACTGAACTACTCAACCTTAGGTTTGGGTGACACACTGTAACTAGGAGCTGGCCCTATTTTTACGCTGCCTTTTCATTGGCTGGACAGGCTGTGACAGGGCTACAGGTGGAGGAGAGAGCCTTTTAGAATCCAGAATCTGTGAGGAGTACGTCCTCTCAGAGTCTCAGCATCCAGTGCCCTAACTCCAGCTCCAACTCAGGATACTGGCATGTCCCTTGGGGGAAGTGAGGAGGTCCAGGTGTAGCCCTAACGCAAAGTTATAAGGACCGTTTGTTCAGAAAACTCAGGCTTTCCACACTGGTTACATTATTCCTTCCTTCCTTCCTTCCTTCCTTCCTTCCTTCCTTCCTTCCTTCCTTCCTTCCTTCCTTCCTTCCTTCCTTCCTTCCTTCCTTCCTTCTCTCTCTTTCCCTCTCCCTCTCTCTCCTCTATCTCACTATGTAATTCTACCAGGTCTGAAACTTACTCTACAGATCAAGCAGGCCTTGAACTCTTAACAATCCTCTTGCCTCCGTATTCAGAGCACTGGGATTACAGGGGTGTGCTACTATGCTCAACTCCACACTATTAACAATATTATAGCATTATAGAGCCAGGGCTTAGAACCCTCAAAAAAAATCTTCTTGGTTATTGTAAAAATCAAGTGTGGTTGCACAGAAAACTCAGGTCATTAATTGAGGTTTCTTACCTTAAGTGTACAGCTGAAATACCCCAAATACCTGTGGTTCATTCAATCCCTTCCTTTCTCAGTCTCTCACTCCTTCCAGCCCCTGTGTACTGTGTCCATATCAATCAAGTTTCTCAGCCTGATAGGCTATGCCATGGTACCAGGCCTCTCTTGCCAGGGTTCTACCATCCTGGTTTGATTCCAGAAAAGCTCCAGGCAGAGGAAGTCAAGTTGGTGGGGCACCAGGCTCTGCTCTGGCTCCACAGAATACCGAGGTCACCACCAGCGAGGGAGTCCTTCAGAGAATTTGAGAAGGAATATAACTAAAAGCAATAAGGGCAGACATGACCTGGGTGTATATCCTTCAAATAGAAACCCCATCCAGATATCTCTATCCAGCTGTGCCTAGTCAGATTGAGATCTGCCAGGCAACTGTAATCAGCTCATAGAAAACCCCAGTGTGTGTCTAGCCAGAGAGGCAGTGCCTGGACCCAGACTCTTGCTGGGACGTGTTAAGTGTTAACTGAATCTCAACATTGGCCACCAAGACAGGATGTCAGGGAGGGAACACAGAGACGTGGAAAGCTGTGTGGAAACAGAAGAATGGAGAGAAGATTGGATGGATGGGTGAGTGATGACTCATGAGTGGAAAAATGGAAATGATTGCTAGATAATGAATGGATGGATGGATGCGTAAGTGATGGATAGATGGAGTGAAGAGCAGATACATGATGGACACATGACGACTAGTGGGCAGAAGGAACGAGGAGGAGATGGATAAATAGATTAATGGATGGATGAGTAAATGGATGGTTTCATTCATAAGTAATTGGTGGTTGGGTAGGTGGTTATGAATGGGTGAGTGTGGTAGACGAGTTGTGGGTAGATGAAGGGATGGATGGATGGATTGATAAGATGGATGGGAAATGGGTGGTGGAGGAAAGAATGAGAAAACGGATGGGTGGATTTTTGGTCGATGGATGAGTAGATGGACATTGAATGATGGATAATGAGTGGATGGCTGGATGTGTGGGGGGTGGGTTGCTAAATGAATGGGTGGCAGGTAGACAAAAGAGTGTCAGGACCTAGTTCCTCCTAGTATTAGCAGAATGAAAAGGCCAAAGTCAAGAAGCTGACCTGGGATCCCTCCAAGGTGAGGACTGTCGTGTGGAGATCTGAGGTTGGTGTGCCTACTGTCCTCTCAGGGAACTTTGAGGACAAGCACAGCAGAGCCTGTGTGAGCAGGTCTCTAACAGTTGAAATTGAACTGTCCAAATAAACTATTATAATCCAGATTAAGTAGAGTCTTAATTAGTGAAAAGACTGGGTTAGGTAGTGTTTTTAAATTTTATTTATTCCTCATGAGTATATGTCATTATGGGAACTAATAGCATATTTTCAAGTCGAGGTCCTCCTGGGCCTACTCCAATGAATAGGAAAAAAAAATCTCATAATCATCAGCCTTATTTGCATATAGACAATGAGTGTTCCTGAAGTCTTTAACCCTGTTCCCATCAGAGTAGCTCTGGCATTCTTGTTTTAAGTGATTAAACTGCTTGGCAAACCCCTTTGTCAGGAGGAAGCCAAAAATAAGGTAAACCCAGCCAAGCCATCATTACTGTCCAGGGATTCCAAATGAAGATTGTTTCCATCAGTAAGTTTTCCTGGTAGAGTGTGTCAAAACACACGACTGAGATGTCCACCAAAGTCAGTCACCTTCACTCGGGGTTGTAAAACCAAGTAGGCAAGTGGCTAGCAGCTGGGTCCAGGACTAACTGCTCTCCGGAACTCCCCTAGAAGAAGCTGGACTTTAGGGAGGCAGTGGCTGGGGCGTGCAGGGTTTCTGCAGGAGAAGGACACAGCTGTGGAGATGGTGAACATCTGTGTGGTGTGTGACACGGGGCTGCCTCCGCCAATGGGAGGACCCCCAGTACCCTAAACAGAGACACTTTCACTTCTACTTTTTAAAAACTGTGAAAACTTCTTGGCTCTTGCCCAGGATTCTTTTGTTTTTCCTCCAGGTAAAAAGCATATTTGGCAGCAGGAACTGTTTTCAGACTGATGCTTTCCCTTCCGATTAAAACTATATGAGGCCTCAAGGCATATGCAGTGTGCACGGTTTCACTTGAAGAGCGTTACTGTTATATGGCGTAAATGCAGGAGAAGGAAGGGACTACTGCGCTGACAAATTTGGCCTACCCCAAAAGCTTTGAAATATCAAACACAGGGATTTCTACTTCTAGCCAAGGTGAACTAACAGGGACCAGATTTACTCTTTCACCAAAAAAACTCAAAAGTGGATAAAATATATGAAACATGTGTTAGACATTAGACATTGGGCAGTGAAGGATGGGGGTCCCAGAGGGAAGATACACAATCAAGGTAAGGCTTCCACTTTTGGCCTGAAGCAGGTCCTGGGTCCTGGTGAAGACTCGCGTAAGCCTACTAGTCTGCAGAGTGGGAGATGGTGCTGGTCCCAGGGCAGATTGCTGGGGGGTGGGGAGACAGAACTGTATAGAGAGTGTTCAGGAGTCTGCAGAGCTAGTCTGATCCACACGCCCCTCATAAAAGGGCCTTTGAGCGCAGTAAAGCACCACTTGCAAGGAGAGGAGAGAGAAGCCCTGAGGCCTCATCCCATGCAAAGTAGAACTCACAGGATACAAGGCAGAGGCCTTAGGAAAACTTTCCTCCATCAGGAAGAAAGGACTGATCTGGTCCTATCTAACCAAGTTTTAAAACAAGGACAGCCTCAAAGACTCAGACACTTTCCAGTTGTGTACTGAACAAAGCCGAGGCCTATTTATGAGAACAAAAAGCACATCTAGCACTCAATAAAGTGAGAGTCACATATCCAATGCCCAATTAGAACCAGCAGATGTTCAAAAGGGCAGAACAAAGCCCATAGTACCAGGAAAACGACTGAAAATGACAAATGTAGACCAAATTATAACATCAGCTTGCTGAAAATCAGAGATTAAAAAAAAAGTTGCAGAGAAAGACATTCTACATGGAGGAACAAATGTAAGAATGACAGTGTGAACCTGAAGCTAGAATAGCAGGGATTTCAAAGTAACTAAGGGAAAAAGGTAACAGAATTCTAGAGCCACCCCCCACCCAAGTCATCTTTCTTTTTTTTATTTTATTTTATTTTTTCTTTCTTTTTCTTCTTTCTGCTCATACAAACTTAACAGGTACACCGGGCCCCTCCCTCCCTCCACCCCCACATCTTTCAAAAATAAAGTTGTATGTGATCCAATCTATCAACAGGTTAGACAAAACATATCCTCATATCAATTCACAGAATTTGCCTCTCTTTTTAGGCCTTCCTCAAAAATTGACTCAAAAAAATTTTGACTCAAAATGCATCATGAGCTTTGATTAAATAAAAATATGATGCTAAATGGACTTTAATGGAACTAAGGTGTTCTTTGGTAAAATGTGTTAAGTGGCTTGAAGAGACAGGCTACAAACTGGGAGGAGATACAAGCTACAGAGGTAACAAAGAGTTTGTATCTACGATGCAAACACGCAAAGTGCATGCAAACTGGGATGAAAGTTAAACATTCAAGAAATTTCTGGAGCCTGGTAGCAAGCAATCAATGAGAAAATGGAGAAAGACACAGACATTTCCCAGACCCACATGTGTCTAGACACACGAGGTTGGGAAGCATGTGAAAAGGTATTTAACACCATTAACTGTTCAGGAGAGAGGGAAGTTTAAACCATAGTAAAATATCAGAACAGCTTAAATGAAAGTAATGATTTATGTGCCACTGGTGGGAATGTAAAATGGTATAGCAGCTCTGGGAATGACTAGATTTTAGAAACTGAATATTCACTTAATATGTGACCCAGAAGGTATACTTTCCAGAGAAATGGATACTCATGTCCACCACCACGTGCCCAGCACTGTTCATAGCAGCTTTACTCATCATATTCAGAAAAACAAAAACAAAATAAAGAACAGGGTTAGGGATGTAGCCCAATGGCAAATTTCTTGGGCCAGCATGCAGCATCCTTCTTGCAGCATCCTTCTTGCAGCATCCTTCTTGCAGCATCCTTCTTGCAGCATCCTTCTTGCAGCATCCTTCTGCAGGGGAGACGTTAAACACCCTGGCCCGTCCACACCGCGGACATTGCTAGGCAAGGGAACAGATGTTGGCGCAGTGGAAGTGGAAGCAGCACAGCGGGTCACAGTACCATTCAGTGAGGAAAACCAGTGTGGGGATGCAGGCTTTCGGCCCTGCCTTCAGTCACATGACACTAAAGATGTAGGAAACAAGTGAGACAGGTTGAGGGTGGGGAGGAAGAACTGAAACAATGGTCTTGCATCCCGATTGGTTGGCGGCTACCTGACTCCATATGTAAAGAAAAAAAACAAACAAAAAAAAAAAAAAAAACGCCTGGCTGGAGAGATGGCTCAGAGATTAAGCCTCTGCCTCTCAAGCACGAGAACCTGCTCCATGCCAGCTGAGTCCGTTGGACCCCCATGCCCTCCTTTTGGAAGATTCTCCCTAATATATATAGTACTGCAGGTCTGGGAGTGGGGTGTGCTACTTTGGGAATTGCATATGTGGAAAAGACTTCAGGTTGTCGGTTTCCTTCTAATTTTTATTTTAAATTCACATGAAGATGCCAAAGAAGTATCTTTTAAAGCCCAGAAGGGGCCTGCTTCTCTTCAACACATGTCTACTGGCCCCCATCATGGTAAATTGACATCGATGCAACTTTCAGAGTTCAATGAGTTCCTCTGGCCTCACTTGCATAAGCATATGCACACACGTGCTCTTTGCATTTTTCGTGCGCATGTGTGCCTGCGTGTGTGTGTGCGTGTGTGTGTGTGTGTGTGTGTGTGTGTGTGTGTCAGAGGGCACTATATATGCCTTTCACTTTATCACATAATTATGTATGTAAATATGTACGTATTTAATTAACATTTTTAAAGCTAATAGTAGCAACATGCTGTGAGGGAGCAGCATGCAGAGATAAGGTCCTTGTTAGCATGAGAGCTGGTGTACAGCGGTAGCCACACACAACTGAGGTCCCCCCATTACTCACATGTGGTACTGGAGCAGGGCTGTGGGTAAGGTAAAGAGGTGCCACAAACCCTATAGCACCAAAAATGTAACACAACCAAGAGGGCTAGATGATGATCACAGGCCCGGAGAGATGAAGAAACACTGTTTGCTGAAGTTAAGGGACAACGCTGTCTAGCAGCTTGACCTAATCTGATTGCCAGAATATTCCACTCAACCATTATAGGAGTTTGCCTGCATGTTGCGGATAAATTCATGTTCAAACAGCTTAGGGGAACAAAGGCTCTTAGTTTGACTTGTCCAGTTGCATTTCTAGTCTAGCTTGGTAGGAGAGCTATACCAACACTAGGGACCACACCTAATTCACAGGACTGCTGAGAGAGGAGCAAACCTCACTCTCCAGGTAGCGGATCTGTTTAATTGTGCTGAAGAATGCCGACTCACTGAACCATGGAAGGAAATGGATACAGAAGTGGGCTCATTTCTTGAAACTCACTGATCTCACCAACTCCCAATATCTATTTACCTGCCCAGGGAATAGTCTCACTCGTCCATTCACTAGATAGTCTCCTGCAGGTTTGCTTAGGGCTCGCCTTAATGATCAATTCTTAACAGATGTGCCCAGACCTCAGCCTACAATTGTCAAGTTGACACCTGCATCTACTACAACCATATATAACATATTCATTTTTATTTGTGTGTGTGTGTGTGTGTGTGTGTGTGTGTGTGTGTGTGTGTGTGCATCAGTATATCCCTGTGGAGGGCCAAGGGTGATTTTGGGAATCATCCTGGATTACTTATACCTCCTTCTTCCTTTGCTCTGGGATTTCTCAGGCTCTGCCTACCAGGGCTGGAAGTGCAGGCTGCTGCCATTTCCATCTGGCATTTTTAAGTGGGACCTGGGATCTGAATTCAAGACCTTCTGCCTGCAAGGTAAAGTCTTAATCCCTGAGCCATCTCTCCAGTCCTACAACATATATTTTTATCAAGTGCTCAGAAACCTAACAAAGATATCTCACATTCTGGGCTATAATGTCTTATTGAACATAAAAACGAAAGTCATGTAAACTAGGTAGGGTTATCTGGTCCTCAAATATTTGAAAACCAACATACTTTCAATGGATTAAAGAAGTCGAACTGAATTTAGGACTTTGTACTTTATAGAATAAAACAACAATTTCATAAATTGTGGGTTCTAGCGTAAATCAGGATTTTGGGGGAACCATGTGGTGATTCATTCCTGCATCAGAAAAGGTTTCAGATGCAGGACCTCAGTTCTTATCTTCAGAAACTAGATAATGAAGCAGAAATGAGAAAGTGAGAAAAAAGGAATCATAAACTCGTCACTTTCAGAAGTTGCTTTGTAATGGAGTACATTGGTTTGCATCTTGATGACTACAAAGCTAAAATAATCACAGCCAAGAAGTAAGAATGGAGACAGATTTATTGTCTGCAGCAGGTAAGGAGTTAAGAGTTGCAGGAAGGGCTTGTAAGGATAGACTTCAAGGAGCAGCTGCATTTCAGACTTTTGTGGGTGGTTAACACCTGGGCAGAACGTGATGTCAGAGCTTGCTGATACCAAGACCAAATGCTATTGTACAGCTGAACACTGCTGTAGTGGCCTTAGGTTCTCGTATGTTTTCTTTTCTTTGGCCCTCATACCTAAGTATGTCTTCATTCACAGCCCTGTCAGAGGCTTTCAGATTTATGAGGGGTTCTGCCATTTCTATAAGCAGGGACATAGAAGTGCTTCATGAGACAGAAGAATGATGGGACGAAGAGTCAGTCACTCAGGGCACATGACAGAGTGAGCCCAGATTCCTCAGGTCCAGACTCCCCAGTGTGGTCTTTATCCATTCTTCATCATTATTTCTGTGATGGTTAGTTTCTGATCAGGCGTCCCTGACAGCTTCTTCTCAGCAACGGCTGTGTGGCTAGGTGGTCAATCCCAGCACCCTTGCCCCAAAGGTCAAGACCGGGCCCTTCTCACAACCTACAGGGCCCCACAGGCCTACAACCCATTACCTGTCTGCCTGTCTGCCTGCAACACACACCACCAAAGTTAATGGCAAAAGCGAGTGCCCTGGAAGGGCATCTTCTTAAGGCTGGTTAGACCGACAGCTGATAGCCACAGGGCCACAGTTCTCTTTCTAGCTAAAGTCTCCACTTTAAAGGTGAAAAAGCCCCAGGTATGTACGTGCAGTGAGCGCAGGATGTTTCTGATGAACCTGCAGAGAGCAGAGAAGCCCAAGACCAGGCGCAACCCCAGTGGAGGCCAGAAGACATGGTGTGGGCGGCGCCCTTGTCCTGAGGCGGTCTATGGCAAGGGCGGCAGGGAGACCACAGGAGGATGAACTCCATGTCTGAAGTCCGTTGGTCACAGGCTGGGGCAGAGGGAAGGTGTGACTGCTCTAATCGAACTACCTCTAAACTTCACTCGCTGCCTCAGGAGCACTGTGCTTCTGGGGGTCATGTAGCCCCTTCAGCGGCTCTGCGAAGCCCTTCAGGGACCCTGAGGAGTCTGCTGTGGCTCTATTGTTTGGGGACTTTGCTCCAGGCTCGCTCCTCCCAGAGTTGGAAGTCTTTACGGTGGCTTTTTTCTCTTCTCTGTCAGTGTGTGCGCCAAGTAAAATGAGTGTCACCAGGGGCTCAGCTGGCACATAGGAATGACTCACACGGCTCTGTGGTCCTAGCTTCCCAGCAGAAACTGTACCCGGGTGAGCTCTGCCGAGTCGTTGCAGGCGGGCGAGGGGTCTGTTTCCAGCTTCCATCTGAGCAGACACTCAGTCATCTTTGACCTAACTTAATTTTTTTTGGCATAAAGAATTATAAATACAATGTGCTTCACATATGAAATTCCAAATTAGGTTAATGAACACATAAAGTTACATTCAGTGGCCACATGACCAAGGGCTCCGCTGCTCAACATTCACCCCAGAACTGAGAACAAATACCTGTTGTGAGTATTCCCTGTAGCTAGAGGTAAAAAGCAGGCAACATGGGCCAGAGGGGAATGGGTAAGCAGCAAGGAGGGTCGTGTGTGGAGCTTTGTGTGACCCCACAGGGACAAGGGGTAGAAGGACTTCGGAGGTAGGTGGAAGAGGGTCTGAATCACAGGCACCCATGTGAGAGGAGACTGTGCCCTAATGTCCTATGCCGGCAAATTCTCTGAGACAGAGATCAAGATCTTGAGTCTGAGGCGCTGGAACAGGTATGAGCTTTTCTTTGTGGATGATGAAAACGTTTGGAACTAGACAAAGGTCAGGGCTTAACCACTTTGCGAACACACGAAAAGCCACACTTGAAAATGGCCATTCCATTTTCCATGAATTTCACCTCTATTTAAAACACACACACACACACACAATGTACTTGTTGTGTAAGCCCAAGGACCTAAGTTTAATCTCCAAAACTCAGATTTAAAAAAAAAAAATGACTTGCAATCTTGGTACTGGTGGGTCCCTGGAGCTGGCCAGAGAGTCGAGTCAAATTGTCAAGTTCTAGGCCAGTGAAAGACCCTACCTCAAAAGACCAACTGAATGACTCCTGAAGAACAACACCTGATATTGTCCACTGTACATACATGCACACGCACACGCACACGCACACGCTCACACATATACCTACAGGGAAAAACTGATCAAGGACTTCCTCCAGTGACATTTTCAGCTCTGCCTTGCAGGACCTCCTGTCCCACGCACACTCTTGAACATAGTTTATGGCTCTACGGGAGCCTGTTTTGTAAACATTTCCTTAGGCAATTCAGCACCAATGGTTCAATCCCAAGGAATCAAGGCCCCGCCTACCAGGTGAGCACGGAGGGGCACGACAGCCTCATCGTCTCCTCCTCTGTTGCTTCTGCAATTATTCTCCTTGCACTTGTGACAGAGCTCACTTCAAATAATGACAAGATAGCAACCTGTGGTGGGGTAGATACATAAGCCTTGCTTTAGGTAAGAGTGATTTCTTTAGCACTTTGCGTCGACCTGTAAACTCCCTAGCAAATGAGATAAGACATTTTGCATTTTATAAAACCCTGGAGGCAAAACGTTGTTTCAGAGATGCTTAAGGACAGTTACCGCTCTGGAAATCCACTGATCTCCTTGGTCAGTGGGTTACTCAATACTGTTTCCCATGTGAGCATGAAGGAGGGGTCTGGGTGGGAGAGAGGAAAGCTTAGAAAAGCAAGTGAGAGTGGGGGTCACACCAGCAGAAGCACAGGCATGCTCTTACCACATCAACTACCCAATCACATGTTACCATGTGGGTGGCCAGAGCCTCACCCAGGATCTCTCTGAGAGGAAATATTTGGCATGAACGAAAGGTCCTTCCCCACCTAGACCGAATGAACATTTTTGAAGTACTTCTCTCAGAGCGCCTGAGAAACATAGCAAACTCCACTTATTACTGGCAGGAAAGAGACAACAACTTTAGTGCAAGAGAGTTTCTGTGTGAAGATAACAGGCGCAGTCGTCTCCTTTTCACAAACCACATGCATGTATAACAGAGAAAGTGGACCATCTCATAAAGCAATGAATTGTTCTTGGATGGAAATTGTCCCACAAAAAATTAATAAGTAAATAAATAAAAATACTGTTTTATTGGATCCATTTTCTAACTACAAAGATAGCTAACAAATGTCAAATGCTTGCTTTCATAAGATAGTCTACTAAGAACGGTTCATGCAAGTCCATGATGCTAAACGCAGGTACGTACTGGGGGCAGGCAGGAGGCGGCCTGCAGGAGCCAAGCGCTACCTATGTACAAGGTGTCGCACGTCAGCGCTCCACCATCATGTGCAAACGTCCAGTATGGCTTTCGGACTCATGTTTCTGCGAGCCACAGAAAAGTAAGACATAGTCGTGCAGATGAATATTTTAAAGATGCATCTTCCTGTGAGAGAGCTTTCCCTGCCAGAACTCCAGATCTGACTTACAACCTCCACCCATAGGTGCAATTCAGGTGTATTCCATTAGGGGGCATTAACTCCTAAGGCACAATCATTAAACATGTTTAATGAAACCATGCTTTTTGGTTATATGAAATAATAGTCACTGCTAGTAACTGTAATAAGCAGCTAATTGTACAAAACGCAGCGGTAAAGTCAACACCAGTCTATCTATTAACAGTGACTAATCTGAATATACACTACCCACAGCCTGCATGTGGAAACATTGTTTTTGGTAATTGTTTTTGTAGATGAAGCAGAGAGCTGTAAGGCTTCTGTGAACGAATATTATGGTTAAATATATTACACACCTTTGTAACGGCTACTTATACCTCTTTCTGGTTTGCCATTTGGTAGCCACTGGGCATTTGAGCACAGGGCTTCAGCATTATAAAGTGCTCTGTGATTGCACCCAACGAGGAAACACCAACCTGTCTGAACAGGGTGAGGGACTCCAATGGAAGGTGCTGGAAAACTGGGTCTGGACTCTTGAATGCACTCTCAAAGTGGACACTAATTATTGCTAACAAGGAAACAAGCCCCTGCTGGGTAGACTGATCTCGCCATGAAGAATCAACACATAAACATATGCCTATATGTACATGCATGCAAACGCAAGCTCTGTCTGGTGGAAGGCAGAGTTTGGAGGGTTTTCTCTTTTCGTCCAGGACCCTATCTTGTGCTGGTTGATTTTCTTGTGCTATGTTTGAAGCCAGATTCAAAATACAAATTCATGCTAGTATTAACAATATTATGATTTTAGTCATGCAGAGAAGGGAATCTGTTATGAGAGCGCCGACGTGATAGGTTGGAAGACCTCTATGAAGCACTGGACAAGGCAGCAACATGTGTAGGACAGCCAGGAAAGTCAGAAATAAGTAGGAAGCCCTAAATTGCCAGGACTCTATCAATTTATACAAAGGATAAAGCCTCTTAACAAAATGTTTTTATAATTTGGCTCCTACAAATACTCTCATGGTAGCAAAATTCATTGTTCACTTCCACAACACCCGACGTGGTGGTCCGATTAAATAAGGCACTTCCAGTATTGTACTCCAGGGGGCAGGAGAGTTAGGCTTGCGACCAGCCCGTCACACAGGTCCTTTCTCCCAGGGCCAGCTCCGCTCTTGTTTTCTTGAGACGTCTTTTCCTTCGGGAGTTGGGGTGGCTTTCCTTCCCCACTCCTCCTCCTTGTGACAGAGCTATTTCCATGTATATGAAGCATAAGCCTTCAGCTCCCAGCAGTCAGTAAGTTGGAAGTTCTGAGTGGTACCAGATGTGGGTGCAGTTTATTTCATCAAGTCTTGCTTGCCAAAACCCAGCTGTCCTC
Organism: Typhlomys cinereus; assembly: GCA_023101885.1. Lineage (NCBI taxonomy): Eukaryota > Metazoa > Chordata > Mammalia > Rodentia > Platacanthomyidae > Typhlomys > Typhlomys cinereus. Next base: position 2,279,105 of record JALPQD010000322.1, read on the forward strand.
TCTGGGCCTGCTCCTCACAGCTTCTGCCAGCTCCGACGTGCCGAATTAGGAGTGGGGGCTCGTGCCGGAGAGGTCATTGCGTATGACTTCATTTACTGCAAGAAAATGAGAAGCCAGAGCATTAGAGAAATGGTATCCTCCTGCCGACCTCCACCTTAACCGTAGGAAACACCATCAACGACACGGCTGATTGGTCATGTTCGGCCTGTGATATGCAGAGACTTGAGCACACCTTCTTCAGGGCAGGAGGTAACTCAGGGGTGTTCCCTAAATTGTGAAACCAAACACCACCGGCTCCCGGCTCCCGTGGCATGCCAGGGACAGAGGGCGCCCTCCACGGTGCCCAGCGGCTCTTTGTTTGAAGCCTTCCTTTTTTGTCTTTGTCAGTGTCCCCCACCACCAGGGCCAGCGAAGGCCGCAACCAGCATGTGGCGATTCTTGGCAGATGGACAGGAAATGAGAGAAGGTGGGGAAGGCCACAGCCAGAGAACTGCACAACATCCCCACCCTCTCCACCCTGCCTCCCTTCCTCCGCATGGCCACCTGATCCACACCGAGATAGGAAATGTCACCGGGCGGCTGTCACCACGTCCCATTTTTCTAACAGAGTTTGGAGGTGGGGAACCTTTGTTGACGTCACGGAACCGCCTGGGCTTCCCTTCCCCATGGACCGGGGAGCCTGCAACCAGATAAGCCCCTGGAACTTGTAAGCAGAGGCCCCGGGCTGTCTGAGGACGGCTTCCTGGAGCCATCAGGGGCGTGCATTTCATCACCACTCCCTTCCCTGAACTGCCTCTCAACACCCCCTCCCCGAATATGTTTAAGAATAACAATAATAAAAACGCAATTGGGGGAACCAGGAATTGTGTCATGGGAACTGATAGCAGAAGGAAGCCTGGCGGCAAATAGAGATCAGGCGCCCCCTGAGGGCTGCCCAGGACAGACTCGTGAGGGGGAGGTCCACCAATCCTGACATTCCCACTGGGACCTGCCGGCTGAGCAGCGCTGGGCTGGTCCCTTGGGAGTCACGCTTGTGAACAAAGGCAACCACGGCGTTTCTGAATCAGCTTCCCTCCCGTGTGCCCGGTCCAGGTGTCCTCTGTGGACATCCTGGGGTGCTCCTGGACTACAGGGCTCAGCACGCTCTGGAGAAAGCTCGGCTTCTGGGTGGAAAACACCAGAAGAAAGGCTCCCTCTGGCCTTGTGACTTCACAGCCACTAATGAGGAATAACAAGGCCCAGGTGCTCCCGGGCTGGTCGGGGAGCAGCGATCAGGACTCGACTTGTCCCTGGAGTGCATGCAGGCAGCTCCTTAGCTACCGGCATTTTCCATGACACCGCGGTGTGGGTGTGGGACGGCTCCACAGCCCTGACGGGCGCCCACAGCAGGGACCCCACGAGGACCAGGTGACAGTCTGCTCTGGGCAGCGCGGGTCACGGGCCCTGTCTGAATCCCAGAGTCTTTCCTGTTCTTCTGCCACCCTGGCGGGGGGACCCTGGTGACCGGTACTATGTTACCCCCGAACTTAAACTGCGGATCCTCAGGGACAAGAGATGGTTAACTTCTCCCCTCACTTGCTCAGTCCCCCTTTAAAAGACATATGTCTCATTGTTATTCTTATCACCATATTGAAGAGCAGCTGTCAAAAGTACGTCACACGTTTTGTTTCTTTAGGATATTTTTGAGAAAGAAAAGGCTTGCTGAAATTAGGATTCATTGTATCCGAGCAAGAAGGGCTCAGACACCCACGGAAAGGGCAGAACTGTGGAAGAGGGTCCCTTCCTGAGGTGGAGATAACTGACTGCCTCCACTGTGCTGTACCCCGCTTTATCTCAAAGGCTCTCGGACTGTGTATGGCTGCCACATGCTGTCCCTAAGCCTTCAGTGCAGCTGGGCTCCCAGAACAGGTTCCAGGGCAGAGATGAAGTTAGGTCGAACACGCCCACTCAGGGCATTGCACTGGTGACCATGAGGCAGGGCTGCAAAAGATGTCTGCAGGTGTAGAAAACAACAATTGAGAAGTAGGCCATCACTTAGAGGCAAAAGAGATTTCACGTCAACCGGACCCCACATGAGAAGTGAGAGAATGTTCAAACGAGCTGGGCGCCAAGAGAGCCAGGGTTTTATTGCTCATTCAAATGTCAAGGCAGATTGGGCAACTTCTGAGAAACTCATTCCACTAACAGTGCTGGAAGAGTCATGAGGATGGAGCCAGGCACGAGCACTGACACTGAGGAGTGATGCCAACAGGCTGAGGGAGACCTAAGGTGGGGCGACACGAGCGGCTGAAGGGATTCTGAGGGTAGAAGAGGAGGGAAGGCTGAGAGTAATGAGGGGCGGGTACGAGGGTGGCCTAGGGCATAATGATGATGGAGTTAGAGAGAAATCTGAGGGGGAGTCATGGTGGGGGGAAAGACCTGCGGGTCATGGTGGGAGGAAGACCTGGGCAGGAGTCGCAGTGGGATGCCTGCGGGATAGTGATGACGGGGTAGATTCAGGCATGAATCAAAGCAGCTGAGGACCTTCTAGTTAGACCACAGGAAAACAACATCTGCATGAAAGGTAAAAGGGGAAGAAACATGAGACCTGGGCTTCCCCATGCTGCCTACCAGGCCACCTGAGTCTCAAAGGGAGAGTCCTGCTGTGCGACGGGGAAATCACTGGCGGGTCTCTAGCCGCGAAGGTCCCCAGCTGGAGGCAGCAGTGGGCCGAATGCCTGCTCTGTCCTCGAAGTCTTGTCTGGGACTGGCACCGAGTTCCCAGGAGAACGAAACACCTGCTGTCAGGTGGATTCAGGTAAGTGGCCAGCTGACCTACCCCCACGCTCATGGTCTGGAAGCTCCAGGCACACAGTGTCCAAATGGAATCCTGATGCTATAGACTTTTCTGGGGTGAACCTCGTTTAGTCTAGGGTTTCCCTCAAGTTCCCCCATAGGACTGAGCAAGGCGGGCAACAGCTGATGGAAAGTCTAGTGGACAACTGCTTTGTAACGGCATTCCGAAGAAATACCCACACCTCTGGGATTGTATAGCCCCCAAACCACACATTGTGAGACACCACAGAGCTACCTGCAAGATAGACGTGACCCGTGGCACCCTGAGAGGAAGCCGTGTGTGCTTCCACCTCACAGATGTGAGGGACACCAGAGGTGTAGTTGATGGATGGCTGACCACCAACCCGACCCCTACCATCAGTCTCTCTCCCCTCCACTTTCTCTTCCATGATGTCACCGCTCCAGGTCCCTATCAGCCCACGTCTCCCTGGCTCTTTGGTTTTCTGGGTGGCTTTCTCTCTGATACAGCTGTGGTGACGCCCACGAGTTCCCATCGTGCCTTCTCTCCACTGATAATTTCCATCTTCTTATTCAGCTTTTCCACTGACACGGAAGCTTCTCTTTATAGAGGTGTTTTGAACTGCAGGTGACATGTGACCCTCACGACTTGCCTGAAAGAGGAACCTCTGCTCACTTAGTCAGATGTCCCTTAACAGGATGTGGCAAACTGTTAGACCACAATAGAATTTAATAAGAAAGGTTTTTTCCCCTTATATTTGATTTTCTCTAAAACGCTCCTGAGGTGGAAACTTGCTTCCCCACCCCCAAAGCATGGGTGTGGCACTGTGAATCCTTGTAATACTTGGGATGCACACACAGGCCATGTGGATCCCTACATTTCACGGCTACATACCCACACAAACACCCATCTTTGTGTGTATGCCCAAACTTGAGTGAAATAGGAAGTCAGTAATTTTCTTAAGTATGAAAGCTAGAAGTCCAAAGCATGGCCATAATTTTCCTCCTGTGCTCAGGGCACCTGGAAATCTTCACAAGGTCCTTCCTAACTTTGAACAGAGACTCCTTGTCTACCCACACACGAGCCTTGTACACCCCAAGGAGATACCCCTGCCCCTCCACCCGCCCGTGGTTGCTCGTGCTCGAATAGTCAGTGTCTTCTTGAGTGCCCTTTCAGAATGCTTCAGTAAAGCCTCGGAGGCAGGAGAGACAGCTCATTTTGGCTCATCATAGGGTTTTGTGTGACTTTGTAGAGAACGCTGTGAACCAAGAGGACTTGTGAAGGCGGGCATGTCTCCTGTGTCTGCCTTGAGGCCTAGTGTTTTGTTTTGTTTTGTTTTGCAGTGCTGCCCATCGAAAGTAGGTCTTTACACCTGTAGGCAAATGTTCTACCACCAAGCCATCTCCTCAGTCCAACGCCTAACTTTTAGGCAAAAGTTCCCCACACTGTTGAATTCTTGTTTTCTGAAAGCAACTGAGGGTCTCACATAAACAAAGTCACTTGCTTACCATTCGCATACACCTTGTGTTAAGCAACTGCCTTGTTATGTTGGGTTCTGCAACGATCCTAGGAGAGAATAAGGCAGGTACCGCAGCGACTAGTTCTTCCACGGAGAGACACTGTGAAGTTGAGTGCGCAGTGGTGTCAGCAGTGGCGCCAGAGTCTATGGAGCTGGAGCACGGGCTGTGCCTTCCACAGGATGCCAAGTCCTGCCAGCCTCCCAGCCTGCTGTCTGTGCCTCTGACTAACAAGTCTAGGAGTAGATACGGTTATATATCTTCACTAAGAAAGGCCTAGTTTGGCCATGCGGTGTCCTAGGGTACTGGGAGTGTCATGGGCACAGGGTGCAGAACCTGTGGTGTCATGGAGCTAGTTCTCAGTTCAAAAGCCACTTTCATGCTGTCCCTGCCACCACTCGCCAAGGCTTCTGAGGAGGGGCTCACACACACCGTGCCTTTGTTTTCCTGTTACACACATTCCACAAAACCAAGCAAACCATCAGGATGCACACCGACCATCTGTTCATGTACAAACATGGGGCCTCTGGCTAAAAAGCGGGACTGTTCTCTTTCATTTTAGTCACTTCTCCTGTGCTAACTTTATATACTTTATGGTATTTAGAAAAGGTAGATGGAGTGAGGCAAGCAGTCAGAGGAGCTACTAGAAGCTTGAACTATGCTTGTTTTCTGGGACAACACAAGAACAAACAGCCCTGGGCGGGCAGCTCCTGTGAGGCCCAGGAGGATGAGTGAGTGTTGGGGGGGCTACTAGTATGCTCTCCTAGAAGTGCCATCATACGCAGTGCGGTGCCCTCTTCAGTGTGAAGAGTGAGGGGTGGGAAGGTGGGAGAGACTTCAAAAGAAGGCTCTGGCCGGACATGGCTTATCGCCCTTCTCACTGAGCATTCCTCTGGTTTTGGCCTCACTTTCTCCTTCTTCGTGTGTGTGTGTGTGTGTGTGTGTGTGTGTGTGTGTGTGTTGCACATGTGTGCATGTGCGTGTGGAGGTCCAACATTGCTATCAAGAACCACCTTTGATCCCTCTTCTACTTTATTGTTGGGAGCCTGAGTTTCTAATTAAGCCCAGAGTTCAGCCAGGGTTAGTGTGGCTAGCCAGCTTGCTCTGAGAATTCCCAGATCCTGCCTTCTGGGACTGGAATTGCAGGCAGGCCCCCGTGCCCACCTGTGATTTTAAATGGAGTCTGGGGTCTGAACTCTGATTCTTTTGCTTGCCAAGCATCTTGATTGCTGAACCTTCTCCCTCACCTCAGCCCTCCCATTCTTTCTGTCCTTCAGTCACCCGAGGGAGACACGAACACTGGGTGAGGGCCCAAAGTCAGCGATAAAGGTGGCGACCTCCGCGGTAGGCTTGCCCGGGCTCCCCAAACTGTCCTAACATCCGCCAAGTGCCTGCCATGTGTGAGGTGAGCCAGACGTAGCCGTACCCTGCAAGACTCTCAGGAGGCTGATGTTACTTACTATCAGTCTTACTTTGAAGACGAGGCACAGTGGCCATTTCAGCCGGTCCTCAAGTGGTGGGGGAAAGAAGGGACAGGCAGAGACCCGTGGAGAGCAGCGCTTAGGTGTGGCGCTGTCGCTCCCAGACCTTCATGGGAGGGCTAGCCAAGACTCCCCTGGGGAGGATCAGAGGCCTTTCTGGGAAAACAATGACCCAAGCACTCTGCCCATCACAATCTTCAGGCGATGCGACCCGTGGGCACTAGTGCTCTCCAGTGAACTTTGCGGTCACAGATTCTCGGAAGGAGGAGGAAAAGCCCCGCTGTGGAATGGAAGTAACAGAATCTGAGCTGAATGCAAAGCAGAGCGGATTCGCATGGCAAACCTGTGCACACGGCTCTGCCCGCCCCGAGCTTGCTTTCTCCCCTTACCTCCAGGTTCCCCACGGTCACATATAAACCTCAAGTTTTGTCCCAGAACTTCCAAGTTTCCATCGCGTGTGTAACACCTTGACCATCAGACCAAACATCCCTACGGGGGTTTCAGGTCAGTGTCAACGCCAACTTTGAAAACCTCCTGTTTGACGGAGCCGTGAGAGTACGCGGGCAAAATGGTTCAAAAGTTGGTTTGGTTTAAGGCAGCTGAGCTGCCCGTGCCTACATGGTCCATTCTGACACTTCCTTGGTGGCACCATCTGGGGTGAGCGGTTACCTGAGTAAGTGGGGAGGCCAGCTGAGTATCGCTTTGCTGGGGCGGGGGCTGCCCTGCAGGTAAGGAATGAGGAACCAGGAGACAGACAAGGTTTCTGCAGGTATTCAGGTCCCGGCTCTTGGTCTTAGAAACAAGATTTGGACTTAAGAGGATAAAAATTACGATTTGTCAGTATTAGCCCTGACGATTACTTAAACTTCACATTTAAAAGTTTAATTAACACAGAAAAGGACAGTGCTTTGCAAAAGCAAATGACACGCTGTGTCCATTTAACGAGCTTGTCTGTTAGCGCGGGTACTTCGTTCGGTGATGTTGGCACTCTGGTTACCACCCTGTCCCTGCAGCAGTGCCTGTGGCTCCACAAGGAGCAGCCATGCCAGACCCTCGGACCGTCGGCACGCTGCCCCCTTTAGGCACACAAACACCTTTTGTGTCTGGATTCAGACACAAAATTTCTTCAGAATTGTCTTTGTCCTTGTAAAAAAGCAGGGTAGGAAGCAGGTCTGAGCAGTTTCTCCGTGGCCCCACCACTGACCACGTGCCTCAGTATCACGCTGGGCATCCGTGAGCACAGAGCGATCGCCACTCACGCCCTCCGCTAGCCTGCGAGGGCAGAAATGCCATTCTTTACAAACTCCAAGTCAACAAGAGTATTTTTAATTTTAAGAGAAGCCAAAATAAGCTTTTGGAGATCCAAACAAAACAGGAAGGGCATTCTCTCCCATTTCTGTGACCAAAAGATAATTACAGAAAGTATTCACTGTCCTTCCCAGAAAATGCACCTTTAGCTAAAGTTAGACTTAGAACCCAAGCAGATAATGATTTAGGTAAGCAGAACCAGAAAAACCTCGGGCCAAATCCAATTCTTAAATAACTAAATTTTAAGAAGTATCCACGCTGTATTCACCGTCCTAAACTTTCACGGTACCTAGTGACTCTTGGAACAAGGAAAGCCTATTGAGATGGCATTTGAAACACGGCTTACGCACTCTGTCACTGTAACTTTCATTATGAAGGACAGGATAGATGTATTCATCTCTTCACACACTAAGTAAGTTTCTGGGTACACTTTCGATTTCTCTGCTTGCTAAACACACAGACTTGTTACTATAGTAGATACCAGCTAATGACATAAAGATTCTAAAATCACGGTCACAGTGAGAAATCAGATAAATAGGAGGAGGGAAGGAAAGACCCTTGCTCCACGATCAACAAACTACACAGGGGTGGCCTGGGTGTGCGTGCCTGGGGTTTCAGGCTTCTCAGAAGAGTCTGTTGCGGAGATCTCCTCCTTTGTCATTGCCCGTTTGGACCTGCCACTGTCTGTGTCCACAGCTGCTGCTGAGAGTGGCCTGGAACTCCAGGGCCCACTGCCACATCTGAGAACTGGGCTGAGGACTTGGGGTGTCGGCATCAGCATGTCAGGACCACAGTTTGGAAAGTGCAGACTTGCAGCATGCTCGGATGCGTTATGCTTCTGGTTTTCTCGAAGACGCTTTGGGAGGCAGTAGAAATGGCACCGAATCTCAACTTTCATTAGAAAGTAAGCGCTCACCTCTCCTCCGTGTTCTCAGCCTATCTCAGCCTTCACTTATTTTTATCTTTTAATCATAATAAGCTACCGCCACGGGGCCTGCTATTTTTGGAAGGAGAGAATGGGGCGGCAGAGGGGCTGAGTGACAACAAGCCTCTGTTTTAATAAAACATGACCCTCCATCCAGAGTGGGGCTGGTGCTACTGGGCCGGGCGGTTGAGCGGACTGTCAGCTATTCAGATGGAATGATTTTCCTATCGTAAGTAGCCTGCTTCCCTATTTAGCCTGAAAACTCCGGAGTACACAGACATCGTGTGGAAACTCCAGCAGGGCTGGCCACGTGGCAGGAGATTCCGCAGGGCTGGCTGTCCAGCTGAGGCTGTTTCCATTTCATCTGGTCTACTATTTTATCTGTGCCAAACTCCCATTCAACAACTACTCACAGAATCATTAAGCCACCCGCGAGCACCCACCCCAGGATTATTCTGTGCTGTTAGAAAATAACAAAATATATCTCTTCGAATTATGAAATGATCATTCAAACAGAATTAACAGAACAGAAAAAAAAAAAGCTTTTATAAATTAAAGTGCAAATGAAATCACCGGGCAGAGAAGAGCAACTGGCATGGATTTAAGTTTTGCTTTGTCCTAATACCGTGCCCTGGAAAGCGACTGATAAGGTCTTTCTCCCCTCTTTGTAGCACATCGGGAGAGATGGTCACATTGATGTGTTGTTGTTTGAAGTGTGGTGTGAGAAGGTCGAGGGGTCAACCACAAGATGTAGAAGCCACTGCCTGATAGCCTGCTTCTGGCTGGCGCCTAGGCAGACTTCTGCTGAGTGGCAGGTGTCAGTCAGCAGGTGCTGGGCTTTGGTTAGAAGATGCTGGTCATTCACGAGGCAAAGGAGGAGCCTCAAGGCTGCTGTAGGCTCCTCTGTTTGTAGGAGGTGGAACCTGCCTAGTGTTAATTGGAACCAAATCCTCACCCAAGAACAATCAGTCATCAATGTGCTAATTGTATTTCACTAAGAAAATGGCCACTTAAAGAAAGGCATGTACAGAAAGAGGCCAGGGCGTTTGATGTTTAACTATTGCGACAGCCTTGGCACTGGGCAAGGCAGATGCAGCAGGCATGTGTCTGTCTTTGATGTGGGTCTTCAGGGAACCTGCCTCTCACTGGCCTTTGGCTAGCACTTGAAGCATCTCTTCAGGAAAGTATCTGAAAGCCAGGAGAAGCAGCGGCGATCGGCAGGACCAGGGTGCAGCGCACACCTTCCCACAATACAGAACTGCGCCCTGTCCCACATGAAGGGAAGGTCATGTGGGCACCATGCCCACAACCATCCAGAAGTGGTAACACCTGTGGCCCGGCACTTTCAGTCTTCATGATCCCAAACTTCTTTCACACTTCCTTCAGTCCGGGGGCTACACTGCATGTGCCCAGGGTAGGGAATTATACTCACTGCTCCCACCCAGACTTATTGAATCAGAGTACCGATGGGCTCTGGCTGATAGCCAGGCAAGTACTAGGAGCCTTGGGAACCTAACACAGAGAAAACCAGGACAGCCAGAGGTGTGTCTGTCCTCAGAGCCTCAAAAGGAATATTCCGGTAGACTCAATATTCAAAATATTCTCAGTATTCCTCAAATCTTGGGGTGCAATTTTATCTTCATTTCTTAAATGTCGAAAGCATCGTACTGAAAATGAGTTCTGGCCGAGGTTTCGTGGACACCTCACGATCTCCCGGATGTGGCAGGAGGTAGGAGTGTTCAGGAAAGGAAACATGAAGCGATGGGAACGCAGACAAAGGATAACACCACCAGGGAACAAGTGTGCCGAGGCCGTAGGCTTCCTTGGGGTCTGACTCCCCTACAGAGATCCTTGAGCAGGCTTTTGTCAAACTGTAAGCCCTTTAAGTCTGAAACCTTGGAACCCTCCTCGCCGTCGAGGTGTTGGGCTTTGGGATCACCTGGGGAAGAAACCCGAGGACGACTGCTGGGTGCGGGTCACCTCCGACGGGGCAGCTGCCGTGCTCAGCTGCTCCATGGCCCCCCCGGGAATTAAAGCAACATATGAATCTTCCTTTCATTCTTAGCATTGGCAGATATAAGCTGTTATAGCATTGTTTTAAAATACTTTAAAAATACCACTCGTGCCTCGTAGATCAAATCTCTACAAGACCATGAATCAAACATGAACAAGAGAGTAGGTTGGGCCACGGGAGGAAGCCGGCCTGGGTGACTTCTGCTTCGTTCTGACCATGATGGACACACTCTGCCACTTCAGCCTCCCCAGGGCTGGGTGACAGGCATTGCCACTACACCTGGCTGCTTTGCGTAAAATAATTGGGGCGGGGCCAAGTTTTGGGATTGGGAGCAGCAGAGCCAACTACCTTGCTGCCTGATAGTACAGATTCCCAAGAAGGGCTCTGGTTCAATCTCATCAGACTACGGTGGTTCCTTGGGCATGTCCTCCTGCCTACCCACTTCTCCGCTGTTGCTAAGACCAGACTGTAAAAGCTGCGTCTCTGAGGGTCTGCTCTACCCAGAGGCTTGTGTCTCCTCTGTCACACCCTGTGCAGTTGAGGATGGCTGCTTCCTCTTGGCTGAGGTGAATACAGCTTGCCTCTCTTCCCTGAGGTCGTCCCTCTCCTACCTGACCCAGTGGGTCTGAATTCGCGGAGCCTTGGCGGCTCTAGAATGTGCTCTGTGTCACTTCTCCCTGAGCTCAGATGCAATAGGTACGATTTGGCTAGCTTCCCCTGTATTCATTTCTTGTATCAGAGGCAGGAGCTCTAGAACAGAGCCCTAAGGGCTTAGTCTTGCCTGGGGCCCTGCCAGACTCTGTAGGTGGTCCACCACCTGCATGCGGGCGCTTCTCTGTGTGGTGACAGTCCTCTCCCTAGGACACTTGTGCCCACACATTTCCCTTATGCCCATCTGTGAAAGACCCTTTGTGTTCCTGCCGTAGCTCTTGCCACAGGATTTCCCACCCAGTTGAGGCCAAATGAGGGCAAATCTGCCTAGTCACAGACTTCCAAAGTCGACAAAGCAGACCAGGCACAGAACCTGCCTCTTAACCCTCAAGAGATCTGTGCAGAAAATGCGGGGATGGGGAGAAAGAGAAGGAGGAGGGAGGGTGAAGGAAATCTGAGCACTCTAACGCGGAAAAGAAGAGAGGGAAGACAGAATCAGAAAAATGTAGGCAAATGAGATCCTGTGATCTTGAGCACATATTGACCATGGAGTGGAAAAATCCTAGGATTGAATTTTTTGTATCGATTATTCAATTATTAATCTTTACAGAGGCTATTCCAACACTGCACATAATGAGCAATTCATCAAAGTATATTAGGTGCCATGGAAGTTGCATTTGGTAAAGGCCCATTAAGTTCCTTATAATTGCACATTACTGCAGCTTTCCCCAGACCTAAATCAAATCAACAGGACCGGCAAGGACGTGCCCTAACTGACTTCATGTGCTAACACATGTGCCGCTGTAGGACCTCAAATCCCAAGGACTGGAATCCCAGATCCCAGCTGGACTCGGTAGGACAGGACCTTCACCCAGGATGTTCCTAGTACTACTTACAAATTATATATTTGCACAAATTATATTCATACACCACTCCTAGACTCAGACTTTGAATCTTGTCCTGGAGAGAGACCAGTTCTCAGAGTTCTCTTTATCACGGGGACCCCATACCAACAAAGTACAAAGGGTCCTGGGTAGAGATGGTGGCTCCAAAAGGATCATTTAATCCTCCGATGTGCACTTCTTACTGTGATCTGAGACCCTTCACACCCAGAGTAGAAGCTTGAATCTCATCCTGGTTCATAGAACAATGACAGTGCCCTGTTTCTTTTCATTAATTGTTCAAATGCTGGGTGTTTCATACTTATCATACCCCCCATTTATCATGTTTCCCAAGGGGTCTGTTGTCTTCATAGACCCACAGCGGTGATGAGTGGGGTTGTGTTGGACGTATTGCACGTACTCCTAGGACGTAGTGCAGGAGCACTGCAGGAGATGCTAGGGATGACTTCAAGGCGGCGGCGGATCACAGAAGCTCTTTGAGTTTCAGTTTCAGAGAGAAAGCCAGATCTCATGGTACATTGAGCACCTGGCCTCTCGCACCTGTCATGGTGAATTTACCACTTGCTAATCTACATATTGCTCGATCTTGCAGAGTTCCTTCTGGACAGCTTCAGGGAATGACTGGGAACTTTCCCTCTGATTCCTTCTCTGCTCTCCTAAATTTGGTATCTTGATTTTCCTATTGCTATAATAAAGTACCCTTGACAAAATCAACATAAGAGAGGGTTTACTTTTTAACACATGTCAGGATATACCTATCATGAGTGAAGTCACTGAGACAGGCGCTTGAGGCTTAGGTCGCATCGTGTCCCCAGTCTAGAAGCAGGCCATGATGACTGCTCTGCACTCGGTTCACTGCCTCCCTTTCATATAGTCCAGATCCAACCCAAGAACTGGTTCTACCCACGTGGGTATGTCTTTCCTCTCAACCTGTTGAAGATACTCCCCCATAGGCTTGGCCAGCGGCTCAGCCAACCTACATCATCCTTTACAAATAACCCCAGGACTCTAGGTCCTGTCAAGTTGACAATTAATGCTAATCACCACAATATCGTTGAAGCCTTAAACACGTTGAGGTCAATGTGCAAAGAGCTGATCATAGTTCACGGTACACAAGGACTCAGTGTGAGACCAGCAGGGCTCAGCAAAGCTCCATGAGTGATTTACCTTGAACCAGAAAGCACTGAAACCTCCACGGGCTGCACGCTGACAGCTTAGATGGTAGGCTCAGCAAGAAGATGGACAGGGACCCCAGTGTGGAGAGACAGAACTCATGGGAGAAGATGGGAGACAGGAACTATGGGGAGACAGGGACCTCTGGCTGGAGAAACAAAGACCCCCTGGGTGAGGAGACAGAGACCCCCTGGATGAGGAATCAGAGACCCCCTGAGTGAGGAGACAGAGACCCCCTGGGCGAGGAGACAGAGACCCCCTGGGCGAGGAGACAGAGACCCCCTGGGTGAGGAGACAGAGACCCCCTGGATGAGGAGACAGAGACCCCCTGGGTGAGGAGACAGAGACCCCCTGGGTGAGGAGACAGAGACCCCCTGGATGAGGAGACAGAGACCCCCTGGGTGAGGAGACAGAGACCCCCTGGGTGAGGAGACAGAGACCCCCTGGGTGAAGAGACAGGGACCCCCTGGGTGAGGTGATGTGGACCCCTGCTGAGCGGATGGCTCCGGGTAGAAGACGTGACCTCTTGGGCACATTTTGGAGCGGAGGGTTTTCCTGCTAGCCCTGTTCCCACTTCTCTACACTGCAGTCGTCTACGTGACATGAGCCGAGGTGTGCTCCTGTAAACACTGTGCTCAGACTCTTGGGCAGACAACGCTTGAGTGTGTTGGGTTCTGAATATGAGTGAGGACATAACCAAGGGGTTAAGACGGCCTGAAGAGAGCCTTCGACCTGCATGGACTGTGCAGGGAACAGGCATTGAGGGAATTTCCAGAACTTTCTTCTCACTTTCTAGCGGGTGTGTAGGGTATTCAGTGGGCTGCTGGCCCATCTGTAATCCGGGGCCGGATCCTCATCTGTCTGGTTCAGACCCAGCTGGCCCAACCCTTGGGAGGGGGGGGATATGCACAACACAAGCTTGGGACCCCAGTGGTGAGTGGAACTGAGTTCCCTGATGATGTCTACGGGACACTGGCACATTATGAGCCAAAGGTCATGACCCCTGCTTGCAGCTTGGCCTTGAAAGCAGAGAAACAGGAAGCAGAAGGAGGAGGCAGGAAGTGGTCTGCTGAGGAAGGGACCTCGGGGCCTCGCAGGGAGGACAGCACCACTGGCTTGGAGTTCAGGTAAGTCCCAACGCCCAAGAGATGCTCTTAAATGAACAAATAGCCTGATTTCCATCTACGTGCTGCGCGACGCTTAAATTCTACCCTGCCACGACAGGAAACAGCGCGATGATGGAAAGCTGGCCTTCCATCCAGTGGAAACCGCCGTTCCATTTCAGCAAGAGAAAGAATTATTTTTAAAAAACACTACAGTAAAATGCTGATGAAAGAAATGGTATACGTGAGAGACAGAGAGGGTCAGAGACAGGAAGACATGACAGAGACGAGGAGAGACAGAGAGAAAGACACAGAGTCAGAGGCAAGGATAGAAGCAGAGACAGAAAACGTCAGAGGCAGGAGAGACAGGAAGGGAGAGAACAGGGAAAGAGAGTAAAAGACAGAGGGTTATAGGAAGAATCAGGGCGAGAGAAAAGAAGAAAAAAGATACAGAGAAAAGAGGGAAAGAAGTAGAGAAAAGGAGAGAGAAAGTCAAAGATAGGAAGAGACAGAGATAGAGAAAGAGACAAAGAGACAGAGATGAGAGGGACAAAGATGGAAGAGAGGAGGGGAGAGAGGGGGGCAGAGACAGAAGCAGAGAGGGAGGAGGGAGGTGGAAGACGTGCGCCCACCACAGTTTGGACAAGTTCTCTAAGGACGTGCAGTCTGTGCTTGTAACTTTTCTTTTAATCCAGCATAAACACTTTATTCACAGACAGGATTCGAAGAGCATTTTTTAGCTCCTTTCTTCAGTTAAAACACATGAAAGACATATATGCCGCGCCCCTGCCTCCCATTCCAAACGCTGCCAGTCAGGCCAGAGCAAATATCTAGGTGACGGAGACTGGCTTCCTCCCCAGACCTCACCAGCGCCTGCCACCTCACCCCAGCCATCCCTCCACCTTTTTTCTCTCCAGTCATCTGCCAAGAGGAAATAACTTTGCTGCGCTGAAGTCTGGGAAACCCAGGAAACAATCTGAAATCCACAAAAATAATTGAAATTCACTTTTACTGAGCCATTCTGATTTTTATTACAATGTCAACAAGAGTTTAACTTGTTTCAAACTTTAGGTTCTTAAACCACAGTGATATATGGTAGTTTACAGCTTGCTGGCAATAGCTACTGTGGAAAAAAAAAAAAAAGGAAAGACGCGTACCCGTGATTCTAAGTTAAATGCTGTGAAAACGGGGAGCCCGGCCAAAGGAAGCAAAAAACATACACGGTGGACACCGAGGGGCCACGTGACTGGGCTGCCGCTCCCTCCTGAAGCACTCTGGGACAGTAATTTAAAGGAAATGTCCTGAATAACTTCTGAAACTAAAACTGTTGGAGAAGCTCACTCCTGGACGTGCCGTAGGGGAGGAAGCAGAGTGCCCGGAGGTCACTCCTGCTCACATCTTGAGGGATGGTCAGAGTCTCTGTGCAAAGGATTTCTTCTGACTCTGATACACAGAGGCTCTGCTGCTGAGGTCCTGCTAAAGTTATTTTCAGAGACACGCGAGACTGAACTGCAGACCCAGCCACTCTACGGGAGAAATCAGGAAGGAGGCACTAATAATCATCTAGCAGCTTTCAAAACTCCCAGAAAGGCCACTGGCTTCCTGGGCAACAGTTGGGAGTACTTGGGGAGCTTCTGTTCCTTATGTCCAGGCCCCGATGCCCACCAGGCTGGGGCCCGGCCTCCCTCCCCTGCAGCAGACAAATTGGAGACTTTCCTCTACTTCCCAGAAACCTGGGCTAAAAAGAGCCAGAGTCAGTCCTCTGTGCTTTCCAGGCCTGACCTCTGGTCATATCTACAGCAACAGCTGGAAGACCCGATAGGGACAGGCCAGGTCTGGGGAGATTTCACTGGATGGGAATGAGGCTGATAAGACCACCTCTCCCAGGGAGCGGCTGGAACAGCTCCTGTGCTGTCTGTGGCTTGAGAACAAAGCCTCTTGGCCAATAGATAACCTCAGAGTGGGTCTGGATCTGGTCTATTGTCCTGTGTATGGGACGCATTAGGCCTGGAGGCGGCTGAGACATCACTTTTAGCTGTGTCGGGACTGTGCTGTAATCTGGAAGGAAGGAAGAGTCCCTTTTCAAGACTAGGATTGAACAGAGTAAAGGGATTCTTAAAATTTTTTACAGCTGGCCAGAGTGACATCATCAAAAAGCTCCCAGCAATGCCACACTGAGAAACTCAGACTAATAATCCACTTTGCTGCCTGTGCACCTAAAGTCAGACAACCTTGGGTCTGCCAGGCAACCATCAACAATGTGCAGCCTTGCTTCTGAGAGAACATCTGATGCTTGCGTAGGTCAGACACCGTGAGAACACACGGACTTGCACTCTGCAAGACACCTGCCATGAGCACATTCTCATCCTGAGGACACGCTCCTGGCACTCCCTAAGGGATGGAGCTGTCCACAGACTGCATCTACCCAGGCCATCTTGCTTCCGGCCCTGAGTATCTTAAAAGACAGGTTGGGCTCACAGAGCTACACTTGCTTTCCCCAGGGAAATGCCTTAAGCAATGTGAGAGAGGACAGGTAGTTTCTGGAGATGTCTTGCTCGGGAGCCAGGCAAAACAGAAGCTAAGGAGCAGGGCAGCATGTCAGAGGTGGTACCACGCCCCACTGATGGGCTCCCATCCCATTAGATGAGACCCTACAGACAGCAGTCTGGAGCGGACCTAGCGAGCAGACGGCCAGAAGAGGGTCTGACTGACAACATATGAGGAACCCCGAGTGGGATAAGCTGGGGTTGCTTCAGAGCACCACCCCAAGCAGGCCAGCTTCCTCCTACCAGGACACTAATGGCATGGCCCTGCCCTGTGCCACATACACAAGTGGGTCTTGTTATCAGTCACAGGCTCAGACCTCACTTTGCAAGGTCAGAATAACCCTGGCCGTGGTGACTCTCAGGCTCCATTGTGTGCATAGACACTTACTTTAAATGCAGCATAAATCTCCTGTTTCTAGGGCAATTTGGGGGGCAGGTAAATTAGCAGGTTTTTTTTTGTTGTTGTTGTTAGTTGGTTTGATTTTTTTTTTTTTTTTTTTAGACAAAGTCTTGCTATATCATCCAGGCTGGCTTTAAACTCACAACATACTTCCTATCTCAGTTTCTGAGGGCTGACTGCAGACACGAGGCACTACACCCTGCTTAAAGTTGTGTGACCAAACATGTCTGTCACCCATAGGTCAACTTCCAGTGGATCCAGACCAACCGCCCTGGGTGGTTCACACGAAGCAGACCATGAGGACACAATACAGCACACTTACAATATCATGTATGCAGCCCAGCATTGGGTGTTTGAACGATGATCTTGATCCCAGTCAGATGGTTTGTCATCGTTGTCAAAATCGGTTTACCATAAATATAAGTTTTTTTCTATTCTGACCACTGGTGGTACATATCTTATGTCTGGCCACACTGTCTTTTAAGACCTGAGCATGCATGTGCACATGTGTGTGTGTAGAGGTCAGAGGACAACTTTATGGAGTTGATTCTCTTCTTCATTCTTTAGGTGGGTTCTGGGGATTGAACTTAGGTCATCAGGCCTACACAGCTAATGCTTTTACTCACTGAACCATCTTGCCGGCCCCCCAAACCGTAGCTACATTGCAGGTTTTAAAACCTGCAAGTGTAGAGCCTCTATCTAACTTTGTTCTTTGATCCCAAAATTGTTTTACCTATTCTGGTCCTTTGAAATTCTCTATATATTTTCAGGTGATGTTGCCAGCCTCTTGGGGGAAATCCTGCCGTGACTTGGTAGGTAGGGGTTGGGTTGACGCTACAGTTTTCTTTGGAGAAAGTGCTATGTGAACACTCGCTATCTTGGCTTATTAAGAGCTGAAGGTTTTCTCAGCAATGAGGTGGTTGTATAATCTTTGTCTTTTGCTCTGTTAACAAGGTACGTGACATTACTTGATTTTAAGGACCTGAGTCATCACAACTGGGATAGATATTTATCACTGAGAGGATGTTGGATTCAATTCACTGTGGGCTTTCACTTCTGCATTCACAGATCCTACTTGTGCAAACTTTCTTTCTTGTAATGTTTTCTTTTGACATTGGTCTGAGGGTTATAATTGAGAATTAGCAGATAACTACTCTTTCTTCTTCTGTTTTCTGGAAGGTTTTGTAGTATTGGGATTTTTCCCCTATTAATGTTTGATAGAATTCATCAAGGAAGCTTTTCAGCCTGGGCTTCTCTTTGCTGTAAGATTTTAAATTATCCTCTTATTTTCTTGCTATAAATATAACCATATTTTTCTAGTTATTCTTGAGTCAGTCTGGTGCTTGTGGTTTTTAAAAACTTTTTTTTCATTCCATCAAAGTTATCAAATTAGTTGTGTTGTTTATAGATTTTTATACTCTTTTAAATAGCTAAGGACCTAGTGATAATTTTGTATCTTTCATTCCTAACTTTTCTTGGTCAAGCTAAAGCTTCATCAAGTTTTTCCCTTTCAATGAATCAACTTTTGACTTTACTAGTTTTCTCCCGTCGGTCTCCCTCATTGCTTCCTCTTCCTATCGTTCTTTTCCTGCCTTGCCTTAGGTTCTGCCTTTTCTTTTCTTCAGCATCCTCAAAGGAAAAGCTTGAGCTATCGATGTTCTTGCTGTCAGATTTTTTTTTGTCCTTAATATTGGCACTTAAGACCATAAATTCTACTGTAAACACTGGTTTTCCTATAAATCTTGATATGTCGTATTTTATTTATTTTTAGTTAAAAATATCTTCTAATTTCTTGCTTGCTAATTTAACATGCTGGGTCTGCAAAATGGTGTTTATTTCCAAGTAATCTATGAAGATAACTAACTTCAGTTGTTGATGCCTTACTTAATTTTATCATGATCAGAACTAACATTTATACACATAACGAGGCTTGTTTTACGCAGGAGCTCCAGTCTGGATTCTGCACATGTACTCTGCGCTGTGGAGGGCTGTGCAGGTGCCTCTTGGGTTGGCCTGCATGGAAGTCTTGTTCACTATTTATCTCCTCACTGACTTTCTGTGCCGTTGTCTTATTCGTTATTAAGAGTACAGTAGTGCAATATAGTAATTATATCTTAATTAACTATTTTGCCTATCAATTCTATCAGTTATTTTGTTTAATGGATTATGGGTACTCTACTATATATATCAATTTATCACTTTAATTATAAAAGGCCAAAGGGAACATACCACTAATTCTTTCTCTTAAGATTTGTTTCTGAAACTAGTTGCTATGGCTGAGCCCCCAAAGATTCTATTATGATGGGAGGCTAGTCTGCAGGGTGGTGATACTGGAAAGCGAACCTGCTCCAGTAGTCACTGGCAGTGTTTTCTAGAAAGGACTGTGGAGATCCAGCCTCTCTCTGATTTCATGCTTGGTAGTGTTTTCACATCTGTACATCTGCCTTAATGCAGCCGGGACAGGGGGTCTTCCCCAGAAATGCGCTGGTACCATGACTCTCAACCTTCCAAGTTGTGAGCCAAACAAACCTCTTCCTCATAAGCAACCTGGGCCAAATACTCCGTTACAGTAATATGCAACAGCATATTAATGAGAAGCCAACTGCTCGCTAGTGCTGCTGCCGAGTTCTGCAGTTGCCTTTTCTACCTTTTGCTTTCAACCTTGTGTGTTCACATCAAAAGTACATCTTTTATGTACAACATTTTGCTGTTAGTTGTCTGACGTTTGTATCAATGTTAATTTAGTTCCGGAATCTTGTAAGTGGTCTACTCTGAAACAACTTCCTCCCCTTCCTGTCTTTATGATGTTATTGTCATCAGAGGTCCTTCCACATCACATTATTTAATAACATTGCCTTATATACTTTTCTTTCAATACGGAAGAATTTAAACTTTATCCCGTATTTTTAATGCATCTATTTAATTGCTTCGTTAGTGTTTTTGTTTCTTCGTGTGGGTTTGACTTGCTCTGTCTCAAGAGTTGCTGCTGGTATCTCTGCAGGTCAGGATTACTGCTGTCACCTCTGCATCTTCTCTAGAAATACTTTTGCTTCTCTTTCACTTTTGAAGGACAGCTTTATCAGACAAGCGCTTCTTGGTCCGCAGTCTCTTCCATCCCTCTGTATGCGGGCACCTGTGAGCCTGATGGAAAGGTCCTTCCATGGGAGTCTGCCTCTGTGACTTTCGGTGTTGTCTCTTTTCTTTGACTTCAGTTTCTCCATATTTACCTATGGTGTATTTAGGCATGAGTCTCTTCTAAACATTTCCTATTCAAAGTTTATTAACCTTTCTTATATGTGTGGTTTTCATAAGTTTGTGATGTTTTAGGCTACTGTGTCTTCAAATACCGACCTGGTTTTTTTTTTGACACTGAGGTCTGCTCATTTTCATTCACTTTTTTTTTTTTTTAGTCCTTTAGATGGACCATGAGTTGACCTTTCTTCGAGTGTGTGAATTCGTCTCTACAGAATTGGGTTTTCAGTCCTTCTAACAGTTCACTTCGCCTCATTCTACCCTAGAATTGTAGTTAAGTTATTTTTAGTTTTTTTTCTGTTTCATTTTTGATATTCTCTATTTGGTGGGACGCATTTATCATTCTATTTAATTTTCCTCAGTTCTTTGAACATATTTAAATATATTTTTTAAAAAGCTTTGCTATACTTGAGAACTCACATGGACATTTCCATTGACGGAAGGTTTTCCTGCATATGGGACACTGTTCTCTGTTAACCTGACGCCTCCCAATGTTTTAGCTTAAAACTGGATGTGACAGGTAGCATTTCACAGGGACTCTGGGATAAGAATTCTCTCTGTCAGGAATCTTCCCTTTGTTTACTTGTTACTGACATTCCTGGTAGATTGGTTCCTTCGAGACACCAAATCTTGGGTCCCATTTTTTTAAAAATTCTTATTTCTATTTGTAGACCTCTTTCTGGGGCTCTCTCTTAAGTCTGCAGAGCTGATGGTCTATAGACGATCAGTCATTTGGATTTCCCCAAGTCCTGAACCACTATGTCCACCTTTTATCAGAAAACTGTGTGTCAGCCTCACCTTAGCTATAGGCTGCCACAAGCCAGTTCTGTCTCCTTTCTGCCTGTGTGGTCTTCAGGTCAGCAGAGGGGAGTGCCTGGCCCCTTTCCCTGAGCATGCGCACCATCTGCAGGATCCATCATTTGACTCCAGAGCTGGCTACTTTGACCAGCCTCTTGATTGCCAGTTCTGTGACTGCAGCCAGTGGCTGTTATTTTCTACCCAGAAAGCTCAAGATCTGTCCGATCCCTGACTGTACTTTGGGTTTTACTGGAGCTAAATCTGCCTCGTTGTGAAGTTGTTGACTTCTCCCAGCCTTGCTTTGTGAGATACAGAAGAGATAGATGGCTCAAAGCTACAACATCAAAGATCCAGCTCTTCTTACTGAGGCCCAGTTTCCCTGAATACATGCTTCTCAACTTGTTCTGTCCCCTTTTAACTTCCAGATTACAAAGGTGATGGATGAGTCAATAGATTTTCCAGCATTGTTGCTGGCAGATAAGGTCCTCGGCCCTCATCTTGAAACGCCCACCTCTATTCTAGACCTTCTTGGGTTATCAGAGCACCAGAGTAAATCAGTAGACACTCTGTGCTGAAGAACACAGTGCCAGGCTTCCTTGCAGCTCTCAAGGCCGACTATGCTGGTGAGCAGGAATCTGTGCTCATGATAGAGCTAAGCCTTGGATAGAAAGCCGAAGTCACAGGTAGGGATCAAGAGAGCTCCTGGATCTGTCACCTGTGACCATGACTCTGAGCAATAAAATGACATTTTCTGTTGCCTTTTTTATCTGAGAAGTTAGTATGTTCAGTTTCTCCTGTCCACGGGATTGTTTAAAGTAGAAAACATCAGGACAGATGTGAGAAGTCATACTGGGTGCTCCATAGCATTGAGCGTCGTTACTGACACTGGATCTTCCAATTATTGGCACCAAATGTCATGCTGGACTGGAACTGATATCCTCCACATTGATTGGAGGGGTTCCAGTCACATGTGACATATCCTGCCTTGAAAAAATGTCTGTGAATTAGTTGCCCTGGGCCCCTCGGCAAAAGCACACTGTTGCATTGGGGGGAAATCCAAACATCTACGTGCTGTGCCCCCAGGTCAGGACAGCTTGGTGCCAGCTGAGTCCCAGGCCCAGCCACTCTGCAGAAATGACTGTGACAGAGTCTCACTGCCTCGGCCACAGATAGCAGAGGGCATTTTACACTCCTGATGGCTACCTAGCTGGATTCATGGAACAGAGCAATCACACTTCAACTGTCTTTAAATGTGTGTGTGCATGAATAGAAGAGGACACTTTGTGTGTGTGTGTGTGTGTGTGTGTGTGTGTGTGTGTGTGTGTGTGTGCGAAAGAGGACACATGAGTGTGTTATATGTGCCTCTATGTGCCTGTGAAGGCCCAAGGGAGATTTCAGAAATTATCCTGGATTGTTCTCTCTCCTTATCTGCTTTTCTCTGGGATTTCCCAGGCTCTGTCTTCTACGACCAGAAGTACAGGCTGCCAATGTTTCCACCCTGCATTTTTATGTGGGAGCTGGCATCTGAACTCAGGTCTATTTGCTTTCAAGGCAAAGGCTTTAACCCCTGAACCATCTCTCCAGCCCATGATCATACTTCTAAATCCCACGCATTCCTTATGTCTCTGTGCTCTGGAATCAGCACAGTAGTGTGCTGTTTGCCAATTCACGGATCTACAGGGTCAGTCATGCACTCATTCTGAAAAAAAAATATCTGAGGTGGAAGGATATGAAATGACATTGGTACACACTGCAGAGCACTACTTTATAAACTAATAGACTTAGCCTTTAGATAGTTCTGCAAGACCTTTAACTTTGTAGCAGTTTATAGAGTCATCATCAGGTGTCTATATCTACCTTCATGGAAGAGGCAGAAAATCTGCAGATGGCAGAAGGTCTGAGGCCAAGCCCTGCCTTTCCTCACTGCCAGGGCACACACTCTGTCTGGCTGTACCCAGCAACATCTCCAGAGAGGACCTTCCTGACAACCAGTTTGGTTCTATAGGAGAGCAAACATCTAGACATAAACTGGAGTATCTATGTCATCGTCCACCTGATGCATGTGGTACAGGCACAGACTTGGAAGCAGCATCTGCGACCCACTCATCCTGCAGTGAGGTGGAAGGCTCGGCTCCAGCAGCTGCAGGCCTGGGCCTGGAGAACTCAAGAATGCCGGGAGATCCCTCCCTTGGGGACTCCAGGAAGCTACTTATGCAGACTGCTCTGCACACAGCAGTCTCTGACCCTGGGGGGGGGTGTGATTTCTGTGCCTCTGGACTTCCTCAGGAACCCCAGGGCATGGGAGGATTGACCCGCTGAGATCCTCGCATGGCTGAATTTTTTCTCCTACTCGTCATGTGGTGGCCTGTGTCCACAGTCTTCACGACTCAGGCATGCGTGATGGCTGCACACAGCGCTTGCCATCAGCACTAGCGAGAGGCAAGGCTTGGGCCTGGGCGCCCTGCCAGCTTAGTAAAACTTTCCATGAGGAAAGCTTTTTGTTCTCTTCTAGCGCAGCTTAAGCTCAGGAAAGAAGGGGAGGGCAAGTGAAGAGAAACTCAGCCGTTCGGCAGACACTGCCAGAACGACAGCTAGACTTCTGGGCATCCAGCAGCCCCTGACTAAAAGGCTTGATTGTGGCAGAGCGCACGGGGCGATCACTATGGCCTGGGGATCAGCTGCGTCCATTGCAAAGCTGGAAGTGGCAATGCAGCAGCAGTCACAGCGGAGCCCCCACCCCCGGACACAGGAACACGCTCTGTGTGCCTCGCAGCATTAGGAGTTTCCAGATGTGCCCGAAGTGGGAGCTCCTGTGTGCAAGAGGCATGCACACTTACACTTGTGTTGGAGAGGGCGCCCCACCAGAATGGGAACATTGTTAGGGGATTGTTCCCTACGGGGGTAACTCAGAGAAACTACAGGACAGCGCATGTGCAGTCTTGGCACATTTTCTTAAGTCTACATTTAAAATAATGTAAGAGTCATAGCACAATTATCTTTAAAACACAGTCTTGAAGAGTTCAAACTAAAGTTTAAGTCTCATGAAGATTGTTGGAAAAAAGACATTTTCACTGAAATGTATATAGGGGGCAAAGATTTTTAAGTAAAATTTAGGAGCATCAATAAAAACAAAGACTCCTGAAAAGCTGGGACTTCTTTTCCTTCTTGAGACTTAAGTGATCCCTCAATATAAGCAGGCATTTGGGAAGTACACTCCCTGTGATTTCTGGGGTATGGCTCTGAAGACCAAAGCAGGACATGATGTGCACTGGGCACATTTAAACGACCTCTGGTGTCCATACTGAGAACTAATGTGGATGGAAGACCCCAGGCTCCTGGGGAGATTTTGTTTTACTCTTGCTGTTTCTGTGTTCCCAGAAAACAAGATTGAAATCCAGATGCAAATCAGCTTGCACACAGGTGAGCTGAGTTTTTATTCCTTCTAGGGCTGGGTGGCCTTAGCATTTCAGCGTGTCCAGGGGAGTCACTAGATACAGTCAACGGGGGCCTCTAAGCACTGAGGATGGGCTGTGCAGGGCAGGTGGACCGAGTATGGAAGGCAAAGGCTCGGCGGAAGGCACTGCTGGGTGCCAAGGGTTTGCCTTCCTTGGTTGTCCACTGTAAGCCTTGCAGTTTGGAAACTATCTGTCCCTGTGTTCTCTCCATAGTGACTGCACCTGCAGATGCTCTTAAGAGAGCTGTGAGTGCTTCCAGGAGGAAGGGAGTGTCTGCCTCTGCGTACCATCCCCCATGCCCCAAGGGTCCTCCTACCCAACAACTGTGGGAGGGAGCCTCCCTTCACCCTTCCACTTTAACATTGTGTCTTAAACTGCCCCTCCCTACTGAGATGGGAGAATGGAGCCTGGGATTCTGGCTTAGATTTGTGGTGGCTCTCTCTCTCTCTCTCTCTCTCTCTCTCTCTCTTTCTCTCTCTCTCTCTCTCTCTCTTCCCTAGGGTGGTAGGGAGCAAATTCAGGCTGAGACCTATGAGCAAAGAGAGTGATCAGGGCAAGTCCCCATGCCCAGTGCCCAGCCCTTCCTCTTAGGCTCCCTCTCCTATTTTCTGAGCCCTCTCTCCCCAAGTTAAGAAAGTCCAAAGTGCCTCTGACTCTCTTGGGGGACACAGAGAAACTCAACAAAGTATTTCCTGAAGAGGTGCTGCTCTCCCATCCCGTGCCCCATGTGGGCAGTACCAGCTCTATTTCTGCCACGCTGTTTCCTGGATGTGGTGTCTCCTCCCCACCCCCAGATGCTCACCTGCCCTCGTTCCATGCCCACAACAAAGTTATGATTGACGTCGGTGGCTGTGGCCTCCAGGGCAGTGGGAAACCTGGCTGAGATGAGCTTCCTGTCTTGGGGCCAGGAGGCACTGCCCAGGCATGGGAACCTGGGCTGGCTAGTCATACCGCCTCTGATCAGGTGACCGTGCCCACAAGACCATACCAGCGCTCCTGAGGCTGAGGAGAAGGCAGGACTCAGGCACAGGTGCCACTGTCCACTCTGCCAGGGCAGAACCACTGAGCGGAGGAAGGAGCACCAGGTGTCAGTCACTGTGATTCTGGCCTGTGGTCGTGATCAGGCAGAGCCGTGCAGATGAGGGAGATGACAAGCGAGTTTGACTACAAGCGAGTTTGACTCAGAGTAGTGACAGCCCTTAGCAAAGGCTCCAAAAGGAAGAAGAAAGATTGGGGATAACAGGGGGACACTGCTGGGGGCGGGCAGGAGAGCCAGCGGCAGAAAGCACAGAGCAGGCCGCTGGTCTTGAGTAAGATCTGTGCATGCAGCCTCCTCCATGTTGGGGGTTAAGCTAGGAATTTGCAGTTCCACAAGAAGTTTTGAACTACCACAACACAAGAGTCTGTCCATCAGATGACTTGGAATTGAAACGATGCCTGTCCCTGGAAGCCTGGAATGCTCCAAAAGCCCGAGGCTACTTGTCCTGTGCCTCAAAGCACCCTGCGCCTTCAGACCAGCCAGGGCATGGTGCCTCCTTCCACGTGCTCTTCCCAAATGTGCTCACGAAACCAACGGCTGTCCGAAAGCCCGCCAGAGCACAGGAAGACGGATGGAGAGGCCGCAGGCCTCAGCCTCAGAGCTAGGGAGTCAAGGAAGCCCTGGCATAGTCCTGGGCCTTGCCTGAGTCCAGACCGGCTCTAGGTGTGCCACTCTGTGCCTGGCTCAGGAAATAGCCCACTGTTGGAAAGGCCAGCTTGGTCTCAGAGGGAATCCAGACAACATGATGAGACCAGAAAACACCACTGAAACCACTCCCCATGGGCGGATCACTGGAGCTCTGGTCATGTGATTGTCACAGTAGTTACATGGTCTGTGAGCCTCTTGCCACTTGGCCAGAGCAGCAAATATCCAAAAAGAGTAACAAACAAATTCATATAGAACAGAAGAACATTAACATGCGGAGATTCTGTGTCCGCCCCAGGAAGCATGGTCACAGCCAGCAGAGAACTGAGGTCTGTGTCTGCCTTGAGCGAGCTGGAAGGAGGTCCTGCATTGCTGGAGCCGCGGGTGCCTGTCACTACTGCTACAAGCTTAAACTTTTTTTTAACGACTGCCTCAAGTCAGGCCTTGGTTTAGTGACTATTATCTAAGGAAGCTTCCAGACACATGAACCACAAAGACTGGACCACATGCCCCATTTCAGGGGAAGGGGGTCTTTGGTGTCGGGACTATTCTGAACGTGACCTGCCTGACCCTTCGCTCAACTTTTGATACCAAACCCAAGAGTTCCGACTTTGGGCCAATGCTACCCAGGTAGGAGTCAGCAAGATGACAGAACGGAACCAGTGACATGCAGCCTGCTGACTGGAGACGGCTCCCCGTGGCACAGCATGGGGACGATCTCCCACCCCAACGTGAGCCTCCGGATGTGCAACCCCTCCTTTCTTCATGAGCCCACAGGAAGAAGGGCGGGTAGTGCACACCTCAGGGCCCCGGCACTTACCATCGTCCAGGTATAACTGGTCCAACTCTTCCGGCTCTCGCTTGATCGCTACAGGAATAGGGGCCAAACTATGATCACTATCCTCACACACCTCTGGCAGAGACAGTGGCCCGGCGACTGGAGACTTGTTTCTTTGAACCGTCTGCAGTTGGTGCTGCTGGTAACCCGTGGTAGGCGGGTAGGCTGAGGACTGCAAGCTGGTTGGCTCGTGGACAGTGGACGGAAGTGGTGAAGAGGGGCTGTTGGGACAGAGCGCTTGTTGGCAACCAAGGGAACAGCTACTGCTCAGATGTGCACTCACCTGCGGCTGCAGCAGGGCGGGCGGTGGCTGCTCGGGAGAGCTGGGCTGCGCGGCCAAGGGTCTCGGCACTCCCTGCATGATAGGAGCCTCCGCAGCCGGCGGCTGAAGTCCTAGGGGACCACCGTGGCCTGGGCTGGTCATTCCCTTGGTGTAGGCAGCAGAGGAGAGGTCGTGGAGCTTCGGGCTCGCGTTGGGAGGCGTGGACATCAGGGTGCTCCTCTGTGGGCAGGGAGCAAAACCAGCCACGAGGCAGGAGCTGGGGTCTGGCGGCATGGTGAGCTGTTGGCTGTAATAGGGCCTCGGAAGAGGACTGAGTCCCTGGCTCATTGGTCCACAGGTCAGAGCCGGCTCAAAATCATCCGTGGGTTCTGTCTTTATAATTGGAACTGTGAGGAGGGAAGAAAAAGGTAAATAAACACAAGCTGCAGATGGGCAGGCCAGGCTGTGACTAGGAGACCCCGCATAAAACAAACAGCATCCTGACTGAGCCTCTCTGTGTCTGCTGGTTCTCCCGCCCAATTACAAACAGGGTGAGTCACTGGCTGAGAAAGTTGCAGCTGGTTCTAATATGAAGAGGACTGTTTTCCTTGGAATCTCCCCTCACACTAACGCGCTATAAAAATCTATTTGCAAATGGTAGTAGGAGCTCTGGGCCTGAGGCCTGTGGATTTGTAGCCACTGCAGCAAGCACTGGAGCTTGGAGGCATTGCTGCAGCACGGCTGTCACTGATGTGCCCGTAAGTTCTGTTTTGGGGAAAGTGAGCATGAGCGAGAATGCGGTCCAGAAGTGGCTGCCCTTCACTGCAGGGAGAGGTCATGAGCCGTGAGAGGTAAGGGGGCACTCCGCAGCCAGCCAGCCCCTGGAGAACAGGCCTCCCCACGCAGGAAGGAGAACAACTAAGCTTCGTGGACTTTCCCTGTCCATCTCTCGAAGGAGAAATGGCTCAGAGGTTAAGGCTCTGCCTCACAGGCAGAAGGTTCTGAGTTTGGATCCCAGGTCCCATGTAAAAATTGCCAGGTGGAAACTGTGGTAGCCTGCACTTTCTGTCCTGGTGAGCAGAGACTGGGAAATCCCAGAGGGAAGCATAAAGGAGGTAGAAGCAACCCAGGATGATTCCCAAAGTTACCCTTGGTCCTCTGATACACACACACACACACACACACACACACACACACACACATCAAATAAATAAATAAATAGATAGATAAATAGATGAATAAATTCCACAGCACAGAGTTAAGGCCCAGAAAAGAGAAGTTATGGCTTCTGTGGCTGGGCACCAGGCCCAGACCTGGACCACAGCTGACGCCAGGCTTCTGTTCAGTAGTGCATCAGTAGGAAAGTTGGGCAGAGACTATTGAGGGCAAAGGAAGAAGCGGCCAGCGGACCTGGAGGACCGACTTCCCACAGCTCGTTTACTGTGCACTGATCTCTTGCTGTTCCACATCTCCCGCCATGCAAAGAGCTGTCTGGATGACTGAGGCATTCTGCAGGTGGCCTGCAACGCCGTCAGTTCACAGAGCCCAGGGAGCTGCTATCCAGAGCAGTACGCATAATAAACAGTTACACAATTCTCTCACTACATCTCACCTATTCACATGCCATGCATTGGTGGGTTTGGCAGCAGGTCAGCCACACGAGGGGTTTCCCTGTCATTGAGCCCCTTAAATAGACATATGTACTTCCTGTACAAACATACATGCCACAAAAGGCAACCCTGGCCTCCCTGTGAGTAAATAAAATCATATCTGCATTCTGAAGGAAAGTCTTTAGCCATGGTCTGCGCCAGCAGGAATGTGTCTGTTTTCCATTAGAGCTGGGCCTCCGTACCACCAGCTGCTGTGAGCAGCGAATGTGGAACCCCCTGAAGCCTGGCTCAGCTGGGAGTTGCTGGAGCTGGGCAAGACGTTCAGCTTGAGGCTGTTCATCCAGCCAGAGTCACGCTCAGCTGACGTGGCGCCACATCTTCCCGGCCCTCAGAGTCCCCTCACAGGCCTGGGATCACCGCTGGGCTGAGACACGCCATGGCTTGTTGGCCAAGGCCCTCTCTCTTCGCAAGGGTACTGCTCTACAAGTGGGTCTGTCTGGCTCCCAGAGGCCACGTGCTTGGCCTCTAAGGCCCACCGGTGACTGTCGGGCTGTCAGCTGCTGCAGTTATTTCTCTGTGCAGTTTCTCTCAATCCATTTTCACAAATTCTAATCTCTGAGGTTTCTTCTGGACTTGAGTGGGTGACTTTCTGAAGAGGCTGAATCCCAAGTGCGGCGACATTCAGAAGTTCTAGCAGCAGGCAGGATGTCAGTAGACTGTGCATCTTAGCCCTTCAGCTTGAGCAGCTCTTATCCGGCCCAGCAAGCTCGCTATAAGCAATACCACATCTTCCAGGTCAGTGCTCTCCACACAAGTCCAGATGTCCTCAGTGGTTAAAGCAGACCCGAGGATGACGGCTGATAGAAGACTGATCTTTGGATGGTGCCCAATTGCCTGCCGAAAAAAGGCCGTGGATGCCTGGAAGCCAGGCAGCCTGGTGCTGGAATCATTCCACGTGGGCCACACATCTAATGATGCCAGCATAGCTGACCGCGTGCCTGAGGTCATTTGATCACAAGAGGGAACGGGAGAGATCTGTGTGCCCCAGCATCTCCTGAGTCAGTACCCCGAGGTGGGACGTCTTTACCTGGACGTGGCTCTTTACAGACTCTGGAGGAAAACCCTGCGGGTCATTTGCTGACAAGGGCTTGGAAGATTCACCCCCAGAAAATCTCTTAGCACTGGCACCTGGAATCCTGAGCTGACCTTCAAGCTGCTCATGGATGGCAGGGAGGGGCCACTTTTAGCAGGAGAGTGGGCCTGACCACACACAGAAGGGTCGGGTCCGCCTCAGGATGGAAGTGGCCCAAGCTCCCCCATGCTCAGGTGCAGGCATTCGAACTTGATCAGTGTGGGGCCACGAGGAGCTCCTTCCTCCCAGGGTTTTTCCATTATTCTCCTCATTCATATATTAGCCAAGTCCACAGCCCCATACACAGCCTCGGGAGCTGCTGTGTCTGAAGCATCCAGGAGGCATGTTCGATATGAGTGACACCACATCTTCCAGGCCGTGGTCTGCACACAAGTTCGGATGTCCCCAGGTTCAATCACAGGATGGCCCTACGGTGGCAAACACTTCGCCGGCTCCCTCACACAACACCCTGCAAGGGCCTGATACAGTTTGCCTGTTGCCTGTCTGTCCCCTCACCCCAGGCGTGGGAGTCACAGATGCAGGCAGATGATAGGCTCCTTCCTAGGCAGGTCCCATAACGGCTGTGTGGGATGGAAGGCCAAAGAATCCTGCCAAGAACGAGATGGACATCCAGGTAATTAACAGAAAACAGAAACCCACCCACTTGATGTTAGAAAGTTGCCTATGTGAAGGGAGCTGTGATTGTGCCTTTCCTAAGGATAGACTCTTCTAGAAGCTGCTGAGGAACAGGAAGCCCTTGGCCCATCTGGATCTAACAACTTGTAGAGCAACATGTTATCTAGGCACAAGTTCTGCTTTAGGCAAAAGCCCGTCCAGACAGCTCTGCATGGGTAGGCCAGGCTTCAGAAACGGCCCCCACATGGTCTCAATCCAACTGGCTCGAGCACGTCGTAAATCCAGAACTGGCAAACTCCAGGTGGAAATCAGACCCCAAGAGGCACCTGGGGTAGAGCTGGGTCCAGCCAGTTTCTGTGAGCACAGGTCTGGATGGAGTCAGGCACAGATGTCACTGAAAACAGTTGCACGCCGAAAGGAGAATCCTGGGCTTGTGGAAGACTGGTAGTTTTCAAGACATTTAAAAAAGTACAGGACTAGAGGTTGAATTAATTCCCGACGGAGCTGCCCTGTCCATAGCACAGATTACCAGCCAGGTCTCAAGGCCAAAGCTGCTTTCTCATAAGGGTGTCCTTGGACTCAGTAAAGCCTGGCCCCTGACCGTCCAGCATGACATGAAGAGCATGTCTCTACAGCCGTCCAGTAAATGCTAGTGAACGCAATTTATCTGCCACACAGGGGCAGGGGCAGAGTGTGAGCTGGACTTGGGCCAGTATCCAGAGGCCAAGGGAAGACAGGTAAGAAGTGGGCAGGTGATGCCCTGAACAGCCCACCCTCACAACTCTCTGACCACCTCCGATACTGCCTGGAATTATCACGGTTACATAGGCTCACCAGGCCAAGAGGCTCGCATGTCTACAGGAAACATGGACTCCCAAAGCTTCTAGCCTGGAGGGAAGAGTGGACCAAGATGGAGGTTGGGGCCCGGGTAGGCAAAAGGCTGTGTTGAACCAAGATGTCCTGCTGCCCCTCCACCATATCCCAGATTCTTTCTAACCACCTTGGGCCAGGGAAGACACTCACTTCAAGAATTCCCATGCAGCCCCCTAGAAACTCTACTCTGTGGAACCTGGAGACTCAAAGCTGATGCTGTTGGAGGTGCCCTTCCAGGAACAGTGTCCAGTGCCCAGCTTCCTCAGTCTTAGAATCAGATGCTGCCCCAACCATCATTCAGGGAGCCAGCATTAGACAGGCCAGCGCAAGGGATGGCAGGCACGGAGGAGGTCTCCTGATGACGGAGACAGCAGTCCCCTCTACCTGACACCCTCACCCTTGGCTTCAGATCGCTCTTACTGACTGGCCCAAGTGCAGCTAGGAAACACAGTGGGGGACAGTCTTCCAAGCAACAGCTGGAAACCGAGGGACAAGGCACCCTCAGACCACCATGGTTGAGGGTGCTCCAGCTCTTCCTCCTGACTCCCACCCAAAGTCTGAACTTCTCCAGCAGATGCCACACAGTCATGTACTTGTTATGTCCATCTCGATGGACAGGGTCCCACACCACCCAGACACAGATTGTTGATGACTGGATGGTCACCTGGCGCAGCTGAGGACTACGACCTGCCCTGCTAGTGGGGGAGCAACCCAAGAGACATTCTGCTGGCCCAGCCCCACAACTCCTCCCAGCCACCCTCCCTAACTGAGAGCCTGGAAAATGCAAAAACCAAGTCACGTTCCCCGCCCTTTGTGACATCCACGGAAGCTCTAGAGCTGCATCCCCAGACCGTCTGCCCTTTTCACATGGAGTTGGACTGTTGAAGCCTCCTGTTTCCTATTAGTGGGGAAATAGAAAGAACATGTCCTGCACAGAAGCCCTGGGGCGCTGGTTTGCCTCCCGCGCCAGAGGGAGGCAGGAGCCTGACGCAATGTCTCCGTGCTGGGCTAGGGCGGGGGGAGAGGGGAGGTAAGGGGATACCGCATGGTATAGCTCACTGCAATGCTATGCGATGGCACACTGAAACACTACATTAACCAAGTGGTGAGTTTATAATCTACGTTTATTACAGAAAGCAAATGCATGAGGGATTAATGTCCATCTTTGAGGCTGGTTGTGTGTACAAAGCATGCTCTCACAGAAAAGGTGGGCTGTTGGTACCCACAGCCAGCAGTCCTGCCTACCCAGTGCAACACAAAGCTGAGTCTGTGTGAGGTGTGTACACCTGATGCCTTGCACACCCGAAAAGCCTCATAGATCACAGGGCGCAGAAGGCCTGTCACAGGCTGGCGGCGCTGCAGGGCTTCAGAGTCTGAGTCCTAGCGAGGAGGCTTCAGTCTAGGCTTGGACACTCATGGGCCATAGGCTTCATCCCAAAACAGCCTGACATTTTTCGATATTATGGGGAAGGTTGTCCCCTAGGTCTATCTTCTCTGGCCCCTGCAATGTCAGTCTGTGGGCTAAAGAGCATGATGGACCATTCCTGGCCTCTCTTGAGACCCTGTGCCTGGCAAATGGGCTTCTGTCCTACACGGCAAAGGTGTCTGGGTTGTCTCCATGTGGGTCCAGCAGACTATCCTTGCGTACGCTTCAGACACTTCCTACGTTGTTGGTGCAGACCCCTGGGCCTGGAAAATCAGCTCCCCTTTACCTTTCCCTTCAACTCAGACTGGTAGACTCTTAGTGTGGTCAACGATACTTCCAAAAATGTCCCACAGGCACTCATCAGACACTGTTTTCCAAAGTAAAGTCAGGGTTTCCACGGCTCAGATTTGGGGCATTTTACGGTACACTTTTCAGGAGCAAGTGTATGCTGAATTCCTGCTGTGGCCGGCGTTGTGAATGTCTGCACACAGAAGTCTCTCTGAAGGCTATGCTCAGCTCGCCTGGCAGTCACAGCCCCTTTTGAGCTCACTTAGGATGCGAGTCTGGAAGTAGCCAGTTCTGTGCAGATAGCCTAGTTTCCCTAACCGCCCACCTGGTAGACAGCTGTTTCCATCTTCTCTCATCCAGGGATTCAGATGTATATTTTACAGACATCTACTGACTGCCTTAGATGAATACAGTGCAGGTGGCTAGAAGACCCCAAATAGGATTCAGGAGGAGATGGAAACCCTTGACCCACAGCATGGCCTTTAACTCAAGGCTGTCCAAGTAGGCAAAGGAGTCGGTGGCCAGAGTCAACTGATAAGTGGAGAAGCATTGTGTACATCTTCCTGAGGGGAGTCCAGGCAGTCCCAGCCACACAGACTGTCAGACTTCAATACCTTCCATTTAGGTTGGGATGTAGCTCAGTGATAGAATGTATGAGAGGTAGAGGGGGGCTTGATCTTCCTCCCAAATGAACAGGTGGGGTGCGGCATCTGTCCTACAGGACTGATATGTGTAGGTCTTCTTGAGCTGCCACCCCACAGAGCCTGTTAACACATAGCTTCTGTACTTGTGATTGAGGGGAGCTGTGTGTAATGCTGTAGACTGCAGCCATTCAGACAGAGCCCTGGTTGTCCTTGATCAGAGTAGGTCAAGCATCCTGGAAGTGTCTACACAGAAAGACAGCAGATGGATGAACCATCTTCCATTTGAAATGTAGCACTTTGGGGTACAGGATGGGCCTAGAGGTACTTGGTACCTGGTACCTCACAAATCCAACTATTTTATTTGGAAAAAGAAGGCATACATCCAGGAAATATAAGCTGTTGAGTCACCTTGCCAGCCAAGTTTCTCTGACATGCACCACCTGCCCCTTATGCCCACAGAGACCAGTGCCTGACACAGGAAGAGTGCCCGCGGATGCAGAAAAGCCACATGATTGAATGGGCGCCACTTTCACAAATCTCCACTCAAGTACTCTTGCCTAACTCAAACCTCAGTGCGCACAGTCCTGCAGGTTGTGTGGGCAGCCTCCAGACATGACACAGGACAGAGCTGCCCACCAGCTGTCCTCACCTCCACACTCAGTTTCTCCAGCTCTAAGACAGAGGCAGGAACTGTGCGAAGGTCATATGGCAGAGTTGTTGGCAGACACCTGCTTTGCCCAGGGCTGTGGACATCTATCAGTGACAAGCCACACTTCACTAATCTCTGTCTTTATAGAAGATGGACAAACCTGAGTCCCCCAAAACTTGTGTGGAAGGCCCAAGTTCCAGTTGAACTGTGCTTGGAGGTAAAGGCCTTTAAGTCAACTGTACTGTGTGGGGAGCCATCCCTGAGGCCTGGTTTCCTCATAGAGTCCTCTTTCTCTCCGCCTCTCACAGTGAGAAGCAGTCTGCCTCAGAGTCTAACTGCACAGCATCCTGGTGTCAGACCTACAGCCTCAGGTGTGACGAGGCACAGCTGTGGTGCCTCATCATTGCCGAAGAGCCACCTGGCAGATGACACCATGCCACAGGCAAAAACTGCCGCCGACCGATGCCTGCTAATGTGTCTGTGGCTCATGTGCTGAATAGAAGCGAGCAGCTTCCTTCCCTGTTGCTGCCCATATTCTTAAGTGACCTCAAGTGTTTCAGCTTGAATTACTTTACCAGGTGTGTTCTATAGTGCTGGACCAAAGAAGTTTCATTCAAAGTCTGAAACCTAGAAAACAAAGATGACATTGTCCTTGTGGCTGGGTGACATTAAAATCCAAGTTTTGCCATCAACGTGAACAAGCAGCAGTGATAACCCAGGGACAGGACTTCAGGGGAAGCAGAGCTGTCAGTGGAGCCCTCTGCGCGCGGGTATCTGTGCATCTCTTCTCCCTGCATGTTCCTGCCAATCTGAGGGAAAAGCATGTTCTCTAGATGGTTGGTCGAAAGGTCAACCTCTGAGGGCCAGTGACGTTGGCTCTTTCTGAACATGTGCCAAGGATCAGCTGCCCCAAGGTCTTTTGTGTATCGTCTCATTAAGTCCTCAAAGCAGCTTTACGGGTGGACTTGAGGATATGCCCTTTCCAGAAGCATCAGAGTGGGCACAAAGGTAACTACATCACCTGTCTCAGCTCATAGTGATGGAACAAATCCCCTGATCCACACAGGGAAAGCTTCGTCATTCACAGCCGGCCCACAGCCCACGTGTGGATCCACAGGGGCACAATCAGGTGGGGAGCGACGAGGACCAATTAGGTCGTTGATGGCATATGGTCACAAAGGCCAACTGCATCAAAATACACAGCTTGTACTCTGCCCAGTAGCTTCCAAAGCCATGCTTTGTGCTCTGAGAGTGACACCCTTCCTGTGGTTCAGGTCCAGGGTCTTCAGGGCTGGCAGAGGTCAGAGCCAGGCAGGGGCTCTGTCAACACTCTTTGCGTGCTTTCTGGCAAGCGTCTCCATTGGCAGATGACAGGTAGAGCTATCTTCAGTGGCCCACCCTCCTGCCCACGCATGCCTGGTGCCTAGGCATCTTGGGTGTTCGACTCACTGTGACTCACACTTCTGTTTGTTTTTGGTGGCACGTGGCCCTTAGATTTCTAAACAAAATCACCTTCCCTCCCTTCCTCCCAACGGACTGTGTGTTCTGTAACTTCTCAGTAAGGATCCCATGGAGTGGAGCAGCCTTCCTGTCTAGGCTGAATTCTTACAACTGTCAAGATGCCTCATGGTTCCATGATTTTTGTTTCTTTCATCTAATTTCTTCAGGGTTATCTTCCACCTTCCACCCTTTCCTTGTCTGAAATGCCGGGTCCACAGAAGCTTGGGACATGTGCAAAGATATGTTGGGTGCTTAATGTCATACTAGTGTTCAGACATTAGGGCATTCCCGGCTTTAGTTTGAGCCCTTCTGACATTTGGGGAGACCTGGACACCACAAGACACAGATATAATTTCTTCCAGAGCTGAATGCCTCTCATAGGTACCGGTGGTCCAGTAACCCTGCACGTCATGCGTAATGGAGGGTCAGCACTCCTTGCTATGTGAGAGTTAATTCCTTCCATCACATCAGACTTAAATACTGGTGGGAGAAAATGACACTTTAGGGAGCCCTTAAAGGGACAGGACTTTTAAAGTTAGAGGGGAGAACACGCCTCAGCCATCCTCCCTTTGTCTGCTGCCTAGCATTATTTGCACATCAGGTAACACACCTACCACTTTGAAATGGAGTGAGTTAGTTGGGGAAGAATGTTCTAGAATATCCATGGGCCCGACCGTACTACTGAGCAGAGTGGCCTTGGGAACTGAAGTGGCCACTGCCAGTTGAGGGCCCTGGGGGATGAAGGGGATGCAGATGCCATCCGAGAGCAGGGAAAACTCTCCCGGGCCCACCTGTGCTCTCTCTTCTCATGACAACTTGATTTTGCCCTACAGGGAGACTACCAGGAGGCAGACACTCCAGAATTAACTTTCCCCTTTGTGTCTCCCATCACACAGCGATTGTGTTATCTGATCAGGGAAGGCTCTGGGATGAGAAGACCACAGCTGAATGTTGGTAAGTAGAGTCACCTGAGGCTTCAGCCCAAGACACGGAGAAGGGGCTTATCAGGAGACAGGTCATATGCCAATCACCATGCTAGGCACGTAGACTGCAGGCAGGCAGACAGCTGTGTCCCCGTACAATGCCACCCTGCTGCTGGACCCTCAATGCCTCTCTCAGTCCACGGGCCACGGGAAGTTTATGAATTGAGGCATGTGAGCAGTGAAGCCACAGTCAGGCCAGATCATTCCTACTCAAGTCCACTCCCAAGTGTCCTGATTCCTTGATTTGATGATGCGAGTATTCTGTGGAGTTTATTTCTTCCTTTCTTTCTCGAGGTAGAAAATGTCCTTAAGATATGTCTTGTGACCACAAAGATGGGTTTAATAACAGGAAAGGGAAAGGAATTTGATTCTCCATATTGCTCAAGGTTCCGCCCGGTGCCTAAGCCCTGCATGGAGGGGAGGGGTCTTAGTGACAGGGGCCCCTTGTCCTGGGGCAGATTTGTCCCTGTGGGCTTCACCTGCTCAGAGCATCAGTCAGCTGACCCTGGTCCTGATGAAGCTATTCTCTGTCCCACAGTCATGTAGGGATCCTCACTCCAAAGCGAGTCTTTGTCCTCACACAGTGCCCAGAAGTAGTTCTTCCTGGGCTCAGGACAGGAGGCATTCCCACCCGAGTAGGCCTGGATCAGCTGGGAAGGCCAGCAGGTGAAAAGACTGAGTCTCAATGGCTCAGTGTTTACAGAAATGCGGACTTTGGATGAGCTTTTGAGATAACTCAGCTCTCTTTGCCTTTTAAAGAGCCCCTGTATCTGTGGACAGGGGCCAAACCTGCTGCTAGGTCCAAGGATAGACAACACTTTGTAAGAGTTCAGACTAGCGTGGATGCTTGTCTTGGAAGGTAAATGAGCGACACCCCCACATCCTGCATCATTCCGTAATTCTAACTGATATTTTGGAATGAGGGCTCAGATCAAGAAGTTCCTGGCATGGTCCCTCACTCACGATGGGTCTCAGGGTATCCACAGCACAGCGAGGGAGACGGGACATTTTTCTTTTGGAGAGTGAAACAAAAACAGACATACAGGAGGACCCAAAGCCAAAGAGGCCCTTTTGGCTGAGTCTGGGCGCTCCGAGTACTCCTCTCAGGTTTCGGTGTTTTTACCATCTGTGTCTGATGGCGATCCCAGCAACGCCAGAGAGCCTGGTGCAGGGTCCGATGTGTGCGCATCCCACCTATTGAGTCTTATGTTCAAGTGGAAACTTCACTCCATTAGATACTAGCCCAGGGGGCGAGGGATACCAGGCTGCCCTTCCAGGGCCACCATAGATCATGTGCCAAAGACATCACCCCGTAGAAGCAGCATGCCCAGCATACTGGCATGATTTTCCTACTGTCTGGCCATTGTAGCAAGTTTGCTTGAAAAGTGAGGAGGAAGGGAGGGAGGATAAGTGACAGACGGGTGGTTTGTCTGCTGCAGAGGTAACGTTAGTGATTCTGATTTCCAGCTTCCTGAAATTTGTAGGGGCCAGTGTGAAGGATGGATTTGTGCAGGAGTAGGACCCTTCTTCAGAGGTGTCTGATTAGGGTGTTCGAAAGAAAATCTAAAATGATACTTGACTTTCCATCTCTGTGCATGAACATGAATTTCACAGGTGAGGCCTAAGTGGATGTGTTCACATATCTCAACAAAACCTTTTATGATACAAATGCACGTGAGAAGCCTGTGTGACTGCTGTGTCTGCAGTGGCCACAGATGTGTGTGGTGAAGGCACATGAAACCCACTGAATACAGAACTACTAAGAGGAAGACACACCTCATTGCCATCATCTAAGGAACAAAGCAACGTGGAGCCTGGCTAAGTAAGAGCTTTCGCCTGCCACATGGGACTCCGGGATACAGATGCACGTGAGGACATGGCTGCCTGCTGTGAATGGCCAGCGCCAGCTTCCTCACAGAGCTCAGAGTGGGTGGCACCTAGTGTGGTGGGAGAGCACTAGACAGAACACGGGACACGGGAACCGGGATTCTCCATCTTCAAGTTTATTTATTTTAAGAAGCACACGTTGACAGCTGGCCGGGCGTCAGGCACTGAGTAATGCTGGGGATTTAACCCAAAGCTGGCCCGGTCTCTCTGAAGGAGCTCACATCTGGTGGTGCTGTAGGAAAGTGCTCACAGTCCCTGGGGCCAGGCTGGTGGCAAAAGTCAGGAGAGCAGGATGAGGAGACTGAAGAGAGGCCAGAACCAGAAGGCTAAGCCCAGGAGGGGCTGAGGAAGACGTGCTCTGCCCACGAGCCTCGCTGGCTTTACAATGGGCAGAGGGAAGACTTAGCAAGAAGTTGACGTGGAATGTGGGAAGCTGAGGTGCATCTGACAGGAGTGGCCGCTGCTGCACGGTGGGGTACATGTGGAAAGCATGCGCTTCAGAATCCCGGTTACCAGGCCTTAGTGAGTGCACTACACGCACAGACATCTCCGCCTGCCACATGGCGTCGTGCGAGCCTGGCGACGCTGCAGAGCGCCATCAGACGGGGAAAGTGGATTTCATGCTGCTTTCACGAGTGACTTTCATTACACAGGCTAGATTTCTTAGCATTAGTTTTTGGTTAACCATACTTGAAGTTTAATCAGGACATAATCATTGCACTTTAGAAAAAGATGAATTATCTTCTTTTATAAGAAATATTGTACATTACTCCAAGAAAAGGGGATACTTATGAAATAGGAGCAAGTTGTCACTTAAACCCCAGAACAGTCAGTCACATGACAGGACATGGGCAGCTGGCTGAGGGTCACACGGTATTTCTTACAATGCTGGTTCACAAATGCCCTTGTATAAGAACTTAACAAAATCCCATTATTCAAGTTTTTAAAGGCAATTTAGCAATTGTTTGACAAGAGTCAATCCCAGTATTCTAACAGCAATTACAACATCCTAGGGCTTTGTCACTGTCTGGGTCATTAAAGATACATTTTACTGCATTCTGAGAAAACAGAAACTTTAACAACAACAACAGCAACAACAAATCTCAATTTTGCTAGGACAGCAACATGGCTGCCCTTACAAGTCATTTTGGTGTATAATTTCCCTTCTAAATTATATGAATCTTGAGTTTTTACGAAAAAACTCAACAGTATAAAAAGGTTGGTGACAGAGCTGAGCTTACTCCAAATACAACAGAACTCAGGACAACAGCCCGCTGCACTGTCTGCACACACTTCCCATGTCACACACCAAGCCCTGGATACCAGGTCACATCTTTTCTACCAGTTTACAGAGTGGAAAAAATGGTGTTTTCTCTAAAACACCCTAGAAAGGTGAGCAGGTGGATTGTTTCTGGATGGAAAGAAGCTGTCTCCAAATATGTAAACCGAGAGAGGCTCCTGGAAGCCTCACATCACTGGGGGATGACGTTATTCAGTGGGGACACACTGCACACCGTGTGGAGTCATCACCATGAGGATAAAATCGCTTATGCTCCCCGATGACTGAGGCACTTGCCGCTTTCAGGCTGAACAGCAAGGGCTTACTTCTGAGGCCACCCGACTTGTTTTCCCACTTCAAAGATTCGTAGAACTTTGATACATACAGAACGCAGTAACTTCTGGGCGCAGAACAGTTGTTTGGCCATGGCATGCTTGCAAGAGGCCAGCAAGTGAGTCCACCAGGACACACCAGTCACACCATACCCTGGACGGTGTGGGCAACTCAGGCTCTCGCGCAGTGTGAATGCACTGCACACTGTTTCATAGCAACCTCTCCCAACCTCTGCACTTCAGAAAAAGCATCCTCTCTGCTCAGTGTCAGCACTTAAGGTTAGAAAGACAGCGTTACCATTGGCAGGAAGGTAGGTGAAATGCTGGTACTGGCTTCTCTTCCGCTTCCCATTGCACACGTAGAAACTGACTTGCACGGGACTGGTTATTCTCTGGTTCCGGAAGGGTGGTATCTCAACCACCAGGGAATTCTGGGTAGAAAACAGAAAAGAAGAAACAGAGAGTCAGCAATGTAGACTAAAATGCTTTGCACTAAAGGCACACAGGGCCTTTGCAGTGTCCACCCAAACAGCGAGCTCCAGAGGGCCCTGGACCACAGCCATCCTGTGTGCTCACATGGAAGAGATGTCCTGATTTCTTTCATGGCTAGAAGCTGGGAGACCTCGTGGTGGGGCTGTACCCAAATAGAGAACCCAAAAATGCTACTAAAGAGCATCTCTAGGGCAGCAGAGTCTGCCTCCGTGCCTTGAAGACCCCAGGCCTATACCTGCTCGGTGACATTTGGACAGAAAGAATTACTGTCTGCCTACTTGTAGGAAGACCTCTTAGGACAGGGGAGGGAGCATTTCCTAAGGATGTTGTCTCTGGGGAGAGGTATCACGACAATGGCTGTGATGCTCACCAGAATCCCGCAAAGGGAAGACAACGTACAGGTGCAAGGTGAGGGAACAGAACAGTTGAGAATAAAGAAGAGGGAACATAGCAGTCTGGCTGCATACTGTTTTCTTTAAATCTGCAGCTTTCTCACAAAGACCAAGCCTTTCCAAGGCCAGTAAATGATACAAGAACACTCAAATGCCAGTGGTCCTGCCTCAGCCTACGTGAGCTCCAAACATGGGGCAGCCAAGGTGAAGAGGGCCATGCCTCAGAGGCTGCAGGTGACTTCAGCAGGGGACTAAATCTTGTGCTTTTGTCAGGTTAGTTTAACAAGCAGAGAAAATGTCAGAAAATTCACTGTACCATTTCTTTGTTAATGTACTCTAACTTGCTACAACAGTAGCCAATCAGCTGTAGCAAACTACTGAATTTGTTAGCATTAGAAAAAGAATCTGAAGAACTTAGACAAAGTCTGCACTGAGGTCCCCCTGCACCAGGGCAGGACCTGACTAGAGCACCCACTAGGCTCTGTCCCCTAGGCCCTATTCCCTTGGGACGCACTAGCTTCAGCAATGTGCTCTAGGTATTACACCACCTTCACTTCACTTAGAAGAAACAAGACATGGGGGGGGGTTGGCCCAGACACTTTGCCACTTTTTAAAAAAAGCACCAAGATGCAAAGAGTGGGTGGTGGAGTCAGGGTGTGCCTGGCCATGCCACGTGCCTCCTTTGCAGAAGGGCACACTGCTGCAGCAATCCGGGCTGCCTATCTTTCTGGCAGTCTGGCTGGGAAACTTACCACCTGAGTATAGGCAGATGAAGAGGAGGATGCCACCTCAGGATAGTTCCTGAGGACTGGGCACATGGAAGGAGGCTCTGCGGGCAGTTTTGCTGCCTGTACACAACTCGATGCTGGCAGCCATATTGAGTTTATTTAAAAAAAAAAAGAAAGGGGGGGCAACTCTTCAGAGAATAGGAAAAGAAAAGACACAGAATGGAAATATTTTCCTGACACCAAAGAAAAATGAGCCTCTGAGGTATTGACAGAAGTGGTCATATGCAAAGAACTGGAGAAGTGGGCTCAGGGTCTGCAGATTCCATGTGGGCAGAGAGTGTTGTACCTTGATGCGGGTACGTCAGCACACCTCAGCCTTCTGCATAGAAAGGTCATGTGACAGACACACCACTACCACATGGTGGGAGGAAAGGGGACCTGAAATGCAATGTCAGGATGTGTCCCCGTAGGAACAAATGGGGAAGAGGAGCTAAAGTGGCAGAACCACAGATGCAGCAAAAGGCCCGCTGTGTTGTGAGAATCAAGACCACCAGTCCGCTCTGTAAGGCTCATGACCCACATGTCTTATTCATAAGATTCTCACTGCCCAGGAGACTCAAGAGTAAAATGTTCTCTATGTACGCAAGGTTTCTATTTCCATATATTAAGGGTGCACCGGGCTCCCCATGCTCTGAGCTTGTAAGAAGGATGTCCAGAAATTCTGACTCAGTGGCATGAGCTACAGTTTGGAAGGACCTGGGATCTTTTAAAAGGTGCTTACAAGCCATGATGATATTCTAGGATGAGGCAGAGCACACACAGAACTTGGTGGTAGTTTCTATCCCAACTGCATCAATCACTTCTTTGAACATCTATGGCTTAATGTACCAATGTAAAGATGCTACTAGGAATGGCTGAGTAGTAGATTACTTGCAAGTAATCTTGGAAGTCCTAATTTCAATTCCCAGGGCTAAAATAATAATAGTAATAGTAATAATAATAATAATAATAATAATAATAATAAAGAAAGAGACACTGTTGGAGTAGTGACTGGAAGTCAACAAATAGAACCAACTGTACTTTACACATAAAGACCAAGGATTGGCAAAAGATGGCCCACACTAGCATTCAGAAGCAAGCTAGAGTAGCAATAGCGATTGCAGACAAATTCAGTTTAAAGATTGAACAATCATAGATAATCATCCTAGGTACCTACTCTGTGCAAACAGTACCAAGAAAGTGTGAATGGGAAGAGGGTGTGCCTATAGGTGCCGTATCTGTGTCAGGTTGGAGGACACGGTGATGTCACCTTCGGGCCATGCCAAAAAGTCACTGTGCTTAGCAGCAGACCCAATGAACAAACCTGAGTAATCTGGTTAGGTCTGCCCTTGCGTCTATTTCAAGTTTAAAACAAAAGTCTGCTAAGTGTTCAAGTAATTTTCTGCAGAGGGTGGTAACAAGTCATGAGGAGGTGTAGCATGTCCAGGCAGGTGCTGGTTGCTCACATACGAGGCGTGGGAAACTGAGGTCTTCCAGGGGCAGCCACTTGTGTGGGACCGCACTATGAGCAAGAGAAAACAGGGTACCAGACAGGGCGCAACTGTCCCTGCTACATGGCCTCTCTGTGGACACAGAGTCTGGCCTAGGTGACTCAGAGTTTGGCTGCTTCCTGGTGCATTTAGAAAGCTAAGGCATTTAGTGTAAAGAGACCTCAGGCCCTATCCAGTGTCTTAGCCTCAGGTTATTGTTACTGTCCCAATTCTATTCTAATAGCACGTTCTTGGTCAAGAGCTTGCAACTGTGACTTGCCAGTGCCTGCCTAACTTCACAAGTTCTTTCACTTTAAGAAGGAGGAGACCCAACTTGGCTCCCAGTTCCCACTGAAGGGTTCTAGGTACTTACTGGCTTGCATAGATCTCGGTCAGTTTTTGCTTCCATCTCCCAGATATGGTGGCCATCTGGAACAAAAGTCAGGAAGAAGTCTGTCACTTTGTGTGTTGACAGTTTGTCCCCCACACCTCCCAGGTGACCCGGAAACCCAGAATCAGGGAGTGAAGGATGTGTAGGAGTGGACATTTCACTAAAAGACATGCCCATTTTGCCCAGTGCTATGGTCAGAGCATCCCTCTGGGTCCCTCAGGGAAATGGCTTGTGAGGGTTTGACCCTGAGGGCTAGCCCTGAAGGTCTGACCCAGCCAAAAAACACTGTATCCAGATCTCCTTCTGGTCTGGACAGCAAGAAGGACTCACATACCTCCAGGTAATGCCAGAGGTCTATCTCTGTGCTCATGTTCACCGACATCTTACTGACACACATCAGGGAAGGACTGCTTCAACTCAGTCTCTTCCAAGGAAGAGAAAAGTTCTTGAACCCAGCAAGACACACACCGTGCTTGGGCCATAATCTGGCTCTGTCATATCTCTCCAGCCTGTCTGTGTCTTGGGAGCAGAAGCTAGAACAAGGTCCCAGCCTCTGACTAGAGGAACTTCTAAGAAAATTAAAAGGCTTTCTTTGACTACTCCTCGCCACATCAGGATCTAGAAATGCAAAGCACATGGTATTTTTAACCTTAGCCCAGTGGCTGTTTGCATGTTTTTTTTTAAAGGCTCCCAGAGGACTTATTATTGTTCTCAGCTAGTGTGGAGGTGTGGACCCAATGCTTAAAGGAAGAGTGTCCATTTCATCCCCAGACAGGCCCATGATGGGCACTGCTGAGTGGCCACCGAGCTGAAGGATGCCCATCCAGTTTTATCTTCTTCCAAATGGGTCAGTTCCCAAGACAAGCCCCTCTAAGTACACACTGGGTTTTTTCTTATGCTCCATTTGCTGTCACAAACCCTACATTACTGATAAGTCAGAC
This sequence comes from Typhlomys cinereus, assembly GCA_023101885.1. NCBI lineage: Eukaryota > Metazoa > Chordata > Mammalia > Rodentia > Platacanthomyidae > Typhlomys > Typhlomys cinereus. The sequence continues at coordinate 2,323,920 of JALPQD010000322.1, forward strand.
ACCATCTCCTTCCTTCAGTACCAGGCAGGGTGGTGGGTGGAGAGTGGAAACGTGAGTCACTGGGAGCCTGAGAACCACCCAGCTTCACAAGGCCACACCAGACTCCAGGACAGGACAGTCTCCGAGGCCCTGAACAAATCCCTACCCTGCAGATGAGCCCACAGAAGGATCTGCCTGGACTCACATCCATGCCTCTCAGGGAAAGAGCAGAAACTAAAAATACAGCTGGTTGCTCCCAGAGCACTGGAACAACACGGACAGTGATTCCCTAGTTGAGGGAATTTTAGCAAAGAAGTATGGCCAGCCTCTGTCCCATGAGCCCCATGCAGCAACGAGGTTTGGTCAGGCAGCTCTGTGTGCAGTTCCCACAGGCACACTTGCTACTGCAACCCACTTGCTTGTGAAAGTCAGGGGCGGCATCGTGCTAGTCCCTTTAGCGCAGCTTCTCCAGTCCCTCTGGGCTCAGGCCACACCGCCTTTCTCCACCTCCCAGAGATGCTACAATGCCACTGCCCGCCGCCCCAGGCACGCCAGCAGCCATGGAGCCTCTGCTAGTCTGAGGCTGGAGCTTCAGGGAAGACTCTCTGGAGGAGATCCAGCCTTTCTGCCTAAGGAGGGTGGACAGAAGGTGTGCTGGGAAAGGGAGGAGGGAAACTGAGGCACTAGCACAGATGAGGTAGGAGCAGGGAGGAGACCTGGGACTGAAGGGAACAAATGCTTTTCCCTCCCATGTCTCAGGGGCCTGTCGCGATTCCTGCAACTTCGGTACTTGAGAGGGGACCACTGTACTCCTACGCTTCAGCTGGCGGCTCCCACCAACATCATGCCCAGCACCAGCAGGAAAACAGGGCTCCTTCCCTGCCTCTAAATGGCACTGAGCCAAGTCACTCAGGGCACACTGTTCCTATTGAAAATCTGGCTCCTTGGAACCACCGAAGTGCGTGTGCCACGTCCTGTCAGGTGCCCTTCTCCAGGGAAGGGAGCAGACAGCTGTCCTAGGCACTGACCCTATTCCACGCCGGCCCTCCATCTGTAGCCACCACGCAGTGCACAGAAGGAGCACAGATGGACCGCAGTTCACTGCGGTCTCTGAAGTAGATGCGCACCTAGGTGGGACACACGTGCAGCAGCTGCTCCAGGACAGGGGGCCGCTCTTCTGTGCCCTGGAGGAAACCCCTGGGGAAGCTGCTGTCCACAACTCCAGATGTCAGCTGTGAGGGGTGCACTAGGCTGTCAGATGAGCTGAGGGTGCCCTCGGCAAAGCGCCCGCATTCAGAGGCAGCCAGCTCAGCACTGTTCAGAATGCAGCCTCCACCAGGAAGGGAGCTGGCCACCCTGAAAGGGCCTTTGTGTCCTGTCTTATCAGGAGCTCCCTGGGTTCTTAGTAGGAAACTGTGCCCCAGTCCAGAAGCAAAAATATTCCAAATCATTAGGGAATTCCCTGCAGCGTGAGTCATCGGAAAGGCTTCCCCACCACACCCACCCAAGGTTTCCACACAGCGAGCCTGCAGGGCTGAGGCGGCTCCACAGACTGCAGGACGCTGCTGCCACCGCCGCAGGCCCACAAGCCAGTCACACGCCCGGTAGGGGGCGGGGGGGGGGCTGAGCCACTGTTTCCACATGTGGAAGCAACCAGGGCTTTCCTGAGATGTTTTTCTTCCTCCTGGGGTGGGGCAGGAGGCTTCATCCTTCCAGCTCTGTGTCTCTCTGCTTTCGAGGTGGAACAGGTCCAAATATCCTGCTACGGACTGATTAACAGGGGCTGGATGGGCAGACCAGGCCTAGGAAGTAGAGAGAGCAATGCGTGTGAGCGTCCTGGGGTCTCTCTGTGGACCCTCGGGGCCAGGCATGAAGCCTCGGTCCCCTGCCTCCAGAGGCCCCTTCTTTGTGGTTTAGGAGAATGGCTTTGACCTCCTCAGCTGAACTCTGGCGGCGGAATAAGACAGAGCTTTGGAGACCAGTCTGGTGACACTTAATGGCTGAAGACAGTGACGTCATGATTCTGCCCAGGTATGCACGGAGAGGAAGACATCTGTCTACACAGCACATTGCTTACAAATGTTCACAGTAATCAACTCATGGCAGAGGGTGGAAACAGCCCATATCCATCCACTAAGCAAACCAAAAATGACCTGGCCACATGGGGGTACTGGTCAGCCATGGAAAGGGACGGGTGTCTATGGCCAGATGCAAAGTGCTGTTATATGAAGAAAATGAAGAAGTCAGACGCCAAAGCATAGTGATAGTCAGTTCCACTAACAAAGAATACCCTGAAGAGGCAAGTCCCCTGCACGTGTGTGTGAGTGTATATACACGCGCATGTGTGCGTGCACACGCATGTGTGTCTTGTGCTCTCACAGCAGAGAGCCCGAGACTAGGCACTTTATAGCAGCGACTTGACTCTGTACGGCAGGAATGTGTGTGGAAAAGAACCCAGGACCCCACTGGAATCCAGAGAGGTAAAGGTTAGGCTTACCTTTTAAAAGTGCTTGCCCACTAACCAGCCGTGGATGGGGAAATAGACCTTAGTTGGTCCTTACTGACTTTTAGTGACCCCAGCCTTTCCACTAGACCTTGCTCACTAAAGACCCAATACTATCCACATGGTCACCCTGGGGTATACCTTCACTATAGAAACCTCAGAGACAGATCAAAGCATATAGTGCGTGTGTGTGTGTGCGTGTGTGTGTGTGTGTGTGCATGTGTACATCTTCATATGGTACTGCTCATGGAAAAGGGATTTCTTTGGGGGAGGTGAAGGATCCTCAGCACTGACTCAGTCAACACCCCTGAAAGCCACGGACTACACTTTTAAAAGATTTACATGTTGTAGACCACAGATCACTAAACAGAAAGGCATTACCCAATGGGATCGTGAGAGGTCTAAAGTATGTGAGCAAAAAGACAGACTACAGAGTGAAGGCCCAGCTGCTCGTTTGTGAGTACCCGGTACAACTGCCACCTCAGGACAGGGCGATACGTGTGTTGCCTATGGGAACTGCAGTGAGGCTCGGCCTGCTGGCACCGGGATCTGAGGAAGAGCATTCCTGCCACATCCCCTCTGAATGCTCGGGGGAGATGCTGCCATCATGACGTTCTGAGTTCTCACCGTCCTCAGACCCTAGAAAATGCTGTTTGTGAGGAGGACTGTGGGATGGTCACCTGACACTCAGGAAAAGTCTGCCAGACAGAATGTATCACACCCCCTCATTTTCTTCTCTCACTCGGTCAGTAAGTTCCAGAACCAGGCAGTGCTGAGCATGTCTGTGCTCGTTCCCAAGTCTGGGTATGACTGCACACGGTGACCACATGGCACTTTGCCTGACCAGGTCAGCACAGAGTATTTTTATGTCCGTGATAGAGACTGCCATGTATGTGCCAGGCTGATGACGTGAGAGTGTCCTTCGGTCCATCTCTCCCCAGTATCATGGCCAGGGAAGTGGAAAGAGGAAGGCATTTTCCTACAGCTGGTCATGACTTCAGGACTCCAACAGCTGACTCTAAGACACCTAGTAAGCTGACAAGCCTGTAGCAGCTGCACTTGAGAAACCTCCAGAAATTCTTGAAGAAGCAAATAAGCAAAGGTGTCTCCACGGACACACGGCCCCATGCACGTAGATCAGAGGAAGCTGGAAGGACCACTGTGGGAGCTTCACTTGCACATAGCCACAGTGGGTGAAACATGACCTCACTTTGGCTGGTTGCCCCTGACTGTGACAGTCACACAGTGGAAACAGCATAGGGAAAGCAAGATGTCCTCCCGTAGCAAGGTAGATGGTGGGCAACTGCGCAATCCACGAGCACCACCCAGGTGCTCAGGTGTGCTTCTGCTCTCCCATCTACAGTTGTACACATGCTCACACTAAGGCCACCATACACACCACAGTACTGGCACAATCATTGACACACAGGCACACACTCCAATGCCATCATCCACACGGGTCAACATATACCAAACTACATGAGCACATCCATATACACTAATGCTATCACACACACACGCACTACTGTACACTAGCACACTCACTGACACACATGCACACTCTAAGGCCATTGTACACACACATGACCACATGTACCATACTACACGGCAGAGCCACACACACTAATGCCATCACACACACACGTATGCATGTCATCGCACATACCGTATACTCTGGTACAACCAGACTAATGCTAACACACACACACACACACACACACACACACACACACACACACACGTTGACAGATTCACATGATGCACTGACATGATATATCCACATACATACATGTGTACCCTAAGACACCTAGTAAGCTCACTGGTGTATGACCTACATGTCATATGTCCACTGACATGCACGCACTCCACACAGGGATCGCAGTTCCTCCCTCACACCTTCCCCTGACACTTTCCAAGCTGGCCTGAGGCTGCATGTTGCCTACTCACACAGAATGTCTTCTCTGTCGTGGGACATTGCGCTCTGAAACCTGTGAGCATGAGCAGTACACACCTTTTCTAAAAAAAAAAAAAAAATGCAAGAAACGACCAATTGCCCACAACTACGCCTCTTTAGCTCTTGCCAGGAGCAGGCACTACCTACGCAGAAATCCCTGGAAGCGCAGTATCATAATGTACAAACAGGCTGAGAACCTGGGAAGAGCTCCACATATGTGGAGTCAAGATCCTGGAGCCTCTTAGGGATCCACCATCCTTACTACCCAGAGACATCTTTTTCTAGGATCCTTTCCCTTTCTTGTCTGCCCTGTTCCCGAAAGACAGGCTGATGATGATGGCTCTGTTCTCCATCTTCCAGAGCCAATAGGTGTCTCTTGCACTCATTGGCCTGACTTCACTGGCACCTCTTCCCATGCATATGCCCTTCTGCCCTGGGACCTTGGTTCCTGAGTCTCCTTTCTCTCTTCTTATCACCACAGCACATTTCAGGGCTACAGGAGCTGCTGGTTCCTGCTGAGGACAAGGACAGAAAGCAGCAAGCACTATCCCATCTGAACATCTTCCTTATCTACTCAGTGCACCAGAGGGCTGGGACGCTAGTCATTCCCACTGCTCACTTCTGACTCTTGCGAAGCCCAGAGAAAGTAAAATAGAGTACAGCTCCTCATCGCTTCATTTAACCGTCCTCCGCCTGCATGCCTCCCCTCCTGCCTCCCCTTCCCAAGGGAAAGAAGAGGGGGTCTGGCAGGAAATGTGGAGCCTTGGGCAACAGCACATACCAGAGACAGACTGCAACTCGAGTCGTCAGAGAACAGTGGCGTGGAGGAACAAGTGTGAGAGAGAAGAGGCAATAAGGAAAGTTTAGCAAGATCTGTCTGCGGTGGGTCCAGTGCTAGAACTTGTCTGTGTTTAGTTTGAGGGTGAGGACTGTATGGAGCTGAAACCTTCCTGAACTGGGATGTGTGTGTGCTGGGATTTTAGGGTAGAGTGGGGCTGGGTTGGTCCAGTCTTAGCAGGTCTTTGAATGAGATGATCCAGATTGTGTCATTCTTGTTATCTGTATAATCTTTGAACCTGGTGGGGTGAGACTGTCCTGTGTGAAGTCTCAGTCATATCAAGGCAAGCATCTCTTCTGTTCTCTGTCTGCCCATAGGATGGTAGATGACTCTGGTGGGGAGGCCAGGAAGGGAGGACAGGCCTGCAGAGAGAAGGCAGTGATCCTGGCCAACAGTTGATCTGCTACCCAGAGAAGCCACACAGATGCCCACTGGCCAGATCAGCAGCTTTCTGCACCAGCAGACTACATGCTTGGGGGGTTCTGATCTGTCCTTCCTCCTCCTTCTTTCCCTCCTCCTTCTCTGCCTCTTCCTCTTCCTCCTCTCCTCCTTCTCTTCCTTCTCCTATAGCAGAGGCCAAAACCTCAGCCAAACTTTTAAACAGAAAAGCAAGTGAGCTAACAGAGAACCAAGTAGTGCTCAGTTCCCAAGATCTCAGAAGCTCTGTGTGTCTTGGGTCAGTGTCTGAAGGGGAGCAAGCACCCCGAGTATCCTGTGTTTTCACTGCATGGACACTGTGCACTACGCAAACATGCACCCCAGTTCATGGACCTGCAGACAGTCACACCCCAGGAGTGGGTCACTTCCTGCACCAGGCAGCTGAAGCGTCTAGAGCTGAAAGTCTCAGTGCTGCCAGGACTTCAGATGGGACAAATGGTCCTTCAGGACTGACACCCTCAAGTCTAACCTACCGTCTCAGCTTCTCAGACAAACATTCTTAACAGATATCCGTAATCAGAGAATGGTCCATGATGCAGAGGTCTGAGTCCTTGATCTTTGGCTTTGAAAGGAAGTCCCCTTTGAACTGGTGGTCAAATGAGGGTAAGGCAGAGGCCTGAGAAGAGATGTGGCTCCTGGGATCTCGGCCATGTGCAGCCAGAGCTTTGCTGTTCACTAGCGCTGTGACAGTGCCTCTTCCAGAGGGGTGAGCAGGAAGGACTAGCTGCTGGAGCCACAGGGATGATGGTCCCCATCTTCCAAGCAGAGTGGCAATGTATGTGGGGGTACCCAGCAGGTACCTGCAGGAGAGGTGTGGGGGTACACAAACCAGATAGATGCCTGCTGGCAAGGTGGGGGGTGCCCAGAGTAGGTGCCTGCAGGCACGATATGGGGTTAAACAGAGTAGGGGGGCAAGAGCAGGTGCCTGCTGGTAAGGTATGGGGGTGCACAGAGTAGGCGCCAAGTAGTGCCTGTTGTCAAGGTGTAGAGGGTGCACAGAGCAGGTACCTGCAGACAAGGTGGGGGTGCACAGAGTAGGTTCCGCAAGCAAGATGTGGGGATGTGCAGAGCAGGTGCTGGCAGGTAAGTTGTGCGTGAAGCACACAGCGGATGCCTGCAGGCAAGGTATGGGGGGCACGGGGCAGGAGCTTGTCGTGGCTCTGCCATCCCTACCACCATTACGGCAGGACATTCCTCGTGGCAGGTGAACTGCTCTGGTGAACACACAGAATCTCTGAACTGCTGAACCCTGGCACTTATGGCACTGGATGGTGACCTGCAAAAGTGCAGTGTGCCAGTGATGTGGGCCTTGGGTATCCTGTGTCACATAGAGAAAATGCATCAGAGTCCAAGCTCAGGCCAGTCTCGACTCCCTGACTCGATGTTTGTAACAACCAAGGCCAGAAGAGTGAGACATCCCAAAAGGCCATCTCCATCTGGCCAATTCACAACCCTTACAAGTGTTGTCCTCATTTCCCAGCCTGGTACTACCATAAACAGTGGTTTAAAAACAGAACCTAAGCAGATCAGATAAACCATCAGAAGATGAGAAGGCCACAGTGTTTTTAGTTTTAGCTGAGTTCGGTGGTTTCTCAGAAGACGTGACTGGGAGAAGTTTGTCCCCACACACCTCTGCATTCCATATGACATGCATTTCAGTGGTGGCACTTGCTTAGAAAACTAAATGTAAAGGAAGAAAATTATACAGCCATTCATCTCCTTCTTTTGGAACATACGATTTGCATTTATATGCATTCGTGGTATGCAAATGTTTTATTTAGTTATTAAAAAATAAAATAACAAATGTTAGGTATATAGAGCTCACGGTATAGTATATACTCATGACCTTTACTCATCTATTGAATGCTTTCTGCATACCAAATATTATTTGCAGCTGGAGAGTGGGAAAGGAACCCTGTGTGCCACTTCGAGAGCTAAGCTGTAAGTTAGGAATGAAAAGATGGGCAGGGCTTATGATATGGATGGGAAGGTGGGGCAGAACCTCTAGTGGGTGAGAGGCACCTCATTGCCATGAAATGCCAGGCTTGGCCCTGATGCCTTCAATGGGCTGAAGCTGGGCTGGCCTCATGAGAACTGCCAACTGCTTGTGTCACAAACGTCTGTGTGGAAGGAACTCCTCAAGCCTCCAGGGCTTGAAGAGTGCTGAACAGAAAGGTATCCAGAGGCCGCTGGGTCAGGAAGCCATAGGGGCCTCACTGTGCAGAGTAAGGAAACCACAGGAGCCAAGGCTCCCTCAGGTGGATACAAAGGTCCCACTGTGCACAGTGCAAAGCACCATGACTGATATTGGATCCTTCCACAGAGAGAAACGCCTGAGATTCAGAAGGTCAAATCACTTCAGAACCAGCCTCCACAAGAAGCGCGTGGGCACGCTCAGTTCTCCCTGCCGTCACGCTTAGCTGGGTTTTCTTTATAATTTAAAGAAGATTTTCCAAGATATACATGATTGCAGAGGCGTACCAAGCTAAATGTGCAAGACTGCAAGCCACGTTGATTGGAGTGCTTGTGCATCCAGTGAATGCACAAAATCAAGACCCCACTGTGGAGGATGACCACCCGGGTACTTGTTGATGATTAGGTAAGTACTGGCGTGACCGCCCTCAAGGAAATTCCCGTTGGTAAGTGTGCAAAACAAAAAAGAGCCTCCCAAATTTGAGCTTTGTGTGAATGTTGCCCTGGCTATTCACCTGGGTTGGGGCGTGGCATCCCAAGAAACCCCCCACCTGGAGAAGGACAAGGGCCATCTGTGCTGGGGACTCAGGTCCAAAAACAAAACTTCACCGAATCTTGATAGAGAAGGGCTGCCCAGCTCCTTACATGCGTAACACTCAAGGGAACTGGCATCAGTCTCTGCATGAAATCGCAGGGGCCTACAGCTTGTCCCGCATAGGGACAGAGACATGGTAGTTCCAGTATAAAAAGCACATAGTGCCCTAAGACGCTCCCCTCCTGACCTCCCCAGCACAGGGACAGAGACGTGGTAGTTCCAGTATAAAAAAACACATAGTTCCCTAAGACACTCCCCTCCTGACACTCCCCAGCACCCAAGACCAGCACGCACACAAGGTGACAGCTGAGATTATAGCCGCTTGTGTTCTGTTCTCTCCTGGGGGAATCCTCAGACTGACCAGATCTTGGGGGGTTTTTGGGACAGAGGTTACGTATAAGCATACATGCATATCTAAATAGACACTGGCTTGCATCCACATGTGCGCACGCGTGCGCACACACACACATACACACGTGCACACACACGCGCGCGCGCGCGCGCGCACACACACACACACAGACACACACATGAGTTGGGGTGCCACAAGTCCTGAGGACAGTGAGAACAGCAGTCTTGGGGGCTTATCTATAAGATGGGCCATGCTGGTGACACTGGCACTAACTTGACTATCTGCCTACAGGCCTGGAGAGAACTCTCCCTAGAGCAGGGAGGGAAGAGGTGAAAGAGGAAAGATCTAGAAGGACTGGTATAGCTCAATACAGGCACCAGCCCTGGCACCCACTCCAGGAAGAGGGGAACACAGAAGCAGATGTCTTCAGTACCGTACCCCAGGCTCCTTTAATACTAACTGAAATTTGAAAGGATGGGTCTGAAGGCCCCAGAAGTGAACTTCCACCTGCTTCCTGTAGCACAAAAATGCACCACAGGACACACAGCGCTCCCACAGTCTATGCTCCACACATGTACAACACACACGGTAACACAGGTGTTTGCCCTGTGACCACTCAGGCTGCCACCACATGCACTTACAGATGTGTGTACAGGTGGAGGACTGCACCTGTACAGCCAGGAACCAGTTCCCACCAGCACCCTGAGCCAGAGCTCAGAGGGCCCTCCTAAAGAACATACCTGGAGCCTTTTCCACAAAAATGACCTTGGAGTCTTGTAGAAAGTTATGCCCGGAGAGGACCATCTTCTTCCCGCCGATAACTGGGTAGCTGTCTGTGCTCTGCTTCTCCACAAGGGGCAGCTCCTGGGCTGACCGCTGGGCTGTGTTAGAGGAAGCGGCAGTGAGCAGAGGCCAGTCTTGGCTCCCCAGAGAGACACTGGGCCCCGGGACATCTGACATGACTGCTCAGAATCTCTGGGGCTGATCCGGCTCTAAACGTTGTGGAGCATCTCAAATTATATTACACATTACACGGAGGAAAGGGCACACTGAAGAATGTCGGGAGCATGGCAGACTCGTCGGTACGTAGCCCATAGTAAAACGGAACACTGTTCTTAGAAGCCTCAGGTGATGAGATCCCTGACTCCTAATGCATATTCTGGACTCCTGTCTCGTACAAGGAGCCATAGGTGGCTAGTCGGGACAGTGTCTGCAAAGGGACTTGACTGGCAACCTCAGTGGAAGGGTTCTGAGCCCAGAAATGAGGTAGACACAAAAAGTGTCTTACAGGAAAGGCTCCACCCAGGAAGACGGGTGGGCAGAAACCCCAAGACAAGAAGAGCAAGATGTGAAAGCCAGTCTGTCCTAGACTGGATGGAGTGGGGACAAGGAAGAGGGAGGGGACTTAGCAGTGCCAGGAGGGCCCAGTGGGGCACAGGTGACTGCATAAGAAGGCAGCAGAGTCTAAGGGGATCGGTGTCCTTGGACTCCCGTGGTGGCAGGAAACCCAGGGCGGCTCAAGGGAAAGGGTAGCCAATCTCAGGAAATCAGATGGAAGTCTGGGAGAAATGGGCGCAGGACAACAGGACAGAAGCCACAATAGTGTTTGTGACTGGAAATGTGTGGACACATAGGGAGGCGTGTGTCCACGCTTGGTGCTCCCTCTGCGGTCAGGAGAAGAAGGAGCTAAGGCGGTCAGCATGGAATCCCATTGTGGCCAGCCGTGGGGAGGGAGGGGGGAGGTTCCCCTGTGACTAAAGCAAAGAAGTTGGAGGAGTGGAGGAGGGATGAAATGGCACAGAAGGTCTCAGACAGGAAGGAACGGCAAGCGCTAACCATGCCTGCTCAGAAGCCTGCCTTTCTCCACATGCATCTAGTTCTCAGGAGAGGGTCAGGGTGCCAATGACCTGGCTTGCTAACAAGGACCAAGCAGTGCACAGGAAAGCTTTAGCTGCACTCCATTCTCTGATGGTCTCCTGCCTCCAGGGGAGATAAATCAGATTGAGTTTACTCCAGCGGTTGGCCTTGCAACTTTCTTTCTCTCGGGTCCCACAAATACAGAGGTAATGGGTGCAGATCTGTTCAACAGAATGAACTTTCCTTTTTATTTTTCCTGCAGGCACCAGGGCTTTGATCCCTGGGCAAGTTTTGCCTGTTCCCTCTGACCTGGTCCCTGATCACGTGACCCTGAATACTCTTATGGTCAACACAGAGCTTGATCTGCCTGGAGGGACCACATGGTTTGGTTTGCTGGGTACCCCAGCCCTAGCTCCCCAAGAACCCTGCCAGTAAAGATTCTAGAGTCAGTACAGGCCAGTGAGGCAGAGGCAGAGTAGCTATGTTCCCAGGAACGCATGTGGAAACAGATACTTTGAGTGGCAGAATTCAACTCTTAAGTCAACACTGAACAGAAGTGTGAAGAGGAACAAGCTGGTCTACTTACAGCACTCAATGGGGTTTGAAGCGGCCTGGAGGGACAGCGTCCGGCCATTGGGCTGCGGGATGTGGACTCGGAAGACCAGCCGCACTCTGGTGTTCTTCCTCCCTATATCTGTCTCTCCTTTCCGCAGCTCGATGTCAGAGTTTCTGAGCTTCAGGATTCCTGCGCAGTCAATGCTGGTGAAACAAAAGCCATGGTTTAGCATTGGTGTCTGGCACCGAACATGAGGAACTTGAGCCATCCAGTGGCTAGTCCCAGCAGGCTCATCTCGCAGTCTGCTCCTGCTAGATGCCCCAGCCCCACCTCCCTGAGGAGCCGGCAGGTAAAAATTCCAGAGTCTACACAGGCCAGCGAGGGGCTGAGCAACCGCGTAGATGTTATCTCCACTCGCAGGCGCTGACTGCCACAGAAACCTCAGGCCCTGCCCTGGCCACAGAGGATGTGCGAAAGGAACTCCAGGAGGAAAAGTCTGCAAAGCTGCCCTGTGTGTCCTGCTGCGCTCCAGCCCCATGTCCTGCAGGCCCGGATGACTGTTTCCATCGCTTACTTTAAGGTCGCTTTTTTGTGAAACTCTTTTCTTCTAGGGTTCATCTACCTTTATAATTTTAAATAATTTCACTCAACTCTAGATCCAGTGAAATACTCCATGCATAAAATCTTCATGTAATAAAAAAGTCATTAATTTTCATTGTTCTATAAGATAATAGAAATAGAAAGGGAACATACGGCCCTTGGCACACATCAGGCGGTCACTGGGGAGCCATCAGCACACACACAAGTGTGACCTTCAGGGCATAGCCTAGGCTAGGAGGACATGTTTACTGAGAGCTGTGCCCCTATAGGGGCATGTCGTGCTGGAATGACCACAGTAGACATTAGCTCTCCTGGTCCCGCTTAGACCCTCTGGCTCTGTCCCGTGCTTGGGAGACAGCTCACAGCTCACGAAGTCAACCCAAGGATTGAGAATGAAGCCACAGTGAGCAAATCCCTGGGATTTGTGAGGACTGACGCAGAGAGATCACTTGCCCTTTGTTTTCTGCTTAGAGGGCTTACCGCTGCGAGGAACTTATCAAAATCCACACAAAGCACTACGTGATGCAGTCCACCCCTGCCTGCTCCTCCCCTCCCTGTGCTGCCTTATCGTGAACCCAAGGACACTCCAAATTCACTCCTGTCTTAAGGCCTTTGCCGTCTAGTGTGCCACATGGCCCCTTCTGCAGACCACTCTCAGCTAGAGGTTACCTCAGAGACTCGTTTTCCCCAGCAGCCCTGAGCCCTCTAACTTGCTCCCTGCCTCACCTATCTGTGCGTTGTCTCACCCTTTGCCCACCTGCATACATGTGCTAGTTAAGGTATCTGGCCTCGTGCCCCGTGAATCCCATGGGAACGCCGAGTGTGCGTGCCTTCTCCGCTGCATTCACGGTTCACGACTCACACACGCACACACACACACAGTTCGCAGCAGTTATTTGACTCACAGAATGGGATGAATGTGGCCTCGCTTATGATTACATTATATGGAACAGTATTAACAAATTCACAGAGCTGACCATGTACCAGGTGGGCGTGGTTCACCAGCAATGATACATCGACGACATCAATTACACTTAGAGTGAAAACGCATCAGATATCGACCCCCTCTCTCAGCACTGCATTGCATTCTCTCAACGTTTGCATTCTGCCCTCCCCCCCTCGCTATTTGCATTCTGCCCATTCCTCGAATGTGCACTGCTGCATTCAGAAGTAAACAGGTGTCATGTTTAGGAGCTAAATACAGGCACTGAGAGCTGTGTTTATAGCTGTGTAATTGAGACACTTATTGTAGGTGGCACTATATACAGTGCCAGAAACTCTAGAAAGAAGCAAATCTGCTGGCATAAATATCTGTAAGTTTACTGGGGCCTGGGGGATGTGAGCAGAGCATCCATCGGGTGCCAGGCAGAACATCGGGTGCTGGGCAGAGCAGTGTGACCCATCCCGAAGGCAGAACTCACATGGCGCGCATGTTATTTTCCGGCAGCAGCGGGATCTCCAAGACTTTGGTGTTAGACAGGATGGCCTCGTGGCTGGTGGTAGACACAGTCTTCCCTGTGATCCGATGGACCTGGTAAAAGGCGTGAGGCCGCAGCAAGCGATCATCTGCTGTCCCGATGAACAGCTGTAGTGTAAGCGGCTCATTTTCCAAGTAACCGTGTAGCTGGCAAGAGAACAGAAAACTCCCACTAAGCACCATGTGTGTAAACTGCTGAGAATCAATTAAATGTTTGTCAGCACACTGACTCAAAGGAAAGCTGTGACCAGTGCCCAGTACCCAGGTGCCCTGCTTTTGTGCCATATAAGATTGGTGCGTCTTAAAATTGTACTTATAAAATGACGCATTGCTCTAAAGGCTCTAGGGCACATAGGTGAAGATTTGAACATTGCAGGCCTATTTTCAAACACACACACACACACACACACACACAATGTATGTTCACATAAATGCACATATGTCTCCACATATGTATACCTATATAGGCAGTGTGCACTGTGCTTACATGCTTGCCGAGTGGTAATGTGTAAATGTACACACATACATCATACACCCACCATCACACGCACTTCTCCAAGGTAGCATGTACACGCCACATAAAAGGTGCAGTCACACATGTATACCCTCACACAAGTGCCACGCAAGGCAGTATGCACACATGCTCACACACCATCAAAACCAATGACAGTCCAGAATACTGTGAGCTTACTTCTCCTCAGGCAAAGCTGCCAACGAAGCACTGCTCATCTCCAGTAGATGCCAGTCCACAGTCTTCCCAGCCCTACATCTGTCTTATGTGCCTCCTAACCAGGTTCTGATTAAGACTCACTTCTCAGAGAGGAAAGGAGGGGTGCATGTGGCTGAGCTCCTGCTTACCACAGTGATAACACCTACAGGGTCAGAAAGCTGAGACTTGGTCGGTATCTGCAAGTCAATCCTGTGGGGCTCAAAAGGACAGACCCACTTCCCTACTTATTCAGTAGTACAGTGAGAGAGCACAGCCCCCCTCATCAGTAGGCTCCTGCGTAGATATACCCATGTGTGTAGACATATAACATACACACGCACAACCACATACAAGCATGCACATACCATACACACACACACACACACACACACACACCCCTGGCTTGTGTCAAGGCCATCCTTACCTGACCAGCTCTGATCACCTCTCATCCTTCAAAGCAAGTAGCAGCAAGTACTGTCCTACCACCTGCAGCCACACTGCATCTGCTAGAGGCTGGGAGAGCTTCTTGAAGCCAATGAAGAACCTCACACGGTGGAATTGTCTATGCACACAGCCATCATCCACTCCTCCAAACCCATGCAATCTGAACATGACACAGTAAACCAAACCCAGAGTAACTTGGTTTCTTCCTCCAAGTCATGAGTGGGTAACTGTGGGCCTGCACCTCACAGAAACCCATAATGTGCCTACTGTGGTATACAGTATCCCTTCAGGATAAGCCAGAGTTTAGAAGTAGAAGCATCAGACCTGTGCTGTGTCCATGTCAACCACGCCTAACCACAACAGCTAGTGATTGGCACGGCGCATGCATCTAGTCACTAAGGACACTATGTTTTACCAGCAAATATTGGTAAATGAGGTGTGTCATTCTCAGGAACAGCACCGGCAAGGAGTGGGTTTCCCTGTGAGCTGCGTCACTGGGGACGACCCTTTTCTTATAACCATACATGGGCCCTTTGTGGCTCTGTGAGGACAGAGGTCTGAGCATAGGACTCAGTGCAGCCCAAGCCAAAAACTTTTCAGTCTTGTGACTGTGCCCGTTCTACTATACTTGTGACTTCTCTTCTCTCTGGACTAACTTCAAAGTCTTTAAAAACAGCAGCCGTGACACAGTGACAAACAGGAGAGTCAAGCTGTCTGCTCCCTGGGCGAATCACAGATATAGGGAAATGGTGCTATTCATGTGCAGAAATGCCAATGTTGCCATTCAAAGTCTCTGGACCAGAACCTGCAGCGTTGGGCACATTGCTTTCTCTGGTAGGCCAGGAACCCCTCACAGGGTTATGCACCTGCACAGGGTATGCCTGGCCCCAACCACAGAGGATCCCCAGATAACACGCAAACAAGGGAAAAAGATGCACACCAGCTAAGGGAAGCCACCCTTGAACTCGACCTGGGCAACTTGGACTTGTCCTTAGCAGCCTCCAGACATTCCGTTCAGAATTATTATTATTATTATTATTTATTATTTATTCAATTGTGCGTGTATGCATATGTGTGTGTGTGTGTGTGTGTGTGTGTGTGTGTGTGTGTGTGTGTGTGTAGAACCACGGGAGAATTCGGGAACCACCATGGACCGCCTCCACCTCCTCCTTGTTTACTCTGCCCTGGGATTCACAGGCTCTGCCTTACCAGGACCAGAAACGCGGGCCGCCCCACTTCCGCCTGGTGTCTATACGTGGGGTCTAGGATCCGAACTCAGGACCTTCCGCCTGCAAGGCAGAGGTTTAACCCCTGAGCCACCTCTCCAGCCCTTCCGTTCAGAATTTTGAGAGCTGCTGTCTTGCAGGTTATACCTGCCCTGCCCCGAGAGCCCTCTGCCCAGAAAGAAGTTTGGGCTGGATGACAACACATGTGCAGGAGTCACCTGCACCGTGGATGGGCCACAGTTAGATACAGCTTCCTGTGTTAGCACTGGCCACCTTATCAATGGCTCAATCCAGAGCCTTCCACAAGGAAACAAGGCTGCAAGGGCAAAGATGGCCACAAGGTGGGCGGTAGGGCTGGGGTTGGAACAAAGCTCTTGGAGCCAAGAATGACACACAGATGGGGACCTGATGTGAGCTTTGAAGTGGGAATGGGGGAGACTGGGAATTTGATTTTAGCAATACAAAAAGGGAGGTCGAAGGACGCACCCTCCTGAAAGTACAGAGGCCTCAGGGGTCTTACAGATGGAATAGACCCTTGTGGAAAGAAACTCCAGTCACAAAAAAGGACCTACAAATTATTAGAAAGGGAAAAGAAGTAACAGAGGAGATGGGCTACAGATAACCCCAGGCTCTTCCCACGTACTACTTGTCTTTTCAGCCTCCTGTGTTGGTGCAGGCTTGTGTCTTTCATTTTAATACACTGGAAAAAAAAAAAACAGTGAACCCTAGAAATGGGAACCAGAAAATCAGACAGTGCAATTACTGACCACTGGATTTTGATGTGGGTGGTGGGATTGGCTTTTTATAAGGTGGTGGGCCCCTCACATGTCCCTCACGCAAAGGTTTGAGCCACCACCCCTGGCCTGATGCATGCCAGAGGCTCATTAGGAGAGGCCGCCGTGACTTTCATTAGTCCTGTGATCCTCTAGTGCGTGGCGCACAGCCAGGGCCAGTCCTGTAAGATGAAAGGACCAAGGCTGGAGCACACTTCAAACAGGTGTGGCAGGCACCCTCTCCTGCAATTATCAGCCCACGACCACCAGCAGCAGGAAAAGTATGTTCTCTACGTATCACCGTGGAGCAGGGTGGGAGCCCCGGCGAAGGGGTCACCTCCAGTGACTGACAGTGAAATAATGCTGTTTTCACACAGGGGGCTGCCAGACTGCCACAGGAGTTTAGGATGTACTCAGTTCTCTCCCTGTTGTATCAGCAACTTTGAGAAGGCCAAAGTCTCAGCCAAGGGCTAGCCTGCACTTCAACACTTTGCTTCAGCAAAAGTTTCAGTTTCCCCAATCTGCAACCTTCCAGGCAAGTTAGAATATCTTTCTGCGAGCCCACTCCTCTCCAGCCTGACATACCTCTGGGCACAGGCAGAGGTATCCAGAGTTAAGTGAAGTGGCCAGGAAACCCCTGGATCGTCAATCCAGAGAACCTGGCATCTGTGCTAACAGCATAGCTCAGACCAACAACTATCCCACTATAAACCAGCCAAAGATATGGACTCTGGTCTGCCTCCCCTAAAGGGAGACGGGGGTATTTAGAGTCCTAGACTTCAGCAAAGAATCTTGTCAGGTGACCCATGCGCCAGTTGTCAGGAGACATATCTTCACAGTCAACAAGCTGAGGGCTAAGGATGGGGGACCCCCAACTCAGTTCTAGAAGTACTGAGAATTGGAGCAGAGCACACGCGGTCACAGCATCTGCAAACTCGGATCAATTCTGACAGACACGCTGGGAAATGAGTCTGGGACCTAACCCTCCTCAGTGAGCAAGGCTCGGGGTGACCCAAAAGCTCCAGACTGGTCTGACTGAGGTCAGATGATTTTAAAATGACAACTCAAAACTCCCCTGAAACTCCTTCCACGACAGGTCTCTTATGGCATGGAAAGCATTGAATAGGATATAATTTTATCCTTTAGAAAACATGCCATTTCAGTGAAAATGGGAATATTTAAGGATTAACCTGCAAGGTAAATATCTATTATTTAAAGCACAGAACTCATTTTAAGAAAAGAAACTTAAGCCACTTCACACATCCTACTATACCAGCCTCAGGCCTCTGGCAGGTAACTGTGTCTTTCAGAGCAGTATTTATAAAGTTACTTGTCACAACCAGGCCTCCTCTGCTTCCCCCAAATGAAGTGAAATGCATTATTCCATTGGCAAGGTATGAGCACTCTGGCGTTTCCGACACGATAAAATGTGTGTATTTAGCTCCTGTGCTACCTCAGCACTTACACAGCAAGATGACAGGCTGACAACTGATGGAGGAAAAATTTATTCGGTGCTGAAGTTCAGCTACACACACACATATGTGCACACATACATATTCATACACACACTGACACATGTACACATACACAGAGTGGAGGAAAGCTCTAAATTAACACAGCCAAATAACCTATGGAAACCATTTGTTCATCACTTTGAGTGGTTACTAAGCAAAGGACGTCCTTGTGTGACAGTCTTCCTCCATGACATGCAGCACAGTTGCAATAATCAACTTGAAGGGAGATGACACATTTAAGATTCAAAGTGACATCTGAGTGTTGCAGAGACCCAGATGTACGGGGAGGAAGAAACCTGCTCACAAACCAGTTTCACACCCCCCCCCATAGTGTTGGGGCTCATACCTGAGACTTGTTTCACTGCTTTTTTAAAAATATTTTTTAAATTTTAATTATTATTATTATTATTATTTATTCAATTGTGCGTGTGTGTGTATGTATGTGCATGCATGTGTGTGTGTGTGTCTGTGTGTGTATAGAACCACGGACGAATTCGGGAACCACCATGGTCCGCCTCCACCTCCTTCTTGTTTACTCTGCCCCGGGATTCACAGGCTCCGCCCTACCAGGACCAGAAGTGCAGTCCCCGCCCCCCTCCCCGCTTCCGCCTGGCGTCTATACGTGGGATCTGGGATCAGAACTCAGGACCTTCCGCCTGCAAGGCAGAAGCTTAACCCCTGAGCCAGCTCTCCAGCCCAGTTTCACTGCTTTTTAACCCCAAGTTCCCCTACTTGGTTAGAATACCTGTGCTGTATTCACAGTCTCAGCCTGTTTCAGGCCCAATTCTCATTACAAATACTACTGGCAGGAGACGGTTTCCACAAACTTTGGGAAACTTCTTTATCATTTGAAATTCTACTTCCCTCTCCAAGAAAGCTGCGGAGCATAGGCTTCCTGACAGAAGCACCCCAGGAGCTCAGCTCCCCACTCTCAAATCCTCACTACGGCCATAGCAGCCAGACCTGGCCATCCTCTTGTCCCACAGCCCGGGAGGCTGTAAGTCAAATGAGCCTCTGCAGGGAGGTGGAGGGCATCACAGCAACTTTTAGCCGGGGAGTTGCTGCTCTGCAGCACGGCTAGCTCCTCCAGAACTACCAGCACCAGGCCATCAACAGCATGAAACTGGCTCATCACTGTACGTGCACGGTGCATCGCTCTGGGAGGAAGCAAAGACTCCTCATAGATGCCTGTAGGAAGATAAAAGAACAACTCTAGATTGCAATCCCAGCACTTGGGAAGCTGAGGCAGGAGAATTGCAAGCTCGAGGTCACCTAGGCAACTCAATGAGACTTTATCTCAAAATAAACAACAGGCAAGAGGGCAGGGCAGGCAGAGGATGGGGCAGGTGGTGCTGCAAGCTCAGGAGAAAACTGGATTCCTGACACCTTGCCATGGGACCTCAGACCTCCAGGTGCCAATCTACCACCTGAGGCCAGCAGAGGCAGGACCACAGGGCAGGGAGCACATCAGGAGGTGTGAAGTACAAGCTACAGCTCACAGGGGGCTTTGTCTCCTTGAGCCCACTCTTCACCTCTCTACATTTGCTCTTCTGAAATGGCTACTCTTCAGCCTGCCTGCTAACATGGGGGAAGGGGTCTTGAAGGAGTGAGAGGTTTCCTCATGGAGGTTCCTGAAGGAGACATGGGTGGGATCCCTCTTCAGGAGCCAGCGTCTCCTAGACATTGTGGGCATTACCAAGGGCAGGTGGCTGAGCTGGGGTCTCTCTGTCCCTGTACAAAAAGCTCAGTGGGACATTCGTGCAGGACTGATTCCCACCAGGCCTCAGGGGGTTGGAGGGAGTCACAGGACAAAAGGCAGGGAATCTCGAATTTGGACAGGATGTAGTTAGAAGAGTCCCTGCTGCCTACTTATCAACGGCTCACATGGTAGAGAAGTCTCACAAGGCTCCCAGGGTCCTCAGGAAGTGTCAGCATGCACAGGGAATAAGAGCCCAGTACAGCCCTGTGCGCATCAACCTGATGTCGCCCATGCTGGGCACTGCCTCTAGCACCCTTGAGGCTGACCCTGCCTTCACCCTGCCTCTGCCTGCCTAACCCAAAGACAGAGAGATACAGGCAGATTCAGACTCCACAGAAGAGCTGATAGGCAGGTGCAGGAACTTCCAATGCAGAATTGTCAAAGGCTTTGCCTAGAAGTGCCACATTTAGCATTTTAACTTAAAACACCTTGAAATATTGGATTTGCTGAAGAGGAAGAGAACATGGAAATGCTGTGCCCTTAGACCCCATCAGAGGATATTAACTAAGAGTAAGAGAGGCACTAGTGATGATCCCAGAGACCCATCCACCACCTGAGAAGATGGAACCTTCTAGAAGCTGCCTCACAGCAATAGTCCGTTGTCTATAGAACAAGACTGCTGTATCTTCAGAATGACAGGCCTCCCGTTGTCAGCATCCCCCACCCAGAGCCTGCCTTGCGCGCAAGGCAGATGCTCCTCAGAAGCACACAGACCATAGAGTACACCCCTACATTTTGCAGTGTGCCCAACATGCTACTATGGTTATATCCATGCAGAGGCACCCTGGAACTCTGGCTACTGCCCCAGGTCTTCATTCCTTTGCCTGCAAGGGCTGGTCTGCAGCTAGTCCAACTCTCCCAACACAACCTGTCTTTCCTAAGCATGTGGGTCTTTGAGCCAAGCGAAGGCGATCTGATAGATTCCACTGCACACAATGTGGCGGTCAAGGGCCTATGGAGACACCTTGGGTGTCCTTGGGGGTACAGAGGGGAAAGTCCAGCTCTTGCTGTCAGAGCATCAGAGCTCCAAGGATGATGCTGAAGTAGACTGGGAGTGAAGTATGGAGGACGGGGGAAACACGGAGCTCACAAAGGCCTCTTGTTGCACTGATACCACTATACCTCTGTGGGCCATGTGTACCCCATCAGAGGGACCTCACTATGAATGTGATGCTCAGGGCATCTGCACACATGGCCACTGGGAGAATAACTCTGTTTGCCTGGGCAGGACCTGCGGCCATCTGTACTAATATGGAGCAAAACTGTCTTTGTCCGCACAGGAGCTCAGTGTTCTCTCCCCTAGGAGAGAATAAGCCCATTGGCTGATCAGACACATGCCAGCAGGCACTTGAGCCCCAGCTCCCAGTCAGCTTGAGCATAGAATAGTCCCGCTAGAATCTCCCGCATCTTTTTCATAAGAGAACCGTGCCCTGTGGACAAACTGTGACACTTGTGGAGCCGTGGATCCTCGGGACAGGAAACCTCCACCAATGGGGTAATTTGGGAAGGCCAGCACTCCAGAAAGAGGGACTGCACACAGCCACAAGGGCAGGGAAACAGTCATTCTGGTACGCGGTTCTCGTGTTTTGTTGTTGCTGAAAGTGCTGTTCTTATTATGTCTCAGTTAAACAGTCCCTTTTCCCTTGCATCCTCGGCGCGGGTCATCTGCGGGCCAGGGACTAACTAGCATGGGCCAGGAGACTTGACTGGACACCTCCCACTGAGCAGGAAAGCCACGTGACTAGAAAACCAGCAGCAGATTTTGCACCAGAGCCATTGTCTTCACATTCCTTCTACCCTGAATTGGACCCCCCAAATCAGCCACAGTCCCCGAATAAGAAGGGGTGGCAATGGAGTCCAGTCTGGAGGCTCCTGGTCTCACTCTGCTCCCAGATATGCATAGCAGTCTCATTCTCACCCACTCTGCTGGCAAGGTGATGCTGGGAGACGGTCCAAGGCCCCATCCTCAGTATATAGGTAAAACTCAATGCAAGCTTGTCCCTTTCCTCAAATCTACTACTGCAAACGATGCCAGTCGTGTTTGTCCATTCCACTGTCATGGTGGAGAGCTGCCCTGGATGTGCTGTTGGCACGGCAACGCCTCTCTCCCCACCGAGCACAGGCACCCAGCTCACCATTGGTAAAACAGGTAAAGTAAGCAAAACTGTGACGGTTCAGGCTGCAGTGGCCGCATCACATTGCTCCCAAGTATTTTTATATGTTAGAAACAATGGATGCTGGGGTCCAGTGCAGATGCACAGGGGAGACCAGGACAATCTGCTCGTGTGCCAGAGAAAAGAATTTTGTCATGAAATATCTGAAAATGGGGGTAGGGCATGGGGAGGCTTCAGTGAGGCAGCCAGGCTGATCCATAAAATTAACCTATGCCTCAAGCAGGCTGGTTGGCTAAGCCAGCAAGAAGGCAGTGTGTCTGGCGTGGGGTCGGAACTGTAGTTTAACCTCCACTGAATGCATTTTGACCCAGCAGCAGCAACACACTGCTATCCTAGCTCTTAGCACCTGGCACTTTCCTGGGCTCTCGCGCACCAATCAGGAATGGATCCACTCAGCGAAAGCTCCTCATTGGTTCTGTGGGATCCCGGTCTCTGCCACACAGCCATGACTGATGTATTCTCCCAAGGAGAAAAGACGCCTGGGAGAACAGACGACTCTGGCACAACAGAACACACTCAGCCGCTGAGCCAACTGGTCAGGGACTATCTGTCCGTGGGTGTGCGAGTCGCCTCAGGAACCCGCACTGCACAGTATTTACCACTCTAAATCTCCCCTAGACTCAGGGGACAGACACCACCTAAAATGAAAAAGTAATTATAACCACAGTCCAGCTCGAAGACAGTTTTAACAACTTGAGAAAAGCGAGACATCTCCCAGTGGATGTCCTTAGCTGTCAAATGTCTTTGGATCTATGGGGCAAAAACAAAGCCAAGTGACCTAAGTAGGCCCCACTGGCTCTTGGCCACACCCTGTGCCAGAACACCAGCCAGGACCTATTTTGCCATTGTTCCTTAACCTGCTTCCTTGAGGCCTTTGAGGAATCTTGTGCACACTCATGCTCTGGGGCCAAGCCCCAGGGTCTCCTGTCTGGGCCCCTGTCTGTGGTTACTAGGTTAGAATCCTTTGGGGTCAAGGCAGAGCTATGCTGATAACTGTCCTAGCAGGCAACTCACACGCTGTAAGCCTAAAATGCTGTTAGGAGAGGACCATGAGTGTTCATATTTCAGTGGTCTATTAATTATTCACACAGAGCAGCCTCTGTGTGATGTGCAGATGCTATCGGGTAAGTCATTTTGGTGATTGGTAAACAGAGCTGGATTCTCTGATCCCTAGGTGGGAGATGAGCCTCAGGCCACAGAGCTCTGTGTGGCCTCTGGTGGGGGCTGCAACTTGCTCCAGGACAAGTCAGACGTCCCCTGGAGAGCTTCCGGAGAATTTGGCTTCCCAGCCATCTCTAACAGCCATGAAGGCCTGATAGCTGGGAGGGATTCTGAAGAATAGGGTAATGCTCGATAAGGGGGACTTATGGGGGGGGGGACTGGTGGTCCCCTGGACAGATGTTCCCTTTGGACAGAGTGCAAGAGACATCTGTTCCGCTGAGGAAAAGACACGATTCAGAATCCAGGAAAACACAGTCCTTTCTCTCCAGTTATATGACAATAGAAACTAGACCATCATACACTCTAGAGACACGCTTGGGAGAACCTGCCTCAGTCACTGGTAGACGGCAGTGTTGACCAAAGCAAGGGGATAACGACAGACTGCAACGCCTGTGGTCATAAAGACATGGCTCAGCCAGCACTGAATGGGCAGCAGTAGGTTGCAATGTCTTTGAATGGTTAGTTCCCAGCAAGACAGAGACATACTCATGGTAAGGGCAGAAATGACATGATCCCTGGGAGACAGCATTGTACCCTGAGAGAACACTGCCTAATGGGAAAGATCCCAGTGATGGAAGAAAGTCTAAGTCCTCACACCCATTACTGAGTAACTGATAATTTGGACAAATCCTTTGCAAACTTTGGTATCCTCAAAAAAGGCAAATCTAGGCCAAACACTGATGTCGTTCCCTTATCTGAAATGCTATAGCCTTTGATTACACCTGGATGGTGGGGGTATGTTCTAGTCTGACCATTGTGGTCCCCTATGACACAGAGAGAAGAGGGCGACAGCCCAGCAGCCTCATCCTCGAGGCCCAAGAAGCCCAGCACACATCTCCCCTGGCCTCCTTTTCCTTCCGCCTCTTCTCTTTGCTCCCCTCCTCCTTCCCTCTTCTCTCTCTTCTCTCCTGCTGCTGTTTTCCTCTTGGACACCACTAGGTGTTTTCCATTCTGCAGACTACTGGCTTTAAGTTTATGGGCAAAATCTGAGACATAGAGGAAAATATGATGTGGAGTCTGCTAAGAGACCAGCAATTTTCGCACACATGAGAATGCCAACATGCTGATGTGAGATGGAAGAACCTGCACAGTTAGGACCGCCAAAGAGATGACCCGTGGAGCGACCGCGCACCTGATACATGGCTGCTCCTCGTCCTCGCTCAGACGGCTGCATGATGTGCCCACCTCTGAGAGTGCTGGCGCTAAAAGGATGTGCCAAAATAGCTTGGTGGCTCAGAGTAGAACTTTGTGGTTATGGTACTTTCATGACAACGGAGTTTTCTATTTTTTGTGTTTCATAATTATGCATAAATTCTATTTTTAGCTAATTTGTGGTCTACCAACTGGAAAAGAAAAACATCTTCCCCAAGACCCCTCTTTTTAGCTGCTCACCTCAGGTTGACATGGGCGTGAATTTGCTTTGTTCAGACAGACCAGAAAACCCCCTAGTTTCCTAATTCTCACAATGGGAAAGGGACAGAACCTGGAACGCTCAGTTTGGAATTCTTTCCTTTTCCTTTCAACTGTGTTGGAGAGGGGTGATGGCTGTTCTGCAAAGCCAGCCTCCCTCACTAATTACTATTTAATTTAAATAACTTTAAGGATACACCTTAAGCACTGTATCTGGTCTTGTAGGTCCAACCTGTCAATATCCTTGACATCGGCTACACTCACAAAGTGAACATTGCCCTGTACCAAGAAGCCCAGATCCTGGTACTCCAGGACAGCACTTTAGCCCAGTGTTTGAAATGCAGGCAATGGCAGGAATCTGTAGATGGCAGATACGAATCCCTTAAACCGCAAGGACTCTCCATACTACTCACCTGTTTTATCTTCCACAAGCAGTCAAGATTCTTAAGCCACCATCGGGCAATGTGAGATGGCATAGACCCGCAGCAATGTTTCCAACTTTCTGATGAAGTGTTTACTTCCCCTCCAGCTCCCTCCCCGGCACTCCCCTCCCATGTGGTCCATGGTAAACAGAGGTGCTCAGCCATTATCTCTCCACTTACTTCCTGCCTCCTTCTTTAACAGACTTATTTCCTCTCTTTTAAAATTGTTCTATTCAGCAATAATGTACTTTCATTCAGCGAAAACCACAGTGGGAAAGGAGAGGTAAATACCCATCGTTACCTAGGGCAGCTGAAGGAAGGCTCTACCTGACTTCTTCCACCTGGGAAGGTGGAAACTTAAAATGTCAAGCCGGCTGCTGTGTGCTGCTGCCTCCTGCATTTTTTCACATCAAGCAGCTAACAAAGTACATAATTAATTGACGTCAAGCACACGGGCCCCAAACATCACCTTAATATCACCCACAAGCGCTGCTAAAGTGCTCCATTTCTGCACCTCAGCTAGCTCCTTGCATGGGGCTGATTGCTGCGTTGGCAAACAGCCATTGTCTCTGCGGTCTCCTGTGCTGGCCAGCGTTTTATTTACCTAAATGGAATAAAATAAAAGTACAAGGTGCCCTGCTAGGCTCCCCTCCCAGTTTGCATTGGTCCCAAAATAACAGGATTGAGCAACTCAGGTTTGTGATGTTGGGGTACTGGGGAAAAGGGCTCTCTACAATACCATGTGACCAGAGCTAACCAGAGAGCAAGTGGAAACAGTAGCATCTGGGTGTCTGAAGCTGTGGTGACAGATAAGACACAGGGAAGTGACGATAGCCACATACAGCCAATTGGGATGTCACACTCATGTTCAGGTGGCCAAGGGACCAACTGGGTCTCCCGCTTTCTGGGGTGCCTCCTGCCACCATTGGTAAGCATTTTAACTTCTTAGGCAGCAAGTGAGTCTGTTTCCCCAAAGATATGACTGTGCCTACTTTGGTCACCTCTCTGTGGGATGCCCCTTCCATTAACTGCTTCCTCAGATCCTACCCACTGTCAACCTCCCAAGCAAGCCGGCAAGTCCACAGAGCATGTGGGTCTAAGAATTGCTCTTCTCCTGGACCAGGCGAGTGACTTGGGAGGCGTCTGAGGAGTTTGAGGTCAGAGACGTTAGAAAGGGAAGAATGGAGCTGCAGAAATTCCCAAGCAATGAATCAAGATCTACAAATAAGCGTGCTCTGGGTAAATTTCCAATACCATCACAGATGTAAGAAAAAGTTCTCTATAGCACTTTGACTTGGAGCACACGCAGACAGCCCCTGGCTCATGGCATTCCACTGATCATCATTTGACTTTACACTGTAGGAAGTAATGCATTCAGAAGAACTACCTTTGGATTTTGAGCTGTGCTCCCTCAGGCCTACATCAAAGGGAGTGTGGTTGGCACACCGCGTGCTATGCTACTGTTGAGGATGTGTGCTTGGTGAAGTACAATAAATGCATATTTATTTTTGACATTTTCAATTTGTCATGGGTTTGCTGACAAATAATCCCACTGGATTTTTCTTAAGAAAATGAGATCTTACTACAGCACCTAACATTTAACCAACTGACTGAAGGGGATTGTGTTTAAAATCATCTAGCTGTGGCCCCAGCACTGTGTTTGGTCTAAGAGATGCCAAGATATGCACCAAGCTGGTATGTCACAGCAGACCCCATACCTGCACAATGGGGTGTCCTCCGGCTGATGCCTTCACGGCCCCCCGACTGCCCTCTGTCTCATAGTGAGCTCTGTGGTGGGACTTGGGCTGTACCTCGATCCGCAGCTCATAGGGACCGGAGTGGGACGGCAGCTGCCAGTCGAGGGCAGGTAGAGATGGGCTGCAAAGGAACAGAAGCACGTTAGGTGCAGACAGATGTGGAGACACAAGAACCCGTGTCAGGGCACCATCGTATCACCCTTCACACCCCTGTCAGCAAGGACAGCATCCTACTGGACGAGAACCCAAAGAGGCTGCAGTGACTGTGTCACCACGCGCATCACAACTTCCTGGTGTTGCATGAGTAAGAGAAATCAGTCAGTCTGATTAAAATGCGGCTGAACCTGCTGCCCCTAGCGATGGAGGAAGCCTGCACAGGCATTGCTTGCTGGGCAGAGGAATCACTTCTGGAACCGAGGACTCTGGATCTCCTCCCTAGGGACAGCCTTGGTGGGAGGTCAACCTCCTCTGGAACACAGTCCTCCTTAGGATAGGGACCCCAGAACAAGTGGGGCTCTGGAAGCAAACTCCCCCAGGATTCCAAGTTACAACTGAACTTGTCTGACAGACACAAGGGAAGGAAGACGCAGTACTGAGTCTGCCCTCCTGCCTGACGTTGCTCTTGTTCCGTTCTGAGTCTGACAAGATGTGCCAGGCAAAAACAACTTGGGCCACCTTGAGGAGTAATGGCCTATAAACATGGAGTCATGTACACTGAGTGGGTGCATCTGCCCAAAACAGAGGGGCGCTGCTAGAGCCGCAGAAGCCTGTCCCATCTGTAGCGTCCACTTGACTTCAGAGAGACTTACGGTGGAAGGAACGGCTTCCTGCCGCAGGAAGTGTTGCCGTGTGCTCAGCGGCTTACACTGTGCCTGTCAGGGTCATTTCCTGTGTGGTGTTATCAGCATCACACAGCCCGCTTCTGGCAGCTCTGCCATGTGGAAGGAGGAACGGCAGAGCCTGGGGGTTGGCTGCAGGGAAGATGACACCTCCTACTGCTGAGGGGGGAGGTGGCAGGGAAGCTGTGGGGCCACAGTCCCCAGAACCAGAGTCAGAACAGGTAGCTGGTGTGTGGGAGGAGTGCAGGAGACACCCTCGCCTGACCGCTCACCACATGGTCTCCTCTGCGTGTTTTCTTATTTATATATGAGATCAGATTCACTGATTTACAGAGAAAGACTCTTGCTACAAACAAAAAAGAAATAAAAGCAAAATTCATAAAGAAAAGGACAATTATAAAAGAGAGACAAAGACAGAGAGACTGAGAGGAGAGGTGGGAAGAAAGGTGGGGACAGATCGGTCGAGTTGGTCATATTTCTTAAAGGTGGGGAGTTAAGCCCTCTGTGTCCTACCAGAGGGATTTGTCAGCACTTTACTCTTCGTCACTTGTGATGTGCAACACAGTGTGTGCACAGCTGACAGTAATGCACATACCAAGTGCTATAATCCAGACACTTGAGATTCTTGGCTCAGGTTGGAAATTTTCAGCATGAATCTGACAACTCCCGAGTCCACAGACCTGCACCATGGATCAGAGAAAGGGCCCAGGCTGGAGGAGAGAAGGTAGTGACGCCAAAAGCCCACCTATACTTCCTGGGCCTGAGCTGCCCATGGGGAAGTCCTCTGACATCAGGCCCGGAGACTAGCGTTTAAAGGCTGAAGGCGCGACCCGGACTTTTATGCTTCAAACACACATTCAACTCAATTTTAGCTTTTTAGAAATCATACTCAATGCACCTGGGAAACACAGGACTGAAACAGATCCCCAAGACCCCTGCACAAATGGCCGTTGTTAGGAGGTGCTTACCACTAGTCAGAGATAATATCTCAACAACTGGGTGTGGGTATGTGGGTGTTTACATAAAAGAGACATGTCTTCACAAAACAAACTATATAATTCAGTATCCAAGCCTTTCTTTTTTAAAAGAAAGATTAAGTTTTAAACATCTTAGCTACCATTCAAAAGTGGTTCAATCACAGCATCACATTCTATCACACAAATACTCATTATTCTAAAATTGGATTTGGGTTGATTCCTCACCCATTACTATTATAAACACCAGTGGGATGACGTCCACATAATTACATGAAGGACCACAGTTCTGACCTTTCCCCAGCATAGGACACAGATAGGGTATTCTGGGGCTGCCCAAGGTGTTAGTTCCTTGCTTCCAGGAGGCATTAGGAAGAGTCCCCACCTCAACCACTGTCAGCTGGTCCTAGCATGAGCTGGATACATTTTCCTCTCCTAACATTATTTCTCCGGAAGCTCGTGCTACAGCACATGAGCATGTGTGCAGCACATGAGCATGCATACAAGATGTGAGCCGTGTGCAAGGCTGAGAGCAGCACATACATGAAAGACGAGTAAGTGAAAAAATATCTCCCCCCCCCAACGGCTTGCTCGATTCTCCTTTTGTGTCTTACTGAAGGTCCCGTGGGCCCCAGAGCACTTCCATGGCCTGAAGCCTTCATCCCAACAGAGCCTGGCCACACTGGGACATACCCACTGCCATCAGTGCTGGGAGGTTCCTCATGGGCCTGTTAAGGAAGAAACACTGGCACAGCAGAGAAGCGTCCTAGGGTGAAACATAGACCTAACATGTGCAGGTCTGGAGTTGGCGGCTGCGGACCAGGCTGCTGGCTAGTGACTATAATGTGAGGATCTGAAACATACCTTCTTTCCCGCTGGCCCTACACTGACTCTTCACCATCTCAACCTATTCCAAGCATGTGTCAGGTCGTTTCTGGAAGATTGGTCTCTGAATCCCTGCAAGGAAGTTTTCAAAGAACTCTTCCTGAGGGCTGAGGACCTCGAAGCACTGTTATCTCAGCTCTAGTGTCCACAGGAACAGGTTAACACAGCCTCCGTGCTGGGGACAGAGGATGGAGGGAGCGCTTCGCAGGAGGGAGCAGTTTGTGGGATGAGGGGCGGCCGCCTGTGATCACAGACAAGTCAGACCTTCCACCGTACCAGGGTGTGGGCGAGAAGCAGGGAGAAGTCACCAGCACTCCTGTTTTGAATCGCTGTTTGCAGTGTCATTTCCCACGAGAAAAGGCCCCACCTCCCTGGCAGGAAGAGTGTGATGCTGCTGCCAGCTCACAGGGCATGGGTCGCAGTGCAGAGACCACTCCATGTTGCATCCAAGATTTGGACCATGGAGTGCTCACGTTCCCCAGTTTCTGTCTCCACCAGATCTGCAATTCCATCCTCTGTGACCTTTGAGCATCTAAGACGGGTGTATGGGGACCTCAGAGTCCACGGGGCCGGGGAGGTGAGGGACTTGCCTTTGCTGTCTGGCTACACTGTCTGGCTAGAACTGACGCAGTTCTTCTGTACCTGATCAGTAACACCCCATCCAGTTTTGCATGGCTGCTCAGGGTGGACGGGAGACATCTCTGCCTAACCCTGGCTCCTACCCCTACACTGCAAGTACCATGCTCCTCAACTGGAACCAAGTGCAGGCCTCATCTGAGTGTTCAGAAAACACCTGTAGGATGGAGACAGTCTCCCAAGATGAGCTTTGCTCTGTGTCTGTCTTCCGAGCTCTGCTGCTGGCACCCACTAGTAGAGGTCCAAGGGACGCGGGCAGGCTAGCCCCAAGCAGCAGCTCTGAAGCACAGGCACTACTCACAGCAGAACTCGCCGCCAAGGCCAATCGGCTGAGAGTTGACTCCTGAAAAGGTGCGTCGTGGTTTCCAGGCTGTTTCAGGCTCCTCAATCACCCGGCAGGACAGGCTGGAGCCGTGGCCTCTCTTTCAGCCCCAAGTTCAACCCTGGCGCTCGGAGCAAACTCGAAGCAGGAGGTTTGCTCCTTCTCTAGAGTTGAAACAGTCAGTAGTGGGCTGGTGAGACGGTTGAGTCATAAAGTACTTGCTGTGAGCATGAGGGTGTGAGTTCAAACCTCAGTACCTACAGATGCTAGCATACCACACACACCTACATATACAAGCACACACTCCCATACACGCTTGAAAAACACTTGGCTACCACAGAGACAGGGACATGGAGCCTCACAGACACACACAAACTATTGGCCAACCACAGAACCAGCATCCTTCAAGCTCTAAACACCACAACAATTTGAGTGACAGAAGAGCCCAGTGACACCCTGCAGGGCAACAGCAAAATACATATGGAAGAAGGAGTTGAAGAACTTCCGTAGGGAAGAAAAGGGGAAGAAAGCAAAGTGTGGGTTGTGAGGTATACACTGAGCACAGTGAGGGAATCCATCCAGAACCTGCTCTCCACAGCGCTGAGAAAATTCTAAAATGAAGAGAGAGAGATACCGATCTGAGATCAAGGTATACTTCACATGAGCTTGTAGGCAGACAAGTGCATCAAAATCATCTTTGAACACTGAGTCCCGGTGGGAAATGTTAGAACATTTACAAGTGATGGTGTAAGATGCCCACACATGCTCAGAAGATGGGGTGAGATGGTGAGGTGAAGGACAAGAACCTCACGCAGGGGGAGAGGGTGTATTTAGATTTTCTTCCAGCAGAAAGTGAAAGACACACAATGGTTTTTAAAAGTGAGTTTGGAAGGTCTTATAGATGTGAGCA
Organism: Typhlomys cinereus; assembly: GCA_023101885.1. Taxonomy (NCBI): domain Eukaryota; kingdom Metazoa; phylum Chordata; class Mammalia; order Rodentia; family Platacanthomyidae; genus Typhlomys; species Typhlomys cinereus. The sequence continues at coordinate 2,355,237 of JALPQD010000322.1, forward strand.
ATATACACAAGACAGGATTACTAGAGCTCATCTTTTTTATTGCATTTTAAAAATGTATCACAGTAAAAGACTGACATGGCTTATATAATGAAAGTATTTTTGAAATTTTTTATTTGTTATTTATGAGAGAGAGAAGTGGGACCATGAATGCCATGATGCATGAGTAGAGGTCAGAGGTCACGTCTTTTCTTCTACCTTGTGAGCTGCTAGGGTTGAACTCGAGTTTTCTGGTTTGCAAATAGACGCTATTTCACCAGCCCCTATTTTTCTAGGTCTCAAGTTTTACCTTCCATGCTTGCCTTTTCCAGGTCTGTTAAACTGTTTGGGAAACAGAAATGGGGCCCTCCTTAGTGCCCTGCTTAGAAAGGTCACCAATGCATGGAAAATGACTTTCACTGAAGGTCAGCTCAGTCAGTACAAAGTACAGAAACTTCAGAATAACTCCTTCCAGGTGAGTTTTCCTGTATGTTGGAATCCAGAGGGAATGCGATTTTGCATAAATGGTTTGAGTAAACCTTTCAATTCCAAATCTTCCATGGTTAAAAGTCCCATGTGTTCATGCCTTACAGGGAAAATATGAAAGCTATTTATGTTTCCATAGTCATAAGATCTACGAAGCTACAAACTCTAACTCCGGGGTGATTAAAGTCTGCCGCACAAAGGAATGGAAGCAAGTTAAAGGAAAGCAAGATCTTCACTTTAATAAAACATTCTCTCAAGGTCAGCAGTCAGAGGCCTTTCCATTGTTCAGTTGTTTTCCCCTTTGATTAAGGAGAGAGAGGAGTAGAAGGAGGAGGCGGAGAGGGGCCCTTAAAGGCTTTCAGTGCATTTCTTGCTTGGCTCAGGGGTCTGGTCTTCAAGGATTCCATCCATCCATTGAAAGCCAGCCAAAGATCACACAGTAACCACTCTCAATGTGTCCATAGCTGGGATATGGACCCCCTGACTACTCCGGCCCAAGAGAGTTTGCCTCACCCAACAGAAATGGGCCTTCCTAGAGGTCAGTCCAAGGCCTGGGCCTAAAAGGACAGACGGCCCTCTGGATAGAATAGATTCTGGCCGATGCCCAATCAGGAGCAGTGTTTGTGGGTGACACCTTTTCAGCTTTTCCCAAATCTGACTGTCATCTCTGGACAATATTCCTAGTTACCTAGCTTAGTGCCTGAGTTCCTACCTTCCCCAAGACAACCTCAGAGGACCTCAGGAACCAGCAGCCCATGCTTCTGGGGACCAGGTTCTTCACAAAACACTGTTGCTTCTTTTCTGGTCAACGGGAAAGGGTAGGAGTAGGAGAGGTCTCAGCAGCCCTAAGGCGATACCCTAAGTCACACTGAATCTTCTCACCTACTGAGTCCTTGGTGCCGGCTCAGTGGCTTCCAGGCACAGGGCTGTGAGAACAAGGATTTCTGAGGTTTTACCAATAAGAGCAGTGAGTGTTTCCAAGAAAGCACTTCTTCCAGCTTTCACTCTCACCGATGCCCTTCCCCACAGCCCTCCTGCCTCCAGCCCCCGAGGACGCCTCGTGAACAGCATATCTGGAACCTAGGTCTGGCCATCCCAAGTTTGGAGTCCAGCATTGTCCTAATCATTCTTTCTTCCCAGCACCAGAGGGCAGAGTGTGAACTAGGCCAGCCTCCAAGTCCCTGCGGACCGGGGTCCCCAGGCCCCTGGCCAGACCTTGGAAGGGTGTCTGCCATGCTCATCTGGCTGCCTCTGACTTCAGAACAAAGGACGGAGAAGGAAGAAGACAGAGATATGTTTCCCTAGAGGAGGAGTCCCATAGGACAGCGGGGCAGCCCCTCCTGCTTCCTCTGCATACCTAACCTCTGCATACCCCACATTTCTCCTGCACACCCCACCTTCCCCAGGCCCTAAGGTATCCTTAAGACGCTCTAGCTAGTCCAAGCTCAGACCACTGACAGTTTACCAAAGAGAATGCTTCTGGCCTGACCCATCATGGGTTACATATAAAAATTAAAAACAAAGATAAACAAATAAAAGTAAGAACAAGAAACTGAACTAACAAGTAAACATGGGATGGGATATGAGTAAAGCCACAGAAACAATCTCGTGGATGATTCAGTGTCCAGGTCATACTGATCGAAGCTGGTACCGATCTGCAGGCAGCTGGCAGCAAGACGCAGTCACTAAAGTTGAACAAAACTCCCCTGGTGTCAGATGTGAGGCTCTGAGCTCCGTAGGTATCTCTCAGCCATCATTGCTCATGGCACAGTCTGGGCACATACCTGCTGCTGAGGCAGAACTCAGACATCTGCATCCCATTCACCTCTGTCCTCAGGCCAGGAAAGACCTTGGAGCTCTGGAAGCTATGTCGGCCTCCAGTGACCATTGTCACCATAGTAACAGCCCCTCGATGGTGGCAGAGTTAGTGGCTGTGGCCCACCTCTTCTTTCTGGCTGAAACCAGGAATAATGTCACCTCCTGTCACTTGATCTGCTTTTTTGACCTGCTCCCTCAGCATGTGTCACGGCACGTACCAGCCCTCTCAGGAGTGTTGGAGGAGAGCGGCATCTCTGACTGTTAGACGACAATCTCAAGTCTTGGGAGACTCAGCCTAGTGTCTGACAGTAATGGCTACCCGGTCTTTGACCAGGTTGAGAGCTGGAGGGCTCACGACTCCTGTATTTTGGCTGTGCGTCTAGATAGGTCCACGTGTCACGTGTCACGGGCTGAGGTGCACTCCCAGAGGTGCTGCTCGCACCCCAGCTCAAAGACTTGCAGGCCATCAGCACCACCACACGCCCAGAGCTCTGGGGTCCTGGAGTTCTTGGTCCCAGGGATTTTAAAAAAAAAAAGTTGTTCGAGTGAGTCACTGCCTATGGATGGCCTGGGACGATGGGCACATGCAGTCACAGTCACTTGCCTGGGTAAGCCAAGCATTTGCATAACACTTGGGATCTGCGCCACACTCATCCTGGTGGCCTGAGTAGATCTTACTGTGGAAACAGCAATCTGTATAGCAAGGTGGAGCTGGACAGACGCCCACACACCTGGCAGGGCTGCCATCACTAGGGAAGAAGTATATGATCACTCCTATGCCAAAACAAAAATCACACTTGTGTTTGAAGAATGCATGTATGTGATTTCTACGTCCACAGGGAAACTTCCCCTTCCAGTGCAAACGGAACCGCTGTACCTGTAGAGTGGGCAAGTCCACACAGTGCATAGCCAGACCTAAGTCTGGCAAGGTAAGGTCCTTCCTCTTCCTACAGGGTCTTTGTTCAGGAAAGATCTGCCAAAATATCCTGTAGATGGAACTCCAGGGCCAGACCAAGTTCTCATGCACCAGATACAGATTTCCCAACTTCTCTACCGCTGAGTCAATTTCCAATCTCCAGGACAGATGTTAGAAGAGATCTTAAGAAAGTGAACCCTAATGGTAGCTGCACCTACTCTTGCTCCAAACTCTAAGGAGACAAGTCCCTCTGCTTTACAACTAAGAATCACATATCGGAAACAAGCATTTATCTCCTGAGCTTTATTTCCAGGCAGGGACATCATTGTGTGGCCATCCCTGCCGCAGGTTCCACTGGCTACTTCCCACCACTTTCTTAGGACGACGATGTACAAGCAGAAATCAAGCATTTTGTCTGTGGTCGCTGGTGTTCACTGCCTCACAGCTGGGACCCCTAGGAGTTTGGGAACTATCAAAATTAGAGATTCAAGGCCGTGGGGTTGGAACTCCTCAGGATTTAGTGCAGTCACCCTCCTTCCCCCCCAGAATAGAAAGTGGCATTTGGTGTCTCAATGGTTGGACAGAAAATGTTTTGAGCACAAAGCCACAAAGATTGGAGTCATCTCATCCTCCCCAGAAACACAGAAGTATGTGAGTTTCCCCTTTTCCACAGAACGTTCAAAGGAGAACCAACGGCCATCTTCTGCACCGACAATTGATTACACAGCCTCCTAAAAGCTGAACCAAAATATCAGGGTCAGGATTAGATCAGGGTCTTCTCAGCATCAGTTGTGAACTGACACCAGAAGCCAGCACACATCACCCCCATTGCCAGTCCCACTGCAGAGGCACAGAGGAAATGACTTAGGGCGGGGGATATGGTGCTGTTGATAAGGCACTTGCTGTGCAGACACGGACCAGGCATCAGATTCCTGGAACCCATACAGAAGCCAGGTAGGTGATATGACCAAGAGCAAGCTGGCTAACTACACTAGCTGACTGGCAAGCTCCAGGTTCAACGAAGCTACCCTGTCTCAATAATAAAATGTACAGCAATCAAAGAAGATAACTGATGTCAACTTTGGGCCCCCACAAACGTGTGTGTGTGTGTGTGTGTGTGTGTGTGTGTGTACCTCCACATGGGCATGTGACAGAGAGGAAGGGAAGGCAAAGAGGGACCATGATAACAGCAGGAGGATGAGGAGGAGAAATGACTTAGCTGACGATTGTGTATACACCAAAGAGCGCCACTTGCATATCCCAGTTTTATATTATCTTAAAGGCCCTTGAAGAAGTCTCCTTCTCCAGGGCAACTGGGTTCCCAGTCTCCCTGGGCCCCAAAGCACCCCTCCTGGGTTCCTCTGCAACCACCAGAGCCAGGGACGTGGATTCAGTCCTATCTCTCGCTGTACTCCTAATGTTATACATGGCTTGTGGCAAGGGCTGACCCCACAAGGCAACAGAGATTAAGGGACACCACAGAGGTGACGTATGGGGTGCACGCTTTGGGCATCAGCTTATCTTGGTCTGTATCTTGGCTCTGTCAGTCATTATTCTGGAGCATCAGCAAGAGACCCCTTCTCTGGCCTTGGTTCTGCCTGTTGCCAGGTGACTGAGCAGAGACCCAATGTGGCCCAATTATTTATCTGCAGATCTTACCCAGGATGTGGATAGAGTGACACAGGCCCCTCCCTCATCACAGACCAGCCCACTCTCCTTCTGAAGCCTTCAGAGGCCACAGTCTGCAGCACAACAGGAAGGCAAAGAGAAGGCGGGACCGAGAGACTGCCCCACCCACGCCCTAACTACACGTGCAGACCCCACCTGGAGAGGCCAGCCGCATGCTCTTCCCACTGGAGCAGGATCAGTAGCAGTCAGTTCAATGTCAAGAAGCAAGAGCAGACAGATGCCAGATACACAAAGCGCGTGTGTATGCACTTGCATTCCTGGCCTGGCAGTCCTGTGCCCTCCTTCCTATGGGGCCTCCCGGTGCACACCCCCTAACAAGTGCAGCTGGCTCTACCGGTGGAGTTGCCACAGCTGATCCTATCGGCCTGTGGGAAAGCTTTCTGTGTGGGCTCCTAGCATCAGGCCTATCCTTCCAGTCAGCTAGAGTTTCCTTCAGGACCTAACTCTAAGCACAGCACACTGATGAGAGCTGAGGGAGAGGCGTGGGCAAGCCACACGTGCTCAGAACTCAAAAGGACGGTTGAGTCCCTAAAACAAGAGAATAAATGCCACAGACAGACAGCGGCAAGAAGACTAACTTGGAAGATAGCCAGGGTGCCGCATTTCCTCCTGGAAAAGGATGTCACTGAAGGGATAGGGCGCTGGGGGTGGGGGTGGGGGTCACATGACACAGTGCTAGGAGTCACATGACAGGGTGTTGGGACGTCATTCAGCAGAGAAGTGGGAGTCATATGAACAGTTCGTTGGGAATCATACAGTCAGGTGCTGGTTATCATGTGGATAGGTTACTAGAAATGGCTTTAAATACTCTTATTACTAAGGGAAATCCAGTCTGGGGGGGGGTGTTGCAAAACTCAGGGTAATTTTTGCATGACTTCTATGCCCACATCTTCCAAGGAGGCAATACAAATGCCCATCAGTCTGCAACATGGGGGGCACTGGCAAGGGCTCTGCTCTCTGAGGCCATTGTTCTACTGTCCAGCTATACTAGAGAGAAGGCTGAGGTCCTCTGGACTGTGACTTGCAACAACCACCAGAGCCAGGGACGTGTTCTCAGCAGATATCGGAGATCTGAGCAGTCCAACTTGGCCACTAGAACCTGGAGGGCGTGGTCCCTCAATCGGAGCTGGAGACCCACAGGCCCTGGTAACATCTTCCACTGGCACCCACAGACCCAAGACCTGCATGGATATTAGATTCACAGAACAGCTATTCATACTCTGAAAATCCCCTAATGAGAGTGTCGGGAATGTTTGGAGAAAAATAGAACTTATTCGTGACCCAGATTCAAGTTTATTTATTTTTATTCCCATTTAGGATAAACTCTGAACTATTCAGATAATCTCAAAATGCAAGGACTAATTAGACATTTCAAAGTTAATACTTGTGCATATCAGCAAAAACCATTAAGGCCTCCAACATTGCAGTGAAACCTGAAAGAAACAAGGTCTGACATACTGATTTGGACCTGTTTCTTCACCATCTGAACCAAGCCAGGTAGGAGTAAAAGTGGCTTTCTAAATCTGCCCCACCCCTTAGAGATCAAACTCTTCAAAAAGCCACGGCTCCTACATTGAAATCTAACTCAGCAAGCTGTTCCGCCATTCCTAAACTAGCTCCTTTCCATTTGAGTTTCTCCAGTAATTCCACTTTTCATAGGCAAATCCAGAGATTACGCTGGATTCTGACAGTACTAAGACATTCCTATGAGTCCTTTCTAGAAGGAAAAAGATTCTCTTCAGCGGAGCTGCCCAAGCTTCAACACATAGCACAAATGCTCCATTAAGTTTGGCTCAGGATGGAATGGATAGCCAGATGAACTGACATTCAAATTTCAGCCCCTTACCACAAATCTTCCTAGAAGGGGCTAGGAGGATGGTAAGCACCTGCTTCTCAGCACCGCTACCTGAGGGTGGATCTCAGCACCCAGGTCAGGCGGCACATGTCTGCAACAACCATACTGGAGGCAGAAGAGGAGACAGGCAAGTCCCACGGCCAGTCAGGTAAGCTGAGCTGGCGTGCTCCAGACTCAGGGAGGGGCCATGTCTCAAAAAAAGAAAAAGAAAAAGAAAAAGAAAACAAACAAACAACAACAACAACAACAACAAAAACCCAAAACAAAACAAGATGGAGGCTGGGAAAATGGCTTAGTGGGCAAAATGTGGCATAAAGTGTAAAGACTAGAGTTTGAATTCCTAGAAATCATGAAAACGCCAATTGGTATCGTGGCCTTAGAGAACATGGGTTCTGTGGAAGACCCTGCCTCAATGACTAAGGTAGGGAATGATCAAGGACAACATCTGTGCTCATGAGGGGGGTAAATTCCCAGTGAGAATTCCCAGTGAGAATTCCCCGGCCCAAATCTGGGGGCCGCTCTAGGGCACCATCCAGCAATTGTTGCCTGATGTCGACTGAGAGTATCAGTGGGAAGAAGTCTGGCGCTCCCTTGCAAACCACTTCACACATCATTCCCACTGTGGCCCCTACTGCTCAGAGCAGCCATTAATGAGTCTATGGACTCATTAATGAGTCTCTCAAAAGGAACCAGGAAAATATTTTGAGGTGGAATCAAAACGCTGGGAAAAGGTGCTTGTTTGCATGGGCTCACAAGAACCTGCCCAGGGGCTCTGAGATAAAGACCACAGAATCATGGGCCACTGGCCCCTGCCAATTCTCCTCAGGAAATGAAAGGAAGAACCCAGCATGCTTTGCGCAGCTATGTCACAGGTAACGGGGATAGGCAGCCAGGCAGCTGTGTGGCACAGAAAACCAAAGGTCCTGAAAACACTGATGGGAAGAACCCAAGAAGAAAGCCAGGAATAGATTCCATCTTTTCTTGAGACAGTCAGCTGTTGAGTTGGGTTCCCAAAAGTTCCAATGTGGAGTCCTAGACCCAGACCCTTAGAGGGTAACAGATTTGGAGAAAGGACTTCAAGGTGACCAAGTTAACGTCACTAGGATGAGCTCGGTCCAATATGTCTGAGTCTTTGGGGGGGGATTTGGACACAGGGTAGTGCAGACAAATAAAGGGTGTATCAGCAGGAAGTGGCACAGGCTTCCAGCCTGAGCTGACGAGAACACATGCCTGTTAGAAGGACATTCTATCACAATTCATGGTGTCCCTTGACATTGGCCCCAGAACACCATGGCCAAACTTATCTGGAGCTTAAAAAACTCTTAATGCTGTGGATCCATTTACATTTGATGACATATCTCCTCCCTCAATCTCAACAACTTAATTAAGTCCATTCTGAGTGGCCATGAAATGCAGATAGCAAAGTGGGGTGTGCTGATGGCTGACTGGTAGCTCGATAGGGTCAGGACTGAAACATGCTTGTTTTTAGTCTAACGAAAGTCCTAATAGTAGTGTATCAGTCACATTCAGTTCTTTGTTGAGTTTTAGGCTCCTCTGCTTGAATTAAGAGCTGGTTCTGAGACACACCAATGACAGCTTGAATTGCCAACCCCTTTGAGCTTCGTGAGACAGAGGAAGAGACACAAGGACAAAAATCCCCCATGCAGCTGGAAGGACAGGGAATATTCTGGTCTATCCCCTGCTTCAGCCCTCAGGATGCTCATCCCATTCAAGATCTGTCTCCATTCTCTTTGCCACCACTTACAGGAAGGCCCAGCAGGCTTGCTGGCAGCCTGCCACACAGGGTCCCCAAGCAGTCCAAGTTGGACATGACTACATGCTGTCCTGTGGAGGGGATTTCTAGATTTCTAGAACCTCTGACTTTCCAGACACAGTCTACATTTAGGGCACAGATGGTCCTTTCCCACCAGAACTTGGCTTTACCCTAAGAAGGGCAAAATAGGAAGAAATAAAAAGCAAAGCCAAGCACCGGGGCTTGGACTGCAGGCAAGGTCCCCGGGAGTCACAAGAGCCGCAGTCCAGGAAGGGGCCTCCCCTGATGTCAGCCACACTCCTGACGGCCCGAGCAGAAGCTTTTAGGCCTCAGATGAAAATACTGGAGAGAAACAGCCTGCCAGGGGTCACGAGGCCCACCTGTCGGGAGAGCTGTTTAGTTAAAAATAAAAGCACTGGGCTGGTTAAATGGGCCCAGTGAAGCGCGATCACACTGCACCCAGTTAAAGAGAAAAACCAACAACCAAGACCAGCGCTTTGCACACACTCTGCCTCCATCACCATTGCAGGCCGGTCTCCTGGGAGGACGGTGCTCTGCTGTTCCTCAGACATGGGAGAGCTGGCGGCTCTGGGGGGCCGTGGAGATGAGAGCCCATCTGTACCCAAGAAGGTGATACCAGTTAAGGCAGATGGAGGAAGTGGGTGAGAGCAGGCAAAACACACATGGAGGGTGACTGCCTCGCTTGGCTTATTACAAACACCCCCGTGCACATGTGTGGTAAATCTCACCACCGGTAGAACTGTGGCCCCAGAATTCATGCGCTGTAGCCCCAGCCTGTGAGTGTGACCCCCAAAGAATTGAGATATACTTTGCAGAAATACACTTAGGGTAGCCCAACTCTAGTACCAGCTGTCCTTAGGGAAAGGACTGGGACAGAGATGGGCAGGTGGGAAGCTGTGACCAGAAGGGGCAGCCACAAGCAAACCTCCAACTCAGGGGTCTGGTCGGCTCCCCACTCTGTCAGGAGCCAGGCCCTGCCACGAAGCCCAAGACGCAGCCAAGCCCGGCTCTAGGTTGCTCACCTCATGTACGACGTGGGGGACAGTGACTTGGGCTTCGCCCACTGGTACGGGGCCTGTGGCACGGACAGGTACTGCTCACAGAAGGCGCCCTTCCGAAGGTGCTGGAAGGCGAACTCCTCCGGCGGGAAATCGGAGGCGGGCGGGGTAGTCCCCAAGTCCTCTCCGGCTGGTTCCACCTTGAGGGCCACAGAGGGCACGTGCTCCAGGGTGGTCTTGCGAGACTTAATGGGCACGCCGTCCCCCAGGTCCAGGCTGCTGTCGGTGGTCAGCGCGTTGATGGCTGCCACGATGGCCGAGCTGGTGTACTGGGTGGTGTTGCCAAGCCAGGTGTCTTCAGTCACGCTGACCCTGGGCGAGCCGTGTGGGGAGTGGGTGGGTGAATGGTGTGGGGAGCAGGAGGGCTGCCGGCCGTTGAGGCTGTACTTGCGCTTATTGCAAGGGGACGTGGGCCTAGAACCTCGAGCCCCTAGCCAGTTCTCCTCAGTAACACTTGCGCGGGGGGAAGTGGATGGGGAGTGCCTTGGGGAGCCAAGCAGGTGGCAGGCACCCAAGCCTCGGGGAAAGCCCTCCTCGGGGTCGGTGGTCTTGGGAGAGACGCAGGGCGATTGCCACGGGGAGGTCTGAGGGGACGCATATGGGTACGAGTAGTTGGACTCGTAGGAGGAGGCCTCGGAGTTACAGCTCCTTGAGGACAGGACTGCTGGCCGGGCTCAGGCACGAGGGGTCTCTGTAGGCCTCCAGGCTGGGCAGGTGCAGGGTCGCCGTGGACGGCGACCGCTTGCAGCTGGGAAGCACATCTTCCGCCTCCACGTCATGGAAAAACTGGCTGCTGCCGTGATGCAGGCCCAGGTAGGAGGTGATCTCAATGCGAGGGCTCTCCAGAGTCGGGGCCCCATTGGGCCGGGTGTTGCCCGAAGACAGGAAGTACCCCGACGGCCCGCTGTCCACAGTCCCCCCATAAACTGAGGGGTGATTTGCTGAAGGAACCGCTGAGATGCCAGGGGTGGCTGTTTGGAGGTCATGACAGGGCGCTGACAAGGAGGTATGTGCGGCTGGGAGAGACAGAGCCGGGTTGATGCTGAGAGGTGCATAGCTGTAGTGTTCTGGAAGGAGAGAGAACATGAGCCCATGAGCAACAAGCACAAAGGCGGTGGTACCCGCCTTGCCTCCATCCCCTGAGAACCCCTGAAAATGTCCTGTGGGGGGTCCTGTGAGGGGTCCTGTGGGTATGCTGCCCTAGTTTTTCCTGAATGGCAGAGTCCAGTCCCCCTCCACTCCTGCACTGCAGCCTTCCTCTGCTAGGTGTCCCTTCCCTAAAGGGCTGTCTCTAGTCAAACTCTGCTTGCCCTAACCACTGCCTTCATTTCCATCCCACTCCCAACACTTGCACCGTCTCACTCTATTTATTTTTTCTCACACGATAATGTACATTTTTATTCATCTATCTCTTTGGCCAATAGAAACCAGATCCCATGGTAACAGGAATTTTTAGCCCGCCTCTGAGTCTAATCCGTGGCTGTCTGCAGAGTCTAACACAGTGCCTGTCATGTAAATTCATTTTAGCAAGCACAGTGGTGTAGTGTGCTCCTGTGATTCTAGAACTTGGGGATGCTGATTGAGGCAGGAGGATTTTTTTTTAGAGATGATTCATTCACTTTTATTCATTTAATAGGGTGGTAGATCTGCCTGGCATTGTGCAGACAGAATTTTTTTAAAACATTTTTTATTATCTCTGCTCATACAAACTTAATAGGTACACCGGTTCCCTCCCTCCCTCTTCCCCCCCTACCCCTCTGCTCACCCTCCCCTGACCCCTCCCTCCCCACCCCCCAGTGCCTCCCCTCCCCCAATCCCCGGAGAATCCTTTAATGTGCATGCCAAACTCTCCTCTGGGTCCTCCTCTCCGATGACGTACAAGGACCCAGTGGCATTTCCCTGAACCCTTTCCTTTGTTCCTCTTAAGCATAGGAACACTATTTTGGCTGTCAATCCCTTGCCTCCAAGGATCTTGGTGCTTTTAGCATATGCTAGACTTTGTGGAGTCAATAGTGTGTTGGACATTGTGCAGGGTATGCAAAGTCCTATTATGATTGCTCCAGCCCTAACTTGTGTGGAATATCTTGCATATCCTTGCTCCTCCCATCCTTGCGCTCTTACACTCTTACCGCTCCCTCTTCCGCAAATTTCCCTGAGCTTCAGGATGGGGAAAGATTAGGCTAGCCTAGTTCTAGGTGGTTGATATAGAGTCTCTGAAGTTCTGGATTGTGGTTTGTTGATTTTCTTTTGCGGTTTTGCTGCTCCGAGGCAGGAGGATTTTTGAGTTCCAGACCAGCCTGGGCTATAGAGTAAGACCCTGTCATCCACCAAAAGTATTTGTTTTGTTTTGTTTTGTGGGTAGGCATACTAGTGCATAAATGGGTGGATGGAAGATAGATGAATGGATGAGTGAATAGCTGGTAGAAGGACAAACTGAGGAAGAAGAAGTAATTGGGGGGGGTAGGTAGAGGGAATTATGTGCTTAGGTGTAAGGACCCAGGCTTTTAAATATCTTTTAATAGATGACTCACCTGCAAGGTGTCTACTTTCAAGCTACAAAATATCTTTTAAGAGATGACTGATCTGCAAGGCACCTATTTTCAAGCTACAAAGATGGGGTGAAAACATGGATTTGGGAGTTGCTGCCATGGCTATCTGAGGCTGGCTGGCACCTAGAAATCCATCTTCTATAATAAAGTGGAATGGACCATTCTGAGGCACCGCTAGATTTTAGAATCATTATGTGCTAATTATACTTCCATAAATACTTTAAAAATCATTATTATTATAATTAATACTCTTAACAGGAGAGCAGTCCTGTTGGAGTTCTGATCCGAAAGACCCGAGCACCACAGAGCCTGTTCCCAAGTTCCCAGAGACAAGCGTTTCCAGGTCTCTGAATAATGGAAATCGCTCCTGGAAACCCTAGATCCACACCTGCCTTCTGCGCCCAGCTGGGACGTATTGTGTTCAAGGACAGGACTGTTCTCTGCAGTGCCCTGGTTCAGAAACCAACAAGGACGAACTTCAGAAGCACAAGGGTCTGAAAGCACCAGCCAAACCCCCGGTATGTGCTGGCAGGAACAGGCCGGGTCCCTGGACAGGTGCAGCTGGCATCTCCTGCTACCCCAGGGCTGGACCCTCTGCTCCTGTCTTCCACTCCCCCCACCAGCTCAAAATCCCGTCTGACAACACGAAGGCATGGGGTCCGCCCCACAGCCCGTGAGAACATGCTGCAGTCCTCCATCTTGGGGTCACAGTGGCCCCTGAGAAGTCCAGAGGAGTAGCAGGGGGATCACGGGGGTCAGCAACAGCCTGAGCAGAATCTGACCCTGCGCAGATGGACCTCGAGTGAAGTATGCAGCGAGGTCCCGGCACACTCATGCTATGTTACCCCATCACAGTGCTACACCCCAGAAGATGGAAAACTGGGGCCTGACATGAGGACGATGGCAGTTTAGGAACGCTAAAGCCACTGGGGAGGGGTGCTGCTGAGCAGATGGAGACGGCGGCAGGGCGTCTAGGGGCTCGGGCCGGGCCTTCACTGGGCGCCCCAAGCCAGCTGTTACTGTGATTACACATCGCTGACTCCAGCCCTCCCCGCACGTGAGCTACGCTGTAAAGCCTCAGCCAGCAGACACAAGCACCCCAAATGTGGTCCTGGAGTACAGATGCCTACAGTTCACGGCGAGAACACCGTGGACCCGGTGGCTGTGGGCTCCAGACAGGTTGAGACAAGAGAGCTGAGATCGAGGGCCACGGTAAACTGCTGGATGAGTGGTGGGCACCTCTTGTCCCCGACACATGCTGTCCCTCCCTTGTAGCGATGACACAGAGGCAGAGGTCGCCACAGAGATCTCGCCTCGGCTGGCCCAGCAATTCCCAATCTAGAACGTTCACTGGAAAATTACAGTTTCCCAGGGTCCAGGTAACAAGGTACAGTTTAACTGGCCAACCAAAACCAAGGATAGATAGATGGATGTCATCGAAATGTCATCATGCTATTATTGTAAGTCTGATCCTGGTGGGAACGTTTTAGCATGCTGGTAGGAGGAAGGTGAAGTTACACATTTGTAGGGTAGGATTTTTAGTAGCTGACTTCCCCCACGTAACTGCTAGCAGCTAGTTATGACTTACGGAGTGTTTGCTTCCTCTTGCTCCAGGTCACTGCTCACCAATGAGCTCAGATTTCGTCCTTGGGTCTCCCTGATGTACTTCATATGTTGAAACATGCCTCGCTTCAGAAAGTTTCCGATAACTACCACTGTGGCCACATCCAGCCAGGCTCTTTGTGGCATCTCAAAGCCTTTGGACACCCATAGATCCACTGCCATGCACACTGGCCCTGCTGCCCACTGTCCTTGAGAGGCAGCACATATGTGTTCTGCTCTCCTGCCTTTTGGGTCCCAGAAGGACCTGAGGCTCGGGGACCAAGAAGCAGCTTCCAGCAGGTATGGGAACACCACACATCAGGACAAGCTTTCTCAGTGGCACCATATTCACCTATGAACACAGGTCGTCCAGGTGGGGCACCCTAAGAAAGGTGGCAACTGTACCCAACCCCAGCAGTCTTTGAAGGTCAAGTCCCTCGGGTACAAGCAGCTACGTGACAGTACTCTGCCCTGGAGTTGTCTGCACATGACGCCTGCTACTGACATTGCTGGAGAAGAAGGTTTTCATCTTAAATGAGCCCAACCCACAAGTGCATGGTTGGCAGGCGAGGGACCAAAATTCCTCTCCAAGGGAGGTTATAGGCAGTCCAGCAGCTGTGCATCTGCCTAAGAAATCGAGGCTGATGCCTGGCCAGTTCTTCATGGAGAGGTACAGCCACAGGCCCAAGCCAGCCCCCCATTGACTTGAACTGCCAGACCCCAAGAGGGACAGAACCTGACTATTGAGCTCCCTGTCTCCCTAGTGAAAGAATCTTGTTTACCCCAGAAAGGGCGCTTCACCTCTACTGGTAGAAAGGTAACTGGAAGAGTTTTCTAGAAACTTCTAGAAAGAAGAAAATCAAGTCCTAGCTTCCAGAGACCCTCGGGATTCAGCTTTGGTCTAGAACTCTCTAAAATGACACGACTGAGGCTCCAGCTACCTGGGGTATTGGAAATGGCCGGATGACAAGCAGAGAGGGCAGAAGACCTGACAAGTCTCTGCTTGTCTCTTCAGGATTTCTGAGGAGAGCGCCTGAACCCAAAAAAGAAAATGAGGAAGAAGAGCAGCTGTGGGGCTAGGAAGTGTGCGCAGCTTAGTTCAGGCCCCCCAGGGTATCCTCCAAAGGCTTTACTAACATGTTCTGATAAAACATGATTCAACAGGGTAAAGAAGAAACTATAAAGTCTTTATTAATAAAAACAGGACTGGAAATGGAAAAGTGCAATGGGCGGTGTCTGTCTTGTGCAGGAAGCTTTGGGTCGATCCTTAGCACTGCGTGAACAGGACATGGTGGTGTGTATCTGTAACCCCAACACTCGTGGAGTGGAGGCTCTGGTTATATCCAGCCAGTTCAAGTCTCTACGACTTCCACCCTGTCCAGTCTCAAGTTTACCCCACAGGGAATGATAATCTCCCCGGAATTTCCTCCGCAATTCTGAGCTGTTGGGGCTGATTTATGTACCATCGAATGCTGCTAAGGCTGCTCTGCCTGAGAGTTTGATTCTTAGAGAATGAAGGTGGGGGGACGATAGAGGAAAAGCGCAACCAAAAGCAAAGACCATCCAATTCTGCTACGTGGTAGGATGTGAGGACTGAAGCCACCCCACCCTCAAGTACCTCAAGTACCAGGTCCCTCTTCCTGCTCGCAAACCCTCATGCCCTGGGTCATTTCTGTCTGCTCACCCCATACAAAACTCCACGTGGGTTCTGTGGGGTGCAGACAGTGCCCAGGGTGTGAGGCAGGGCTGCTGGATAAGTCCAAAAGACAGCACTGCGCCTCAGCAACTCAACAGTCAGCTGTGTCCTAAGCATTCTGCCTCATTCTGTAGAATGCCTCAGTCCTGAGGTATACCATGGCAGTACTTCTGAACAGCTACACTGCCAACCAACACTGCCCGTTGAGCTGTTCCCACTGCCCCATGGGCACCTGCCCCAGCCAGTGTGAAGTGCGCCGTGGTGTGTTCTGGCTCCGAGTGCTCGGTGTTTTGCCTGAAAACAGTGGTATGTGCTGCTCCATGCCGCTGTGACACTCTGCAGTGCGCATGGCTGTCACAGCTGACTTTCACCTCTCATCTGCGGGAACACCCTGCCAGCCATTGCTGGGGCTAAACTACAGAAATAGAACTGGGAAGAGCCTGCCCACCCTGCTCTTGCTACATCGACCTACGACCTGGGGAAAGGAAAGAGTTTGCAAGCACTGGGGGGAAAAAAAACAAAAGAAAACACAACAGACCTTGCTGTCTACAGCTGTTTACTCTGCAAGCTCGTGGGATGGTGCTGCCTAATGGACTGGGTCAGGCCGGAGAGGACAGACAGCAACAGGTTCTGAGGTACTGTCCTGCAACCTTGTGCTGAAGGGAGCTTTAACCGAGGCCGAGAGCAAATGCCCCACAATGTCCCTCAAGTTAAGTTCACCACAGCCCGCTGTGATCCTGAATCCCAACCTGGCCCACCCCTTCCCCTTCCCCCATTTCTCAAAGACATCAGGGAATGTTCCTCCAGGTACAAAGGTGATTCGAAAGGACTGCTTCTGCGCGCACTGTTTTAAGGAATTAAAAGCATCCTGCTGAGCTGCGATCGTTCTTTGAAAGCCTGACACATGCTAACATCTTGTGCCCACAGACAAGTCTGTCCTTGAGTTGAACGTCTGCCGGTGAGGTTGCTCCCAGCAAACTCAGGGCTCTTCCTGAACCTCCAGCCTTACTGACTGAAGCACGCCTGCTGCAGACTGCTGGGGGCTCCCCTGGGTCCTCGGGGAAAAGAAAAGACATTCCCCTGCAGGAAAGGATTTGTGAATAAAAACTCTTCCAAATTCTGTCTTAGTCATGCCCTTCTGCACTGGCAAGCCACTCAGTCCACCACAGAGCCCGAGGCCGGCAGACGGAGTTGTCTGTGCCCAGGCCCAGGGCTTTGTCCAGTTTCCTCCTGAGTTGCCACGGTGACAGTGCTAAGCGGTCAAGCCAAAATAACTTAGAAAACAGGAGCCCTGGGGCGGGAAGCGGCACGCCCGCCTTCCAGCTGACGAGCAAAGCAGCTATTTCCTGAGCCCTGCAAGAAAGCTCAGGGCCTGCCCCGTGCAGGAGCGCACCCAGGCCTTCTGAGCGGCCAGGGGAAAGAAGAGCGATGATGGGCACTGAGAGGATGTGGAGGAAGGGAGCACCACTTCCATCCTGTCCTGCCCTGGGCAGCTTACTTTCAATTTTCTCTTTGTGCTCCCTCACAAGTGGCTATTGGGTATCTAATACTGGCACCTGCTGAGCACTTTGGAAATAAAACACACGGTCCTTTCCTCTCAAGAGCCTCCTGAGGACCTGAGACCTGTAGACAGGGTAAGAAGAAGAGGTGCTGGGTCGCACCGTGAACTGCCCGGCCATGGCCTGGTGCGGCCTGACCTAGCCATGCCCCTTCGCGCAGCAGTCAGATGACATGCTGCGCTCAAGGGCTGCCCAAGTTCTTCGGCACAAAGTGAGAGTTTTTATGCTCAGTGATTTGCAGAACCCAGTGCCACTTTGCTTTGCAACCAATCTCAGAATTCTTCATCCGTCCATTTATTTATATATATGTAGACTTGTTTCCAGAGATACTGTGAAATACTTTCTTTACCCATTAAGGACTTGAGATTTTAATAACTACAGAGCTATGTAATATAAATAATATATTTAAATATTCAATCAAATGCAATATGATGCTGACAATAAGAAGGGAGAAAAAAAATGGCTCTCACAAAAAATGTGAGATATGTAATATATAAGAATGTCGTCCTGCGCCTTCTGTCTAACATTGTAAAGGGGGAAAGAGCTCTTCCCCACCTTAGCCTTCCCCACCCAGACCTCTTGCCAGTGACCGTTCAAGTTAGAAGTGCTGAGCACGGCTGATGCACCCTGGCTTCTCTCGGGCAGTGACTCACACCTGGCAGAGACACTCACAGGCGGGCACCCTTGTGACTTCATGCCACACTCTAAGACGTGCTTTGATGATTTCGCTCGGCCTGAACTTGGGTGAGACACAAGGCTTCCCTTTTCTAGCCCACTCTGCTTCATAGCAAAACCACTAAGAATGTGACTGAGGAACGTGGCGCCGAGGAATGTGGCCATAAGGACTTGGGGAAGGATGTGTTCTAAACTCACCTGTCCCGACGATCCTGCTTCCAGGCCACAGGGAGCCCAGAGCTCACCGAGCCCCGACTCAGTGTCTGCATGGGGACGTCAACCCAGACTGACCCGTGTTTCTTCCCCAAATGAGCCGAATCTCAACCTCTACATCATGTGTTCCAAAACATCTCAGAGAGGCACGATAAGAGCACCCATGGCTGCTGTACTGTGTGTGCTGGAGCTCACTCGGATGGATGCGGGGGGTCTGACACCCATAATGGATCAGTGTCACTACACTCTGAGCGGCCACACACCCCTCACTCTGGGTCTATGGGGACAGCTACCAAGCATGTGGCCTTCCACAGGGCGGAAAGGGAGTGTGCTGCAGCCCGCAGGTGCTGCCTTCCCAAGAGCCCACAGGCCTGCCACGCTGTGGTCCTGGATACTCAGCCCTACTCCTATTACTGGGACTGTGGCCAACTGTCCATCCAGAGTGAACCGGGGTCGGCAGCGAGACCCCAACCAAGTAGTGAGCAATTGCAAGAAGTGGGGGAAGGAGAGAGGAGAAGACACGCCTAGACCACAGTAGACACTCACGCTGTACCCTAACATCAGGGATGGGCGCTTGTGCCTGGAGGATGAGAACTGAGGAGAACTCCAGGAGGTGCCCAGTGGCCAGACTGAATTCTGGGATGCAACAAAGGCCCAGGGAGGATTGGGAGATTTCACTTTTAACCCAAAAAGTGGGCTGTGAATGCTAGTACAGACAAAATGGATGAGTGTCTCCTAGCCAATTGCCCTCTGCTCCGTGGCTTCATCCCCAGAGGGCCAGGACCCGCACAGGGTCTTGTTTGGGGTTGTGAGCGACTTGGAACAGAAAGACTGCAGAGAGGGGGCTCCCCTGAACATGGGTCCCAGCCTGCACCTGGAAGTGGGCTGTCATCATTCCAAGTTACCACTGCTTTTCAGGAGTGTCGAGTTTGGGAGAGGGCACCCAGGTTGTTGGCTTAGCTGGAAGGTTTATTTTTGACAAAGACGACAAAGTGAAAGACAGCTCAAGTTCCAGTTGTTGGGGTGTAGACTGAAAGGCGAAGCGCTATCGCCTTCTGCCTGCTTGGGGGAACTGCTGCGGCGGCCGTGAGCGCAGGGCCTGGCCTGGGCTCCCGGTCCGGGCGGTGGCGGCGGGCGCTGGGAGAGGGCAGCCCTCTGGCAGCGCCGCTGACCATCTGTCCCAGGACTACCAGGTCCAAGTGCTGCGCCTCGGACACGGCCTCCCCTGCAGAAGGGCCGCCTGAAATGAGGGCAGGGGGAAGCTGAGTCCTCTCCAGCAGCCCCCCAGCTTCCATGCAGGAGGCCCACGGCTGCCTGAGAGCGGTTACCTGGGGCGCCAGCTCGCCCCACAGGTGGCGGCCGCCTCGCTTCCCTGCGACTAAAACTTGCTCGGGAAAACCCGGCCTGAGATCGCGGGGCCAGGGCTTCCTTCCCGGGGTCCCAGCAGGCGCCAGGTTGGGGCAGGCACAGACGATCAGAGCAAACTCCGGCCCAAGTCGGGGTACGAGTGCTCGCCACCTCCCCCCGTCCCCCCCACTGGTCCCCGCGCCGGACCCACCTGAGGCAGCGGCGCCCCCGCCGCTCTGGTCGAACTCGAAGAGAAAATCGAAGTCGAACTCCGGGTCCTGCTCTAGCCCCGTCATGTCGGGGTCGAGGCGGCTGGTGCGCCCAGCGCTCGTGCGCGTCCCCGGCGTGACGCGGCCCCCGCCCTCCGCCTCCTGTCCCCTCCCCTGTCCCCTCCCCGGCCTCCCGCCCCGGTCCCGCCCCTGCCCCCCCCCCCAGTGTTTCCGGGTTTACATAAACAAGCTGCTCTAGGCCACTGGCTTCCGAGTTTTAAATAAACTCTGTATGCGATTGCAACCTGGGCACCACTCACGCCTTCAGGACTCCGAGCCCCGCGGGATTCCCGCGGGATCCCGGTTTCCCCGCTAATCCCAGCACCTCACAGGACATGAGGTCCCACAGGATACCCACATCCTATAGGAGTCCCACCCTCAAGACACCTGTATCTCGCAGGACCTCGTCTGCGCAATCAAACTCCGTGTGAGCTCTCCAAACTCCGGGTGGGGAGACCTCGCATTCCCCACAGCACTGACTTCGAGGCCAGGCTGTGCGGTGGTTTTGGACCAGAGCGCGGCGCGGGAGGGCGTGGCTGGACCGGTATCCTGGACCCGCTCGGCAGAGGCCCCTTATTTCTGCTCAGCGTGGAGCGTGGTCCCCAGCTGAAGGAGACAGTAGATCTGGATGTTCCCCTGCACTGGGACAAAGACCAAAACTACTGGATTAACCCAAAACGTAGAAAAGAAAAGGGGAAAGAGATAGTTTCTTGAAACTACCATCTCTCTTGGCCTAAAGCTCCACCTGGCAGTGCTTGGAGGCAGCATCGACCTTCAGGGCGCTCTTCTCACAGCCCACGTCAGGAACTTACGGTAGTAAACTATGACGGTATCATTGTTCCAGCCACTCTTTGCAAAAAGGAATCACCCGGAAGTGCCAGGAAACTAGGGTTGTGATGGCTGTTGTCTTCCTGAGATCAAGTCCTGAGCATAGGTGTTCATCAACAGTCCTAGCATCTCCACCACCTTGCTCAGAGAGCTCTGCTCCCCGCAAATCCTATTTGCAATACGTGTCAATCAGTCGTCCAGCCCCCAAAACACTACACATACACTCACATGTTGCTGTTAAAGCAATTCACAGCTTTTGCTGGCTGGGTTCTGGAGGTTACCCAGTTGGCGTAAGGTCATGCACACAGCAGCCAGGAGGAAAGACTGGGTGGGTGGGTCATCATTCACCTTTTCCTGTTTCTACCAGGTTTTTTTTTTTTTTTAATAACTTTCCCTGCACATTGGAACTACGTAAATCAACATCTGGAACACCAGGAAAATAGTGACGAGGACAAGCCATCATGGGTACTGTGGGGGTGGGCCAGGGAGGGAGTCAGGAAGGAAAGGAGGGGTGATGACAGTGTCTGCCACCAGATGCTAGCTCCAGAGTTCCCCTTCTGCCCTGTGGCCCTAGACCCCGGGGAAGACTTTTTCCAGAAGCTAACCTGGGCCTCACGTGGACTAACACCTCTCCCAGGACCACGTTCCAATAGCTGGTTTTCTTAGGTGATAAACTATGGTTCAGCTTGGCCTGATTTAGTTTCTAATAATAGTTCTCACTTTGAGATGCATGTTGGAGAGTTGTTTTGCTTCAGCGTGCTTTTCTGCTGACCTTCGGGCAAATGGAAGTTCTGTTTTCTGTGGAAAAGCCTCGATCTCATTTTCTATCCTTTTAAACTTCAGCCACCTTTTTGCCATGACTGCAAAGTTACACGCAGATAACATCCCTTCTTCTCAGTTTTGACTAAAACTCCTTTGCTAAAGTTGCAGAGAACCTGGTTCTCTCTGCTCATGTGCTCCCAGATGCCCGACTCCCAGAAGGAAAGCCACAGGACTCCTTACTCAGAGACTGGCCTGACTCCCGCCTTGTTCAGGCTCCCAGTTCAGGAGCAAGACTAGCTGCTTATGAAATACTCCCCTGGTCTCACAAACCCCCTTGCCAGTCCTCTGTATCCAGTGTAGGGTTGTTGGTCTGGATTCTGGTTTGCCAGTTGGACAAATGCTCCATGCTGATGGGGGTGCTTGGCTAAGACCACTTCTCCCTGATACCACAAGATTCTAATGGGATTCAGAGCTCCTGCGCTGGGTGTGAAGAATCGGAGTGTAAAACCATGGCATTTTTGTACTCTGGATTAGGAAACAATGACATGAAGCTAAGTGGCTGGAGAACAGAGCAGGCTTTGTTCGGCTCTGGAGCGGCTGTGGGGTATTGTGTGAAGGTACTGTGCCAAGGTGGCTACCTACAGGCCTGGGTTTTCTAGGTTCTTCAGGGTTGAGAGACACAAGGCCTTCACAAATAGCAAAGCCTGAGGAGTTTCTACCCGGATGCTCATCAAGAAGGAGGGCCACAGGAAATGATCAGGTCTCAGAGAGTAGCTGGTGCCCAGGTCGGACAAAGGTGTTTCCTGACATCCCTCAGCAATGATAAAGGCTGACCCGCTGCATGCAGTTCCCTTCCCATGTATAGGCCTGCTGTCACAGGACTGGATCACATGTAGTAGCACGACTGACAATCTTTACGAATGATGCCAATGTGATGCGGAAAGGTCATGTTGTTCCCACCCCAGCATCTCGGCAGAGGCACTTTCAAATTCCTTTGTTAAGTAGGAAACACAAGGGATAACCGTTATATTTATGCCCCCAAATGATTTTCTTACTGTACAAAAAAGTTAGCTTTTTGTTTGTTTGTTGAGATAGTCTCACACCAGTGCTTGGCTGACTTCAAGCTCACTACAATCCTCCAGTCTCAGTCTTCCAAGGACTGGAATAGTAGGAATGAGCCACTACACTTGGCTTAGAAACAGCATTTTTTTAAACCATGGAATGGAATAGTAACTCTTCCAGTAAAGAAATATAGGTTTTGGAGCAATATATGCTTTTAAAAGCAGTGATAAATGTGTGAAGAAACCACAAGACACCTTCTAGCTGTTCTTACAGCAAGAGTTTCTATAAACATTGACACCTCCACAATATTTAGACATTCCTAAAAATGTGTGTGTGTGCGTGCATGTGTGTGTGCGTGCATGTGTGTGTGTGTGTGTGTGTGTGTGGTGGGGAGGGTTAAGGAACCAGCCATATCTGCCTTTGTTAGTCCAAAGTTCACAGAAGTTTCCACCTGGGACATGCAGCTCTAAAAATTCTGATTCTCTTGTGCTGAACTTTCAAATCTCGAGTTCAAAGATAAGCAGAGTTTCTGAAGCTGCCTCTCTGGGAGCTGCTGTCCCTGGGAGGACCTGCGGCACTCATTAGAGTCTCTCAGGAAGCAGTTTCCTTCCAGTGTTCCTCTAAGGGAGATTCTCTGTGAATAGGAGTGCCAAGGCAGGAGCGCAGCTTGCTTTCAAGCATTTAAAATAATACATTTTCAAAAAATTGGAAGATGACAAAAAATTAGGAGCTGCGGCTGGCAAGCTGGGTCCTGCACATCAGGTCATTTCATCTCCTGCTGGGAGGTCAAGCATCCTTTAGAGTGTGCTTCCAAAGACACCTGCCCGAGCCTGCCTGTGCTTTAAAAGTTGTGTTGCTGTCTCTTTAAAGGGACCTGGAGGGTCGGAGCAAGTTATCCTACTTACTGGGCCGGGCAGGACCGAAACTAGCGTGAAGCCTGGCGCCCTTCTTCAACCTTTCCCAAAGCGTTTTCTGAAGTGGAATTCTTGTCTAAAAGCAGGTGGCTTGAGCGTTAGACTGTGTTCACCTGCAGTGTCTAGCCACAAGCTTGCGAGGCTCCTAGAAACATGAACCACTTGGGGCCAGTTGAACAAACCCACCGCTTAGTGCGAGACGCCTTGGACCCGGTTGGAGGGAACTGGGCTCTCATCCTTAGGTGTTGCTCTTCGTCCTAGAGGGTGGTCTTGCTTTCTTCGGAAAGAACCCGGGCCGCCCCTCCTCTCCAAAGAAGGCTTACCCCATCCCAAGGGTCTTTTGTGGTTCTGACGCCCCCGGCCCTCCCCACCCCGGGCGGTCCCCTAATCGCTCCCACTTGAAGTTAGTTTCCCCAGCTGGGATCGCGGCCGTCCCAGCCAAAGCCAAGTTGGCGTACTCCGCGCTAGAGAAGCGGAGACACCTATTGGCAAGAAAGCGCGCGCTGAAAATCTGGGCTGCGTCGGGGAACACCAGAGGGACACTCTGCCCATGTGTGCCACGCTGTCTTGCCGGCCGCCCTCGCCCCTCCCTACGTGCACAGACGGGTCCCGGGCGCCGGGCCCCGAGCTAGCCCGCTAAGGGCCCAGGACGCGAGCCCCGGGCACAGCGGCCCCGGGCACACGCGGGGCGCAGGAGGGGGCGCGGAGCTTACCTTCCTCCGCCGCCTTCATGGTGCCGCCGGAGGTCGGCGCGGGCCCCAAAGTTTCTCCGCTCCCGCAGACGGCGGCCGAAGGGCCGAGTGGAAACTTGGAAGGGACTGGAAAGCTGGTACTTGGCATCCACGCGGTGGTGGCAGCAGCGGCGGGCAGCGGGAGGAGGAGCGGGAGCTGGCACCGCGAGCCGCCGGGGTCAGACTCCCGAGTCGGAGCTCTGCCTCGCGGGCTCAGCGCCGCGCGCCGCGGGGACGGGGCATGGGGATGCGTGCACTCGTGGCAGGCCGGCTGGCAGCCGCGGACTTGGCCGCGGGTGGGAGGTGCGCGCCGCGCCCTGGAGCCCACGCTCCGCCGCTCGGGATCGCGCCGCGCCTCTGCCGCCCAGTCCGGAGCCTCTCAGTTTCTCTCTGACGCAGGGCCGCGCTCTGCCTCCAGCTTTTTAAAGCTGGAAAACACCTCCCCCGCCTCCCGCCGGCCCGGCCGCTCCCGCGCCCCCTCCCTACAGTGACATCACGCCCCTGCCCGCCAGAGCCGGCGCTGGGCCCCTGGGACAAGTCGCCGAGCGCCGCCTTCCGCGCGCGGCTGCCACTCCGCTGCTCGCCAAGGAGGCGAGGAGCCTCGGGGCGGACAGGGGCACCCCGGGGTAGATGGGTGGGTGCACTGGGAGGAAACGGATGCTCCAGGGGTGCCAAGGACACACGGGACAGGAAGGGCGCCCGGGGGTGGGTAGAGGCACTCAGAAGTGGACCAAGTGCCCTCGAGGCACAAAGAGCGGGAAGGGGGATCGCGAGGGTAAATGGGCCCAAGGGGAGTTTTTTTTTGGGGGGGGGGGCACAAGAGCTGGCGGGGACGAAATGGGAAGGAAGGAAACGGCGCGCGACAGGGAGATGGGCAAAGAGAGCCAGATCGGACGACTGGGTCCACACGGGTTTCCTGAGAGCGCCACTGTGGGCTCTAGGACGGATGGGTTGGGGAGGATTGGGGGAGAAGAAAGGGGAGAGGAGTGCGGGTTGAGGGGAGGGTGCGAGAGGCCCAACATGCTGAAGTCATTATGTAAAATCGCAGGCTTCCCTGCTGTGGAAATTTGGGAAAGCGCTTCCACTGGCAGGCCGGAGAAGGAAATTCCCATCCCGCTAAATTACTAACAGATTGCATGGGCGTCCCGGGACGTTCGGAGATTGTCATTTTTACTCTGTAAATATCTTCGCGACCTACTTGCTGTACGAGCGAGGGAGAGACAGGGTGTCCCGGGGAGCGTGCTCTCCTGCGTAACTTCTCCTCGGGCCACCGGCCGCTCCCGGGACCCACGGGGAGTTTTGTTGGCGCGACCATAGGGTTTCTAGCCGCAGATAAGTCTGGCTCTAGGGACCATCTATGGATGCTGTCCCTTTCCTATCACTTCACACTCCTCTTTCAAATCTCCCCATCTCCTCGGGCACAGCTCAGCTGCCAAAACTCGACTGTATTTTCTTTTTGGCTTTGGATGGAAGAGATTGGAGGAGGGGTGGGCAGTGAGTGTCTGGGGTACAGAAAGCATAACTCTATTGGCCGACACCTTAGGCAGTTTATAATAGAACTCCAAGGCAAAAAAGTCTAGGTGCTCGGGACTGCGGGGTGTGGGGGCGTGTTCCAGTGTGGGTCTGCCGCTAGGGACTCCACGCCCCAGGACTCAAGGGAATCTGATCCAACCAGCAAGCGGAGCTGAACTCTATGTTAAACAATGTGAAAGTGCGTGGCGAAGACCTGTGTACTTCCACCAGGAGTATCTACCGATCATTGGTCTCAGCGCCACAGAACGAGAGAGTCTCTTTTCCACCGGGACCAGAAGAAACCGCCGGAAGATGTCGGGATGCCTTTCTTATTGGTGCCCAGAAAGTTTCAGGGATGCTACCTGTCGCCAACCCGCTTCACCAGTGGAGAGCCAGGCATGCACCTCTGCCTCCCGGGCCTCGTGAGGACAGGCTGGTGAGGGTGGGTGGAATGTGGGAATGTGGAAGTGGCCCACGAAGGTCTAGATGCTGCGAGGACCTGAGGGTGTGGGGAGGAAGGGACTCTGGAGAGGATGCCCGGAGCCTCTGGGCGCCTCTAGGAAGAGTCCATCACTAGGGGGTGCCAGGGCCGCGTTCTCCAAGATCCTCTTCTCTCTTCTCCCCTAAAAGATCCATTCTTCACTAAGTTCTGTGTCCCACACCTGGGTGCCAGGATTTTGCCCAGAGAGTTTCCATCCCCTCCCACCTTGCCAAAATTTTGCCTGTAGAGTTTCCATTCCTGCCGTATTTCCCCTCCCGGGTTAGGCAGGGCGGGCGGGGCCAAGGCATCCTCTGCCCTGGTCTGCTAAAGCTTTGAGGGAGACCCTGGGGGCTCCAGAGACTGCACTTCTGGGAAGGGAGTCCTCCTCCCTCTGCCTTTACCCCCCCCCCTCCATTTTCTCTCTCTCCTTTCCTCCATGTCACCTCTCCTCTCACTCTTCTTTAAATCCTTTCCCTCTCTTTTTTCTCCTCCTCCTCTCCCTCCTCTTCCTCCTGTCTGTTCCTCCCCCTCCCTCTTCAATACATAACTTTTCACCCCATCCAGAAAAGCCCTTTCCTGTCTGTCTCAATGCCCTCCTTCTCCCCCGCGGGTGACGGAATCCCGGGCCTGTTTCCCTCTGTTTAATGCCGTTGCCGGGACCACAGTGGCGGTGCGCCAGGCGCAGGGAGTTCCGGAGGCGGCGGCACAGGAGCGCGGCCAGCTTTGCGCTGTCCGCCAGGCCCCGAGGCCACCACGGACTCAAGCCTCACCCCGCCGCGGAGCTCCCTGCACGTCCTCCCACCTCGCTTCCTCAGTACCCGGACCTCCACAGGAGGTTTGTTTATAAAGGCTACTAGGAGAGACGTTACATGGGTTTTATTTTAAGGATTGGTGATGACTAACGAAGTTAAAAGGAGCTTAGGACAGAAAACACGACTATTTTTAGATTACCGTTGCTTGTGCAGATCATTGGGGCCAATACATCCTAAAGCTTACCACCTCGAAATGTTTAGATGCTAAGTCCTTCTTCCTGGCGCGCTTGGGTCTCCATCCAGCACCCAATGTTCCCACCTTGCGGTCCTGGTGGATTTGTTTCTTAAGTCTGGAGAGAAAACACAAGTACCCCACAGGATCCTCGCTGGGACTGGCGCTTCCAGAGTGGGGCAGCCGCGGGCTGTCCAGACGCAACTCCACACCCTGCAGCTCAGAATCCTGCAGAGTCTTCCTCCTGCTCACCAGGCGCTGTGGGCAGGTGCGATGCCCCAGGATGGGAGAGGTGCCTTTCTTTCACGGAACAGCACACAAGTGCATCTTGCTGGCGAAAATGATACAAAGCATTGTAGCGGTATATACTAGCTCCCACCGGATCTCTGCGCCCTAGAGCCTCTGGCTGAGTCCTGCAGTGGCATCTCCTTCCCGACTGCGGCAGCTCTGAGCATTGCTGGGAGGAGGCCCAGGGCTGTGAGGTGCTGGGAAGGCTGGGGAAATGGGCCTTCTGCCACAGCTTGCAGAGGAGGGTGGAATTCACAAATAAGAACACAGGAAGATCTTCTTCTTCTTCTTCTTCTTCCTCTTCTTCTTCCTCTTCTTCTTCTTCTTCTTCTTCTTCTTCTTCTTCTTCTTCTTCTTCTTCTTCTTCTTCCTTCTCCTCCTCCTCCTCCTCCTTCTCCTCTTTCTCCTCCTCCTCCTCCTTCTCCTCCTCTTCCTCCTCCTCCTCTTCCTCCTCCTCCTCCTCCTCCTCCTTTTCCTCCTCCTCCTCCTCCTTCTTCTTTTGTTTTTAGACAGGCTTTATGTAGCTCAGGCTGTTCTTGAACTCCTGATTCTTGTGCTGCATGTGCTGGGTTACAGGTTTGCACCACTGATAAGAATACAACACAGACACCTTTGCTCCACCACTAATTGCATACAGCCAGGTTACCTCCTTATAAAGTGCTATTGTTTTGATCCAGCGAAAGCCAATTTTCACAATCGTCTTGAATTACTTACATACCTGTGTTTGACACCTTCAGAGCCTCCTCCCAGGGTGTTTTGGAGGACCATAAATTTAGGGTCTGAGAACTTAACACTACACTTTCATTTATGAA
Source organism: Typhlomys cinereus (assembly GCA_023101885.1). Lineage (NCBI taxonomy): Eukaryota > Metazoa > Chordata > Mammalia > Rodentia > Platacanthomyidae > Typhlomys > Typhlomys cinereus. The sequence continues at coordinate 2,383,114 of JALPQD010000322.1, forward strand.
ATCTTTTCCTTCCTTCCTTCCTTCCTTCCTTCCTTCCTTCCTTCCTTCCTTCCTTCCTTCCTTCCTTCCTTCCTTTCTTTCTTTCTTTCTTTCTTTCTTTCTTTCTTTCTTTTTCATTTTTCTTTCTAACGTGTGTGTGCTAAGTGTATGGCGGTATGTTGTGTGTGGTGCATGCCCATCAGTGTGTGGGTATATATGCCATATAGAAGATTGAGTAGAATGATTGGGTGTCTTCCTTCATCACTCCCCATTTTATTGCCCAAGACAGGGTCTGCACTGGACTGGTTGGCTAGGCTAGCTGGACAGTGAGCTCTCTGGACCTGTCTAGAGTTATAGTCAAGGGTGCCATGCCCCTCCTTTTAGATGGGTGCTGGAGATTCACACTTGGTTTCTCATGCTTGTGGACCGATCATTCTTATTCATCGGATCATCTCCCCAGCCCCCACTTGTGAAATATCCCTTTTATCTCCACCTTTTCCATGGTTTGCTTCCATCAATTCCATGCATACAAGACCTAATGATTTGGGTCAGAAATGTCCCAACAGCCACAATTAAAGTTTTGACTTCCAATTAATGGAGCCATTGGGCAGTGATGGGTACCTTTAGGAGATGGGGCTAGTTTCAGAAAGTTGGGGTTACTGGGGTCATGTTCCCACATTCCTCTCTTACTTTGCTTCCCAAGATCATCAGATTAATCCACATATTCTGCTGCTATGTGTTCCATTGCTACTGTGCAGGTGGCCAACAGAACATGAAAGAACATGAAACCATAAGCTAAGATACAGGTTTTTTCCTTTTAACTTGACTTTTCTCAGCCTAAACATTCACTCAATCAATGTTAGGCCAGTCAATCAAACAACCGACCACTTTCTACAGCAAAGTCAAACTGTTTGACCTACCAGCTGGTATTCTTCACACTTACCGTCTGGAGTGGTCACAGAGAGATTCCTCCACCCAGACCCTTCCCAGTCACGCACGCCCACCCTGAAACTATCCTGCCCCAACACTACCACCAGATCCATTCTACTTTCCTCCCCTGCACCTCTCTCTCTGCTCAGGGACATTTCTACCCCTTGAGCAGTCTCACTGCCTGCTTGCTTGATGACTGAAGGAAAAGCTGCATGATTGCTATGGGTGGAGTTTGCTGTATGGCTGACAAGGACCGTCCGTCCCTGGATGGACTCATTGACTGCTCTGTAGCTGTCCAACAGAAAGTCTACTTGGTTTATACCGTGGGCCTGTCTTTTACTTTCTTGTTGCTGTTTTGGCTTTGTGTTCATTATTAAAAGTAGGCACTGAAGTCCCCGCTCCACTGCAGAATTCTGTCTTCAGTCCGCCAGTTTTGTTTTGTCTACTTGGGAACTCTGTTATTAGGTGCATGTGTCTTTGTAATTGTTGTGTTGTCTCATGAATTGAATCTTTCATTATTATGAAACATCCATCTTAAATTCTATATATGTCAACCTTCTGACAAAGTAACAAAGATGACTTCTGAAAAGGCTGGTTTTAGCTCACAGTTTTGGAGGCTTCATCCCATAAATGTGGGACCACTTTGGGCCTGTGGTAAGGCATGTAAGGCAGTATGGCAAGGTCAGCTGGTAGAGTCCAGTGTCTTCACCTCAGCTGGGAAGGAAAGAGAAGAGGAGAGGCACTTCTTATCAAGGGCCTATCCCCAGTGACCTAAAGCCCCCTTCAGACCTGACTTCTCAAAGGTTCTGCCACCTCTCTAAAGTGCCAGCCTAGCTTTAACATGTGGGTCTTAAAAAAAAACATGTGGGCCTTTGGGGGACAGTCACCATTCCACTAAGCTCTAATAGCATTCTTGAATGTATAGTTTTCTATTTCTTCATATATCTCAGATTTTTTTGGAAAACAACTAGCTACATAGTATACTGCAGCAGCTTTGGATCTGATCTCTCCAACCATCTCATCACGAGGGACTTGTTATTGCTCTTGGCTTATTATTTATTTACGGACCTGGGGGCCATTGTAGTGAGGTCCTTGATCCCCTCCCCCAACACCATTACTCTATAATGCTGCTTCCTGGGAAGAGCGCCTTGCGGGGGACCCATAGTCTGACAAGGTCTGAGCAGAGACCCTGTCCTCTCTGATCACACTCTGCTGCTTAATGTGACTGGCTGACGTTGGACTGCTGTGTTGCTCTTAGTGACTTTCCAAGGATATAAATTGCTCTGGAAGCAAGTCCAGGCCCACTGAGCCCTTTCCCATTTGTCAGTTGCAATGAGCCTACTCTCCGTCTGTCCAGCCCCATCGTATCCCCTTTCCTTTTGTCCACTCCCACTGAGCCTCTTTCTTGTCTGTCCAGCCGCACTGTGTCTCCTTCCATCCATCCATCCATCCATCCATCCATCCATCCATCCATCCATCCATCCATCCAGCCCCATTGAGCCTCTTTCCTTCCACCTAGTTCCACTGTGTCTAGCTGTCTTCTCTGGCCTCAGATACCTCCAGCTGCGGTATCCAACTTCTCTGAAAACTGGCCGCCCGTACAGCTTTGGCTGTCTTTCTGAACAATTCCCTTCCTTGCAATGTGAGTGAGCCTTTCAACTGGGAGATGGGGGGACCCTTGACTGTTGCTGATAATGTGAGTCTGAGATCTCCACTGCACTGAGCTGCACGGATCTGTGGTATGGACCTCCAGTACTGACCTCGTGCCAACCCCTCCCCCAAGGTTTTTTCGGCTTCTTCATTTGTCATCTGGAGTTGACTTTAGAGACTTTAGGGTGTGGGTTCCTTTCTGGACATCCAGTGGGATCTTCAAGTCATTTCACCAGTTCCCTCAGGAGCTGCCTAGCTGGGAGCTGGGTCTCCCACAGCTTGTGCTTGGATCCAGCTCCTCAGCTCCCCGAGGGCGCTAGGCTACCAGTAGCTTCCCTTCAGGGCAGCCACAAAGGTGACTGGGTGTGGTGCTCCCAAGGTGAATTTCAAGTGTGAGTGAGCTTCAGTCTCTCAAGCACCTGGGAAAGCTGACCCCTGGGATCTGAACATGTGACCTGGTCGTGCTGATGAGCTCGCTGGTAGCTCTGACCAGACAGAACAGGTGTCCTCATAAGAAAGGCACATATGAGGAGACCCCATGTGAGGACAGAGCAGGGCTGGAAGGGGACTTTGTTTCAGCTGAGGGGCACGGACCACCCTGGACTGTATTGTGGCCCATTGCGGGTGTCAGGTTGTTCGGCCTGCTAAACCCTTGATTTTGAACTTCTGGTTCTCAGTTTAAAGCTATTTTGTGGTCGCTCACTACTCATGGTGACCACATAGACATATGTAAGGGCACTGGGTTGTCTGTCCAGGATGTCACATGCTGTGACTTAGACATGGTCTGAGTGTGCCCAGGGGATCGGTGCCACAACCTCATCCCACTGTGAGGGTGGAAAGTACATCTGACAGTTACATTTAGAGACGAGGCCTTTAGAAGTTGACTAGAGTTAAGTCAGGACATTTTGCTTGAACCCTGTTCTGTTGCATGTTGTACACGGTTTTGAGCCACTTTGGGCTTGGCTAGCAAGAAGTCACCAGTTGACACCATAGTCTCCATGACTTTGAGTAAAGGAGCCTGCCTCAAGTATTTGAACACAATGCCACCTCTTGCCGTACTGATTTCCTTGAATGCCAGTCCTCTCTCCCTTAGCTTTTCTCCAGAGCATTCTACTGTGGGGAAAGTGTGGTGGCATTTCCTCTGGGTCAGTGTCCTGAGGGGCACTGGAATCAGGCCATTCCAGTCCAGTATAGCATGACCCATAGGGCACCATTTGCTGGAGGAATCCCTGGGTCTTGGATTCAACTCCATATGGGCTCATGGGCTTCCGGCTGCACACTCACACCCATCCCAAGAGTGTACGTGTTGGAGCTTTCTATTGCTATGAAACCATACTCACATGCAAACTGAGAAAGAAAAGGGAGACTCCTTCAGCTTGTGGTTCCAGAGGGGAGAGCCCATATGGTGGGCATTGCACAGCGGAAGGCATGGCTGGTGGCAAAAGCAGGAGGCAGGACCAGGTCACTGCTGCCATCCGTAGGGTGGAAAGAACAAGCGCAAACTGAGAAGGAGCAAGCAGGGCAGGGCAACCAAGCCTCAAGGCCTGTCCCTGCACCTTCCTCCAGCAAGGCTCTACGCAAAGGGGGCGCAGCCTTACTAAACACAACTAGCTAAAGATAAATACGTGAGGCGGTGGAGGCAGCGCACACTCAAACCACGACAGTGCTGACTGAGGCCAGTCACTCAGTGCTGTTTCCTGCCACAGATCTGGGGGGGGGGGGGACACAGGTCCCAGGCCACCTGTCCTGTGGGGGCAAGTCCTTCAGTGAGTCCTCATTTCAGCAAACACAAGTCTGCACCAGACCTCCTCACTAAGTGATAAGATCATAGCCCTCTGTGGCTCAGTCAGTGCAGTTTGGTATGGGATCCCACCTCTCATAGTTCACAGAAGCCTACAGAACCCCAGAGTCACAACCAGAAAATGGTGACCACTAGACAAGCCCCTGACTTCCTCCCTAGGCCACAGAAGAATGTTCTGGACAATGATGAAAATCAAAAGAAGTAAACAGAGAGGCAGGATATGGTGGGATGAGGTAGGGTAAGACCCACCCTCCCCGGCCCGTTGTATCCCCTGGCCTTGCTCATCTGCGAAGTAGACAAAGCCTCCTTCTAGCTAGATGCCCCTTGGAAAACCCAGGTGGGGGCAAGTGTACACTAGGTATGCCTCTCAGTGGGCTGGAGACAGTTGGAGCCAGGTCAGTCAAGGGGGCCACAGGTGACCAGCAGACTCACCTTACAGTGTACTTATGGAGGCCCAAGGGCAACTTCTGGAATCCTTCTACCTCTTTTCTGTTTCACTCTGAAGGTTTCCCAGGCTCGGCCTTCCAGGGCCAGAAGTACAGGCCAGTGCCATTTCTGCCTGGTGTTTTTACATGAGATCTGGAATTTGAACTCAGAAACTTCTGCTTGTGAGGCAGAGGCTTAACCCCTGAGCCATCCCCCTCCCCCAGTTTTGTATTTAAGCAGTTGGTAATGTATGCAAAGACCCCTCTCCGTACCACCGTTCTCTGCTCCATGCTAAGGACAAGAAGATAGCCTACTTCTGCTCCCTGGGTATTTCCCAGCCTGCAGAGACTCCCTCTTCTCTGTCAACTCTCCGCTGCTTGTTTTCTTAGACTGAGAAAGAAATAATAAAAACCAACAGTTTTCTGCCAGCAACATTGTAACTTTCTTCGACTACTTACTTTCCTCAAACCTTTTAATTAAGTAGCAACCCACGGTGAGCCTCTTTTGCCCCTGGTGGTAGGTAATGACCCCTTGCCTTTCCTTTGCCTTTTCTGATATGGAATGACTGTCTTCATTTCTCGTGGGTGCAGAGGTTTCTCCACTGGAGAGCGCCAGGCTCCAGCTACCCCAGGAGCCCCTCAGCCTGGTGAGATGAAGCATAATCCGCCCCAGCACAGGGCCCAGCTTCCCAAACTATTTTTAAAGTGTTTTGGTGGTTCAATAAAGCTCTAAACAACTTTTGCCAGGCACTTTTTCCATTAATTTTTAAACCGGAGTGAATTTCAAGGGAAATTTAATCCATGTGTTTCTGCTTCATTTACACTTAACCCATCGAGAGGTTGTGTGGGGCTGTTTGATGTCCAAGAAGACCAGGAGCTTTTTATAAGTCTGCTCAGTCCTTCATTTTTTTTTTTTTAGAAACAGGAAGTGGCATTTTGCCAGCGTGTGAACGAGCATCAGCATCTCCACAGTAGTGCTTGGAGCTGCAGACCCGCAAGGCCCGGGCTGCTCCACTGCTTGCAGGCCTGCCTGCACTCCGCCAGTCCAGATGGTCTGTGATAGTTAAGAGGGTTATCTCCTCTCCTCTTCTCTTCTTTCCTTTCCTCTGCTTTCTTCTCCTCTCCTCCCTCTCTTCCTTCTTTTTCCTAAAACAATTATAAGAGAAACACGAGCCTGACCATTTCAGCCAGCTTCACCCGCACAGTGCATGTGTATGCTCGGCCTTGCACTCTACCCGCCTCCAGGAATTTGACAACTCAGCATCTGCATAGAGATAGAATCCTCAGCATTTGTCTATTGAGTTGGGTTTGTTTCACTTGCCACATTGGTAACATGTGTCAAGGGGCTTTCTTTTTAAAGACTGAATAGCCGTCTCTTTCTTTTTCCTTGCACGCATTCATTCTTTTTTTCTCTTATTTACCTCCCTTCTTTCCCCCTTTCTCCTTTCTTCCTCTTCCTGTTCTTCACTTCTTTCACCCCTCTCTTCCTCCTCTTTATTCTTTTCTGAGACCAGATGTGGTTATACTGTCTAGGCTGCCTTGAATTCCTGGGCTTAAGCAATCCTCCCTCCTCAGCCTCATGCCAGCTCTCCTTTCCCTCCCTCCTCCATACAGACCATCCATGTCACGGACCATCAGTGAAGCGTGGTCACTTCTTAGACCAGCTAGATCTCTAGTTTTTACTCTATTGTGTCCTTACATGTGGAGGTAGGAGGCAGGCTTCCATGTTCTTCTATGCTTAAAGTGGCCAGTGTGTGAGGAAAAGGATCTGGTGTGTGAGGGTAGAGATAGGGTATGGATCTGGGTGAGTGTCCCATTTCGTAGCTGAGTTTGGTCAGCCACCATTCTTTACTTCCTGGACACTGTTATGCTTCCTCTGTCTCAGACGTGCCATGTGTCCCCACACCCGCAGGTGACAGGAGAACTGTGGTTCTACCTGGTAACTGCTGCAGCCTGATGTGAAGGACTCGTTCAAGAAATCTGCTCATGACACGAACACATCCAGCAGCCAGTGAAATCAGGAAAGCTGGTGGCACTTTCTCCCACAAACCCACAGGCAGTGTGATTTTTTTTTTTAAATGTAACTTTGGGGGACTACAAATGACTTTTCAAAGAAAAAGAGAAATGCTGACAATTAAAAGAACCCGGAGGACCTAGGAGTCAGATGCATAATTGGAAGGAAATGGCTTGCATCTTTCTCGTGACCCAGGTTAATCTTCTGTGCAGAACTCGACCTACATGCAAGGGGCCCTGGCTGCTAGGACCCAGAGGGGCAGGCCAGGTAAGGTAGGATCTGCTGCTACTGCCTTCTTCTTCCGTCTTTGACCTGCCCACAGCTGGAGGGAATACACCCATCCCTGGGGCTTAATGGGATGTGTCCCAAGGTCTCCAAAGCAGTGAGAGTCTCACCCAGCAAACTGAGCCACAGAGGGACCACTGGAGACTGCAGGTCTGGGTGCTGCTCCCAGCCCCAGGACATCTGTGAGGATTCTAACTGCTTTACAGACAAGGACCAAGGCTTCAATTATGGCGATAAGAGAGCTATGACCCTGGAAGAACAAGCTGCTCTCCTCGGGGAGAAACTGAGCCAAGACATTTAACCCTCAGGGCAGGAACATGCTGCAGGTTTGGAGCAACTGGCAGATCTTTGGGCAGATGGAACCCGGGTAGGGTACCTCTGGGTTTCTAAAACGACCAACGCACTGATAAACACCACTTGGCCTTTGACTTCTGACTTGCCTGGAGCCTCAGGCTCCTCAGCGGACACACAATGCTGCAGACTCTGTCCCCTTATGCAAGTGTGTGCCCTAGAAGCACCCAGGACATTGGCTGCTGAACTCTGTGCTTCCAGGTCTGCATGTGGTGTTCTCACATGCATCTAGGCTGAAGTTACCCTAGTCACCCTTGGTGACCACCCCTGACCAAGCTGACTGCTAGCATGCCAGGTACACAGCTTTCTGTGTGCAGGGTCAGAAACCAGGGAAGCAACATCTCCAGAGTAGTTAGAAGGATGCCTAGGTTTCCTCCAAGTGCAAAGTTCTGGAAAATTTCTGCCAGCAGTGCCAAGTATGTTCAGGATCAGCTAGTACATGGGAACATCTCCATCCTTTGAGGACTTCTTCATCTGTGGTGTCCATACACAGGTGGTCCATGAAATCCCCAGGTTCCTGAACTCTTCCCACAAGAACCAGACACTTGGGATTCAGAACTGGGATTGCACTGAAAAGGAAAACAGGCTTCCCACTCAAAAAAAACCAGACACAATCTGCACACAAATGTCTGTGGGCAGCAGCACGCTCCCCTGTCAGGGCAAAGCTAAGACTGCCGGGGAGCCCACCCACATACTGCATTCAGGGAGTATCCATCCTGTTCACTGACTGACTCATGCGGTCAGATCCGGCTTCCAGAGCAACTTTGAAAGCCGTTTCTTGGTTTCTACTGCCCCCTCCTGGCACTATCTGGAATTACACCACATGAATTACAGAAACCTCCAGCAGCAAGGTGGGTACAGAAATTAGGGCACGTGGTGGAAAAGGTAGGGAATTTGTGTAACCTTATATCTGTGGGTCACTGACAGGCACACACACAGGGCCAGTATCATGATCCTGGCTGGAAGTCAGAGCTGGACACTTTCCACAGTCCTTCCCAGCCTCTGATCTTAAGCCATCATCAATACCTGAGATGAAGGAAGCAGAGGCTCCTGTTGGACATGTCAGGAGTGGATGCGAAGGGAGGGGAGGGTGTGAGTTCATGTGTGTGAACTCGTTCTGAGATGGTTTCTGTAGAGAGGGGTGGAGAGGCACAGCACCTCGGGGAGCCTCTGGTTGAGATATCCACTGGGGGCATATGGGTTGAGTTGGCATGAAGGTGCTTGTCTCTGTCCAGCTCTCTGACTTCCATCCATCCTGTTCAGTCCAGTGGCTTGGATGCACTGGTGGGAGTGGGGGTGGGACTATAGGGATGTGGCCTCAAGGTCTGGAAAAAATGTGCTGAGCTCAGCAGGGCCTACATAGTCAGTTGCAAAGCACCCTAAATGCTAGACCAAAGCATCTCTTCTGCAGAGCGTTGCCTTAAGCAATTCAATCCTTCTCCCTTCATTGTTGATCCTGCATGTGCATGGTGGCACCATGCTGTTCTCACTAGGCACAGGGGTCCTCAAAGCCTATCCCACCCTCCAGGGCACTAATAGCAAGAGAGATCAGACTGAAGGAGACTCCAAATGTGGTGGGTCCTCTGGACACAGGAGCAGGAAGGCCAGGACTGCAGTGGACAGCAGAGACCCCCCCCCATCTTTCTTTCCAGTGCAGAACCAAGGAAACAAGAAGACTGCTCGTCTCCTCTGCTCTATCACCCCAAGTTGTCATTGAGTTTGTTTCTGTTGCGTTGTCAGGATGGATGTGAGCATGAGGTGACTGTGGGAATCCAGATTTGGGCCACTACAGGAACGCCCCTGCCACCCGTGATGTAGCCATCTCCTGGCGTCCTGGACCAAGTAGGCACGACTTGACTAGTCCTGAACACAGGAGCTAGTTCAGCCATGCAGCCTCAGTCCTGAATGCAAGGGAGGAAGGGAGCTTGCCACATGGATAATCTTGCTGGTCTCATACCCGAAAGCAAGAACGACCAGGCATGGACCTGGTATAGGGGGCGGAGAATGTGTCACTGTGGAAATAGCTGCAGTCAGCACAGCTCAGTTTGAGGTCTGCATAGGGAAAATGTCTCCATGGAGCTTGAATGCATCCTGCAGGAGAGGCTGTGATACTGACCTTGGGAGGGGAAGAATGATCACCAAGCAGTCAGATGCCAGGCTGGATTCCTTTATGTCATCATTCTCTGGGTCTTCAGGGAGGCATGGTCTTTGCCAACACAAGGTCGGATGATTTGGCAAGCAGGTGTGTCCTAGCACATAGAACCAGTGGCCTTCTGACTTCTGGCCAAGAAGGTCTTCTTACCTGACCTGGGTCAAAAGCACTAACCCAGGTTGGGAGCCATGCACAAGTCACGCATTGCCCCTGCTGACAAGACCTGCCCCGGCACACTGGCCCTAAAGTTCAGGCCTCACTATTTGATTTTCCTTCCAGAAAACATCAAGTAAGGGCCACTGCTCAGGGCCCGAGCACATCCTCAGGCTGTCTAGGACTTGGCCCATCTCACTATGCCCATTTCTTCCAGTTCTGTCAGCTGACAAATGCCATCATTTTTTTTTTTTAAACTTTATTTTTAACATAGGTTCACAGTAAGCTTCAGAAAAATATAAGGTGTAGGGAGAACTCCTGTTCTTGCCTACTACATACAAAGTATTGACCAGAGGTGCCCTGGTGTCTAGGATGTGGCCCAGACTTGGGCTATAGCACTACATCCTGTAGGCCCCAAGGCTCTGGAAGGTGGTAGGAGATGGAGTCTAGTGGGAGGGGCTTAGGTTATGGAGCTGTGACCTTGAGGGTTGGGTGCCAGGAGCCTGGCTTCTTCCAATCTCTGCTTCTTGTCCATTGAGACGACCATCTTTGTTTCTGCATATACCCGGAGCCATGATGATCTGCGTCACCATAGCCTGGAAATAATGGAACCACATGACTATGATGAACTGAAGGCTCTGAAGCCAAGCGCCAAATAAACCTCCTCTCCTTTTTGGCGGCTTTCTCTGGTATTTTGTCACAGTGAAGGAAATAAACACAGTAACCCTGATGACCACTGACTGGACCCCATTCCATCAGTGGAACCACACAGGGTGGAGGTCTCCCTCTTGTCTTTCTTTGTATCAGGGATTGATTTGGTTGATCTTTCCAAAGAGCTTTTGGGGGTTACTGACTTCTGTTGATCTGCTTTCTTCTCCCTGACACTTTTATCTTTTTAGATTCCTATTTGGGTTCACTTTGCTAAATTTTTTCTAGCTTCTCAGAAGTCTACATAATTGCTTTTGATCTTTTTCTTTCTGATATGGACACTAAAATCTGTAATCCTTCAAGCATAGCTTTAATTGTGCATCACAAATTTTGGTGCATTTTCATTAAGGTGAAAATAATACAGAATTTCTCTCTCTCTCTCTTTTTTGCTTCTACTCATATGTTCTTTGGAAGTGGTTCTGGCTCTTGTTTAGATTTGTAAAACTACGGTCTTATGTAACCCAGGCTGGCCACAAATTCAGACCCCTTTGCCTCGGTCCCAGTGCTGGGGTTTTAGGCATGTGCCGTCATGCCCATGGATTCTAGCTACCCGGCTTCCCTGGGAGAGTGGTTAACCCTGAAGAGACCTAGCTTGTTGAGCTCTAGGCAGCAGCTGGTGTGCAGGGGCTGGTGTGCAGCCACACAAGGCCAGGAAGTGTGGTGTGATTAGTTGTGTGGACCTGACTTTTGTCCTTGCAAGCTTTGTGCAGTTGTTACTAATGGTCTGTTAAAGGTACAGCCATGCGGGGCTGGAGAGGTGGCTCAGGGGTTAAGCCTCTGCCTTGCAGGCGGAAGGTCCTGAGTTCGGATCCTAGACCCCACGTATAGACGCCAGGAGGAAGCGGGGGCGGTCTGCGTTTCTGGTCCTGGTAGGGCGGAGCCTGTGAATCCCGGGGCAGAGAAAACAAGGAGGAGGTGGAGGCGTCCATGGTGGTTCCCGAATTCGTCCGTGGTTCTATATACACACACACGCATACATGCACACACGTACAATTTAATAAAAAAAAAGGTACAGCCACACTGTCCACTATGATTAGTTCACTTGACATTTCTACCCTGAACATCACCAAGTTATTTTTGTCTTCAGTGATCTTTTTCATTATGTGCCCCACCAAATGATGGTGAATGGCTTCTCAGTGCTTCCCACAGGCACGCTGCACCTTCCCTACCCACTTGCTCTCAGTCCACTGCATTTCTCCAGAGGCAGTGTGTGGTTGGTTTCCACTTTTTAACTAGTTAGGTCACCTGCCTTTTGACTAAAGCATCTAGTGGACTTAGAAATCAACTCACACACAGTACTCTGTTCCCGCCTCTCCAATGACAGGAATACAGACAGCTTAGCTGCTGGACAGGAGGACAGGGCGCAGGCCTCAGAGGTAGAATTATATCCACTTTTATGCTGCTCTTGATGGTCTATAGCATTCCAGATTCATCCTACTACCTGCCCACCCATCCATTTACCCATCCACCATCTGTGCATGCATGCATCCCTCCCTCCATCCCCCACCCAGGCACTTGTCAATTCATTTTCCCACCCTCCATCATTTCCTCATCTACTGTTTACCTGTCATTCACTTGCCCACTTGTTTGTACTCATCCATTCACCTATTCATCCATCCACATATCCGACCCAGTCTGCCTCACTGGCCGCTCTCCTAGCACTCACCTCACTCTCTGCCCTACCTTGCTGTCTCTCTAATCCCAATGTACCCTTCTTGGCATGAACAGATTTTTTTTTTAACTGTGGCTCAATTCCATTTTCCTAGCAAATCTTCCTGCGGTGTGCCCTGACAGCTCCCTTCCACACCTGTTTCTAATCACTAATATGCTTAATAGACAAGACCATGTATGTTATGTTCCTAGGCACTTCTTGAGAGTTCGTCCTGCCTTGGGATATCCTATGGACAAGGAAGGCCAAGGTTAGACCTTCAATCCAGTGGCATGAGGCAGGGGAGTTGCCTGTAGATACTGCCTGAAGAGGCTGGTAGTGCTCCCTAGCAGGCCAGCCTGCTCATGAGAATTTCTGGAGCCCACACAATGAAGCGGTCCCCAAAGTCAGCAGGATCAGCAGACTGCCCTGCAAGGTGGCACTTCCATGTTGATTCTCAAGTGTGAGATGAATCAGGCTTACTGATCTTTGAATGGTGATTCTTCAATCTAGCCAAGAAGCTATGCTACATCGTCCTTCTGGGTCATTTACTGTGTGCCAGGTATCTCACAGAGGCTCTCGCCCCTACCCTCACTGCCTCACTAGACCCCAACAGTGATATTCTGAGGGGAGATCATTTTCATCTCCCAGATGAGAAACCACTTAGGCTTTCTACAGTATCTACTTGGACTTCATGCATCTCAACTTCTAGAGATTAATGTCTTACCACGTCTTCTGTTTTGTATGAACATGCCTGTGTACTAAACTGTGCTGAACCCAAGAGACTCATGATATGTTTTTCTCAGATTGTCTATGACTCCTTACAACCCTGTTGGCCAAAATCCTCTGTAGGCATTCAGTAACCGAGTGGTGATTGGCACCTGGCAGTCTTCACTCTGACATAAATCACGTGTCCTTCCCTCACAGGTTCCCCTCCTTCATGCTGCACCAACAAAGGTGGAGACACTGAAAAGCCCAGTCAGCAAAGCTGAACAGTGTACTCTGGGCTCCCTGAGCTCATCAGAGAACCAGGTTGAGACCCTTCAGGCAGTTCTCGGCAGGAACTGACAACAAACAGCGACACCTAGTGGACAATGTAAGACACAGTCTCTTCAGGCCAGAATGCTACCCGGGATCCAACACAACTTAAGTCAACATGCACTGGCCACACACAGCACGTGGGAAGAAATGAAGCTTTATTGTGGCTGAAGTTTCTCCTTTGAGAAGCAGCGCTGACCAGAGTCTGTTCCCAGAATCATGACCTGCCTGAGCAATCTCTCTAGTGTTCCACTCAGGCTCTGGTCTTCCCCAGGGATTTCAAGGCGGTGGTGGGAAGTTAAGCTAAGACCCGGGGCTATATTAAACACCCATGTAACACAGACCCCAACATCCTGGGGTTGGAAGAGCGGCTCCTGTGGGCCAGGAGGCCCACACGGACCAACTCCTTGCTGGCGGGCTGCCGAGATGAGTGCCCCCAGCAGCTCTGAGCAGTATTCACATGAAGTACAGAAATGAGCAACGAACCTGGACCCCACAAAGATGCAGCTCAGACACTCAGTGCAACTGACCACGAGGTCCTACTGCAGCACTGGCAAGGCGTGAGTGCACGAGCATAAAACCTGGAACGCCTGGGATGCTCACCATCTGCAGGCAGAGCAGCTCAGTGGCATGAGCCACTCGGTACAGTTGATTGCTTCATAAACTGTTTTGAATGTGGCTTTACAAATATAAAAGGGTAGAATTTTAAAAACACATTGCTAACAGCAGTGCCTTTGAGGAATGGTTACATTCAGAGCTGCAATGGATTAGATTCAGAAATGTCACCACTTGGCCCCTGGGCCTGTGTGAAGAGTTTACTCTTCACGAGGATCATGACTTGAGGTGTCCACTGAAAGGCGAAACTGCATTGAAGAGGAGTGTGCAAGAGGCAGGGGTGGACAGGCGTCTCCAGTGCTGAGGTTTTACTGTCCAAACAGCAACAGCTTTCTACAATCCACCATCGAAGGAAGGAACTGAATGTTGGAGAGCTGCTGAAATTAAGCTTCAGTCCTCAGGGATAGATCTTTCACAGCCACAGCGAAGTAACCACACTCCACGTCGAAAGAAGTTTGCCTGTTTCTGTATAGATACTAGTGAGGAGAGCGGAGTGGACGTGGCTCTCTGCCTGCCAAGATCACCTGTCTCTCATGCTGCCCATGCAGTAGCGTCTCTATCTGGATACATGTCACCCTCAGGAGGAGAGCTTGGAGTAGCTGGGAGGAGAGAGCTTTCGCTTCAAGTACTTGAGTACGTAGAGTGGAAGGCAGCTGACTACGGTGATGGCCAACACTTTCCACAAGAAGGTCACAGTTGTGATGAAGGCAACGTCTGTCGGGAGGAGGGAGAGGAGAGTCAGAGCCAATCACAGATTCCCTGTCTTCAAGACCACAGCTGCAGCCCAAATGGAGCCTGGCAAGGGTCCCTTGAGCCATGGGCCCCAGCATGGCAGGCACATAGAAGGTCTACCCTAGGCTCTGCATCTGCATCCTCACTGCCCCACTTCTTAACCTGCTCGTCTGTCTTGAGCCAGCCTTTGTTCAGCACAGTGAGCACAGCCTGAGTACTAGAAGGGCCCGGTTAGTGCTACTACGTGCCTTTCAGCAGGCAGACAGCACTTTCAGCACGTGTGTGACTTGGCCTGGCTGCTTCAGAGGTCAGTAGCTCACCAACCTCCGTTAGGTCCACTGGCTGGCTGCCTTCCGCACAGGGCTCAGCTTTGGCTGTTTTGCTTTTCAGACCACTGTCCCCGAGCACTGTCAGACACACACAGTGCTGACCCTAAGGAGGCTCTTCTAGTAACAAAGGCCACTCAAAGTCCTCATGGCAAGGGGTACAAACAAAGCTTGACATCTGTTTTTGAGTCTACAAATTGCAGAAGTATCTTCAGATTAATGTCAGAAGCTGGGATAAAAGATTTGCATACTAACAGTAACAGACATTTATAAAAACAAAGGATGTGGGGAAAGCATCTTTTCTATCCAGGGACCAAAGCCCATAAAGGAAAAGGTCTATGGCCATTTTCACCCATAGCATGAGAAAGCTCCCCAACTCGAACCTGACAAGCAAGCCTGTTTAAGGGAGGGACAAACACGCTGGAACCCACACCTCCCTCAGCCATGAAGATCTAAGAGCACATGGTGACAGGAAGTTCAGGGTCAGTGGGAAGTGATGAGTTAGAAGATGTTTTTTTAAAAAGCATGCTTACCAATGCTGTTTTGCTAAGTTTCTATACTCTGGAAGGGAACGATAACTTCACCTACCTAAGAAAGCGCCAAAAGATACTCTGCCTATACCTGTGCCAAGAGAAAACAGGAATAAAGAAGATGAAGGATAGACTAAGGAGGCGTCAGGACATCACAAGTGGTTAGCTACTGATTAGAGAAGTACATTAAAAAGCAAGAATGTCTGTGTAAAGTGTGTGAGCGGTTGTGATTTTAACCCTTCATTTCACTGCCTGCTATCACATAATCTTTCGGGCTAAACAGCAGTACAGTAATTATGTCACTGTAACTTGGAAGCAAAAACCCAGATGTGTTCACCTTTGAGGTGTTGCACTCGAGCAGATGTGGGACTGTGCATGAGACCCATATGTGCATTGTCTGGCCCAGAGGCAGATGATATCAGCTGTGGTTTACGGAAGACAGATGGAGCTCAGAGGTGACCTGCCCATGATCCCATGACAGCTGCTCTCCACCACTTGGGTAACTCCAGTTTGCAGAGTCTACTGTACTTGTTACAGTGCTAGATAAGACATGACACTTTTTCTTTTCAATTTCAGTAACTTTGCTTGTGATCTACACATACTGTCTACTAAAATGAGTGCTACAAAAGCAAGTTGACCTTCTCAAACCAAGTTTGTTAACTCGTAACCATATGGGGAAGTACAGCATAAACTACGCTCCAAAGAAAACTAGTGGAGACGTTCTAAGTAGAAAGTCTCCCTTTCTCACATACCACAGGTATATTTTTTGTGCATACTTCCTTTAAGCAAAGTGAACTCTCTGCATTTCCATCTGTACTGATTCCTGCCTGGCCTGAGGGGTGGTGGCCTGCCTTGGCAGCTCACTCACTGTACCTCTGCCCAGGACTCGGGGCAGCTCTGTGTTCATGTGTGTGCAAGCTCCACATTGTTGCTCCAAGTCACAGCATCTCCGTGGATAATGCTGGGATGATCGCTGTGTACACACCTGTCAGGGACGGTACCTGATGCTGCTACAATGGATGAGTGATACACATCAGGACACATGCAGCATTCTCCTCTCTGGAAACCTGGAAGCTTTTCCTTCAGAGCAGGAAGTGTACTTCTCGATACTCAAGTAGCTGTATGATAGTGTCCTAATACATACTGTACATTCAGGACCACCGCGTCACCACACCCCCTGCTTTGGTCTATGAGAGTGACCTGGCCATGCTCCAATGGCCAAGTGAGGTCCCAGGCTCAAGCGATACACAAAATTCAAAGGGATACTTCTGGAAAGTCCCAAACATTGTCGAAAGGAAAGTGACATGGGTCACAGGGAAACGAATCTGGCTGGCTCTTCTGACTTGTTCTCTTTGGATCTTTAGAGAATAGTGATGAAAATGGTAATGATGGCTGTCATTCACTGAATCTGGTGGCTGCCTAGCACATCTATATAGGATCTTGCTTTTCTAGGGAACTGGGCTCAGGAAGGTCAAACTGCAGTCCCAAGGCCCTCTGGTGAATCACAATGGGCTGGGCAGGGATTTGTTCAAGAGGAGCACAGGCAGGCAGTTGGAGTCTATCCTAGGAGGGTTCGGGTGAAAAGCACGTGACAAGGAGCCTGGCTCAGCTGCCACCGAGGCTGCTATGACTGCTGCAGACAATCAAAAGGAGGGAGTAGAGCATGGAGAGCTCGTGAGACAGGGTGTCCTCTCTAAATGTGCCTGTCTGAGAGAAGTTGGCTGTGTCCTTTGTAAAAACACAATAACCCAGCTCTTGAAGAGGAATGATTGGAAATATACACAAGCCAAAACATGAGGATCTTAATTTTACAAATCACTGTACTAATTTTTATCTTTCCACAGGATTTACTTATCTACAAACAGTGTTTTAAGAAGCAACAGCAAAGGGTTAAAAAGCACTTCAGGGAATGAATCAGAGTTCTATGCCACTTACCAAAATACTCATTCAGAAAAGCTAGTGAGGCCACGTAACAGCCCAGACTGAGGAACTCTGCCACGACCATCAGCCAGTGCCATGTCCTGATGGTCAAAGCCACCATAAGCAGCTCGGTCAGGATCAGTGCTGTGAAGGAAATGGCCACGACGTGGACAAACTCTGCCTCGAAGAGCACCAGTGCCCCATACATGAGGATGCCACCTGGAAAGAGCGGAAGAGCAGCCTTCTTCAGGGCAGGTCTACCTCCAACTTGGAAGCCATGTTACCAAGTGAGCCAGCTAGAAAAGGGCCCATAAGATTGGCTGGCACATACCTAACATGCCCACTCTTCATATAAACCCTGGCTAAAGATATAGTTCTTGCTTGGTTTGAAATGTTCAGCATGGGCTTATAAACTTTTAATACCTGCAGGAGAGCAAATCTCCACTTGGACTAGTGTGAGACAGCCCAAGTCTCCCCAGTTTGCCAACTAGTTATCAAATAATCTCCCATTTACTGCACTCCAGCAGAGGTAATAACTCCTGGTTTCTCAAAGCCTGGCTATCATCACTCTATGAAGGAAAACCAATGTGCAGGGCACAGTGTAAAAAATACTTGTTAACATTTTCTGAATTAGTATTTAATTAAAGATGTGTTTTTAACTGACACACATCAGTTAAAAAGTACCAGTCTGGGGATGGAGATGTAACTCATCTGGTTGAGGGCTGTTGTAGTGAGCTTACACTGCTGTGGATAAATTCACAACCAAGCAGCTTAAGGGGAAACGAGGCATTTATTCTGGCTTATGATTCTTGGTTATAATTCCTTGTCCAGCTTTGGCAGGGGAGCTCATGCTAACACCAGGAGCTGAGGGAACTGGACACACCATATCTATAGGACTGCTGAAAGGGGCAAATCTCACTTGACAGACACCATATTTGTCCAAGGGATACTGAGGAATGCCAACTTCCTTAACCATTCCTTCCATCTTATTTACCCGTCCAAGGTCTAATCCCATCCACCATTGGCTGGACTCTCCCCATCAATCAGACAATCTCCTGTAGGCTTACCCAGAGCTTGACTTAACAATTCTTCACAACTGTGCTGAGAGCTTCAGCCCACACTTGTCAAACTGACAAGGTATCTAGCTATGACAAATGCCTACTTGTATGCATGAGACTGTGGGTTTGATTCTCCAGCACCACCAAAAACCAGGCATAGTGGTGCATAACTGTAAGCCCAGCATTTGGAATGTGGAGGCAGGAGGATCAGAAGTTCAAGGCCAGCTTCAGTTACATAGAGACACATTAAGATCAGCCTGAGCTAAATGACAGTGCATCTCAAATTCCCTTGCCTTCCCTACTTCAAAAAACAAACAGGAGATGGTTCAGGGGTTAAGACTCTGCCTCATAAACAGAGGGTCCTGAGTTTGGATCTAGGTCCCACGTAAAAATGCCAGGCAGAATCAATGGCAGCCTATACTTCTGACCAAGGAAATCCCAGAAGGAAGCAAAAAGGAGGTAGAAGCAATCCAGGATGATTCCTGAAGTCACCCTTGGTCCTCCACAGAGACACACAGTGCACACACACACAGTGCACACACACACACACACAAATTTAAAAAAAAAAATCAATTTATAAGATAAACAGGTGATATACTTAACTGTTGAGATTTTAAAGTTGTTAGAATTTAACCTGTAGGTACAATAGTGCTAAGATAAGCAAACAGTCTTACCTTGGTAAATACTGATCAAAACCCAGATGAGGAAGGTCTTGAAGGACAGGGACCTCCCCTAGGAGTAACAGTGGAGTAGTTAGAATGCAGAATGCCATGCCTGACTTGTGTTCCCAAGAAGTAAGGACGAGGGCCCCAGATCTATTCCCCATGTCATCCTGAGCCCATCTGACGGAGGATCAGGCCCTCGATTCCAAGGAAGCTGCCTGGTAGACATATCGTGGGTGTGTACTGAGCACTTGGGGCTGGTTAGGCCTCATATTCCTTCTCCTCTGTCTACGGAGTTCTGAAGCCACGACAACATGTCCTTGGTGTCCTAGTAATCCAGAAACTGATATCTACAGATAAATGCTTAAGTGAACCAAGTGATAAAGACTGTAATAAAAAATCATTCCCTTCGACTTCATTAACAAAGGTTCCGATATTTACTTCTTGGTTTCCCTAGGACAAAACAAAAGGTGATTGTTCTTCAGTTGGTATGACCTATCCCAAGTATAGGATGCTTCCTACTCCTTAATCCTTTCAGGAGATTCTGTGACAGAAATAAATATGGCACAGATGGATTCACTGGTGTCTGGAGCACTCAGTTTCATTGATCAAACTTAGCACAGGGTCTTTGGGTGGTCCAGAGATGAGATTCTGCTCTTCCATGGTACCTATCAATTAACCACATGGCTGAAGAAATTTCAGTCCATGGAGATAGTAGTCTTAGGCATACCAGCCTCACTTTCAGTTCCAGAGAGCCGTCAGGGGCATGTGATATATGCTAGAGGACTTCTGCAGGATAAGTCAGGCTGTGCAGGTGAGACCCAAGCAACTTAATCAGTATAGACAGTAGAGTTTCTGTTCTTAATGTGCACCTTGCACTTAGTGGATACTTGCATTGGCAGGTGAAGAACCCTGGAGCTAGCACTTTCTTCCATCTCTTGCTATGGTTCTTGGTGCTTAGTGTTGTCAATGATCACAGTTCAAAGTTCTGCATTTGACCTTCCTCCTACACATAGCAGGAGAGAGCTCTTTCTGATGACTGTGGATTTTAAGTGCCCTAAAGGAAAGATGGGCTATCATAGGGGTCCAGGAGACACAGAAGAAACATGGTGGCAATGACCTGCCAGAGTCCAAACTGGATGTCACATCGACCTGGAGGCTGCTGGGGATTTTGAGGGATGAAAGTACAGTGGACAAGAAAAATGAGTGCTAAAAACAGAGATGTGCCGTTGGCCTGTAGACCGGAGCAAGAAGGAGGTTGCCAACTGTGATTCTAGTTATACTTTAATTATACACATTAACTCCAAGTACACTTAACAAGTGCCCATCTACGAGATGCTGGTAGAACCCAAGACCTCACCACAAGTGGGCAAAACAAACAGTTGAATAAACTGCAGTTATTAAAGTCAATACTGAATTTAAACAGAAAACTTTAGTAGGTTCTCCAAGCACCTGTTCCCAGTTCTCTTCTCTGGCCAAAAAATAGTAGTTACACTAGCAGCTGATTTTGCTCTGGGAGCTTACAAGGAAATTTAACTTTAATGTTTTATTATAAGAAGTTTATCTATAGCCAGGACTTTTATAATGTTCCAAACTATAAGAAAATGATGAATTTGGATGTTCATGCCATGTGTCATGCTGAGGGCCTTGCTGAAGGCTGAAGACACCTCAGGTGGAAGCTCTCTGGTGGTTCTGACAGGCAGGCAGGGGCCCACAACAGTGCCAGATTCAAAACCCCTTTTGCCATCCCATCTCCCACCCTAAACTTCTGGCAATCACTGCTCTGTTCTTGCCCCTGGGTCTACACTCTTCCCACTGCAGGTAAGCAGAATCCAGACAAACACCGGAGTGTGGCTCTGCTTAGCAAAATGCAGCTGAGAAGCATCTGTGACCTATGTTGTGTCCCTGTTGCTTCTGCACTCAGCTCTCTTGTACAGTGCGCATGGGTCCCCTGCATACTGCACCCCCTGAACATGGCACGCTGTGTGGTTGCTGGAATGCTCATCTGTTCACAGGCATGAAGGACAGCTGGTTGCTTTCCAGCAATTGGCAATTATGACAAAACCACTATAAACACAGAGTAACATAACTTTCTAGTTTCTTTGGGCAAATATCTAAGAAAAGGATTTCAAGGTCACACGAGCAATGTTTTGATTTTATAGGAAACTAAAAACCTATTACTATTAGCAAAATGAGATTTCCTGTTGGTTCACAACCTCACCAGCATTGGAATTGAGTGCTGTGGACTCTGGCAATCCCTGAGGTGTGTAATACTACCTCTTTGTTTAAAAGTTTTTTTTTCTTTGCTGAATTTTAAGGGTCTTTACCTATGATAAGTCCTTTGTCAGAATATATGACTCAGAAATATCTTCTTCCAGTTGGTGGCTTGCTGTTCATTTTCCAAACTGTATCACTCACTAAGCAAAACTTTGAAATTATGATGGTCTATTTTACTTTTTCTTTATGAATCACAATTCTAAAAACTGTGTCAAGATGATACATGTTTTTCTCCTGAATTTCTTCCAGAAGATCTATATTTTAATTGCGTATCAGTGGTTCATCTGGGTGACCTTGAACATGAGCGAAGTGGAGTTTGCTGTTCAGTTGTCGTGTTATCACCAGACTTCCTTTTCTGTCCAAGGTCAGCAGTATATACACACGATCTACTTCTCTTCTGCTCTACCCATCTGTGTCTGTCACCGTCTTGACTACTAGTGTATAGCATGTCTTACAATCTTGCTCTTTTTTAAGCTCTTTTGTCAAATCCAGCTGTTGATATTCATCAACACATAGCCTCCCAATCAAAAACATTCCTTTTCTTTTAAAACCTCTTTCATAGGCATTTCATATTTCCTGCACGTAAGTATTTGATATGTATTTTGTTAGCGGTTCACTGATTTTTGCTTGTTTGTGTTATTACAAAAGCTCGTTCTATTTTCAGAACCGTTTATTGCTAGCACACATAATTGGAAATGAATTAAACTATTTTCTATTTAGGTTTTCAACATAAGATATGGATGGTGTTTACAATAAGAAATCTTTTTTTCTTTTAAAATTTTATTTATTTAAAGAGGATGAGAGAGAGAGAGAGAGAGAGAGAGAGAGAGAACAGAGAAAGCACACTCATCACTCACATCCCCTGTGAGGCCAAAGGACAACTTTCAGAAGTCCATTCTTTCCTTCTACCACGTGGACTCTGGGGACTGAACTCAGGCCACCAGGTTTGTATGCAGGCACCTTTACTCACTGAACCACCTTGCTGGCTCTTTTTTTCCTTTGTAAAATTCTGTCTTTAATTTTGGCATTATTCACTCTTAAAGATTACTTAAGGGAACAAATATGCATTTCAAAAGATAAAACCATTTTGAGAATATTCTATAGACAACAAGACATGTTAGAGCTGTGAAGAGCTGTCTGCCATTACTTACTGGCTGTAGATGCAATTGGTGCAGCACAAACCAGTCCCTGCAATTAACTAGTGATATGACACTGTGAACAGAGCCAAAGTCATGCTACAGAAGAAACACCTCAGGGGCATGAACTGGCCACATCACTATCTTCCTAAGAGGTCAAGTAGAGATATTTGCTGAGTTTAGAAAGGCACGATCATGTCAATTTCCTCTTTGGTAGCACCCAGGAAATGGAATGAATTCATCATGAATAAAGTTTAAAAATATTTATAATGATCTGTACCATGAGAAAAGCCCTATGTTTGAGTGCTCTCCCTTGCTACAGTCCTGCTGATAACTCTACCCAACTTGGTAACCCAGCACTATCCCTAGGGGCATGTGACCCACCCCAACTCCACTGGGCTGCTGTGTATAAGAGAGAGGGAGTCAAGACTTGTATTCTAGTAAAAGTTTCCATTTGGGAGGAGGTACCGAATGAACATTCCAAGTCCCTGAAAAAGAGGAAACTAATGCATGACCCTACTGGGATGTTGTCAAAATGTTCTCATTTTAGGATTCACACTGAAAATGTTTCTCCTAGTTGCAATATGTGGTTATTTAGTCACAATGATATTACCACTACAGTAATGCTTGATATACTTTAATTTATGCTAAAATGAAGAACTTGTTATGTGGGTACCTTGTATTTCTTTTAGGAGGTTTTAGACTGTTAAATTTGACCTCCACGTAACCATGGAACACCCAAGATAACACAACTCACCTAGCACCCCCTAGCAGATGGTTAGCTGAACTGCAGCCTGGTTTGGTAGTGTCTAGTTAGACTAACATGTTTCTTGGGCACCTGAACTAACCAGACTATCAACTATGACCCTGAATTATGACCCTGTGATGGTTCAGAGAGAGCTAGCCATATAGAAAAAATTCTGAAGTTACCATGATTTGTATTTATAAAGGTGAGTTATTCCTTTACCTTGTGTCTTTATAGTTTCTATTTTTTAAAAAAATACGTTTATACATATTTCTTATGTGTAAAAAACACAGCTAATTGCAAACCTCCTCAGGAATGTCTGACCCTTGAGAGCAACCTTGAACCAAGGTCTCTGCATGGCATCAATTTCATGGCCTTCTGAGCAGACTTTTCTCTGCAGCATCTCACACATCAGTGCATGTGAACCTTTCAGGTCAATTTCTGAAACCTGAACTAGAGGCCTGGGAATGCCAAAAAATGTTCACTATGGACTCCAAGGACATGCAGTGGGGACTGCTTTGCTGCACCAAGTAAAGGAGGCTGGTCCTGCAGGCATACTGCTCCCAGGAGGAGCTTCAGCAGTATAGAGGGAGGCGCAGACTTGAAATCTTTTGTTAAATTCATTAAAGTTCCACAATGGTTCAGAATATCTTTAAAATTCTAAGTTTTATGTGTAATATATAGCAGACATATTACAAACATTTGAGAGAATTTTTGCCTCAAACAATGATTCAAAAACATTCATGTTTGGGGCAATGAGTTGGTTCAGGAGGAAAAGGAGCTTGCCACCAGCTTGATGACCTGAGTTGATTCCTCCACATGGTGGAAGGAGAGAACCGACTCTCTCAAGTTGTCCTCTAGTCTCCAACTGTGTGCTAGAGTAAAGGTAACCCCTCATAAATAAGCATAATAAAACAATAATTTTGAAAATATTAGTATTTTCTCATTGCAGGCTGGAACTGTCCCTGGCCAGAGGTTGGCTCTAGGGACGTACCTTGGTGAGGTCCTTGTACAGCTCTGGATACAGAATGGCCATTTCTGGCTTCACATCTTGGTCCAACACTAAAGAGAACACTGGGAACATTGTGTAGATAGTTGCATACCTTAGAAAGCAAGAAGACCAAAGTGAGTGAGTTTGTAAACATCTGTGAGGTGACTATGATTACCCATCTAGAATCAGAGGTAAGAATCAGCTTCAGAAAACAGGACAAAACAAAATTCCCTGAAAACCCTATAAAAACCCTAGTTGGCAACCTAGTACCGAATTCCTGAAACTGGGTGCCAAGTCAGTACAGTAGCATGCTGTAAAAGTCACAAATGCTTGTTGGGATAGGTATTTGCTTAGAAATGGTTCCATTATTCAGCTTTTATTTTTCTGAGATAGGGTCTCACTGCCTAGACTAGCCTAAAACTTGGAACTTAGCCCAAGCAGATGCTAAACTTGTGTTCCTTCTGCCCAGCCTTCTGAGTACTAGGGTAACATGAGACCAGGCCTCCACATCTAGTTTTCTTACTAGATTTTTTAATGCTAAGATCTTTGTTATATGCACAGACCAAAGTACTACTGACACAGACCACTAGCATGCCTCTGCTGCCCAAACATCTATGTCCATTTTAGGGTTACTACTATGTGAATGAACCGGGTAATAAGTAATCTCTGAAGATTGCTTTTCTGGACTCCGTACAATAGCGATCATCCAGGTCGTGTTTGTGTCCATTGGGGCTTTTCTTACTGCTAACCAGCATGTCATGTAGGGACACAGAGTACGCTGCATTAGTTTAACTACTTGTTCACATGTTAAGTATATTTTGGTTATTCTCAGGTTTTAATTATTACAAATAAAAGTGCTATGAACATTCATTGTCTACTTTCTTTTTTTCTGAGATTGGCTCTTACTCTTTATTATATAGCCCACGTCAATCTTTATTCATGGCACTTGTCTTGCCTTGGCCTACCAATGGTAGGACTATAGGCATGCACCATCAAGCTTAGTTTGCCCCAATCTTTTGTGTAATTCATTTCTTTTTTGGGCAATAATGCCACTAATACAGATGATAGTCACATAGTAAAGACATACTTAGTTTAACTTCTTTTAGCCACCTATGACTTAGAGCACACTTTGCTATTATTGTAATAATACCCTGACTGATATTCCACAAAATTCTACCTGAAGTTCCTTGTTATAACCTTTTGTAATAACCTCACTGAGAGACAATATGCCCATCCAGGACTGAGATATGAAGTCTTCCCTTTTTTTCTTAATTGTACCATACTGTGGTCATCATGACTCCCCAAGAGATCCATACTTTCCCTTGCTATCAGTAACTATGACATTTCACATGATTAAGACAAATTCCCCTAAATTCTCTGAGTAAGCCCAGCATTGGACAGATCCTTGAAAGAGGCAGTTGTGTTTTGGAGAGAGGAACAAACTGCAGATGTACCTTCTGCTATAATGGGGATGAAAGGAAAGGAGGCAGGAACTCCAAGGAGGAAGTGGAGGGGTGGTAGCCATCACTGACTGACTTGTGGGCAGGTTAACTTCACAGGAACGTCTTGTTTAACAAAGACCACTATTTCCCAGCGCCTTGCTAAAGTGATTAGGAGTTCTGGCCCCTGTCAGGAGAAAAGGCATCTAGGACACAGGTCAGTGTACAGGTGAGAGACTCTGTCTTGTCTGTCCTCTGTTGTTCAGTAGGAGTTCAATGCTATGGAGAAAGGTGCTGCTGTGAATACAGAGGAGAACAGAACTTAAACCTGTTCACTTTCCTCTGATCCAGGTTCTTTGCTCATGGACATGGTTTTGAGCCCTCTGTCTCCTTTCATAGTGCAGGACAAGTTGACAGACCTTCGCAGAACTGTGCTGAAGCACCAAGATCAGCACCTATGAATTTAAGTTTCTCATGCTCTAGCCACAGGATGGAGTCCTAGTTGAGTGAGTTGACAGGCAGACAATGACAGGGGGTGGTTTCTACTTTGAGTCACAGTTTGATCTAGATAAAACCAGAGGGACAAGGAAAAGAGCAAAATGTGTGCAATTCAGGTGTTGTTCTTCTGCACAATTGCTGGGCAAGGTTTCCTCGCACATGCGCACTACATTTCTGACGTGCTTGTCCCAGATCTGTGAGTTGGCATCTGTGAATTCTAATTTTAAGTGTTGTCAGTGACAAACAGGTCATATCTCGCCAAAAGCTAGGAAGATACTTGAGTACTGTCCCTTGTTTCCTGACTGGTGGCTGGTCCCATTCCCTCATGGTGAAGTCACATTCCTGCCGGGACAGGGGCAGGCCCAGGATGCCTGCAGCTGTGGCCTGTTGGCTTCAACCCCTGCTGATGGCAGTGCTGGCATGTGCCCGCCCCTTGGTTCTGCCCCTCTCATTATGCTACAGGGCCCTTTTACAAAACTTCAGATCTGATGTGATTCCTGACACAAATTATGGCTTCCCCATGAAAACAAAATCTAATGAGAAACTTAGCATAGTCTCAAGAGGCGTAAAGAATACAGGTGTAGTCTCAAATTTCTCCAAGCTCAGCGCTGGATTTCATGTCAGTTTTATTTTTCCTAAATGTTGGTGTGTAAGGAATTACTCAGAATTACCCAGAACATTACCTATTACTCTACATGGTTTTTTCCCCCTTAAAATAGTTCTCCCATACATGAAGCTGTGAGGCACCATGAGCACCAATTTCACTTACCCCACCATGAGAAATCCCTGGTACAGGGGGACGGATGCAAAGTAGAAGACTGAAGAAAACACAGCCTTAGGAGACAGAATGCCACAAGTTAAAAACAGCTGCTATTAAAACTGAAAACAACAACAACCCAAAATTCAGAACACCAAAAACCCTTACATTAATCACCTGGAACCAGACCAGGCAAATCTCTCCCCATCCTAAAGTTTAGGGAACCTTGCAGAAGAGAGGGTGGCAAGATTGTAAGAGTCTAAAGATAGGGAGGACCAATGATATACAAGATACTCCACACAAGTTAGAGCTGCAGCAGCCAGAACTGGACTTTGCCTGCGCAATGGCTGACATGTCAACGACTCCCCAAAGTCTAGCATGGATCACAGGGAGAAGGCTCCAGGCAGTAGGATCCTTAGAGGCAAGGGATTAACAGTCATAATAGAATCCCCACACTAACAGGGAGCCCAAGAAGGGGCTCTGGGCTATGCCACTGAGTCCTTACCCCTCATTAGGGTAAAGGACTCAGAAGGAGGTTTGACATTCACACAAAAGGATGCTCCAGGGGATGGGAGGAAGGAAGGGAGAAGCACTGGGAGAGGGGGAAGAAGAGGGGTGAAAAGAAAGGGGGAAGGGGGAGAGTGCAAGGGGAGACTGGAGAGGAGGGAGGGAGGGAGAGGAGAGGGTACCTATTAAGCTTGTATGATTAGGAAAAAAAAAAATGTAGGAGAAAAAAAAAAACCCAGCTGCTATTGTTCACATTCCCGCCATCTGCATGCTGGCGTGCAGCGGTCCCGGCAAGCCGTGTGGTCACTTCTCATGTAGTGGCATGGCCTCTGGAGAGGTCATCACTTTTTGTGGTACACTGAAGGTTGGTACCTGCATGGTGGAGATGATGAGGCCTCTGTGCATGACAAACTGGCCGAGTGCTGCAGACCGCTTATAGCTGTTCCGCCCGTGGACCATGAGCAGTCTGCCGATGTGTCGAAACTGTGTAATGGAGAAGTCCGCTGCTAGTGAGGCCTGCTTTCCCTCCTAAGGCAGAATCACAAAGCGCCTCTAAGAAACATGTCACACTGCGAATGGCACATTCCAAAGCTGGATTTCAGAACTCAGCCTGAATGAAAAGGCACCAGGAGCATTGACTGACTGCATGACGCCAAGAACTTCATGCAACATGTCTGTTACCACCCACCCACCCCAACCAGTGTAGGTGAGGCCACACAGTATGCTTGCAATCCATTCGCCCGCCCATCTGCACCAGCCAGTGTGGTGAGACAAAGTGGTCCCTGTGGTACACAGGTCCAGACTTTAGGTTGTGGCTTCTGCAGTCCATTGGCAACACAGAAATTAAGGACGCAAAGGGAATACTTCCCAGTGTGCTGACCCAGCATGGTCACAATGTGGGCCTTCTGGATAGGCGAACAGCGGCGGCAGACCACGGCAGGGCACTGGCAGGCCAGCTCTAACCCACCCCAATCCATGGTTTAGGCTTCTTTGAGATGATTTTCTAAACCTGTTATCTCATATTTGACAAAACAATTTGCCTCCTATTTTTCAAGGGTACCATACTTGAAGACAAAATAGAACAAAGTAGCTAAGGAAACAGCCAAAGTCAAGGTGTGCAAAATTTCTAGGTTTTGTTCAGTATATTTTTACTGGGTGACTATCAAGAGCCATAGAGGTTGGTACAAAGACAAACCCCAACCATGGCCCAATTGGAAGGAGAAAGGAACACCTACGTGTCATGTAAAGAAAGGGAGAGAAGCTGAGGTATTATGGGAGATCAAAAAAAGTGTGCTGGAAGATTAATGGCATTAGATCTGGGCAGAGAGGAAGCACTTGCAGGATGCCCCAAACACAAGGAGGATGTTGAGAGGTTTTGACACTAGCGTCCACTGTTTACCACTGTGTCGTAGATGAGTCCGATTATGAAATGAGGGACAGATAAGAGACTGACTGCTGACCGCCCTCCAGGAGAATGTGCTGACAAAGCACACATGTGCTGCATATGACAGGAACATAGACCTACCTTGCCTTCAATGCCAATCCCACAGTCTGCAGCCTGGATCATGCTCACATCATTCCCTCCATCACCTGAGAAGCACAAAGGTGGGAGATTAAATGAAACATTGTCCTTCCTTATGATTTTTTTTCATTTAGCCATTGGGGGCTATTTTTAAAGTTTCTAGCAATGTATACATTAAATTAATCAAATCTTAGAGATGACACATTGACAAGTTGGCTGCTTCTCACATTTCACCTTGGACAGGAAGGTGGTACCACATTATTAAACCTAGCCAAGACTGGTGGGCTTACCTATGGCACAGGTGCGCTTCCCAGTGTGCTGACGCAGCAGGGTCACAATGTGGGCCTTCTGGGTGGGCGAGCAGCGGCAGCAGACCACGGCAGGGCACTGGCAGGCCAGCTCGACAAGTTCGTGCTCGTAGTACCTCAGGCAGACCTGGGAGACAATGCTGTGACTCCACCATCACCTTGTGGTCACTGTCACCGTGTGGCCCTGGACTGAGCAGCAGGTGAGTACAGCTTTGGGCCAGTCTCAGACCTTCTCAATAAGCTTGCATTTCTCAGGTCTCATTTACAACTGCACCCTCCTCACTTTATGGGTATCTTTTCACGGGCCAGAACGGTTGAGTACATAGTTCACAGTCATACAGGAGGAAGAGGACATGACAGAAGGATGAACGATGGCCTCTAGTGGGAAAAAGCACGTAGCTTCCTCTAAGTTAGTGTCCAGTGGGTGAATAATGGCTCGGACAAAGGCCGGGCTGGGGTCAGGGTCTCAGGATACTGTGAGGAGTGGTTGGGTAAATGTAATTGAGAAGATGCATTTCTTTCTCTGGGCTACTTCACAAAAACCTTCTCACTAGACTATGTCCTTAAGTAGGTTTAAACCCCACCTAGACGTGTGACTAATGGAAAGTGTGATTTGATCTATGACATAAGATACTTGAGGCTCTTGAGCTGACAGTTCCAGCTCCTGATTCCCCATCTTGGTCGAAGAAATGAAGAAATGCAGTCTGCTCCCTCCCTAGAAACCTTGGGCTCTTCCTTTATCACGAATAGCAGGCATCAGAAAACCAGATTCTCAAGCCATGCGCCATGGAATGTTACAGTGAGAGAGCACAGATTCCTGGGAATCCAACTGCTGGGTTCATGAGAGGTATGTCCTTTGCCAGAAACTGTGCCAAACTTCCTTCTCCAGCTGTGGGTGCAGGCAGCCCAGTGCCATACTGCTCCTGCCTGTTTGACTAGCAGGACCTGTGGTTCCTGTTGTTCTCTTGTTCTCAGAAGAAAGGAGCCCAAAGCTGTGTTCACAGACTCCCATGGGACCTTTCAGCACTCATCACACACACCATGCTTGACTCTTATGTTTCTTTTGTATTGAATTTTGCATTGCACTTATACAGCTTTTTTTTTAAAAAAAAAAAATTTATTTATTTATTCAATTGTGTGTGCATGTGTGTGTGTGTGTGTGTGTGTGTGTGTGTGTGTGTGTGTGTGTGTAGAACCACGGGCAAATTTGGGAACCTCCATGGACCGCCTCCACCTCCTCCTTGTTTACTCTGCCCCGGGATTCACAGGCTCCGCCCACCAGGACCAGAAACGCAGGCCGCCCTAGCTTCTATACGTGGGGTCTAGGATCCGAACTCAGGACCTTCCGCCTGCAAGGCAGAGGCTTAACCCCTGAGCCACCTCTCCAGCCCCTTACAAAGCTTTTAATATCATATAATATGTATGCTTTTTTTTTTTCTCAGCCACTTACAAGTCTTTTTGGAACATGTTACAATATAAGAAAATATGGTAGCTACCATCTACTTACCATATACTTTAACCAGAGTCATGACAACTATACTGGGAGTTGACAGCAAGGACAGAAGCAGGAAACAAACAGACATCACTGAGACTGAAAAGAACTACACTGCCACTCTACGGGCTCTGGCATTTGGAAACAGCAACAGAGATCATAATAAAAGATCCAAATCCTAAATGTGTTAGAGGAGGAGGGAAAATGGGAAGTATGGGAGACGTAGGCTACTTAAACTACGTGCCTGTGAAACTAGAAATCACGTACATGGAAAGTACAAATAACAAGTCTTGTGGAGATAGAAAATGCTTCTTAAAAGCCTGGGGAAGAAGACATGGTGTCGGCACTACTTGCCAGACCCCATGGACACAGATTGCATATGGTCTCATATATTTTTTGGCTACAGTGCTAAGCATAGTGATAGCCAAAGAACAAGGTGCCCTGCTCAACTCCAGCAAGATCTATGGCACAGCAAAACACAAAATACAACTTGATGGCTTGCCCTCTTTCGACTGTACAGTTTACTATTTCTCAAAGATTTTATGAAATGTTTCAAAGAACTCAGAGAGACAGAACAGTGTAAAAACCAGGGAAGCAATTCTAGCCAACATGGAACCATCCTCACTCCTCTTCCAGAAAGCTATGAAGAGTCACATAATGTCCCAATACTACAAGAGTCAAAACAACAATCAAGTTTTTATACTAGCTCCCTCCTGAATCTAGGCTGGCTAGCCACAATGCTCAACCAAAATAAAATATAACTGCAATGATGTTCTGGGCATCTAAGGCGGACTGTAAGCAGTCTCACCTCCCTGGCACAATGCTGTGGAGAATGATGGTATGTGAGGTGTAGATGCTCAGTGCAGCCCTGTGCAGAAGATGTGTGGAAAGAGGCACCCAGCCAAATGTGGCACAGCCAACGCAATCTAGTGCCAGACAAGCAGGAAGCAAGGAATGAAGCTGCCCCAGCCCTCAGCACCAAGACCTTGTTTGTCTCCAGGGAAGCCTCTTGGGCATTTCCTGCAGTCCTTTGTAGGCTTTACCCCATTATTGTATGTTCTAGGAATGTGAAGAAGCCAGTGGTTGACTAAAGAGCCCCTGCCTTCCACCTCAGCAGTCACATGGCACTACATGCATACACCTGGAAACAGTGCTTGGATAAACTCAAAAAATGTTATGGGTCCAACTGTTAGCACTGATGAAGGGTGGTGCTATTAAGAATGACCAGGGGACCACTGAAGTCAACAGTCTCTAAATAAAAAGAGACAGGATCACCAAGCCAGCTAGTTCAACATTCAGAACTGCTCATCAGTGACAGAGTACAGGCCAGTGGGGATGAGGATTAGCATGCTTTACTTGAGAAACCCTGATCCACTGGCCTGAAAAGACAGACAGACACCCACTTGGTCAAACAGCAGTCTTAGGAAACGGATGAATATAGAGAGATGGACAGACAGTGTATAGTGTGTTATGGCCTAATCCTACCTCGGGAATCAGAGAGATGTACAGAAATGCATAAGGTTTGCAAGGAGACACACAGACAAGTGTGTACACATGTATACACACACACACACTTACTCACTTAGCTGAGAACCAGTCTTACCTCTAGGGAGTCCCCAGATATGACCAATGCACAATCGTGCTTCCTTCGAAATGCATTCAGTTCCAAATGGGCCTCTCCCCGAGTAGTTACCTTCATTAGAGAAAGAAAACAAAGACATCAAGAATGAGAACATTTTCTGAAACAGAGGCACAGACCAGCAGGGCATTATCGGAGGGATCAGAGGATCCTTCAGACACAGCACTCAGAACCTAGAGGTGCTTCACATCTGAGGATAAGCCAGGACCCGTAGGAAGGCCCTTGAAAACTCTGTACTGCTCCACAAGTACCTACATGTCTAGTAGAGACTGTTTTCTGATTTGTAGCCATAAAGCAAGACAGGTAGACTGAAGAGAACAATAAAGGCACCACTTCATACAACGTACAGGAAAGGAACCTAGTAGAGTTTGTGAGAACTACTGCTGCTGTGAGGACATTCCTCTGAGACACAGTGAAATGACTAAGAATTTTACAGGACTTTATATCATGCTGATGATTTAATAAAGCGACAGGCAGGTAGGCGAGTACAGTGAGTAATGTTGTTGAAGATCACTAACTTATAGCATCGTAACAGCTGAAAAAGTTATACCAGAGCCCAAGAAATCGAGCTGTTCACCAAACATCAGATAAGACAAAATTATGTAAAGGGGCTTATTTAAACGTCTCTTTTCATAATATACAATGCAAAACACTTTTACAAAATTATTGCTGGCATCTCTACTATGGATTTCTACCCATCCCATTAAATTTTGCTTGCTAGCTGAAAGATTAAGCAGTATAAAAGGGTAAGATCAAGCCATAATCTTGAAATATTAATTTTAAGAGTGGAAACATGTCAGAAACTAGTGCACTGGTTTCTGAAATACTTTCTGTGATAATTTTATGGGTCATAAAAGAAATGATATGGGAATAGAATAAATTGAAAGTTTCATATGGTCTAAATTAATCTCAGACTCATCTTTAAGTAGGTAGATTTTATTGTGAAAATTTTAATTTGTGGTGCTATAACTCTGAAAAGTCAACAGAAATTGATCGGAAGTTTTATCAGAAGCATTAATAATTTAATTGCAAATACTAGTCTTCAGGGCCTAATTTGCGATTCTGATGCTTCAAAATAAAACACATTTACATGGAAATGACACTGAAATAACCATTCTGTAGGTGCAAGCACTTCATTCAGACGGCCACAGACACATGGTGTCTGCTTGCCCAGCATCAATCAAGACCCAAAGAACTTCTATTTCTTGTTTAAGTTAAATTCAGTCATAACTAATATTACAGTAAACACATAAACTCAGTTCCTTCCTTCACTTTCGTGCATAGGCTATATCTGAAATGGCATCAGGCAAGCTAAGTGTTCCTGCTTTGTGCCTGTTTTCTGGAAGCAGCCTCTGCACCACTGTACAGCTAATAGAAAATGTATTTAAAAGGCCAACATATATTTTCATAAACTGAAGTAGAAACCATTCATGTATAGTTAGAGATAGGTAGTAATAACAGTAATGCTAACTGTACAGCAAAAAAATGCCCCAAATATGGCTTGTTTACTATCAAAAAGTCTTTCAAAATCATGTTTAAAATAACAAAAACATTTATTTAAATATTTTTTTTTTTACAAATTGAGTCCTAATTTATTTTTAAAAATATATTTACCAGTTATAAAACTTAGGTGCAATACAAAACAGAAACTGATGATAATTTAGAAACATACTCACTGGTCTGAACACGTGAACGTCCTGTGTTCTGGACACCAAATGTGAACTTTTGGCAATGCAAGTAGCTGTCTCAAGTTTATCGCCTGTCAGCATCCAAATCTATGAAACAATTTAAACTGGAGAATTTCTATATACAATTATAATTCCATTTTTCTTATAGATTACGTATGCCCATATGAAATTGTCAAAAAGGATTATATCTTTTTGTGGAAAGACATTTGTATACTCATGTGCACAGGATTATCACAGCCAGGAAAAGGTGAAGCCATCCCAAGGGTACATGGGCAGACATTGGGTAAATGAAATGTGGTCTCTCTGTACAGGGGCGCACCCCTGAGCCTTGGCGAGAGAGAGAGATTCTAACATATAGAGTGTCCTTGAGGATGTCCTGCTGGGTGACTTTAGCCAGACACAAAAGGACACATACTGCAGAATAACTTATATGAGGTGTTGTGAGAAGTCAGATTCAAAGGGACAGGAGTGAAATGGTCCAAGGGCAAAGAAAGGCACAGGCGTTTGATCAGGAAAATGTCCCAGCTGTGCTTCCTGAGCAGTATGTTGCCGGGCACTTAGTCAGTCTCATCATCTTAGGTGCAGTAAAGCTCATGCAAGAGTGGTGAGTAATAAGGAACTAGAAAATATTAAAATATTAAGGCATTTAATATACAACAAGATATATTACTTAGATTTCATAGAAAGTAAAAAATTCGCGGCAATAATCTCATCATTGGAATTTCTTATATTTTGTATGTATTTTTAGAAGCAGGAAGGAAACAAAAATTCAAGTTGGACATTGCTTCTCCAAGTGGCACCGTCAGCTGTCTGAAGACTTGGGCTCTGTGCTACTCAGCACACTTACATTGGCTTCATTGAACCTAAGACATGATGAGACAGAAGAGAAATGAGCAGACTGTGGACAGCGAGCAGGGACATGCACCTGCCCAGTGGCCTGCAGGAAAAACTACCCAAGAAACTAACTCCAATGGGAATGTGCTGAACATTGCTGCTTATGACAGGAACATCAGATGTCTTGTAACACTGTTCTAACTGCCAGCCCACAGCTGGGAAGCTAGGAACTGTACGGGAAAGGAAAGCACTCAGAAAGGGCAGTTTCTTGAGAGTCTGTATATCTAGTGGCTGCAAAGAGCCAGGGAAAAAAGCACTTTTGAATCTGCACCCACATGGCTCTATGTCCCTGGAGGAAGGATTCTGGTGCTGCATCTGGCTGGTCAGGAGTGGGACAGCAACTTATTATTGTATGCCCCCTGGACTTCTGCATCTGTGACAATGTGCACATATAGCTTCAATAACACAACTGCACTAAATAGAGAACATAACTTTCTAAAGGGGACTAACCACCATTGGTTTCTGTCCTCAGAAGCTCTAGAATAAAAGGCTATACATGCAGGATTCAGCATCAAGTGAAACCACAGCCCAAATGAGCTTGGACTTCTCCTACATTGACTTCCTAACAGAAGGAATGTCCCTGCAGTGTGGTGCTGACAGATGAATGCACACATCACTGAGTGAGTAAGGTGCAGGGAGCAAACTACTGAAGGAAGACAGTCTTGATGGTAAAGGTTTTTGACAGGGAGACGGGAAATGACCAAATGATAAGAAGGACACGTGCTAGACCACAAGCTGGGCACACTTGGCAAGAGCTCATGGGCCTCAAAGCTATCGTCAGCAAATACACGTGTAATGGGAGGACAGGAGCAAGTCTTGCTTTAGAAAGGCTATCCTGTTTCAAAAGTGGATAGCGAATGTGCAAGGCTGGGCTGAGAGAAGTCGGAAATCAGGGATGGTATGGACACTGGAGGTGCAATGGTGGAAGACATTGAGGAAGACGCTACGTTCTGTCACACCCCATGGATCATCATGGAACAACACTTCAAAGAAAAAAGCAGCCTTGGCAGTTAAGATCACAGGTTGTACCTTGATCCCAGCATTTCGCAGCATCTCCAATGTGGGCCTCACATCAGCCTGTAGCTGGTCCTCCACCCCAGTGAGGCATAAGAGCTCCATCTCTCTCTCCAGACTCTCTACCACTGCAGCTACTTTCAGTGTCCGGTCGTGGATGCTCAATTTGGCTTGGCTGTACCGGCTCTGTGGATGAAGAGACAGGTCTACGCATGTATACATATATGCTCCCTGTGTGCTCCATGGACTGAATGGACTCTGAAGACAGAGGGAACATGCTGTATACATGCTCTGCGTGGGCATCGTGTTTATTTACAATCATCTACTACATGAAAATTTGTAATATAGATCGAACATTCCTTAACCTCCTTAAATACTGTAAGATTAGATACATTTTGAGCACTGACATCACATTTAAACATTTTGGATTTTGTGGGTATGAATACCACATCAACACAGCTTACACAAATATTCACAAATTCAAACAGCCACAAAGTCTGATGCATCCCACCTCAGGGAGGGACGAGAGAAGTTTAACCTATACTGGACACAGATTTTTCAGGGATACAGGCCTCACAGCTGCAGTCAGAAAACACAGTCCCCACAGGGAAAGTGAGCCTGAGAATTTGGGGACTGAACTTGCTTACCTCAAAGTCCTGATACTGCTCTTCTGTTAGGGTCTTCTTGGCCACCACGAGGGTCCGCAGACCCTCTCTTGCCATGTTTCCACACTGGAAGAAAAGGGGCTGAGTCATTCCCAGAGTTCAGAAGAAGCAGGTGACAGGCAGGGAACTGCAGAGGACACAGGCAGGCTACTGTTCTCCACTCACCTCCCTCTGTGCACGTACAGACACTATAAGGGGCATGTACTTCACATATTGTGACGTATTGCAGACAGTCTCCAGCAGTGAAGAGGTACACACAAAGCAGTTAGAGGTGCTAAAACAAGAATATTTACTCTTATAAACCCTACCTACCACTGTATCTCAACCTACAGGCCTCTACCATCACTGTCTTCTCCCCAAGTGGGAGAGGAAAAGACTTGCTTATTGTTCTGAAGGCAAAGCACCTTCCAGCACGTAGCAGCCTCTTCCTTAAAGTCCACCAGACTTGAAGATGGACACTAGGCTTTGAGTTGTAGGAAGTAAAACAAAATGCAGATGATGGAGTTGGGAGAGTCTTAGGGGAGTAGCAAAGGTCTCCCCAGGGTGAAGGTACAGGAGTGAAGGGTGGAGGGTAGAAGGTGAGGATTGGAGAGTGGAGAGGGGATTTAGCTTAATGACAGAGACATAACCACCTCTGTGGATTTGTAAAGTATCCCACGGATGTCCAGCAGTACAACATGCATTCTCTTGCTGTGCTCCTAACTTCTAGCTGGGGCTAAGTAAGGTTAGTTGTACACATTACGAGAGTAGTGTTCCAACTAGAAGAGAAACTCAACAGTTGAAGCTTGGGGGGGAAGGTGCAGATTTTCAGGTAAAAAGTGGTTGTAACCCAGGCACACCTGTTTAAAGATAGCTGGCAAGTTCTCCCAAAAATATAAACTGCATGCCCCAGTGACATCAATTCCACTTCTAGAAATGTGGTCTAGACCTGTACGCAAGCACAGTGCTTCCAACAAAGTGCTATAGTGTGGGGAGGGGTCAGGCCCTAAGAAGATGAAATCAAAAGTACATATGTGAATTACTACCCCACTGTTTTGCTTTTTTTTTAAATTAAAGCAAAAGATTTTCAGGCTATAAGAGTATTATAACAAAGATACTGGTGAAGGGGCAAAGATTTATCTAGGGAAGAAAATACAATGTTGAGAAAACAAATGCACATAGGATTTTTAATGAAGTTATCTTTCTGAAAAACAATCTGACATTATCTGTCTGTTGCAAGACATTTATTGATTTGACCTCATAAAGCTAAATAAATTAAACAAGTATTTTACAATTAATTGCATGTCATTATGACCAAAAGTAATTTTTATGGCATTCTACTAGGTCTTCAGGGAGTCTAATTTATTCATGTCTCTGATTAAATCAAAGTGCCCTGAAGGAGATATTGATTCATATTGCCAAGACCACAGTGAGCACTGGGTGTGGCTGCTGTGCTGACAGATCTTGTTTGAGATCTAATGATGGGACAAGAAACCTAGGTACCAACATCATATGACCCGGGAAGCGAGGGCCTGGCACGATCCAAGCGGTTTGACTTATACTTTGAAACACACTACAGGCCAATACATAAACTCAGCAATAAATAGAACAACCTCATGAAACTAACTAAAATTGCATTTGTCTAGGAAGTTTAATACAATATTACTTACACAAGTCTGCATTAGATTAAAATTCTAATTAAACTCTCCTTGCATATATTTAGGACATAAAATGGACATACTGAAGTCTAACTGGTTATGTATCTAACTTAACTTTAGAATTCTCAGGTCAACAAGTATTAACAATACACTCTCAAAGGACTTGCGGTACATTATCTGCTGCTCTATACCCTAAACAAAATGGTAGTTATTTTTATGTAATTTTTAAATTTTATACATTTTAATGCAATTATTTACTCTGTGTGTGGGGGTGTGTGCGCATGCGCGTGTGTGTACAGTGCATGTGTGCACAGCACATGTGTACAGGTCAGGTACAACTTGTGGATTCAGTTCTCTCCTTTCGTCATGTGGGTTTTAGGATCAAAGTCAGTAATTATCAGGCCTGGCAGCTGCACCTTTGTCTACTGAGTTTCTGGTTGACTCTAACGTTTTTATAATTAGCCAGGATTCTTATCCTTTCTTCTTTACTAAACTGAAAGAACCATAGTGTTTAAAATAATTTAGAAAAATAACGTATGTCTTGTAGTCAGTCAGTATCTGGCTTGTTATTTTTATAGCATGATTTATTCCCATGGTATACTAGTGTCTATACTACTTTCCATCACCTGCTTACGAAGTTTCATGAAGGTATCTTGTGATGCTGAGAATAACTTACTTACCTCCTCTTCCAGCCAATCATTATATTGGACAATTGTAGACATTGCAACATCAGCGCCTTTCATGTAAAACGTGATTTCTGCTGTAGATTCATCCTAAGGTGAAAATAAACACAGCGACAGTTGACTGCATCAAAACAAAATTTCCCTTAAATGCCAGTACGGCAAGAACCAAGGTCCCTGAGTACCAGTATGCTGGGCTTTGACCTTTGAAATAGATTCGGGCTGTAATGTGAGCATTAATTCTCTCAAATTTCCAAACTGAGAAGAATTGCTCTACTACTAACCAAACTTCCAAGATACACTTTGTAGATACACTTTAATAATAGAGCAAGGTATTAGCAACTCTGTGGTCGAGTCATTATTAAACTGTTCAACACTTAAAAAATTAGTAACATCCTTTATTTATGCTACTATAAAATAATTATTTTGCCAGAAACTTTATGTCATTAACCATCACATTAGTTTCTCGGTTTATAAGTGATTAGTTTAGCTACTTTTTTTTTTTTTCTTAAAGAAATTACATGAAACATAAAGCAACTGAGTAAATACTTGATTTTAACTTTTAGGGGGGAATTTTTGTGTCTCCTCTGAAAGGCTGGAAAAGAAATGATTACAGCAATCTGTGTGGCACTCCCGTAGTGTCTGGAGTGCAGCTGGGAGCCATGGCATACCCGGACAATGATGCCCATCCTCTTGCTCTCAGAAGTGAAGGGGAACACCTGGAGGATGCAGAAGGTCAGGACCTGGCCACCAGGAGTCTTCAGCTGCATAGAGGCAAGATCTCTGTTGACCAGAGTGAGCCCGACGCTGTCTGTCCACCGCACAAGCGCCACCTGAGGAGACCACAATGTGTAAGGGATACCTGCCTTGAAGAGACATAGTACTTAGGCAGCAGTGAGCATGCCCAAGACCCAACAGATGCAGATCAACTCGTAGTGTAAGAGCTTTTCATTTGTCATATTACTTTTGAATGGCACTTTTATAGGTGAAACAAGCTTTTTTTTTTTTTTTTTTTTTTTTTTAAATAGATCATAATGCATTATGCACCACTTACTCCCAAGGGAGTCCCATGACTTGTCCCGATTTTCCCACCAAGATTCTACAGGCTCCTGAAAGGAGTCAACAGTTTTGCATCCTGGGTATATGGACTTTCCTCTAACAAAGCAGATAAGCAATGGCTGCAAATGCTAAAAAGACGAGAGCAAGTGGGTGGCCAGCCTGGGCTTGGGGTCAAGCCTGCCTGTGACACTCAGCAGTGTCCAACTGTGGTTCTTTTCTGTAATGTGAGAATCATACTTGCAACCTGTTCTAAAACTAAATGACGTAAACAAATTCCCTGGCAAATACAGATATTTAAAATAAGAGTTATTCACAGTTGTAAAATTTAAAATTGGTTAAGTGGAAAAATGCATTTTACGCTAATACTAAACAGTATATAGAAAACAAGTTTGTTTTAAAGCAACCTTATCACAGGAAAGTTAAACTAAAGGAATGCCACCACGAAACCTACGTGACTAGGAATGCCACAGCTCAGTAAGGTGACGACTTCCTTCAGCGGTCTTGAAAACAGGCTGCTGTCCAACAGGGGAGACTCTGCCTCCTGCCAAGAGTGCATGAGCCTTGCTGATCCAAAGACCCTCTCACAGTAGCATGAGCTCATCCATTTGGAAGTTTCACCACATCCTGTACTTTCAGAATTTTACCTTTGGGCTGTGGGAACTCAAATAATTTCAATAATACTTCAAATCCTATATTGTGTCAGATGATTATGAATTCAATTTTAATGTCCTGTGAAATTCTTGGCAGGTTATATGTATACCTTCAGAAACACTATTACAGCAAAATTCCCAGTCAGGGCTCTGAAATTTATACATGTGGCCACAGCCTCTTAAACCTGTTTCCTCACCTGAACAATGCCCATGTTCAAGGTGACCCCGAAGATCTGATGAAGGTAAAAACTAGAAGTGTCGCCTGTAGGATGCTCAGCATATTCAATTACCAATTAGATGTGAGGGTTTGATCCTTGTACACTGGCATTTTGGTGGTCTCTTAGGCAGGTGAAGAACATAACCCGTAGCTTAGCAACTTCCCACAAACCCAACTGCAGAACACTGTCAAAAGAAGGGAGAGCTGTTTCTTCACCTTTAATGCTGGAGATCTCCGTGTACAGCAAGCACAGCAGGAAGTGCCAGGGCAATGGAGGTGAAACACTCAGGTGTTCTCTAGGACAGAGGCTTATGGGAAGGAACACAGAGGGGACTGAAGCACCAGCGTCCAGTGCCCTGCTGCAGAGGGCAACGGGTCCTACCTGGACTGTGGGGTAGGGCTGAGACAGACAGGAAACCCGCAGCAGTACCATGCCTTCTACACAGCCTTTTCCTAGAATGCTTGTGCATTTCTCTGACATACCTTAAAGTCTCAAAGAAGAGAACTTGAAAAGACTGAGTGTTGTTTTTGATGATAAATACGATGCAGATTCAGGTAATTTTAAGGAACTAGTTATGAATTATATGCAATTAATGAATCAAGGGAACAACTCTTTTATACAAACTCTTTGATGCCTTTAAAAAAGTTTACATGGTGGAACTAGCCAATGATAAATGGAATGATTTTAGAAAATTGAGAGTGAAATTACCAGGAAGGAGGAGTCAAGACTGCAATTCTATTTGGCAACAGAAGCTGGCCATTGCCTACCCTCTTTTCTCTGCCTTCGGGTGAGGGGTTCCTGATCCCACTCCCATCTTGGCTGCTGGGCAAAATTCAAAGTCCTGCTTTCTAAATAGCAATGAACAAACTTATTTAAAAATACAAATTTCATTTAAATTAACAAACAATACAGATAGCTGATACCAGAATGCTAAGAAAAGAGAATTAACTATATAGAATTATCTTGTTGTGAACAACACTAAGAAATTAAACAAATACTTTCATATCTAGAAGAAAAACTGTATGGGTCTGTGTAATCCACATTGCAGGTGAGGCCAGGCATCTGTGTTCCCTTGCCTAGCATCTGACATAATGCAGGTCAAAGGCAGAGGAAGCTTTCAAGCCCAGCCTATAGTACTTACAGGAATTATACTCTAGGAAAACACTCAAACTTGATCCTTTCTGCTTAAAATCTGGGACTAGAAAATTAAAATGAATCTTTACAAAGGTAATACCTCTTAGTAACTAAAAGTTATCAGCAAAGTGTACACTGTACTGAGGAGACTAGAATACAAAAATTAGTAAAAATTATTAAGAAATGATAGACCAGCCAGCCAGGATAAATCCAAGGCCTTGGTCTTTTGCTACACTGAACAGACCAGACCTTACTTAAGGTACCATGCTTGATGCTGCTGTATTTTAACAGTACGCACACATTGTTGTAGAGATACCCAGAAATTTACCTCATTAACTTGAGGCTCCCTCAGAAAATAAATGAGACCAGCAAAATACGACTACTTCTTCATTTTGATGGTCTCAGTAGGATCTTGATGCGCTCTTCCCAGAAGACAAATCACAGACACAGTAATGTAATGTTTAATGCTTGTCAAATACTGTGAGAAGCTGCTCTCTGGCAATCCTTTGCTTGTGACTTCCGGTTTTGTAAGGAAGCAGAGAAGCACTTATTCTCTAAGTCTCCAAGAAGGCTACCCTGTCACTGGGGCAGGGGCTCATCATCTCTAGCCAGCACAGGGACAGACGGGCAGAACTCTTTTCCTGCAGGTGGACCTGCCTGACTGCATCTGTGAGAATACCAGAGCTTTCAAGCCCCAAGGCACAGGGCAATCTGTCATACAGCAACAGCAACTAGTGGTCTTGGCTGATAGGATGGTTGCTAAATGCTAAACAGTGCGCCACAGCAGACCTAGAAATAGAATTCTTACTAGAATCTCCAACATTAGAAGAGCATGAAATGTACCAAGAGCGTAAAACTATCTGCTGATGAGATAGCATGTAATCCACAGCACTGAAGAATGTAGATGCCAACAGACTGATTCCATCTAGAGGGGAGTCTAACATCTGACTGCAGCACCCTTTCTACACAAGACAACATCTCCACACTCTGCAAATGATCCAATATGCCAAGGTTAATTTTCAATTTATGCTGTGAAAGGTTACTATTACAGCGTGACCCGTAAATTGCATCTTTCCGTGAACACCCTCTCATCTTATGGTGTCCCACTGCAGTCAGGATCAGGCTTTCTATATTTGGTGACTCACATCTGTTTATTATTTAGTTTATGCTTGGTTTCACAGCCTCTTTGACTTAGTAGCTTATAACAAAAATTAGCTACTTACTTATAACAAAGTTTAGCTACTTACACCTCATCCAGCATTCCATCTAAGTGGTTTAATCACCCTGAGGATTAGCTCTTTGTACTCAGCCAATTAAACAAAAGAGTTCTTAACTTTCCCATAGGACGGATACTTTACTGTTCAGAAGTAACTTGCTTGGCTTTGGGTAGAATTCTTTTGATAATATAAAATTAAATATTTCTGGATTAGACCGATAAACAAGTGACTATAGACTGCTGTGAATTCAGGCTAAATGTTCAGTGTGACTCAGAAACTTCTTGGTGCCATTACCCAGCAGCTCTGCAGCTCTAGTTCTGGCTCTGGGCTGAGCTTGGATCTCTCATCTCAGGGACAGGAGCAGAGCTGCTAGGGGACTGGATAGTGAAGGAAACTTCTAGCAAATTCCCTCTGTATAGTTGAAATAGATCAGTGATGCTCTTTTTAGAAGAACTTATATATGGTGACATTAAATACAGAAATGAAAGCAAAGAAATTCTGTGGCATGGACAACTGGTTTCTATTTTTTCCCTACAGTTTTAAACAATTAAGAAATATATACTTTTGGGACTGGGGGATATGAGTCAGTGGTAGAATGCATGCCCTGCACCTAAATAGATAAATAAGATATTCATCTTCTCCAAAGCAGGTTATCATGTTATGAAGAAACAGCATTAACAGACTAGTTATATGTTTTAGGGGCTGTAGTTCTCCTCTTACACTTTTCTACTTGTGATACTTAAATAATGTTAAAGGTGGAAACCACCCACAGCTCAATTGGAAACATGGCTGATTCTAGGACTGGAGTAGAAAATATGCACAATGTGACTATATCAACATGCTCTGCAGAATCAAGGCAATGCTCAAAAAAACAGCAGCCCTGTGTTACAACCCAAAGGATGAAATATGTACCCATGAATATATAGCGAGAAGTAATGGGTGAT
The DNA here is from genome assembly GCA_023101885.1 of Typhlomys cinereus. NCBI lineage: Eukaryota > Metazoa > Chordata > Mammalia > Rodentia > Platacanthomyidae > Typhlomys > Typhlomys cinereus. The sequence continues at coordinate 2,427,202 of JALPQD010000322.1, forward strand.
TAAATCACTGAAAGAAGGGGCAAGATTTATACAGAAGGGTACTTTATGCAAACACTTGCCCTTAAAGAGGAAAATATATTCCCCACTTTTTGGACAAAAGTTGTACAGTGTTAAAGGGAGAACTGAAAGGGTAACATCCAGTGGACACTTGGCAATCACACTGAGGCTAGACCATAAAGGTAACATCAGCAGTGTTGTTGGATACATGGACTTTACTATGACTATAACAAGAAAGGCACTATACCTCTGTGCTCTTCTTCCCCAACCATTAGTCTTACCTACTCATGACAAAAATCAACAGAATCATCTAGTTCCCAACTTAGTAATATTTAAAAGTGCCAAGGTCATCAAAGACAAGGAAAGTAAGACACTGTCCCAACCAAAAGGCACTTGAGACATGACAATCACGATGTTAGTCCTTGAGAGAAAGAAGATTGCATGTAAAAATGAAGGATATTTGATTAAGTTTAAATAATATGCTACCTGCCATTTGCTCAGATTTTTCTGAGGATTTCAGAGATACAATATGTGTTCACCTTATAGAAAATAAATATTCAGAATCTTCTAAAACATTTTTGTTCTCTTTGTGATTATTTTGTAACAATGGCTTAATTGTTCTCCTTTCTGTGATGTGACATGTGGCATTGATTCCACAGTCTTTGTATGTAAAAGGCCCCTGAGTCACCATGCATTACTGTGGCTTAGATCTCAGTGTGGTTATTTGATAACATCTCCCAGTAGAACAGGGGGAAAATCTCAGGGGTGTAGTCCTCAAAAGCTTGTGACAGATACTGTTAAAACAGGAAGGAAAGGTGTTTCCTAAGTACAGCTTTTATAATGACCAGTTGCGGGTATTAGGGTAAAAGCCTAGGCCCTTAGCTCCTGTTTTTCAGACAGAGCCAGACAGGACCATGGTACTGATGCCTCCGAAGTGCAAAGAGGAAATACACCTACATACATGGTTTACTCAAGTGTGAATTAAGAGGGTGTTCTACAAATAACATGGTCTGCCCCTAGATATGCTGCACGTGTTGCATGTGTCTCAATGGCTAGCAGAGACCGTGACTATGCTCAGTGTTCTGATCCTGACATGCCACAATGGTTGTTCCTGATTTCTAACATCCAAATGCTAACAGCATGAGTGGCCTCCCATGGCGGGGCTCTGTGAGCTCTGCCCACATGGACAGCCTCCTGTGGAGGTTCCAGGCACTTACAATGTGGGCTCACTCATGGTGGGCTTGCTCCTAGGAGACTGACAAAATACCCACTCTTTAGCTTTGTTATGGGTCCTTAACCATATGGATCTGGAAGCTCTGTCATACAGCTATCTATGTTTTTTCTCATAGTTCACATATTACTTTATATTATAGTCCAGGTTTTTTTTTTCTTAGACAACATAAAGGTAATGAGGGATGTCCAGAAGAAATGGGAGGGAGTATGGGATAGATATGACAAAATATCCATACATGGGTGACTGTCAATAAATAAATAAGTAAGCAAGTTATAAACAGAAATGAGAGAAGCAATAATCATGGTTCCAATTTTTCCAAAGTGTGAGGCCCTCAGGTTCAGGAAGAAGAGAGGAGCTGGGGATGAAGCCAGGGCCATGTGCAGGCTAACAAGTGCTCTATCACTGAGTGGTAACTCAGCCAGTTCCTGGTTCTTTCAGACTCTACCACAGATGCAGAAGCAACCAAAGAATATGCCTATCAATTGGACATTAACCAAACAGGTGAATCTTTGAGACTCTTTTTGGTGGCATCATCTGGCTTTATTTAAGGTAATTTTGTAGGTAATAAGATAAAACCTTAGGAAAGGATTACTAAATATTTGTGTGTATCCATTAGGTGAAATTAGTTGTTACCTGGCAATATAACAAAAATAGCTTCTGAGATACTTTTTTCTTAAATATAAATGATATCACACAGTTTAAAAATATTAGTGTATTTGTATTTCAAATGACTACTTTTGTGATTAACTTTTAGAAATCTCTAATACATAATGTGAATACTGATAATAATTAAAGGTAAAAAAAGTAATTAAAATGTGAATGTAAAAAATATAGGCCTGGATATATTTCCTCCATAGGCCACTTAGCGACCACTACACAGACCTGGCATATTAGTGTGGCTCCAAGCTGAGTAATCAGGGCAGGCAAGTATGTCCCAGAGCTGTACCACACGGGGGATAGAAAACATGAGAGGTTTTATCAGCCCTTTTCTCTGTGATGTGATTGTATTATCCAGAATTTCTGCACCACTATTCTTGAAAAGCTGGCAGAAATTTCCTTCATCCTATTAGCAATTACGCAAAACAGCTGCCAGCTGTACTCCAAGGGTACATTCTTCATCATGTACTTTATAAATCATAATTTAACCATTGACATTTCATCATTCCTGATTGTGGTTATTACAATCATTGTTATAATTTAATAGAATTATTAGCTTAAAATGCAATTTGATCATCTGGAAAAACTGCTAATCAATATTCACAGACAGGCTGTGTAATATTTATTCTCTATTGGTCTTGAAGGTCACAGAGTGAAGCCTGTGTCACTGACAATGATTTGCTTCTCACAAATACACTGACAAATACCACAATTAGTCTTGCTTCAATAGACACACACAATAAAATGAATTAAAAAATACAGCACTCCACATCCATTAGTACTCACTTCTGTAAATTCAATGGCAATACTATTAAGGATGTAACATTCCTCTATTTTTAAATAATCCACTTGTGATTTGTCATTAATTCCAGCTGATTCTTGCACATAAATGGCAAAGGAAGGCAGTGATAGCTACATCTTAAAATTAATATTTAAACACAGGACTTACTGATGTGAGGAACTGTAGCCTCACAGGGGAAGGATGCTACTAATAAACAGCTAGTATTTAGGAATAAGCACCATTACAAATCAAAGCCAATCAATCTTGCCAATCATAAGCAGCAAGGTCATGTTGGGCCCTGACCATTGCAGTGATGACCTCTGCACTCGAAGCCTGAGCATCTGTTGTTTTATGGGCTGCTCATGATCTGAGTTACTGCAGTGCTGGCTCCCTGCCACTGGACATATAGCCAAACAACGAAGCGGCTGGATTTTCATTATGTGAAGGAATCTCCACAGTTCAGTTGAGTTTGCTATGCTGAACCTGTAGAGACAAACGACAGGAAAGCACAACTTCCTCTTTCCTTAGAGAAAATGAAACTATGATCACTGATCATAAGAAACACTGACTGGGTCGTACGTAGCTCCACCTCATGTATTCATGTATTCACAAGTTCCTGATATCTGTGTCTCACAGGACCATTGTGGATTCAGAATTAATATCCTTAGTATGCTGTGTGCACCTGTACATGCGCATGGGTTGGTAAAGAAAAAGAGTCTTTCTGTTTTCAAGAAAAGGAAAATCAAGACTATTCATACTAAAGTGGCAGCAGGGACAATCATATTCTTCCTGAGATACCACAGAGCATGAGATGATGAGGATTACCGGACAGTGTGATATACAAACACGGGAACCCTCTACTTAATAAATTCTTACTAAGAAATACATGATGTAGAGCCATGAGAGCTGTAAGAAGCTGTTGGTAAAGCTGCATAAAACTAAGTGATTCTCTTCAGTGATAATGCTGCTTCTTAACCATGTATATTGTGATAGGTCAACACTGAGGTTAAACAGAAAACATCACTGAACCATTTCCCTAAAAAAAGCTCCAGGGTGCAATATTCTGAGCACTTTATTCAATAAAAAATGCTCTTACAATGGTGCTTTGGTGATTGGGAAACACTGCCATCATCTGTCAGCGTAATGGCAGCAGAGTTCAATATCTAAACTACGGGCTGCTTGGATGACTGTTGAGGCTTTAGGCTCTACACACAGAACATCAATACTCCTCGCTCTTTAAAACTATGATGAAACCCATTGTTTTCATTCTCAGATTTAAAATACGTTATAGAAATTTTTTATACATTATTTAATGCAGACAAATTTCTATACAAGTCAAAAAGTCAAATACAAGGTAAATATCCTCAGATGTTCTGTCTCATAATCAATGAAATTGCTTACTACTGGGAATTCATGAGTCAAGACTTGCCATGACATTAAGAACTAAAACATTCCATTGTATTTCAACAAACTTTATACTTCTTTTGGCAGAACACAAAGTAAATAAACAGAACAGTAATTTTTTAGGCTTCAAATAGAAATTTCTTTGGAAAACTTCCAGTGTATATGACTGGGAATAATTCTTTTAACGGGTGTGATATTTAGATGCAGGCGTCAACTTGACCACAAAGGCTTTGCCTCTGGGCATATCTGCAAAGAACTAGGTGGTGAGTTAAGCCCTAAGCAAGCCTACAGCCAGTGGGACTAGTTCCTGGGTAGGTGGATAAAATGGAGGGAGCTGGTTAAGTAAGTTGGCATCTTCAGCATAGGTGGACAGACATGCTGTCCGGCAAATGAAGTTTACCCCTCTCTCAGAAGTCCTGTGGATGTGGTGGGATAATTGCTCTCAGGTCCTGGTACTGGTATGGACTCTCCTGACAGGCTGGACTGAACTGTAACCAGATAATTGTAGTAAGTCAAAATAAAAATCCCTTGTTTTCATAAGCTGTTTTGTTGTGGATTTATCAGCAACATGCTGCAACAACAATAATCATATGAAACTGTTGAGGATTTCTGGGATGTTAAACCTTTTTAAGAGAAAGAATGGTGACTATTTCCTTTCAAAAAGCAGCTACTGGTGTCCTATTATCTATCTCAAAGTGTACTGGAATGTCAAAAAGATGGTAGTTTACAGTTATATAAATCTTAATTATACATATTGTCACTTTGAGATCTCCAAAAGCAACTTATGATTGTTGAACCATACATCCCAGATCTCTGTCAACAATAACAATTCTAATGAGGAGAAGCATGCAGATAGGAGTTGGGGTCAACGTAATCCATAAGGTGCAGTGGACACTGCCTAAAGGAGAAAATAGTGCATTGGGGACCAGGTGAGTGGAGAGCAGAACTCTGCCTTCTCATGTCCCCAATTCCCCCATTTTACCAGCACTGATTTATTCTGGGGCTTCTCAGATATCAACTGTGCCAGTGTTTTCTGAAAACAGGGTTGTGGCAATGTGACTCCCGGAATGAAACTTACTAAGTTCTTTGTCATATAGTCTTAACTTGTAGCAATGAGGCAAACACCTAAACTTTGGATACAGCCTTACCAGTCCACAGAATTAGATCCTACAAGAACTTCAAGGTTTTTCAGTCCCCTCATCCTCTAAATCCATGTAGATTACCACACATTTAACTTTCCTTTCTCGATCTGACCAGTAGTTCTGCTTTCTACGCTTCCTGGGGCCCACAAGGCTCACTGTCATGAGCAAATACAACAGCATACAGGCATGACGGGTTCTATTAGTTACCTTTGGGTATCTGAGACCAAAATGTTGGACAGAAAAAACTTAAAGGAAGAAAGACAAGGGTCAGTACATGGTTGTTTGGCTCCATGAGCTTGGGCTGAGCACCACAGTAACAGGAACACGTGGTTTAGGAAGAGGAGTAAGTGGCAGGAATATGTGGGCCAGGAAGAGGAGTGGGTGACAGGAAGGGGTCAGTGACCAGATATCCCCAACATCCACTTACAGTGACCTACTTTTTTCATTTAAATCCCATCTGAAGTTTCCAGAATCTTTCTAAGTATCACTACCAGCTGGGAATCAAGCATTCAAGGCACAAGATGTGGGGAACATTTCATATCCAAACCATCATATTCTTCCCTTGGCCCCTGAGATCGCTTACAGCTATCAGTTCACCTCGAAGAGTCTCCAAGGTCTTAATAGTTCTAGCATCATTCAAAAGTACAGCTTTAGAAACTCTAATGAGATTCCAGACAATCTCTTGACTGTGAGCCCTTGCAAATTAAAAAGCAATCCTCATACCTCCAACATACAGTGGCGCAGAGCTAAACATTCCCATCCTAGAAGGAGGAATATGACTAAGAAAAGACTGAAACTCAGAACGGTAAACCCTAACCTATGGACCCAACTGGCATCTAGGGTATGTTGGTGGCATCATCTGGTATTGCCTTGAGCTGGCTTGATTTCCTTAACAGGAAGTCTGTTCCCTTGTCCTCACTCTAGAGAATCAGTTCTCAAGCCTGCTGAGTTCTGAGAAAACACACAGAGGTCACACAGGTTTGTACTGTAAAAATACAATATTTTTTCAGAAATGGAACTAACCTCATCTGGGCTAGATGCCTGGTAGGTACGGTTCTCATCGCTGAAGTCTTGATCTGCTTCGGCAAACTCCGTTTCTCCAGTGACTCCAGCCCGAGCCTCATATACAGGAGTGACATTGTGACAAAGTGCAATGGCTTTCACTGCTTCATGGATTCTACTGCTAACACTTTTTTTAACTTTGGGGGTTGAAGACTGGGCTCTTCTTGGTGGAGCTGAATTGGGGTTGTTTCCACTTGCTTGAGAGTGTACCTTTAAAACAAATACCACATAACTGAGGTGAGACGAAAAATGAGGTGGTTGTCAGGGGTAGAGAGATAGCTCAGGGGTTAAAACTCTGCCTCACAAACAGAAGGTTCTGAATTTGGATCCTAGGCCCATGCAGAAATGCCAGGCTGAAATGGCAGTGGCCTATACTTCTGTCCCTGATGGGCGGAACCTGGAACATCCCAAAGTGAAGCAAGAGGGGGTAGAAGCAATCCAACGATGATTCCTGAAGTCACTCTTGGTCCTCCACAGGGACATACAGTGCCGCCCCCCCAAAATAAATAAATATATTTTGAAAACAAGGTAAGTTGTCAACGATAAAAAGATAAAAAAGTGATTTGATCTTTTTTCTTAGACAATGACTACTAACATGAGTCACTTTTTTTTCTTAGTAATACAAAGTACTTAGCTATTTCCAGTTTGCTAAATATACCTAAATATTTGCTGTAATACCGAAGCCAGGGAGTTTCTTTTTACTTTGTTCAATCACAGCATTACTTTGCTAAGTTCAATAACCGATTGTTCACTCTTTCTAAAAACAGAGTATGTTGAATACAAAATGGAATGGTGTGCTCACATGACTTTCAATTTTCTGAAAAATGCTATACATGAAATGGTACAAACCTCAAAGTAAGCTGGAATTTTTAAGAGTCTTCCCTGAATACCACAAATAAATCCAGCCTGGAACAGGCTTTGAGCCTCAGTGGTCTGGCTTTCAGCTAGCAAGGACTAGATACAGCAAGGAAAATAACCCTGTCACACCTCAATCATGTCTGTCTGGATGAAGCCGCTGCCACGCACACTGTGTGCTTGGCTCCCATCAGGTTCAGCTACATGTGAGTGAGCAGTGAATTTCTGTCGTTACCTCCAAGGTGAGCAGATGATGGGAACACTGTGTGACTCTAACAAAGCCAACACACATTTGTCCATTAATTTTAGAAACTCAAGACAGTTCTCAGGAAGAGACCAGGGATCAGAACCGCTGAGCACAAGTCTCTTCCCACAGACCGTAGGAGGAGAGGTCTGCTTGGTGCTGGACAGTGCTGCCTACGCTCACAGCTACACAGTCCTGTGGCTGCACTGGCTCAGGCCACATTGCCGGAACAGCAGAAGTTTGTATAATTTAATTTCACACAAATTCCATTACAGAGTATGTTGTCTTCCATTCAATGCTTCCAGTGGTAAATATAATAAGATTATGAAAGATTTGTGGTATGTTAGAACAGGTTGCTAAACTTCTGTCACTGCAACAGCAGTGCAAAAACAAGCAGACCATCAATTCCACATGTAAAGTGATCCTTAAATGACCTTAGATATAAGTAACATTAAATATGTGATGCATTTACAGAATGATACTTCATCTATCCTGTTTTTTAAATTTTCCTGATAATATCTGTACCTACTTCTGGTCCGCACTCCTCGACTTCTTGAATGTTAGGGTTATAGGCATATGTATCACCACACCCAGGCAAATTAAGATTCTAACGAGCAGCAATTACTTTGTATTTCATTCTAGCCACAGATTCCTAGGAGAAGGAAGGTTTATTCTTTCTCCCTTTTAGATTATCTTCAGTAATGAATACTCTAAGGCTAGGGATCAGCTCAGTGATATGCAGAATGATTGCCAATCACATACAAGATCCTGGGTTCAATCTCCAGTGTCACATGTAAACACAGCACAAATTAAAATACTATAAACCAAAATGCTTTGTACACAAATACATCATATCCAAATGAACAAAATGCTCTGTATCTAAAATGAACTGCAACCATGGGAGCACGGTGTTCAGTTGTATCTGTACATATGTTTCATATAATACAAGTATACTAGACATGTTTTCAACTTGGCAACATCTCAAGAGTAAAGTACATGCCACGTTTGTGGCAACTACAGAAGAAACTGAAGATTTTCAAAAGCTTAATTATAGTGGACAACTGAAGTCTAGAATAAGAGAATACAAAATCAGCTCCAGTGCAAGTCCCTGCAAATATGACCCCTGCTGGCTCTGTGGGGACATCAGGGGTGTGATATTCCAAGGATTACTATCACTTCCCAGGTGAGCCAGACATACTTCTGCACCTGAGTGACCTTGGTTCAATGTAACAGGATTACTAGGTTCAGAAGAAACCAATTAACAGGCAGAAAAGCCATGAGTTGCTATCCTGAACCTGACATTTTAAACAGATTCTTTGGAATTGCTAGTTTTAATGATTCTGAACAGGTGATTTCAAACTTGGACAGGAAGAAATACAAATGGATGAGACATAAGGCTACGTGAGGGCAGAGTCCACACACATAATGTCAGGAGCAAGGCACATTGAATAAAAGGAAGCAAGTCAGGGAGCCCCATGTGAACACAAATGACTCCTATCCTTGTACTTCATGTATCTCTGTGAGACATTATGTCTTCAGAAACATGCCACATAAAACACTCAAACGAAATGTAAGATGCCATCAAAAATTCACTTTAAAATATGCTGGTACGTGAACATGCCTCTGAGGCAGCAAGTCTGGAGATTAGTGTAAAGTGTATAATGTTTCTGCTTACTGAAAAAGATATAAAGTAGAATTTTTCTCTACAATATTGAGAATTTTTTTAATTAAGGAGAAAACCAAAGGGATTATTAGGAAATAGTAATGCCAATATTCTAAAGAATATACTCTAAAATACTATTTACTGAGCAGTTTGTCTTAAAGAATTTACCAAGAAAACAATATAAATCAATGATTTGAACCCATTGTTTTCCATGACCATGCTGATGGGGAAGTGTTTCTTGATTGAGATGTCAGAACTGACAACCAAGGCAACAATGAAAGGTAAAACTAGTCACGTAACAGCCTTAACCTAGCTCAGCAGTTCAGGTGCTCTTGGGAGAGGCTCATGTCATAGGCAACATACCTGCGAGTAGGAGCTGAGGACGTGGCTCTGGATTTCATCCATTGTGTCTGTCCCATAGGAGACAGTGCCCAGATGAAGTCGCTTAAATACCATCTCGTTCTGAGTAAGCGTTCCTAGACAGAGAAATTAGAAGCAGTGAATGCAGGCAGCCTAAGGAAGGTCCTGATACTCTATAAAGAGGTTTGCATGTGAAGACTGTTCTTCCCTCTCAGCAGGGCTGGGAACCCTGCTAGAAGACACAAAGTGTCTGCAAACGCCTGTTCTGACAGTGAAGTTGAAAAGTTTTCTTCTGAGCACATCAAGTTCCACCTAGGACAGCCTTCAGCAATGGACAGAGCTCTATCACATGAAGAAAGCAGAGGCTTTGCCTTGTTTCTAATCCATCCGTCCGTCCGTCCGTCCATCCATCTAGTGCATGCCTGTAAGTGTGTATGTGTGTGCAGGCATATATATAAGACGACTTGTATGTGTGTCCCTCCTTGGAGGCCCAACTGTGACATCAAAAATCACTCTGGATTTCATTATCTCCTTATTGCTTTGCTTTGGGGTTTCCCAGGCCTGCTCTCCAGGCCAGAATTACAGGCTGCAGCCATATCCACCTGGCATTTTTCTTTTTATGTGGGATCTGAACCACGGAGCCATCTCCCTAGCCTTGTAACTCAGATATATTAAGTGGTACAAAAAAGCGATCTCTGCCTGTTCTGAAAGAGATAGACATGAACTAAAAAACCAAGTCACCTTCTTCACAAACCATACCAAGTTAGACAGTTACACTGGCTAGCAGTAAATTAATATGACTTATAAGTACCAAGGAAGAGAGACTACCATGTGGACTTCCAGGGACTGAACTCATGCCTCCAGATTTATAAACAGACTCCTTATCCATTGAGCTATCTTTCCAGCTCCAGCTAAGTCTTTTCCTGGCCATTTCTCCTAGCCTTTTCATTTTTACTTTACTGGTCTGGATCAACCACACATTCTGTCAAATGTAACACTCATACCACATGCACATACGTACGTGCACACTGTGGTGAAATATGTGAGGACCATGGCCCAAGTAAACTTAAACATAGCAGCAGGGTAGCAGGGGTTGCTTTCTTTCTAATTACAAATCACAGAGGCTGGATGTAGGTATCTCCCACATTCCCACAAAGCTCAAACAAACTGGGAATTCAAGTATTCATCTGTGAACATTTGTTATGTGGCATCTCCACCCACAGACTGAACCAAGTCCTGGCTGTGACTGTAAGGTTAGTAAATCTCCCTTTCTTCCATCCATTCAGTTGCTTGACTTTAGGTGTTCTGTCACAGCAACAGAAAGAGTAACTAGTACAATAGAGAAGAAACTCTAGAAGCTGCTTGTTCTGAGAACGCAGTATACTTCTGGCACTGGAAGGCACACATGCAAGGGACATAGCTAGAGAGAGGACAGGAGATGAAGGGGAGAAAGGTGTCATGTCAGCAGGACACTGTGAGGAGGCTATGTTAGTGAGAACACAGATAAACTTGCATTACCTAACAGGTATCTGGTATCACGAACATATTCATGGTACCATTCAACAGCTTTTGCCACTTGCTAAATCTTTTTTTTTTATTTCCGCTTATACAAACTTAACAGGTACACTGGTCCCCTCCCTCCCTCCAATTGCTAAATCTTATTTAACGAACCAAGAATCCAGAGCTATGCAAGTTTCTATTATGCCACATATGTAGATTTTTCTAATACAATAAGGTCTAGGGCCATCCCTTCCCCATGGCAGTCTCCTTTGTGAGGTGCTTACCTTACCCTAATCCCTGACCTTGGTAAACATTAAATAATTCTCAATCTCTACTTCTGGCATATTGAGAATGTTACAGAAATGAATACGCCCAATAAGTGATCTTTCGACTTGGTTTCTTTTCCCCATTTGACTAGACAACATTGGGACCCACGAAAGGAGCTACGAGCATGTTCTTCCTGCATACTCAGCGGCACTTCCTTTAACCATTTACTTATACAAGGAACACTGTTGCTGGCTTTTGTGGTAGTTACAAACAATGACTGCTACCAACCATCACAAGCTGCTTGGTTTCTTCTGTGTTCTCCTCAGCTGAATCCATGGTGTGAGCTAAACATATGGCTAGCTTCTTGAAGCAATTGCCAAACCACTGCACAGAGTGACTACGCCATTTTACACTCCTGCTAACAAGCATGCTTTCCTGCTAGAATTTGATGTCCTTTTCTGACTTCAACTGTTTTAACCAACGTGCAGTCCCTAATGAGATGCCACCAGTGTCTAACAATGCTTCATGCTTTACACACACATATGCTTTGCAAGCATCTCCACTTCAGTCCAACACTTGCTTCTAGCTTCTGTGACATGTCACTGATCTTTGTGTCTACATCTAGTACAAAATTCCTCATGCTTTTAGACAGTCCTGAGTTCTCTGTTTTGCTCCTGATAGTCACAGCTTAAGTACATCCTGTAATGCAAGAAGGGATGCCCGCATTTTCCCCATGCTTGTGTGTGCAATCTGGGTATGTTAAAAGCCACATAGAATGTTTATACACACATGTGCTAGAGCAGTTCAGCTTCCTTTACCGCAACAACATCACACTCAGAATACAGCCACACCACTTGGAGAAACTTACCAGTTTATTTGTAACACATGTTTTAAATCAAAAGCAGAGCTGTCAAAAAGAAACCTAGCATAGGTACAGATGTGAGAAGAGATGGCTCAGAAGTTAAATCTTTGCCTCAAAAGCAGAGGAACCTGAATTTAGATCCCAGATCTCATGTAAAAAATTCCAAGCGGAGGAACCAGCCAGCCTAATCTCTTCCCATCCTAAAGCTCAGGGAAATTTGCAAGAGGGGGTGGTAAGATTGTAAGAGCCTAAAGATGGGAAGGAGCAACGATATGCAAGATACTCCACACAAGTTAGGGCCGACGTAACCATAATAGGACTTTGCATGACCTGCACAAGGACCGACATATCATTGACCCCCCCTCCCCCAAAGTCTAGTATGGATCACAGGCACTAGGATCCTTAGAAGGGATTAACAGCCACAATAGTGTTCCTATACTAAAGGGGAACACAAGAAAGAGCTTTAGGCAATGCTACTGAGTCCTTACACCTCACAGAGAGGAGGACCCAAAAGGTTTGACATGCACACTTAAGGATGCTTCAGGGATGGGGGGGGGGGGAACACTAGGAGAAAGGGAGAAGGGAAGAAAGGGGAAAAGGGGAGAGGAGCAAGGAGATACAGGGAGGGGGTGGAGAGAGGGAGGGAGGGGACTGGGGTACCTATCAAGTTTGTATGAGTAGAAAAAAAAAGTCCAGGTGGAAAAAGTGGTGGCTGATACTTCTGGTTCTGAAGATGGAACCTGGGAAAATTCCAGAGCAAAGCAAAAAGGAAGTAGCAGTAATCAAGGGTGATTCTGGAAGTCACCCTTGGTCCTCCGCAGGGACACACAGTGTTCATGCATGGCATACATATACATACATACACAAAAATAAATAAAAAGAAATTAAAAATAATAAAATCTATAAAAATACTAAAATATGCTGCTGCATATGTATATTTAGCTGAAAATAATTTCAAGTCCAGGTTTGAATTGTTTTGTTCTCCTTCTGGCCTATGGTATGAAGGTTGGTGTTTACATTTTTTAACACAGGTTTTGCTGTGTAGCAAAGGCTTGCCTTACTCGTGATCCTCAGGCCTGTGGCTCCCATGGACACTTACCACGCCCCCGCTTCACAGGTCTCAGAACCACATTCTTGAAAATATCCTATTCAGTTGCAGATTTGAAGCCAGGGAAGATGGCACGAATATGTCAGAAAAGTCTAAGATTGACAGGCTAAGAAACTTGCAGGTATGGTGATTAAACTTAGGTCTGTGGCATGAAACAGGTTTCATGTTTTTGCATATAGATGTCCATGTTCCATTACTATTGTTTAAAAAGTCTGTTCCTTCTGCCATGATACTGTCTGGACAGCATTGCTGAAAGGCAGTTGACTATAAATGTTGGATTTATTTATGACTCTTTTTTTTGATATTTTTTAACATTTTTTATTATTATTTCCGCTCATACAAACTTAATAGGTAGACCAGTTCCCTCCCCCCTCCTCCTCCCCCTGAACACCCTGCTCCCCCTCCCTCCCTCCCCATCTCCCAGTGCCTCCCCCCCAATTCCCAGAGAGTTCTTTATTGTGTATGCCTAACTCTCATCTTGGTCCTCCTCTCCGATGACGTACAAGGACCCAGTGGCATTTCCCTGAACCCTTTCTTGTGTTCCCCTTAAGCACAGGAACACTACTGTGGCTGTCAATCCCTTGCCTCCAAGGATCTTGATGCCTTTAGCAGATGCTAGACTTTGTGAGGTCAATAGTGTGTTGGACATTGCGCAGGGCATGCAATGTCCAATTATGATTGCTTCGGCCCTAACTAGTGTGGAGAATCTTCAAATCATTGCTCCTCCCATCCTTTTGCTCTTACAATCTTACCGCCCCCTCTTCCGCAAATGTCCCTGAGCTTCAGGAGATTAGGCTGGCTTAGTTCTATGTGGTTGATATAGAGTCTCTGAAGTTCTGGATTGTGGTTTGTTGATTTTCTTTTGCAGTTTTGCTGCTCCTGCAATGCCCTTCACTCCATCCTGATGGGCACTGTATGTCACCCCCTGGTCAGAGACAAAAATCTGTTAAACTGGAGTCTTGTTATAATAGCACATTCAAGGGTAGATGTAATAAAAGCAGGAAACCTCGGTGAGGGAGGGGTCATTCACCCATTTGCAAAATGATCACCTTTCATCTGCCAGACTATATGCCCTCCCCTTCTGGTGAGATCATACCCCCTCAGTTGTACATGATCAGGAACGAATGGCTGTGAACTTAACCAGGTGTCACATTACTTACTTGCATTCCTTGGAGGCCGATTTTCTCTGCTGTAACATGGTCCCCTCTCTCCTTGTGTCTGGTGTGGCCCTCCAACCCCATCCCTCCTGTTCACAATCCTTGCAATTACTGTATTACATAGGTTTACCCTTGAGTGTCTCAATGTGGCCTGGGTGAGTTTGGTACTAGGAGCCACCTATTAGGGAGTACATACGGCTCTTAACTCTGGGTTTGGGATACTTCACTTAATATAATTGTTTCTAATGACATCCATTTCCCAGCAAATTCCAGTAATTCATCATTTTTGATGGCTGAGTAGTACTCCATTGTATAGATGTACCACAGTTTCCTTATCCACTCGCCAACTGTTGGACATTTGGGTTGATTCCATGACTTTGCTATTGTAAACAGTGCTGCTATGAATATGGTCGTGCTTGTGCTATCGAGGCGAACCTCTGCTGCATGGGGGGTTATTCCCAAAAGTGGAATAGCAGGGTCATATGGCATTTCAATCTTTAATTTCTTTAAGAATCTCCAGATGGCTCGCCAGACTGGCTGTATGAGCCTGCATTCCCACCAGCAATGTAGCAGAGTTCCCCTCTCTCCATATCCTCTCCAGCACTTGTTGTTTGTGTTGTGGATTTTTGCCATCCTGACCGGGGTGAGATGATATCTCAGGGAAGTTTTGATTTGCATTTCCCTGATGGCTAAAGAAGTGGAGCATTTTTTAAGATATTTGTTAGACATTTTAATTTCATCTCTGGTAAAATTTCTTTTAAGTTCCAGGGCCCATTTTTTAATTGGGCCATTGGTTTCCTTGGTGTTTAATTTTCTAAGTTCTTTGTGCACTCTGGACAGTAGAGCTCTATCAGATATGTGGTTAGTGAAGATTTTCTCCCATTCTGTGGGTTGCCTTTGAGCTCCTGTTACAATCTCTTTATCTGAACAGAAGCTCTTTAATTTCACAAGATCCCAACTGTTGAGAGTTGGTAGCAGTGACTGTGCCACTGGATGTCTGTTTAGGAAATGTTGGCCTAGCCCAATCAGCTCGAGGGAGTTCCCTATCCTTTCAACTATGGTTTTTATAGTCTCTGGCCTGATATCAAGGTCCTTGATCCATTTGGAATTAAGTCTTGTACATGGTGACAAGTACGGGTCCAGCTTTAATCTTCTGCATGTGGAGATCCAGTTTTGCCAGCACCATTTGTTGAAGATGCTGTTCTTTTTCCATTGGATTCTTTGGGCCCCTTTGTCAAAGACCAAATGGCTGTAATTTTGTGGGCTTATATCTGGGTCTTCAACCCTTATCCATTGATCTGTGTGTCTATTTTGGAGCCAGTACCAGGCTGTTTTTTTTTTTTTTACTATTATTATTATTTATTCAATTGTGCAAATGTGCGTGTGTATGTGCGCGCGCGAGTGTCTGTGTGTGTGTGTGTAGAACCACGGACGAATTCGTGAACCACCATGGATGCCTCCACCTCCTTCTGCCCCGGGATTCACAGGCTCCACTCTACCAGGACCAGAAGCGCAGGCCGCCCCCGCTTCTGCCTGGCGTCTACACGTGGGATCTGGGATCCAAACTCAGGACCTTCCGCCTGCAAGGCGGAGGCTTAACCCCTGAGCCACCTCTCCAGCCCCCAGGCTGTTTTTATAACTATGGATTTGTAGTATAGACTAAGGTTTGGTATGGTAATACTTCCAGCAGTGTTTTTGTTACTCAGGATTGTCTTTGCTATCCTGGGTCTTTTGTGCCTCCATATGAATTTTGAGATTATTTCGTCAACTTCTTTAAAGAATTGCTTTGGGATTTTAATTGGTATAGCATTGAATTTGTATATTGCCTTTGGTAGGATGGTCATTTTTACAATGTTGATTCTGCCAATCCAGGAGCATGGGAGGTCTTTCCACCTTCTGATGTCTTCTGCAATTTCTTTCTTTAGGGTTTTAAAGTTTTCACTGTAAAGGTCTTTTACCTCCTTGGTTAGGTTTATACCAAGGTGTTTCATTTTTTTAGGGGCTATAGTAAATGGGATTGTTTCTCTCAAAGCTTTTTCACTTCTTTCATTCTGGGCTTATAGGAAGGCCTCTGATTTTTGCACATTTATTTTGTATCCTGCCACCCTGCTGAACTTCTCAATTAGTTCCAGGAGCTTCCTGGTGGAGTTTTTGGGATCACTCAGGTATAAGATCATGTCATCTACAAATAGGGATAGCTTGACTTTTTCCTTGCCGATTTGAATCCCTTTTATGTCCCTTTCTTGTCTTATGGCTTCAGCTAAGACTTCAAGTACAATATTGAATAGAAGTGGTGAGAGTGGACAGTCTTGTCTAGTTCCTGATCGAAGTGGGAATGCTTCCAATTGTTCCCCATTGAGTATAATCCTTGCTGTGGGCTTGTTGTATACAGCTTTTATTATATTGATAAAGGTTCCTTCCATTCCTACTGTCTCTAGTGTTTTGATCATAAAAGGCGGTTGGATCTTGTCAAAGGCTTTTTCTGCATCTATCGAGAGTATCATGTGGTCTTGGTCTTTGGACTGGTTTACATGATGAATTACATTTATTGATTTTCGTATGTTGAACCAACCTTGTGTGCCGGGGATAAAGCCTACTTGGTCCCTGTGAATGATCTTTCTGATATGTTTTTGAATCCGATTTGCTAAGACTTTGTTCAGAATCTTTGCATCTGTGTTCATCAGAGAGATCGGCCTATAGTTTTCTTTTTTAAGTGAATCTTTATTAGGTTTTGGGATTAAGACGATATTCGCTTCATAGAAGGAATTTGGTAGTGTTCCTTCCTTTGCTATTTGATGGAACAGTTTAAGGAGTATTGGTGTTATTAACTCCTTAAATGTTATTTATGAGTCTTAATTCCATCACTTTGTGTCTGTTGTTTTGTGCAGTACCACCACTGAACTGCAGCTCTGAAGTCGGTTTTCAAATGAGGAAACTTTCTTCCAACTTTATTCTCTTTCAAAATCGTTTTAGCTGCACTGGGTTCTTGCCAAAGCAGCCATGTGGAGTTTGAGGTGACTAATTTTTTCATTAAGAAAAAAGGTGATAATGGACCTTGGAACTTAAAAGAAACTTTACCAGGGAAGAAATTGAAATGTCTAACAAATACCTTAAAAAATGCTCCGCATCCTTAGCCATCAGGGAAATGCAAATCAAAACCTCCCTGAGATACCATCTCTCCCCGGTCAGGATGGCAAAAATCCACAACACAAACACCACCAAATGCTGGAGAGGATGTGGAGAGAAGGGAATCTCCTACATTGCTGGTGGGAATGCAGGCTCATACAACTACTCCGTCAAGCCGTCTGGCGATTCTTAAAAAAGTTAAAGATTGAAATGCCATATGACTCTGCTATTCCACTTTTGGGAATAATCCCCTATACAGCAAAAATTCACAAGCACGACCATATTCATAGCAGCACTGTTTACAATAGCAAAGTCATGGAACCAACCCAAATGTCCAATAGTTGACGAGTGGATAAGGAAAATGTGGTACTTTATACAATGGAATACTACTCAGCCATCAAAAATGATGAATTAATGAAATTTGCCAGGAAATGGATGGAATTAGAAACAATTATATTGAGTGAAGTATCCCAGACACAGAAAATTAAGCTCTAATAGGTAGATCCTAGTACCAAACTCACTTAGTGACACACTCAAAGACAAATCTCTGTAATACCTACAGTAATTGCAAAGATTATAAGCAGGGAGGGAAGGGGAAGGAGGGCACCACCAGAAACAAGGAGAGAGGGGATCATGCTACAGCAGAGAAAATAGGCCACCATCATGGACTGTAAGGGATGACATCTAATGCTCATCAAGATGGAGCCAAGGGCGGTGCAGGAGCAGCAAAACTGAAAAAAAAAATCAACAAACCATAATTTGGAAAATCAGAAACTCTACATCAACCACCTGGAACCAGGCCAACCTAATCTCTTCCCATCCTAAAGCTCAGGGAAATCTGCGGAAGAGAGGGTGGTAAGATTGTAAGAGCCTAAAGATGGGGAGGAGCAATGATATGCAAGATACTTCACACAAGTTAGGGCCGAAGTAATCATAATAGGACTTTGCATGACATGCATGGACCACAGGCACTACGATCCTTAGAGGCAAGGGATTAACAGCCACAATAGTGTTCCTAAACTAAAGGGGAACACACATACACAAAAAGAGCTCTAGGCAATGCCACTGAGTCCTTACACCTCATCAGAGAGGAGGACCCAGAGGGAAGTTTGACATGCACACTATAGGATGTTCCAGGAATTGGGGGGGCACTGGGAGAAAGGAAGGAGGGGGAAAGGAAAGGGAAAAGGTGGGGAGGGAGCAAGGGGATCCAGGGAGGGGTAGAGGGAGGCAGGGGAATGGGGGTACTTATCAACTTTGTATGAGTGGAAGAAATAAGAAAAAAAAAGAAAAAAAAGAAAAAAGGTGTTGAGATTTTAATAGGTATTTGGAGTCTGTATATCAAATTGGGGAGTTCTACTGCTATTAGCACTAAGAAGTATTATAGTTAAGATGCCATTATAAATAAAATTGCTTTATAATCCTACTTTAGGATAGTTTCTTCTTAGTGTAGAGAAATACAGTGTGCTTTCTAATCCTATTTTGAGATAGTTTTTTCTTAGTGGAGAGAAATACAATTATTTTTGTAACTGATTGTATTTCCTAAAATCTTACCAAGCTTGGTTATTAATAGACTTTTAGGTGATCATTAGGACTTCTGTTATTACATATACAAGTTTGGATCTCTCTCTCTCTCTCTCTCTCACACACACACACACACACACACACAGAGTTTTAATCTCCTCTACAATACTTCTCTTTTCATGTAATTTTGCCTTGGTTAAAACCATAAATATTCATATCAGTATTATCCATAATAGACAAAATGTCATCACAACCTAAATGTGATCCACTCAAAAACGGATCAATTAAATATGATATAAACAACAATGAAATAGCAGTAGTTAAAAAACGAGGCTCTGCCACACATTGATACAGCTGAACTTTAAAAATATTATGCTAAGTAAACAAAGCCAGACACACAGGGGTTGTATGATACCACCACAGTGCATATGTACATTAGGCAAATCCACAGGGACACACAGCATGATGATAATTCCTGAGACTATTTATGGAGAAGATACTGAGGGGGGAGGGGGACTATTCATGCAGATAGGTTGCTTTTTGAAGTAATACGAAAGTTCTAAACTTGAACTGTGGCAAGCTATTATAGCTATTCCAAATGTTATGAAAATGCTAAGATTGCTATAGCCTGTTTCTCATATGAGTAAAACAACTGTACAATTCTGCATCTAAAAATCTCTAAGCTGCTAATATACCATGTTAGAAGCAGTTCAAAACTGATGAATTCAAACAAGTGACTAGTGTTTATGTGCACTCCTTACTGGCTAAGTTCAAGAAACTGGAATGTGGAGGCTTGTGAGATGGTTCGGTAGCTAAAGATGCCTGTGTGCATACCTGAGACCTGAGTTCAATCCCATATGGCCGAAGGACAGAATCAACTTCTAAAAGCTGTCCTCTGACATTCCAAGTTCATACCTGTTCGTTCTTTCTTTCATCTCTCCTTCTGCTTTTCTCTCCCTTTCTCTCTTCCTTCTGCCCTCTCCCAAATAAACAGGTAAATAAAAAAACAAGAATGTTTGCATAGATAATCCTTTGGGTGAGAGTCACACAGTCTTCACATGTAACAGGTTCTTGAAACACTTAAATTTTCAATATGTGTTTTACTTTGTAACTTACTAATTTCATCTTCTCTTTGCCTTCTGCAGTCATAGATTCAGCAGCAGTGGAAAATTATTTTTCACACTCACCTAATTTCTACTCTTCTGTCACCTTAATATGACAGAAATTGAAAAGGGAGGAGTTAGCTAAGGAACTAGATGGTAAGGGAGCCACCACATCAGACAGTGTTTTCATGATATGCAGTTCCTGTGATAATAGTTTCACTTGTAGAAAAAATTGCTGTAGTCTTTAATAAAACAGAGGTTTTTGGACTGTAATGAGCAGAAAAGCAAAAAGAAAATTGATTTCTACGGAAACTGCCCTGCAGGCATCATTCTCAGGGTGGTGACATATGCAGTCCACCACTGAGTGGGGAGACACTGGGAAACACATGTGAAGTCTCCAATTAAATGGTACTAGGCTGCAAGTTGACCTTATATCAACACTCTTCCAGGCAATAATAAAAGGGCAAACAGATGATTTTAATGTATGAGCCAAACCCACTCTGCCACAGTACACAGAGATAAGCAGCTTCCCCAGGGCCAACAGAATTTCTTGTAAAAATTCAAGTGAGGCAAAGAAGTGGCCACGAACGACCAATGGTCACATCAAAACAAATTTGTTTAGGCCTTATCAGGGACAAATGAAAACAAAACTTCTCGAGTGATAAGACTGATTCACAGAACTTAAAATACACATTGGTTATTGAAATGGCTGAGGTGGGTATGGTGGCACACACATATAATATCAGCACTTGGGAAGCTAAAGCAAGGTTATGAGTCCAAATCCATCTTAAACTGTATGACAGGATGATAGCTCAGCTGGCAAAGTACTTGCTTTGCAATCATGAGTTCAGTTCGTAGAATCTATGTAAAAAGCTGGTGCCGTACAGAATGCTTGTGCTCCCAGCACTGGGGAGGGGGAGGAAGGGACAGACAAATTCCCAGGGCTCACGGGGTCACCAGCCTTGCCTATGTGGTGAGCTCCAGGAAAAATGAGACTCTTTCACAAAAAACAGAGTGGACAATACCTGAAAGCAGCACTTGGGGCTATCCTCTGACCTCTACTCTTATACGCACACACATGTGTATGTGTAGATCCATACATGAACATACACACACACACACACACACACACACACACACACACACGATCTAATGTGGAGACACAATTTATATTACCTGTCCAGCTACACACTTTAGTGAATAGTCATTTCAGTCAGACTGCTCGTTTGCTGCAATCAAATACTCTAGCTGTTACCCCATGCTGGAGAAATAGCGTGTTTTTTTTGGGGGGGGGTTAGAGTATATTAATAAACATGCTAAATCTTATTTGCAAGACCTGCCATCCTTGTATCCACTCACTGGCACACATACCATGTTTTGCTGCACTTAAAAACTATGAAAACATTGTTTCTCTTATGATGGCACTATTCTATGAATCTCACATGAGATTCAAGTCTGGACACCATGGCATTTTGGGTAATGGATGCTATAATTAAAATGTAAGTCCCCCAAACCTGTTGTTTCAGTGGGTGTTTTCAGTAATGATTTGTTCTACATGAAGACAAAAACTCACTAGCAAAGGAATTAATGTATTGCTTTAATAGGCTGCACCCCGAGTTAAGTTTTAAAATTTATGAGTTCTCTACAGCATTGTTCTTTAAACAATGGCATTGTCAAATGCAACCAGTGAGAAGATTAAAGCTCTCCCAGCAGATTAAGTACAAATTATCCGTCCTCCTGTTTCAGCATCATTTGTTCATTTATCACATAGTGTCGAGTATTCCTGGTCAGTGTCAATATGCTCTCCATCCTTGCAGCTAACAGATGTCGACTCTTGTCGAATGAATTACTTTATGTTTCACGCACTGCTGGCCGCAGATGTGTCACTATAGCAACATCATTAATTTCAGATCTTACCGGAAACGTGCACTCCAATCAAACCTAATTATACCACATTGCTTTCTTGTCCACAAGAAGGAAACTATAATGCAATTATTGGGACACTTCATTTTCTATTCTGCTGTGGCAAATGAGAGAGCTACTGTGATGGACGCTCCTTGTCAAAAAGCTTATTGATGAAGCACAAACCCAATTTACAACCATAGGAAGGACCACCTTACAATTATGTTGGCAATGTGAGGCTCCTTGGATGCTAGCTCATGTGCAGCATTCAGGCCTCTTAGAAGATGTCTGCAAACCGCCTGACACCGAAGCACAGTGCTTCTGACCCCAATAACCACAATTGTTCATGCTGGCAGAGAGCCACCCAATGCTGGATCCTCTGCTGGGATTTCAGGCACAAGATGACGGCAGCAAACTCCTCATTAGTTTCCAACATACACACTCACAGGACAGTGAGGAGGGAATACAAAGACAGAAAGAACTAATGATTTACATTCCTGAAATGTAATACTCAGTCGACACTGGAAGTGTAGTGTCTCAGCAGGACACCGAAGAGCCGGAGGAATAAGACAGGCCCTGTAAGATTTCTATTTCTGCGTTCACCTGCTGCCTCTGCTGTGCAGCATGCTACCTTTGAAAGAGAGTGGCTCAGTAGGGCTGAGATCTGCCTGAGAGCACAATTAGTGAGGCAGCCACAGTGCAGCCCCATGCCTTTCATCTGACAATGTGGATGAAATACATGTATTCAAGTAACAAAGGTGGGAAGGAAATAAAGTGTGACTTAGCTGTTTGCGGTAATAAAGGTAACTATATGATTTATTGTCTGTTGTCTTTCAACATGCCTGCCACCTCCAAGGACTCCTGGGCCCCAGAAAGCCAGGATCCATAACCCCCAGTCTGCAGGAGAGGCCAAGACCAATTGTGAGGATAGGTAGTAAATACCATTTCCTGAGAGTTTGCATAGGAAGAGGCCACACGACCAAATGTCCAACACATTTCCAGATTCCAGACCAGGCAGTTGATACCCCACAGAGCTTCTGCCCTCGGAATCAATGGTAGAAATTTCTCCAACTAGTGCAATTAAAACAGCAGCACAAGCATGGTGACTCACACAATCACAGTACTTGGGAAGCCCAGGCAAGAGGACTGCCTTGAGTTCAGCATCAGTCTGGGATGTACAGTGAGTTCCAGGACACCTCTGACCATATAGTGCAATCATGTCTTAACAGACTAGCAAACAAATGAAAAGCAGTGATGAAAACACAGTTTGCACCTCAGCTGTTCTAAATAATTCTGCTTAACTTTTCCTAAACTTTCACATACCAGGCTTACTTGCTTACTGTGCATCAGTCAGTTTGGGAAGCACTGTTTAGGTTTAAAAGCTACACAGAGTAAAGGGAGCCCTGGGATGTAAGATTCTACCTTACTTATCCCCTGATAAACTCAAAATTCACAGTGAAAAATAGGGAGCTGTGGTTAAGAATCTCATCCTAGTTTAAAAAGTGAAGTGGAAATCCAGATTTTGAAGAAGAATGATTCTTCCTTATGTAATATGAAATGTTCACATATTAACAACATTGGGCAATCAGAGCCAGAGACAAAGGAAGAATCTGTCTGGGGATGACTTCAATGAGGCCAGGACCATGCTTAGAAACACTATGTCAAGGGGCTGGAGAGGTGGCTCAGGGGTTAAGCCTCCGCCTTGCAGGCGGAAGGTCCTGAGTTCGGATCCCAGATCCCACGTATAGACGCCAGGCGGAAGCGGGGGCGGCCTGCGCTTTGGTCCTGGTAGGGCGGAGCTTGTGAATCCCGGGGCAGAGTAAACAAGGAGGAGGTGGAGGCTGTCCATGGTGGTTCCCGAATTCGTCCGTGGTTCTACACACACACATACATACACACACGTTGCACACACGCATACACGCACAAATGAATTAAAAAAAAAAAAAAAAACACTATGTCAAGTTCCAAGGTCCAAAGCAAGCTGGGGAACCACAGGAGCTGATGGAGGTCAGAGGGTAGCCATCATGAACCTCTGGGTCTTAGGCCAAACAGCACAAGGCTTCCACATATCTATCCTATACAGAAACTAGAATCTGGGCTCCTGGTCCCTAGCCCATCTCTCCATTTCCCTCTCTGACTTCCTGAGTAGATTTTGTGGACATCATTGGTGGGTGTTATCTGACTTCACAGTGAGACAGGCTAATAAAGAAATTACTGGGCAAGGATTCTGAAGATGCCATTAGGAAAAAAAAAAAAAAAATCAACCACTAATCACAATTCTCTTTTTTTTTTTTAAATTTTTTTTTATTATTATTTATTCAACTGTGTGCATGTGCGCACGCGTGTGTGTGTCTGTGTAGAACCACGGACGAATTCGCGAACCACCATGGACGCCTCCACCTCCTTCTGCCCTGGAATTCACAAGCTCCGCCCTACCAGGACCAGAAGCGCAGGCCGCCCCCGCTTCCGCCTGGCGTCTATACGTGGGATCTGGGATCCGAACTCAGGACCTTCCGCCTGCAAGGCGGAGGCTTAACCCCTGAGCCACCTCTCCAGCCCATCACAATTCTCTTGAAACAAATGATAAAGAAAATCTAAATAAGCTTTCTTGATTTGCTTTTTCCTTGTTGAGTTTTTGGTGTCAGTTTTGTATAAATCAGATTAAAAATTTCCTCTACTTTCTCTGCTCTGAAACATACATTTCAACAAGTATACTCTGAAAAAATGACAAAATTACCCATAAAATTATCTAGAGCTAGTTTTATTTATAGAAAATGACTTTTAATAGTTTCAGGATGATAAAACTATACCTTCCAAGTATGATTTAGTGATTTATATTTCCCTAGGAATTTTTTTATTACCCACATTTCAAAGTTAGTGGTTATAAAGCCCTGACAGGCTCTTAAAATTTATTTTAAATGTCAGTTACTACTGCAGTTTTGTCCTATGTTCTTTTCACTCTTGTAGTTTTTTCTACACTGTACTTTCAAAGTTATATTTATTTTGTCAGCTGCATCAATGCTCTTGTTTTATTTTTTGTATTTGTATTTATTTTTTGCTTGTGAATTTTTAAAGATACAGAATCTACTATGTTGCCAAATGCTGGCCTTGAACATTTGTGTGTGTGTGTGTGTGTGTGTGTGTGTGCATGCGCGTGTGTGTTCATGTGTATGTTGTGTGTGTGTTTGTGTGCATCAGAGGGCACTGTGTGTGCCTATAGAGGTCCACTTCAGGAATCACCCTGGACTGCATCTACCTTTTTTCTGCTTCACTCTGGGATTTCCCAGATTCTACATGGAATTCCAGAGTTAGAAGTACAGGTCACTACCATTTCCACCTGGCATTTTTTTTTGCATGGAATCTGGGATCCAAACTCAGGAATTTCTGCTTGGGAGGCAGTCTTAAACTCAGTCCATCTCTCCAGTCCTTAACTACTGAACTCAGGTAATTCTCTTGCCTTAGCCTTCCAAGTAGCAGGACTTGAGGTGTGCACCATCATGTCCAATATGCTTTTGAAATCTGCTCTTACTGTTAGCATCTCTTTCCTTCTACATCTTTGGCTGTGTTGTATTGTTCTGGAGATAGCTATTAAAACTATTTAATTTTTACTTTCTCTTCTTTTGCTATTGAAAAACAAAGGGAAGTTCCTATAAGGCCTGATCATGAACATCACACAGGCTCAGATGGCAAGTCATTCTACCATCATTTAATTCTAAGAGCTTAAAAACCTATTAGTGTTTTTGAATCCACATGTTGCTTAAAAGTATATTCTTCAACTTCGCTAAATACAGATTTAATCCTTACCACTGTATTCTTAGCTCCTATTTTTCCTCGCTTTCCCCTTAGACCCCATGAGACCTGACTGAGGTTCTCACAGATGTCCAGTCCGCTTAAGTTCTCCACATATAAGAACATGTGCTTTCTAGGTGGTGGCTGAGAATTGAATTCACTGTGTAAACTCTACACTTGTGACTATTCAGACTTTCCCTCTGGCTATTTGGATAAGCAATAATTTAAAGTAATGTTAAAAATTCCTCCCATTAAAAAAAATCACTTCTTGTACAAATATTTAAAATTTGACATTTTAGTATTATATAGCAAACTTCTTTTTTAAATAATGCTTTCAATTCTGGTTGATATGTTGACAAAATCCAACTTTTTTGGATTTCTATTTGTTTTAATGTTTTTTCCTCTTTCACATTTTATCTTTCTCTATTAGCTTCTTTACTTATTTCTCAAGTTTTCATGTCTATTTTAAATCTTCATACCAATACACATGAGATCTTTTCTTATGTGACTCTTGACCCATGGCTTGAAACTGATCTATACACATCTATCTATCTTTTTTTGGCCTTGTTCTTTGGTGTTCTCAACTATGAACACTTTCTTTTTCTTTTTAAAATTTTTGAAACAGTTTCACTATGTAGTCCAGGCTGACCTTTAATTCCCATTCTACTGCCTCAATCTCTTGAGTGATGGGATCATGGGTGTATGCCACCAGATGGCTCTCAATTCTTCTTTTGACAATTGTGTGTGTGTTTGGGGTGTGTGTGTGTGTACACATGCGAGCATGTGATAACTAGACAGTTTGCTTCTGTGAATCAAAGTAATGGTATCAGTATTCTTCTATACACCCTTTGGTATAGTACTTCTTTGGGGAAAGAAGTAGGAGTGTGACTACTAGATAGCAGGATATAGGCTTTTCATGTGACTATGACATAAAAAGTCCTCACTTCCTGCCATGAGGGAACAGTAGTTTCTTCACTTATGTTTGTAACTCTGAGAAATCCTGATTAGGGAAACTGTACCTATCCATTTATTTGGATCTTCCTTAGTTTTGACTACTTAGTTTTGACTACTTTTTGTTCCACTCTGACTGACTTCATCACATTAAAGTCCCAACTGTTTTTAGGACATAGAGACACAACTTGCTTGGATACCGGGCTTACACATATAACTATGCTCTCTGAGGTATCAAATATCCTTCCAGGTTGTACTTTTTCTTTTGGGGAGTCCTCTTACTGACATTGCTGTTGTGGCTTCAGAGGACTAGGCTGCACACAGCAAAAAGGGACCAGTTTTTCTCTGCAGTTCCCTATACATTTCTGAATCAAGGGGTGTTTGTGAACTTGGTGCAGGGTTATTCACACCACCCAGTAAAATTTGCTCTAAGTAAGACTTGGCCTATGCATAAAAGCCAGATTGTGTTAGTCTTCTGTCTGCATAAGCATGGAGGTACGGCACAGTCTAGTTCTACCTGACTGGCAGAATGCTTGGTGGGTTCCTTCCTGCCCCTCCCCAGGCCTGGCTTGCTATGGGTCAGCACTTTCTTAGGATGTGTGACTGCAGAGCTTTTCTGTCCTTTGGGTACTTGGTTTTGACATCATCTTGAGCTTCAGCATGTTTTGTATTGATTTCTTTCTCACTGCACCTCTGAATTTTTGCTTGTTTTCTGGTGTAGCTACATACAGATGTATTCTTAAAAAAAATTACTGTCAGCTCAGCAGGAAGGCAAACTCTTAATAAATTTTCTTGGTTTATCCCTCAGTTGTCATTTGAAACATCTGTACTTATGAGGATCATCCTTGGTCAGACTCTTCTGTTGGCTAGTGAAATAATGAAACACAAGCAAACAATTCTCAAGCTGGATCTTGAATTGAATTCAATTCCCAAATTCCCTATGGGGGTTGACATTCACAGGCAGTCACAGAACACTGCGGTTATATTTCCTGGCACTATCTGGCA
The DNA here is from genome assembly GCA_023101885.1 of Typhlomys cinereus. Classification (NCBI taxonomy): domain Eukaryota; kingdom Metazoa; phylum Chordata; class Mammalia; order Rodentia; family Platacanthomyidae; genus Typhlomys; species Typhlomys cinereus. The sequence goes on from JALPQD010000322.1 coordinate 2,454,895, forward strand.
TTTCTTCACAGTGATCCTTTCCCAGCTGTCTGATAGAAATACAGCACCAAGCATGGGCGCTTCATTCTGAACTCACTCTACACTTACATCCAAAGGGGCTGTTATGATATTTTAATATGCAACTTTCCACTTTACTGATTACTTACTTTTAGTTACTTACCAGCTGATTGGATTGCTTGTTACACCTGCAAATATTTATTTTTCCTTAGTAGTTCTCTATACCTAGTTCTCTTTCTTATTGCAAATGGCAATAGTTCCATAATGGCAAGTAACAATGTTGTGAACATATTTCTATCTTTTTTCTAGCTACAGTGAAAATTTCTCTAATATGTTGAATTTTTGGGCTGGGGAAATAGATCAGTAGTTAAAGCACTTGTTGTGCAAGCCAAAGAGCCTAAGTTTGAATTCTCAGATCCCACAGAAAATGAACGTCAGGCAATGTAGCAGTCCACCCGTAATTCTAGCCTTGTAAAGTGGAGCTTGGGAATTAACAGAGAAAGCTGGCTACCCAGAGCAGCTGTAAATGCAAGTTCCAGGTATGATTAGAGATCCAGGCTCAAAAGATTAGGGTGAAAGATCAAATGAGCATGATTCCTAATATCAAACTCAGGTCTCCATACACATGCACATTTATGCGTACATGCAAGCCCCTCACATGTGCACCCAAGACAAGCAAAAGAAAAACAAACCCTGAGTAAACACATACACATAGCTCCACATACATGTGACAATGAAACTAAGATACTGAATTTGAGATATATCTTCCTTTACCACTCTAAAAGTATTCTTTCAGTTCTAGTTCACCAAAAAGTTTCTAAGGATCGAGTACTAATTTGCCTTTTATTAGAGTTGTTATAGATACATAAGATTTGATAAAAAGAGAAAACAATAGAAAAGAAAGACAAAATAATTTTACACAGAAAGCTACAGGGAGAATAGTATGTGGTGTGCTCTTGGGAGAACATTACTGAGAAAGTAGTAAATTTACACGTCTTCTAATAGCTCACGGGCCATCCTCTAGTAAACAAACATGCACACTTTGCTTTTCTGCCACTAGAGAGCTGCTATAAATGAAGTGAGAAAAACTGAGATTGTAGAAGATTCAAAAATATAAAAATAAGTTGCTTAAAATTCCAAGAATGTAACATTTTGCTAGCTTTGAAGTCTATACAGAGTAAAGAGTGAACATTCAACTGTATAGACACTTTCCAAATGCCGAGTATAGAAAACTCTACACAAAAACTCAATATCCAGTGAGAGCATGTGTCCTTGTGCAAATGGACCATCAACAGTACCTGTCTTGTCTGTCAGTAAATATACCAGGCGTCCCAATTCCTCTGGTATTGTGCTGGTCCGAACAACTGTACCAGGAATATTCTCATCCTTCATAATCATCCAGCCGTATGCTGCTTTGCCCATGTCCAAGTTCACACGCAGGCTGACAAGGGAAACCAACAACATAGTCGTTATTGTTTTCAAATCAGGCTATGTATTCATACATGCCCCTGCTGCCAGATAAATGCATATTTATGTGTATAATTTAATTTTCACATAAAGAAATGATAACATTATATTTCATCCAGTAAAATAAATGAATTTGTGGAAAATTAAGTTAACAAATGGTTTTATGCCCACAGATAACATTTGCAGGTGACAGTAAAATAGGTAACTCCTTCCTTTCAGCTAGAAGAGAAACAGGAAAATGGCTTTAAGTGCTCCAATAATGCACAAAGCACTGTACTCGGATCTGGCACTATCTGGACCTAGGCTCTTAGCTTTTCAGTTATCTTTAATATTGCATATTTTAAATCTGTATGGTTAAAACATGTGATGGGTCATTCTAGTTGGGATAATTTTGTTATCATCATACTTAAGGGCTAGGATATATAGCCTCTAGGATGCCTACCAGGCCTATGAGAGAGTAGTAATATACGAACAGTAAAACTGCCTAGGAGGAAGTCAGATGAGCTCAGCTTGTCCAATGTGTCAATCTACTAAAAAACAGGGGCTAGGACTGTGTAAGCCATAGAATAAAACTGCTATTAACTAACCATTTATCACCTACCGACATAATTCAGATGGTTCAATCTATTAATAAACACACTTTTGAAAAACAATCTTCAGGAATAACAGTCCATGATAACTCTAAAATCAAAAAGCATTATACAATCATAATTGTATTTATCTGTCCATAAAGTTCACAACTTAAAAATGATAATAACTATACTAGTTGGACGGAAACCTGTGATTGGCAGGTTGTTAGTATATCTAATTCACTGATCAGCACCTCCCTGTCATTTGTTCATTTCTGTTGGAAAAGTGAAATCAACTAATAGGCAGTAACAACTCTTAAGCTACGGGGGGACTCAAGATGACATCTAAGTAGGACCAATGGCCTGTTGGTCTCTTTGGGCCGCGTGGATCCACCACTGCAGGCCCAGAATGACCATACATGTGAGCTTCCTGAGTCCTGTGCCTCAGTGTCCTGATCATACCTGAGCTACATAATAGCTTCAGTGAGGAGCTGATGAATTCTGTGTCATATTAAGTGTCAAGTGGAGCCCTACAAGAGAATGCTTCCAGAAGTGTGAGAGACATCCTTGCCAATGGTTACAAAACACATCATCCTGATGGGCTGAGGACGAAGGGAGTTTGAAGAAGTGCAGGGATCGTCAAGGCCAAAGCCTGCTCTCTAGAGAACTGATGCATCAGCATCTGGAATAGATAGTTGTTGGGCTGGATTCTTCCCTCTGGGAGTTGAGATTGTCTCCTGCCTGTATAGACAGTGACAGACTGGATTCCTCCCTTTGGGAGTTGTGTTTGCCTCCTATCTGCTCTTAGAATGCTTTTTTTTTTCTCAGAACAGGCAAGGCTGGAACTTTTCCAATGAGTTTCTACACTGTGCATTTGAGATCATTACTTATGTTAATACAAGGATCACAAGATTATGTACATATCACAGTAACCAGGTAACTCTGCTTTGAGACATTCATTGTCTATACCACATTACCATGACACATGCTGTGTGTGCTGGTCAAATGCTAATCAAGTAACTTGATTTTTAATGTTAAAAGTCTCTTAAGACACTCAACTTTGAACTCAACTGTAGTGAAATAACAATTACCACCACACTGAAATTATTTTTCAGTAACACCTTAATTTTACTGACTTTTAAAATCTAGGCCTCTACCCAACTGACATGGGGTCTGTAATCTCCAAACATATATTAAACCTGCCATTTTAAGAAGGATTGCAGAAATAGTCACAAGGTAGCATATACCAGACACATTGTAAGTTCTTATTGTTTAACAACTGTGAAATTTGTTACCTACAGACATGTTCCAGGTAGGAAGAAATTATTTGTATTCAAACGGTCAACTGAACAAAGACACAATTATGACATTCAGTATGAGAGTAATACCAACAGAAATATATGTAAGCTTTTTTTTTTTTTTTTGAGGAAAAAAGGTGAAGTAAACCATAAGCTGAGTGACTGCCCTGATGGTTGCTTGTCTGGACAGTCTAATTCTTTAGCTACAAACATCTAAGGTATAAACTTAGACTTGGAATAAATCTGAAATGCATTTTCCTAAAATACACAATACAATCATACTTAGGCCCCAGGATGCTCGCTATATTTATGCTCTAATTTGTTACAATTAAACCTCAGCACTTATTCCTGCCAGGTAAGCTCAGTCCTATCGCCCTCCTGAGAGGAACGAATCTACCTGAAATAATTCACATATAGGTTCTGACCTAGGAAAAAGAAAACGCAAGCCATTTTCATCAGAACTTTTACCAAAAGTAGCCAAAAACTTTTGTTATAAAACCTAATGCCAAAAAGATGCAGATAGCCCTTTATCTCTAATATTCCCAATATGCTTCATTTTGATGAGATCACAGATAGCAAAAGACAACACTAAATCCTCTCCCCCTGAGTATATGTAGCAATGTGATCACTGTCTTGGAGCATCTTCATTTCTATAACAAAACAGTAAGACTGGGTAATTAGTATGGAACGGAAATGTGTTCCTTATACTTCTCTAATAGATTGTCTGGCAAGGTCTAGGATGGTATCTCTTGATGTGCCTTCATGAGGGTTCTCACATGTCAGGAAGGCAGAAGGACAGAAAGAGTGCTAGCTTTCTTCTCTCTGGACTTTGGCTAAAGCAGTGATTCATTGTGAGGACTCTGCCCTCAGGGCCCAAGTAAGGGTCTCTGTTGAATGTAAAAATTCAATCCCAGCAATTAGATGCTACATGGCTACTTCATAGAATATTCCTGAAGTTACAAAACCAAAATGACAGAGAACAAATTGTACGTTCCTGGGGGGGGGGAACACAATATTAGAAGGTCTGACTATGGAGAATCACATTAAGACATTTCCTGAGAACGATGGACATTTTGGCCTCATGAATCTGCCTGTGAGATACCAAAATAGATGCACATATGTAAATTAGCAAAACCCCAGTAAAGTCTGAGTATGACTGCTTTTTGTAAACAAAACATGGTCACCCTAGTCCATGCAATTTTCAAAAAAAATTTTCTATGCTACATTTATTTATTGTGCTTAAGTGGAAGCTTGTTGAAGCCAGGCATAGTAGTGAAAGTCTGCCTTCCAAGTACTAGGGAGATTACACTGGACAGGTTTGGACCACAAAACAATTGGATGTATAAGGAAAACCAGAAAATATTTGTGTGGAACAGGCAACAATAAAAATGCAAGAAACAAATACAATTTTTAGAATTGTAAATGTCATTCATTAAACTTAAAATTAATTGATCTAATAATTGAGTATACAGTATAAAATGAAGTGTCTTAGATGACAGGTCAGTGGGAATGACATGGAATAAAAGACAAAAACACAAAGTTGGAAAGTACAAAATAAGAACAAAACAAAACAGGATATGCTGAGGGTGCTTGGCGGACACTCAATGATCTCATTGGCAATCTGTGATGACCTCTGGGAAGAATGAAAGAAATCTATCTGCAGAGCCAGGAGTCACGTGCAATGCTAAGCACGATGACAAATGGAAATCACAGCTGGGCATGCTACAGCAGAACAGAGATGCCCTAAAAGAAGTCAGAGGGGTGGGAGTGCAAGGAGAGATAAACACGAAAGGGCATTTGTGACTCGGGGAGAGCAGAAGCCAGGGAAGCTGTCATGACAACCTAAAGTTCTATGGTCCAGAAAACAATTCTCCCAGAAGGAAGGTGTCATAATTAGATCTCAATAACTCAACAGTTGAAGGTTTGAGCTCTGGACATAATTGTAGAGAATTAGTAGTTGAATTAAGCCCTGAGTGAACCTGCAGGAGATTGTCTAGTGGATGGGGAAGGCCTAGCCCATGGTAGAGTGGGACTAGTCCCTGGGCAGAGGAGTAAAATGAAGAGAACTGTTTGAGAAAGCAGACATCCTTGTGGGCCAGACATGCTGGTCTGGCAAGTAAGGACTGTCCCTCTCTTGGTCATTATGTGGATATGGTGTGGCCAGTTCCCTCAGCTCTTGGTGTTACAGTGAGCTCTCCTGACAAGCTGAACTGAAAACTGTAACTGGACTATTTTAAGAGAATAAACCACTTGTTCCCCTGAGTTTTTTGATGGTGGGTTTTTTTTTTTTTTATCAGCAACTATACAGGGTAACTGCAACAGAATTTAAAGCAAAAATGTAGGGAATTCCTAACAAACACTACCACTGAACAAAATACAAAAGGAACAATTTTATGACAGGAGATAATTATATCTAAGATACAAGAAAAAATGAAGAACGAAACCAACCAGAACAATGAAGGTTAAAATAAAAACAAAGGTGGCATAAGAGTCAAAGGAGTACAGGCAGTCAAATACCAAGCTGACAGATAAAGAATATGTTTGATTTCAGTAAGTTATTTTTAATTTCTAGGGTAACTACTGAAAAAAACCAGAAACTTCTTATAAAATTTCTAAATTACTAGGAAAAAAGTGGAATTATATATATATAACATACAAAAAAGCAAAAGGAAGAAAAATAATGAAGACAATCACACTAGAGCGTGGAATGGATTTATACTGAAAAATGACAACACTGCAATAATTGCATACAAACTAGGTACTCTAGTCAAAAAATATCAAAGTAGATAAAAATTAAATTTTATGCTAATTACAAAAGACATAAAAATAAACATCCATAGAAATTAAAAGTAAAAAGATGGAAAAAGATATGCAAAGTAAATTGAAGACATCTGGCATTTCTACATTAACAGAAAACAAAGTAGAATTTAATGCAGAAGCTTTGGAAAAAATAAGGGATGTCACTTCATAATGAGAAGATGTTTAATTCACCAGGAATAACAGGAACTGAAATCTATATATACCTAATACAAACCCACAAAGTATGTAATAACAAAATTGGATGGATTTGTAAAGAAATAGACATACTCACAGTACTGAGGAGCGATTTTAACACTTGCCTCAGTGATTGTTAGAAAAGTGAGAGGAAACCCAACAGAGATAGCCAGTAATCACATACAGAGATATTTCTCTCCACAGTTCAAAATACAATTTGCTTTCAAGAATATACAGGATGATTCTAAAAGCAGAGTAATTCACAACTAGTATCACAAACTTCACAGATCTAAAGTAAAATAAAAACATGCTGACTGGTAAAAATGCTAATATGTTAAAAATGAAGATATAATTACAAGTTTCAATGATGCTTGTAACAACAAACAGCTTTGTGATAACTATAAATAAAAGATGTAGTCACAGTGAAAATTAAAATATTCAGGGATTAAAGGGTATAGTTCTGTGCCTGCTCAGTGTGGGTTTGAACCCCAACACTTCCTGAAAGGGACAAGATGGCAAGTACCTGCAATCTTGGCACTGGAAGATGGAGGCAGGAGGATGCGGAATTGAGGCCATTCTCAGCTGCTTGTTGAATTTGAGGCTAGTTTGGGTAATATGAGACTCTAACTAAAAAACAAACAGAAGAAGCTAGGACGACCCCTGGACCGACCAAAGCCGCACACTGCTGCATCCCCGTGTCCGCTCTCATGTCCTCGCGCTGCCGCCGCCATCCCCAAAAGAAGCTAAAGGAGATAAAGCCAAGGTAAAGGAGGAGCCACAGAGATCTGCAAGGTTGTCTGCTAAACCTGCCCCTCCAAAGCCAGAACCCAAGCCTAAAAAGGCCTCTGCAAAGAAAGGAGAGAAGGTACCTAAAGGAAAAAAGGAAAAGCTGATGCTGACAAGGATGGGAATAGCCCTGCAGAAAATGGAGATGCCAAAACAGATGAGGCACAGAAAACCGAAGGTGCTGGAGATGCCAAGTGAAGTGTGTGCATTTTTCATAACCGTACTTCTGGTGACTGTACAGTTTGAAATACTATTTTTTATCAAGTTTTATAAAAAATGCAGAATTTTTGTTTTACTTTTTTTTTTTAAGCTTATGTTGTTAGCACACAGAACACGTCATTGTTTTTTTGGGGGGGTGAAGGAACATGTGTCACTAATGGACTTTACAGAGCTGGATTGCTGTGGGAAAAACACCTTCCCCTGCTAGATTGAAGGACTTTACAGAGCTGGATTGCTGTGGGAAAAACACCTTCCCCTGCTAGATTGAAAGGTCCTCCTGGATCCCAGGAGGAGAGATTCCTCGGTGTGGACCCAAACAAGGGGTGGCACGAAGGCCTTGTGGTGTAGGAAACCCAAACTCACTTTTATGTCCTCCTCCCCCTCCGCCACCAACATAGACTTAACTCCCTTAAAACCAGAGCCCTGTTGGGACCTGACCCCCTAAAATTGGTTTTGCCAGTATGTCAGATGATCTGGACTCTGCAGTGACATCATTAAGATGGTGGTCCTCAAAAGAGCAGTGGTTCCTTTCCTAAAAAATTGTGGATTTGCAGATTGATACCTCTGCCAATTTCATTTCATTTCCTGAAAGTCAGGGTCGGCTTGTGAAAGTTGTTAAACAACATGCTTATGTGAAATGTCCACCCTCACTCTAAACATCCCCCATTTGAAGCATCAAATGAAGACTTCCTTGGATTTTGTAGTGGCTTTCTGATTTTGGTAGTCGATATAAGAAGGGAGTTTTGAAAGTTCTTGTATACTGTTACTGATTGCCCATGTCCTGCCTGAAATACCATGATTGTTTATGAAAAGTATCTTTAATAAAGCTGGATACAGTTTGAAAAAACATACAATCCTCTACTTGCAAAATAACAGAAATGTATGAAAACTTTGGACATGCAATCAAAATAATGTGAAGAAATTTAATCAGCTAAATATCTAAAGAAAAATACTAAACTGAGCAGGCATAATTTTTTTAAAAATAACATTACTCAAATAGAAGATAACATGATGTCAGAGATAACAAATGCACAAGGTTCCCAAATATTAGGGAGACTAAAAACAGAAAACAGAAAAGGCAGAACTAACTGGATTAAAAACTATAAGAATGGAGTTGGACATGGCATAAGCCTGTAATATCTGCTTCTGAGGGTGAAGGAAGGAGGACCAGGAATCCAAAGTTGTCTCAACTGTGCAGGTAGATCAAGATCCACATATGCTACATAAGACCTCATATCAGAAAAAAAAAGCATCTAAAAAAATGTTTTAACAAAATGTTAATACTACAGGTCCTATACATGTAAGATATAAAATAAAAACAGAATGAGCAAACTTCTGTGAATAAATTTGAAAATTTAGATACAACAGTCTATTTCCTAAAAACTAACTTCGGAAATTGAGGAAAGGAACAGAAAGGAGGGAGAGAAGGAGGAAGAGGAGGGAGGGAAAAAAGGAGGGAGGGAAGGAGGGAGGGAGCGAGGGAGGGAGGAAGAAGGAAACTTACAAGTCCTATATCTAATAAAGAAATTAGATGTCTAGTCTTTCCCCAAAGAAACATTCTGCCTTACACTGTCTTTCTGACACGTGAATATTCAAAGAACAGATGACTCCAACTTCAATAGAATGTTTCAGAGAAAATGGGAAAAGATTCAGTGGTGTTTTGTGAAACTACATAGTCTTGATACTCGATGCTAAAAGAATGACATGAAAAGGCAAAATCACAAGTAATTTTGTGCCTTTAAACCCATACAAAAATCTCCCAGACAACATAAGTAAATGGAAACTAGTAGTATATAAAAGAGATTCCAAGAGATACCTAGAAATACAAATCTGGTATGACATTAGAAAGTCCATCAGGGTAACTCACCAAGTTAATATATGTAAAAATCATCAAAGGTTTAGAAAAATGTTTTTAAATACATTCATGAGCCAAAACCAACTTTTAGCAAGTAGGAACAAAGCATTTACTGAATATGTTAAAAGGCTTCTATAAAAAATCCACATTTAAATGATGAAATATTGCAACTTTTGCCTTTGACAATGGAAACAAAGGAAGAAGAATGTCCTTTATCCTCACCCCTACCTCATAACACATGGGAGAGCTTCATTCAGTTAATAGGAAATGAAATAAATGATGTAAAGACATGAAACAAAATCTGTTGTTTATGATTGTTACATAATGACGGGGTCTAGATTAATGACTAAAATCAATGAATTATTTACTAAAGTTGATAGAGTCAATCATGAAATAGATTGCCAGTTCTTTACACTAGTTACAAATATCAAGTATTTAAGAATTGCATAATTTTTTAATATGGGAATTTTTTAATATTTATTTTCCCACTCATACAAACTTAATAGGTACCCCGGTCTCCTCCCTCCACCCCCCACCCCCTTGCACCCTCCCTCCTTTTCCCCTTCCTTTTACCCCTCCCCCTTTCACCCAGTGCCCCACTCCCCCCCCCCAATCCCTGGAGCGTCCTTTATTGTGAATGTCAAACTTCCCTCTGGGTCCTCTTCTCTGATGAGGTGTAAAGACACAGTAGCATTGCCTAGAGCCCTTTCTTGTGCTCCCCTTTAGTATAGGAACACTATTGTGACTGTTAATACCTTGCCTCTAAGGATCCTAGTACTTGTGATCCATGCTAGACTTTGGGGGATCATTGATATCAGTCACTGTGCAGGTCATGCAAAGTCCTATTATGGTTACTTCAGCCCTAACTTGTGTGGAGTATCTTGTGTATTGTTACTCCTCTCCATCTTTAGGCTCTTACAATCTTACCGCCCCCTCTTCCGAAAATTTCCCTGAGCTTTAAGATGGGGGAAGATTTGGCTGGTCTCGTTCCAGGTGATTAATGTAGGGTCTCTGATGTTCTGAATTATGGTTTATTGTTATTTTCAGTTTTGCTGTTTCTGCACCACCCTTGGCTCCATCCTGATTGATATTGGATGTCATCTCCTAGCCAGAGATAAAAGGCTGTTAAAATAGAGTCTTACTATAAGAGTAGATTCAAAGGTAGATGGAATAAGAGTAGGAGACTGCGGTGGGGGGGGGGGAGGCAGTCTCTAATATGGGAATTTTAATTAAAGAAAACCTAAACAAAGTTAAGAACTATTCAGACCCATGATCAGGAAAAATCAAAACACTGGAAGAATATAAGGAGTAAGGCTTGTTTGTCAAATACTGACTCATTTCAAAGGTGTATTAATTTGGACAGCTTGCTATTTGGTCAGCGACAGACAGACCCAGGGAACCTCCATGACAACCTTGAGTACACACATGCTTGCTACATGACAGAGGTGAACCAAGTCCCTAGGGAAGACCTTGTTATACAAAGGGTGCTGAGACAGTATGAACAGGAAAAAACTGTATCTGAAATATTTACAAGCTACACTGTTTATAAAAAAAAAAACAGCTGTCCAGCATTTTCCATGACAGGGTCTTCTGCTGAATTCAGAACCCACAATCTGACTGCACTGGCAGCCAGAGCACTCTAGAGATGGATCTGCTATATCTCCTTCATGCTGGTGTCACAGTGCACACTGTTCTGTCTGACTTTCACATGGGTGCTAGAGATTGAACTTAAGTCTTCATGCTCGAATAACAAGCACTTACCAACTAAGTCTTCACTGTTATCCTTAATTATACCTTTTCCTAAACAAAATAATTATTATCTCAGAGAACATGGAAAGAATTCTAAGACTAACAGAAGGCTTTTGGATTACATTCTGTTTCCTGACCTAATGACAGATATTTAGTTTATAAAAATGTATTAACTTGTATTTTCTATGTCTTAGGCACTTACACATTTCTGTATTTCTGCTATATTTAACAAAAATGTTAAAAGTATTTCCTAGGAATGCTTTATGAAGTAAACTTATGCTACAAAGGACTGAAAGTGTATGTTCTCAAAAAGAATAGTGCCTGCCTCCAGTAAATGCTCGGGTACTTATCAGTACAAATATCCCAGATGAAACTCAGTGGGCCCCATATGCAAAAAGACCTGAAAATAGGGAGGAGATGAAATTGGGTAATAAGGGATGAAAATAATATAAATTTTTGAATTCATGTATGAGCCTCTAAAAGAAGAAAATTAAATTAACTTGGAAAAAGTGCTTGCTTCTATATTTCAACTATTGTCCATTCTCCTGAGCCTCTTTCACAGTGTTAACCAAATTTTTAAGTTAATCAAAAATCTGGGCTTGCCAATTAATTTGTGAAGAACTGAGAATTAGTTATAAAATACAAGAAGTGCTTAACAAAAAAAAATTACTTTGTGAAAGTAGACAGTCTTCATGTGACTCAGAGATGGGTTTAAAATGTTGATAACAAAGCTATCATGAAACCTTATTTCTCAAAATGAGGTCAGAAGTGAGGCAAGCAATTGATTATAACACAAGCTTAAAACACATTTCCATATATAAAGGTTGATACCAATAAACTATGCCAAGTACTCCTACTACTTAGAAGGCTGAGGCCAGAGAATTGAGAGTTCAAGGCCAATTTGACTTACACAAAGATTCTGTCTCAAAAAAAAACAAAAGAAGGGGCTGGAAAGATGACTCAGGGCTTAAAACTTGTCTCACAAACAGAAAGTCCTGAGTTCAGATCCTAGGTCTCATGTAAAAATGCTAGGTAGAAATGGTGGCAACTATGCTTCCAGCCCGGGTGGGTGGAGTTTGGGAAATCCCAGAGTAAAGAAAAAAGGAAGTAGAAGCAATCTAGGATGATTCCTTAGTCCTCCACAGGGAGGCACAGTGTACACACACACGCACACGCACACGCACACGCACACGCACACGCACGCACACATGCAAAAATAATAATAATAAAAAAAAAGCAAATCATACTACATGCAATTACTGGTTGACATATAAATTCTCCAGCATGTGCACCAGCTTCATTTGAAGAACTTTGTAACAATAGTGCCAAGTGCAAATAGTTTGCAGCTGAACTCCAGGCCTTACTGAATTGTCATTAGAACTGAGGTTATTCAGAATACTTGAAAGGCTAGAGTGTGGTGTCAGAAGAACAAGACTGATCAACACCATTGTCTCAGGCTAACATTTCCAATCTTTAAAAGGTGCAAAAGACCTTTCACTGTGGAAATTTCTCATACTGCTTTCCTACACTGTATGAGAAAGTCGTAATTTCCTCTAGTACATGAGAGTAGAGGAGAAAGAAGAGAACTTCAGCCAAAGCCATCTTTGAATTGGAGGTCCTCTTTCATCAGGGCTTCCTGCTTGCAGCATTATTTTCCTAAATGGAGGTCATGGAGTTCAGAGCTTCATATAAAACCTGTGTGGGCATTTATGCCCAATAACTAAAAACCTAACAACTCAAGAAAACATTATAGAAAGAAATGCCACTTTAGAGGCAGGATTTGAAAACCCTGGCTATGCACCCAGCACTATTGAGTTAGAAACAAAAAGAGAAGAAAGCTAAGCATGCAGCTGTCTTTTTATCAAACTATAGCCTTGGGGACTGGGTTGTACAGAGCAGAACATTCATATCTGGTACACCCTGGATACTGCAATAGTTTGGATACAGAGTAGTGCGCTTGTATCCTGGCATACTCTGGGCATGCAATACTTGGATACAGAGATGTGTATTTGTATCTGGTAAACCATGGATGCTGCAATACTTGGAAACAGAGCAGCACATTCATACCTGGCACACCCTTGGCACTGCAATACTTCATATATGAAATGTCCCCACAGATTCATGTGTCAGAACACTCTTGTCCCAGCTGGTGGCACTGTTTAGGGAGGCTCTGAAATTGGCAGGAAGTAGGTCTCCGATTAAAGCTATGGCCTACACTGAGTTTTTCTTGCTATGTTTTCTGGCCCACCAAGATGGAGGAGTCCCAGTCACAGGCTCCCAGTATGATGCTGTCCTACCATGGCAGGACCCTCAGACCATCTCCTCTCTTAAGTGATTTTGTGCCAGGTTAGAGTGATAACAGGCAACACTCACACACCTACTGAACTGAGTGGCCCAGCCTGAGGCTTTTGCAAAAGCATATATAGATATAAGCAAATAAAACAGAAAGCAACAGTCTTATCAGGTAACTGTACAGAATGTCTGTGGTTGTTACCTACTCCAAAATGAGAACTCAGCAGGAGGCAATGATTGCTTCTCACAACACCCAAACTGTAGCTTATTTAGTGAAAATCTTCCTCAGTGGCAAAGACTGAACTATTACAGCAGAACAGCAGTTACTCTGGGACCATGTATTGCACAATTCCTATGCTACAAGTGGGTGGCTCAAAGCAAGAATATTTCAGCTGGCTTGAAATTCTGTAAGGCCCAGTCACAATCAAGGTATCAGCAGGGTTAGTCCTACTAGAACCTTGAAGAGATGATCCATCCTGTGCTTTCTTCCTGTCTTCTGCTGGCTTTCCACAATCCTTGCTATACCTTCAAGTTTCTGTGCCCGTCATCCTGTCACTTTCTGTGCACATTGTTATTCTTCTTATTTATTATTTATTCAATTGTGCATGTATGTGTGTGCACATGTGTGTATGTGTGTGTGTAGAACCACGGACGAATTCGGGAACCACCGTGGACGCCTCCACCTCCTCCTTGTTCACTCTGCCCCGGGATTCACAAGCTCTGCCCTACCAGGACCAGAAACGCAGGCCGCCCCAGCTTCCGCCTGGCGTCTATACGTGGGGTCTAGGATCCGAACTCAGGACCTTCTGCCTGCAAGGCAGAGGCTTAACCCCTGAGCTACCTCTCCAGCCCCTGTTATTATTCTTATAAGGACTTAGGGCTGTCATAACATAGGCAGGCCTCACTAATGATATCCACAGACTTTTCAAGAAATGTAACTGTGACTGTTAGCTATAGAGCCAACTTGACAACTGAAGACTGAATCCTTAGGCATATCTGTGAAGAGCTATTTAGTGAAAGACAGCCCTGAGCAAGCCTGTGAGAGATTATCTAATTGACATAGGAAAAACCAGCCCACAGTGAGTGGGACTACTGCCTGAGCAAGTGAATAACATGGGATAAAGTTGATTCATATTTCGGCAGACTGACAAGTGAGAAAATACATTCATCTCTAAATTCTTCACGTAGATTTGGTGCAGCCAGTTCCCTAGGTTCCCGATGTCCATGTGAACTTTCATGCCATGCTGATGAAGTGTAACAAAAAGAATCAGAAGTTGAAATAAAATTCCCATTCCCCTAAATTGTTGGGTTGTATATTTATACCAGTAGCAGAAGAGTGACTATGACAGTCTCACCCAGATCTCAAGTAGGACTTGTTTGGGGCCATGTCACTGACCCCACTATAATCTGTTTTCCAGCCTGTCCAAACTCAAATCTGTCTAACATGCAGAATAATTTACCCCACTGCAATATTGCAAAACCTCAGTCCATTTCAACGCAACAGTAAGTGAAATCAGATTTAAACAACTTCAACCTAGCTGTCCCAAGTCTCATAATATACCTCGACTATAGTAAATATTTGGGGATTCTAAATATGATTCACCCTGGGCAAAATTAGTCTCCATCTACGGACCTTCAAAAACAGAAACAAGTTATGCCTACAAAGTATAGTAGTGGGTAGGCAGAGACTGAAGAAGACAAAAAAGGTCATCATCTTGAGCAAGCTGAAACTCGGCAGGGACAAAAAAAATTCTAAAAGCCCATTAGGCTTTTAGAGCTGAAAATAATCTTTTGTTGCCCCCTGTACTGCCAAGGTCTACTCTGCCTAGGGGTCATCCATCTGTTTTTTGTTTTGTTTTTTTAATTTAAAGAAAACTGTTTCCTGTCTGGAGAACTCTGAGTCTAACAGGCTCCATACTTCATTTTCTCTGCTCTCTTGAGTCCAAGCTAGTATGGTTTTTGTTTATACTGTGTTCCTGACAACTATGGGGTGGCCCGGATAGAAGGCTGTGTCATGACAATACCCACGGATCCTTGCACAACCTGATCTCCATTCCTGGCTCTCAAAGAAATAGCTGAGTGGATCAGTGAGCCAAAAACCAAATCTAACTTTTTATCAGTAAAACCTTGTCCAGCACATCATACCTGTACTCTTCTTTCCAGTGCATGCATTCCAAATAAGATGTGTCCCAATTTCAGCATCTTTTGCAATCTGGATTGCAAAGTGCAAAGCCCTCATGATTAATATTCCAGTATCATCACATTACAAAGTGTAAACAAGAGGCAAAACACTTTTCACTACACATTTTACTTAGGAAATGAGATAGAAGAGGTGTTGGACAAATCACAAACAAAATGTCTCAAAAGGGTACAGATCTGAAAATAACTTGTAGAAGTTGCTGACAATTTTCTTTCAATGAAATTTTAGGAAAAAAAATTGCTTCAATTTACTTGAGAGAGAGGGAAGAGGAGGGAAAGGGAGGAAGGCAGAAAGGAGGGAAGGAAGTACATACAGGGAAGTCAGAGGGCAGTGTTCGGAAGTTGATTCAAGATGGACCGCAGCAGTGCCAGGCCTGCACACTCATGCCTTTACTGGCTGCAGTAAGGCCTAAGAAGTTCACTTCCAATCCAAGCGCAATCCCTGTGCCTAGCCACCTTTGCTATCCCAGTCTTCAGAGTGCTAGAGTGGGGCTCTGACAGGACCGTGTGATCTTTCAGGCTGCTGGTTTGGGGGCATTTCCCTGGTAAGTATTCTACATGCACAGATTTGGTGACCTGACTATAGGAAATAAAACAAAAAACGTCTTCCATGGTCAGTGCTTCAGAATAAGATGCTACTTGAATAAAAACTCTTAAAATGGGTGTAAGAAAGGAGAAATAGCATTTTTACCTTTACTAAGCATGTACATTTTACAAGGACTCAAAATCTTTTTGACCAGCACTGATAAGTCAGTTTTTGGATTATCAACTAAAACAAAACACACAGCACTTCAAAGCATAAGAAAAAAGAGGTAATAATTATAGAGACAAGCAATAGCAGGAGTTCCAAGGGAGCTTAGATATGCAGATGTGCTAGGACGAACTCTGAGGGTAAGCTTCCATGTGAAAACATGGCAGAATTTAAAGGACACACATTCATTTTAGAATTACTAAAGTAAAGGCTAAATTGTATAGTATTTTCCTTTGAAAGACAATATAAATTGTATGAAATTGCTCAAAATTACATTATTCTACATAGAACAGCTTTTATAAAATGTTTAGCTCTTGTAACTTTGAAGTCTTATTTTAAGAGTGTTAGGAAACATGAGGAAAAAGCACTTTCCTTTCTAGATTTGCATACTGCCTAACATAAAAGAACATATTACTTGAAAAGTCCAAAAGAGAACTTAGCAAACCCTAAAATACATTGTTATTTCGTTGTATAGAAGTATGGCAAAGACAAACACACTTGCTTTCAGAAGATAAACCTCAGTCCCCAAGTCAGCATCCCGCACTGCTTACACTTGTCAGTATACAACTGCACCTCCAGTTGTGAGAAATAAGTGGAGTATTGTGCTGAAGTAAGCAAGAACTACTGGAGTAAAAGACAGGTGCTGTGACCACTTTTTCTAGCTAAGTTTGACCAAACATGTAAAATCTATTATTTGTTCTAGAAAACTAGAGCATGACAAACTTGTAGGAAAACTGGTCTCATCCCCATTTTATAACCATATATTTTAAAAGGGCAGTTGGACTAAAAAATGCATATAAAGATAAGCATATGTGTATACTCACATTTGCAATTTATGTAGATATGTAAAAGACTTTATAGATACAATTACATGGTGAGCTTATAGATCCATTTACCTATTAGTATTTTCCATTTCTACTACAAATATGTATACTCAACTATAAAAATACCAGAAGCTATTTTCCATTCTAAAAATCCTGATAATGCAACTTCCATAAATATTTAATTTTCCCTATTAAATGAACAAAGGGCAAAAAAGGCAAGGGTAAATTCTTTTATTCTGTCATTTTTCTAATGAAAGAGATAGGATAAAATATGTAAATTACAGTCTAAATCCCAATAGAAATATCCCAGAAAGGAGAAGGAGTAAGGCTGTCATTAGCCTCTCCCCCATAATGAAGCAGAAACAGTCTTAACCTTAAAATCTCAAACATTCCAAATTGGAAAAAAATCAAATAAAAGGAAGAATTCGAGGGAGAAAAATCTAACAACGGCCATCTCTCAGTCTCCTTCCCCTTCCCCCCAAAAGATGGGAAAGATGCTGTTCTTTTTCCTAGTGAAATGGTACCTTTCTGGGAGTGGGGGCAGGGGCAAGAGGGATATATGTTATATACTGAAAAAAGGCTAGTCATTACTGTCTTGCGCTTTCTATTCTTCTCCCAGAACATTTTTCTAAGTCTTTGTAGTGACTTTAGCCACAAAGGGGCCTTTCTCCTGATCCTAGAGGTCACATGAGTCTCCATGCAGTTTTACTTTAGTGACAGCATCTACTTAAGATTGGTTTGGTTCCTACTTGGACAGTTTACTGGATTGTTTACGTTTCTCCCTCTCCCCTCCCCTCCCCTCCCTCCCTCCCTTCCCTGAGAAACAGGAAAGGGCCCAGACTTATCTATGCATTCTGTTTCAGCAGTGCCTGGCATGTTGGTTACTGACTAATACATTATCTTGAGTTGCTTCTTATCATTTTAAATCTAAATAAAATGCAGTAAGAAAGAACAAATAATAAAAATAATTGTCAACTATTTCAATCAAACATCAAGGTTTTTGTTTTTTTTTTTTTGGTAAATGACAGTGATGTTGCTGGGATCCTTCCTTCTATCTATGTTTCCTATTCAGGGTGATTCACTAGAACAGCCATGCACTGTGCTGTGTGCAGAGTGACTCACTAGAACAACCATGCAGTGTGCTGCATGTGCAGGGTGACTCACTAGAACAGCCATGCACTGTGCTGGGTGACTCACTACAACAACCAAGACACTACATGCACTACCAAGATAATGTGCTGAAATCCAGATCCCAGAGATCTCTTACAAGCTCTGATATAAACAAGATGAATAGATAAATGAACAGAACACAAGCGCAAAATGCAAGAAGACGACACATGAGCACAGGAGGCAGAACTTATGGAGTTTGAATATTTTAAGGTCTCTGCATTGTTTAAAAGAAAGAAAAGATATAACTTTAAACTTTATTGAGCATGCAAGATAAAATTTCTACACAAATACAAGGGATTACGTCAAATTAATGGAAAGAAAAGAAATTTAAAAATTCAAGAGTATATGCAAAGAAAAACATAGAAAGACAAATAGAAAATAAACCATCATTAACTAAAACAAATGTAAAATAAAGATTGTGCAGGATTAAAACCCAAGAGTACCTACTTATCTGCTGTTTATACAAGATTTTCATTTATAGAAAGTAAAAAGCTATTTTAAACCTGTGAAAGTCTAATTAACATAGCCTCAAAAAATACCAATGAACAATGGGGGTTGGAAAGATAGTTCAGGATTAAGGTCCCTTCTGAAAATCTTGGAGAACTGAGATCGATCCCTAGAAATGCATATGGTGGAAGAAAAAAAGTGACTTCTCAAAATTGTCCTCTGATAGTCACCCTTGTGCTGCGGCACTAAATTTCTCAAAGCTGGTATCTCTAGGAAATCTGGGTCCTGCTGGCTTCAGCACTGCCATCAGCAAGCAAGGTCTATATGAACAGTTAGTGATTCGGTAGCAGCAATCAAAGCGGCAGACACATGTTTCAGGTTTTCTGCAACACTGTCACCTTGATTAGTATGGGAGTGAGAGGTGACTCAGCAGGTTAAGGAACCCGCATACAAATATGGTGACCTGATTGGATGTTTGGAGCCCAGATAGTTGCAGGAGAGAATGAATTTCTGAAAGTTGACCTCCATACATGCAAGTGCCAGAACAGTTTCTCTTTCCTCCTTACCAAATAATAAATAAAAGAATGATGGCCCTTTCATTTCAGATTTTATCCATGGTTCACAAGACTTTAATTACTCACCTGTATCCTGAGGATATCTTTCTGAAGATACCATTTTGTGATTATACTATGTCAGCCTAATATCAATTAGTTATACTTGTTACCATTTGAACGTTCATGTCAAAGTATTTTCTCTAACTTGGAAGATGTGTCGGGTTCTCATTTAAACATGGGTAGCATTTATTTTTCTTTTTAAAGACAGGGTCTGGCTATGTAGCCCACACAGCACTGAAATCACATCCTGCCTCAACATACTAAGTGCTGAGATTATAGCCCTGTGCTGAGATGTCTGGCTTTTACATACACGAACTTTAAATGTCAATGATGCACCCTGACCCAGAAGTACAGGAAATAAAATATCTACTAGCTGAATTATTATTCAGATTTAGCATTATGTTTGAACATGAAGTATCTTTCAATTATTAAAGATTACACTGCTAATACTGGAAATTGTATCATATGCTAAGTTATTCTAACCACACTATATACCCTTTGCCCATTGGCACAGGACTCCTCACATTCACCTGGTTTTTGCCCACTTTCTCTTTAGTGTTGTTAGGGTAACTTCTTTTTCAAAAAGAAAAAAGCTTCAGCAAATCATGCACTGTGAAACTGCACATTTGGCTTATTTTAATTCTTAAACCTACCTTATAGGAATGATGTAGGAAAAAAGGAGGAGGAACCGGAAAAGATTGCGGTACCATGGGCCTGTAAATCCCTGTAAGGTTACCATAACAACAGAGAGAACAACTAAAGCCAGAAATAATGCCTTCGTTAGCTGATTGAGCTCCAGGTCCAACAAACCAACCTGAAAGAAAACAACAGAGCATTAATATATGTCAGAGTTGTCCCTGCCCCTAGTATCATGTGCATCAAAACATGTGGCAATGTGTGACAAACATGAGGATTTTCTTAGCCTCTTTAATAATGTGACAAAAAAAGTTTAATTTTTTTTCTTTCATAATTTCTTTTTTTTTATGAATTTTTTTATTTATTCAATTGTGCACGTGTATGTATGTGTGCATGCGCACGTTTGTCTGTGTGTGTGTAGAACCACGGACGAATTCGGGAATAATTTTTTTTCTTAAAAAAAAAAAAACTCTTAAAAATTTACATAGAATTTCTGAAAATAAGCCACAATCTCTAGAATATTAGCAAGAAGGATCTGCTCATAGAACACAGGACAGTGCACACAATCCAACCATTGGAGCTAGATCTACAGGGCAGAGAATATCATCATCACTGCCCAAGACAGCACAACAGACAGTGGCAGGCTCCTTCTAAGTCCAGCTCTGTCACAGCTGCTCTGAAGTCATCTGTTGTTACTCTACAGTGTCTCTGCACACCTCCCATTCAGATCCAAAGTCCCCAAAGAGAAGCAGGTGTGTGAGCTACCACACCAGCCCAACATCAAACTCTTTAAGTTTTGTTGTTCTTTTCCATACAACAGCACCACCCATGGAGAAAAGCTGACAGGAGGACTTAGACACGAGGGTGACCACGGCACAGGCTCCATGTGGCCTGTGACCAGCGTGTATGCAGCAGCACTGCGTGCTCCCATCAGCCTCGGGGGACATGGCACAAGTTACCAGGCTTTACGGTTCTTGCCACCTTGACTACTCCTGAGCCTTATGCAGCTCTTGAAAAAAACTAAAGAAAAGAAATAAAGGAGAAGACTGCCAAAACTTTATTTTTTAAAAAATGAGAAACTATAAGTAAGTTAAAAATTTGAGAACAGCTGAACTGCTAACTTGGTTTATTTTACAGTATTTTTTGAAAACTGTAACTTAACCAAAATGAAGTTATCTTTTTCTACAATTTGTAATTTACTGTGTATCTGGTTTTGATTAATGTTTATCACAAACTCTCATGAATCATGAGAAGCTACAGCTAAAAAGAAAATAAAAACTTCTTCCAGAAAGCAGAAAGTTCATTAAGTACATTTTGTGAAAAGAATTATCAAACAAGTAATCATGCCTACTACACCTTGTGCTGGAACTTCACAGCTATGAAAATGAGTTCACTGTGAGATATTTTTTACTTACAAGCAAATAGTCTACCAAGAAAATTAAAGTGTGGTACTATGCCATATGAAAGAAATGTAAAATCAGTTTTCTTTCCTGCTCAGGCTTTATGTTTGAAATCTGTTACTGAACACATTATGGCCTATCAAAACACAGAAACATGATACATTGACAGGGACAAAGAAGTCAACTCCACATCACAGTAGGAGGCTGGGAGTGCAACCCTCACATGTTAGAGCCTCCAGGTGGGAGCAGAGTCTCTACACCAAAGTAGATCCCAGAGCACCTGCAGGGTGGTCTCATGTCCTGTCACAACTATGTAAGACCAAGTAAACATCAAACAAAAGCCAAATGTCATCTTTAAATGGAGTATCACCTTATTTCTAATATAACAGATAGGATATGGCTTGCCAGGGAAACTTCTCTGGCATATTCCACAATGACATGCATGGAACTGATTTCAATAGAACCTGCGAGGACTGTAGATCCTCCAGCACGGCCTGGGCTCCAGCTTTCAGCAATGGATGGATCTCCTTGGATTCAAGGAGTATTTGGGAAGCCATTGCAGGGCTCACCTCTCTTCCTAGTTTTGCACCACTTCCCTGGAGAGCTCAACAACCTACAAGGAATAGTATTCAAGAGTCCTGACAATTCCCCATGAAGCTTCCCTCCTTTGGAGAAGGAGACGGCTGGCTCAGACCTCAGCGCCTGATTTATCAGCTCCATTTAAAAAGCAGCACAAGGAGGACAAATACCATGCGCTTTCCACTACTTCACTACTATGTAGTTTATGCTTGAATTATTGAGAAAAATAGGGTTTGGGATTAAAATGAAGAAAAATTAAGCCAGGGAAGTAGAGCATGTTTCAAAGCCCAGATCTCTCTGCTGTGACAAAGGCAGTCTAAGTTTCAGGCCTCACTGAGGATCAGATGAAGTCATTATTCATTCAGTCAGGGAAAAAAGACTCAATTACCTCAACCTAAAGATGCTATCAATGAATGCAAAGTGCGTATTTTACTCTATTCATCCAAATCCCATTAAAAAGTGAAAGGAATGATTTAATCTGGCCTTCCAGAGTCGGTCTTTTTTTTTTGTAATAAAATAAAGAATTACTGTCTTGCAAAATGCATAACCACTACCTCACACTTTCCTCTGCATCACAGCAGTGAAAGACCAAAAGCTAGGACAAAACCACTGAGAAATGAATACAAAGTTTCTTTTGGAAAAACGTCACCCAGGGGATGGAAGCACGAAAAGCAGCCTACTGCACAGGAGTGCATATAATTCAAGGCATTAATACCTTTCTAATTGACCAAGACAGATGTGGTTGACTGCCAACCAGTGGGCATCAGTTCTGAGGCCAACTGAATGCTCCTCTCCCACTACCTTCCAAAGAAGGCGAGCTGTGACAGGCAGGCAGGTTGGTGGGCCTTGCCATGGATGGACTATGAGGTTACCTTTCCTGCTCTCCTAGAACAGAACTAGCTAGCATACAGCACAAAGCACATTCTTAACTTTTGGGTCATTCTAATGAAACACAGAAATGAGAAAAGAGGCATTTCCATACTAGTTTGTTTTAAAAAAAAAAACCCACTTTTGTAAGGATAGGAATAGGGATTAAGGGGAGAAAAAAAAAAAAGAAAAAGAAAACATTATAATAAGTAAAAGTACTATATAAAAAAGTGGGCAACCCAGCAAAATAAAGACTGAAAGCATAGTTAGCAATGGTTGCCAGGAACCAGACAGGATGGGGAAGTGAGGACCAGCTGCCACTGGGCATGGAGATTCTTTTGAAGATAATGACAGCATTCTAAAATCAGATGGTGGTGATGGTTGTGTGGTTTTAAGAATATGCTAAAAGCCACACTTACATGCTATGTGAAAAAGTCAGTTAAAAAAAGAAAAAAATCCTTTTAATTAGTAATCTTTTTATATTCATTTCCCTGTAACATCCTTAAAAGTTTCTTTATCTAACATAATCTAGACTCAAAAGCTATGGAAAACAAAAACTAGTTACAAATTAAGATTCTGTAACTTTAGTTTTGTTGTGAATCTCTGGATTCTTTGAAGAACGTAAGCACCTGAACAAGCCAGAACCTTACACTACTAATTGCAAAATTTTCATCCATAAAATATATTATTAATCACTTGAAGTAATTACGATGGTATAAGAAAATGTAAATTAAATACACTAGGAAGTAATTTTCAACATTTATTGTAAGTTCCTATATTAGTAAAGCAAATTTTTTCCTACTTGTCATAATATTTGTTTTATTTGAAACAACTGTGATAACAAAATTAAATACGCTACTGGAAATTTTAATCTCCAAGGGAAAATTTGTGCATAATGTCTACGACAACCACAATGGCTTTGCAAAGGGCTGTTCGAGGATAATGAACACAATAATTGCCTGTATAATCTAAAATGCTACTAATGGCAACTAACACAAATCCATTTAGCTCCTCTTTAATTTATGTACCAAGTTTTAAATAGCTAATGATTCTCAGTAAAATAATGGTTTATACCAACAATAAAGGGGTAAATACGGTGTTCTCCTGCTTAATCAAGAAAAGATCAGGTTTTTTTTTTAAATGAACAAATGGATGAATGAGAATCAGACCGTATCTCTATAGCATAGCACCATTCCCATCCATCTCAAAGTTAAAACCACCTGCACAGACTCTTAAAGAAATCAATATGCTCACTAAAATGAAACAAAAATAGTATATTATAAACCTTTGGTTCTTTCTATATTAAATTAAGCATCAACACAGCACTTATGAACCAGTAACTGCTGGTAACATCTTTCCTGGAATAGGAAAAAAAAAGTGAAATTGCAATGTTATGACCAATCCTCTGAGACTCACAAGCTCTCTATCCTAGTATCTACCCTAGCCTAGATTTAAAAGGTGATATTGCAATGGTATGCCCAATCCTTTGAGACTCACATGCATTCCCTCTTAGCATGGAAGTATTTCAGGAGAGCAAAACAGTAAAACAAAGTTTCAAAAAGCCTATTTATATCCTTGCAAAATAAGTATATTATTTTAGTTTACCACATATTTTCCCTGTGAATACAGCGTAATTTCTAAAAGAGAAAACCTTTCAATCACACTTTATTCTACCCACACAGAAGTACAGCTTTAGATAGGAAGAAACTAATTGGCAACCTATCTACCAATTGAACTATTCATGACCCAACCCTCTATCTTTCCAATCAGAATCTGAACTGTGCTTACAGTACTGATTCAGGGGCTCGTTACATTGCCACGGACCTGACTGGTCCTATAAATGATAATTCCTTTGCAGTAGTTTTTGAAAGAAATCAGCTCTACATTTTCCACTTTTTTAGAACAATCTTTAAAAAAAAATGAGTAATTTTTAGATATCTGTTTGTAGTTCGGATAAACAAATTGTGCATATTATAGTATCTAACTCCTAAATCTCACACCAATAACTTTTTTTATTTGTGGAGCTTAAAATACAATGGCAGTCTTTTTAAAAATAAAAATGCAAAATATTCTTTTCTTCCTTCTATACTTATTTATTACTTTGGAATATAAACTACTAAGTCTTAGCAATCTGCAGCAATGTGGCTTGCCACACCCTGCAAACATGTCAACTATTACCATTTGCTGCCCCAGTGAGCTGGGAAATAAGAAGGCTTCTTTTGGCCATTATTGCCTATTGGCTCAATAATCTGTGCTTTAAAAGTTCCTTAAATAAGTATCAGCATGACAATGCTTAGTGTTACACTATATAACCTTTATTTCTAACCCCAAAATCTATATTTATATGATAGATATTTTAAAATGTACTGACAAAGAATATTTCATAGCATATATTCTTACCAATAAATTTTGCCCAACTATTCTACATTCAGCATTTAAGGTCTTATCCTAGCTTAAATGACAGTCACACAGAACTTTTTTCTTGAATAGTTAGCATTTAAAAAAAATTGGGGGCTGGAGAGGTGGCTCAGAGGTTAAGCCTCAGCCTTGTAGGTAACAGGTCCTGAGTTCGGATACTAGACCCCACATATAGACAGTATGCAGAAGCGGGGACAGCCTGCATTTCTGGTCCTGGTAGGGCAGAGCCTGTGAATCCTGGGGCAGAGTAAACAAGGAGGTGGTGGAGGTGGTCCATGGTGGTTCCCGAATTAGCCCGTGGTTCTACACACCCATACACACACACACACACACACACACACACACACACACACACACACACAACTAAATAAATAATAATAAAAAAATTTTAAAAAAACAACCAAAACAAGACTGGGAGCTAGCTTCAACACCGTAATTCCGGAACTGTGGGGAGGCAGAGACAAGTACATAAATCCCTGGTGCTTACGACCACCCAGCTTAGAATTGGTAAGTTCCAGCTTCAGTAAAAGTCCTTAGGGCAAACACACACACAGAATTAGGTCATCATATTTCTATATAAATAAGTAAATAAATAAATACAACCAAGACATCACTTTGATGTGCAGAATAATGCATATTGTGACATAGCTAAGCTGGCAGAATGACTCCTGGAATCCAATGTTTGAAGAGTCCATGGTGCTATTTCTCTGGATACTGGCTCTGATGTTTCTTATGACACATAATTACTCATCAGGGGCATTTTAAAATAACTATTAGTAATGTTAGAAAACAGGATTCAGTCATGAATGTGGTATATGCATGTATATACGTATGTGCATGTATGCACATATGATTGTGTAAATATGTATTGCGTCTGTGTGTGCATATGTATGTGTGCATATGTATATATGTATATATGTGTGTGCAAATATGGCTCAGGTTTGCTTTTGCAAAGCTTGTTCTGATTTATATGTTCAAGAGGGACAACTTGGTTCTGCTGTCTAATGGCTTTTATTAATATTAAAACCTTTCTTACAATGTAATAGAAATACTAAAAATCAGTAAATGTAAGTACAATGGCTTTAAGATGTTGGTAAGCTGGAATTTTTTATTTAAAATAATTATAAGTTGTTTCAAAGATTTTGAACTGTGAAACATCAGAATTATACTCTAAAAGGATTAAGGAGAATGTAATAAAAATTTATAAATGGAAATTTAGTTTTTACTGTGTACATGAATGACACTGAAACTCAACCTATGATTTTCTAAAGAAAATTATTCCTGGTTATATTTTTACGATATTTTAGGATTTTGAGGGGAGGACATCAGGGATAAAAAGAGACAGCTAAGGGGCTGGAGAGGTGGCTCAGGGGTTAAAAGTCTCTGCCTTGCAGGCGGAAGGTCCTGAGTTCGGATCCTAGACCGCACATATAGACGCCAGGCGGAAGAGGGGGCGGCCTGCGTTTCCGGTGCTGGTAGGGCGGAGCCTGTGAATCCCGGGGCAGAGTGAACAAGGAGGTGGTGGAGGCGGCTATGGTGGTTCCCGAATTCGTCCGTGGTTCTACACACACGCACACACGCATACACACACAGTTGAATAAATAATAAGTAAATTAAAAAAAAAAAAAGAGACAGCTAAATCCTGAGAGTCACTCTCAAGTCAGTGCTGCCCTGTGTTTTGTGCAGGTCATTTTACTGCTGTCCTTAAAAGTGAGTGGTATGGCAAAGGCTTGCCAGCAGAGGGAGCTCTAAGCTGGTGTCGTCTTCCAGGTTCTGCTCTCAGCGGCTCCAAGTCACAAGCTCACTAAATTCATGGACTTATCTTTGAAAACAGAGTGGACCTAAATGTCTTTTTGGAATACACAGTTCAGAACAGAATTGATGAAGCTGAACAAAATTATTATTTGGGAGGTCTCTGAATGAAAATCTACCAACATATAAGGAAGTCTTGAAGATCTGACCCACCTAAACACTGTCTCAGGCCCAGGAAACTGCAAGTACAGCTTGCAGGGTGCTGTGAACAGCTGGGTTTACAGGGTGGTATGAGTGCCCTGAGCCTGGAGGTTGGGATGAGCATGTATGGGTCTATAGGGTGGGGTGAGCATATGGGTTTACTCATCTGGTTTTTGTCATAATGATGTAGGAGGCTGTCAATTTTTTACCCAGCAATTTAAAGTAATTACCACAACCTGTACCACAACCACTACCACTGACACCAAAAATCTCCACATTTGGTGTCATTCATGTAACTGGTATTTGAAGTCAGGCATTTGGTATGCAATTTATCTAGTCAATTTTGTATTTGTTTTAATAGACAATGTTTCCCTTTTATATTCACTGCCCTAATCCTTAATCTTTCCTTTCTGAAATGGTATCCTGAGATGAGGCGGCAGTTTTCTCGGTGGGTCTCCCAGTACACATGGCTTTCCTTAAAAAATTTTAAGGTACAGAGCAACCACCCTTTTATGCTTTGCTCCATTAATTTTAACAACACAGTCTGAAGAAATGATTATACCTGACATGCTTTTATTATGGAAGGCAGAGTGCAAATGTGTTTATTTTTTATCTCCTTCAGGTGGTAGTAAGACCCTTATTTAAATACCCAGCAAGGGGGGTTCTCCTGAGAGCTACTTATAAATGATCACTTAATATAATGGTTTATAAAACATATTACCGAATAGAAAAAACTCATAGATTGGTAACACTATTAAAACATAGTCTCTGAAATTCCCAACAACAAAGTCTGTCTTTCTCTCATGTAGCTTTATATCTTTTTCAGTCAGCTAAAAAAAAATTTGGTGCTTCTCTAAAGTTCAGAATGTGAGTTATTTTTTCCTGCGAATGGCCTGGAAATGTAGGACCATGAGTGGTAGAAAAGGCTAAGCTTGGGAAGAGACAAAAACCGAGTGTATGTCTTCCCAACCAAGCTGTTGAGGTGATCCCTATGCACATCACACTGACATGGAACCTGGACAAGGTGAGGACTGGCCAGCCCTCTCTGTGGGTCTCACCTAGACACTACCATGAGAACAGTTACTTCTATAAAGTAGAAGAAACCGCGGGATGAGAAAGACACCTTTCCACTTGTTCTTTTTCTTACAGGATTTCAGAGAGGGAAATGGTTACATTTTTATTAGTAAGCAAGGCCACTGGTTACATTTATTTAAATTCGTTTTCAACCCAAGACTTTAACGGGTGAAGATAAAGAAGGACCACGGACACAGATCTCTGTTCAGTGATTATAAATTATTGCCATCTGAAGTTTTTCTTTGGCACATCAACAGTCAGGAGTTTGTGCTGGGGAGCTTAATGCTGTATCTCAAAATATTTTTTGTAGATTCCAGGAAATCCAGTTTCACTGAGGACTACCTCAAGTACTGAGCTCTGTTCTTAAGCTGCTAATTCTGAGTGGCATTTCAGGAATAACAACAGACCGACAATTAGAAAGTTCCATGTTTAAGTGTTCTGTGGGGAACTGGTGGAGTTTAGTTCAGCATGCTTCCTTTGAGAATCCTCACACAGCTCTAACAGAAACAGCACTGTAGCATGTGCTTGGAAGAATGGGAAAGCCTTGGATGCAGGAAAATAGCTCAGAGAGAACGTATTTGAATCTCCTCTGATGACATGCAGTACTTAGATCACTGAAGGGCCCCTCCTCCAATTCTCCAGGTGCTGGGCATCTATCACTATATAAAACCAACAGCCATGCTTTTAAATCAAGAGCCATTCACTGACTTGAAAGGTCTATGACTGAGACATTACTGGAATCAAAACTAGAACTAGTTCCTTTAATTCATTAGGCTCCTTGACAACTAAATGCTTATCACCTATTTACAATTATACTAAAAGCACATGTGAAGAAATCCAATGCTGGCTAGCATGTGAAGCACTTCAGAAATTACTAACATCTTGAAAAAAGTAGCTAGGTTCTGCTCATTTTCTGACCCACCCACCTATCAGCTTAATTAGCTACTAACTAGACGTTTATAAGAGGCAAACATTTTAATATTTAAGACAGCACAGCAGAGTGACAGGCACATAACAGCAAAGAAAAAGAATGAAGGAATGTCATCACAGCCTAAAACTCAACTCTTAATCAATGCCTTAGTTTCTAAAATCCACGAACATTATGCTTTATATTCTTTTGTTTTGAAAGAAAAGAAAATAGAATTCAGAAAATGTGCTGAAATTTTGAAATGATGAGAGTGATGTTAAATAAACTTTTCATCTTCTTTAATCACCCTTTATTATTAAAATTGTCTACAGCTTTACTACTGGCATCTTGGCAAAATATAACACTATTTTAAAGCAACTAAAATTTTTGTGCTACTTTATGTCTTTAGAGACATTTTATGAACCATTTCATACTTAATGGCTTGTAAGCAATCCCAAGAGTTGGGAATTGTGTGAAAAAGTTGCTCAGATTGACAGATAAAGTGAAAAGGTCTGTATTAATTTCCAAATAAAGAAATGCATGGCGTGGTATCTCGATGATTACACTCTAAAGTACCAATTAGAACGCATCAGAAACTAGAGCAAGTTGACACTCTACAATAAAGCAAATAATTTCCAGTTGGAGGGGCAGAAAATGTTAATATGCAATGTTCAAGACTACAAGAATCTTTGTAAAAGGAAGTAGCTAATAAGGTTTAATGATGCATGTCAGGAAGCCACAGTATGTAGGGAAACACAGCTGGCTTCATTTTGTAAACTATTTGATATACACATCTTTCTCATTCACGATTATCAGCTGTGCCAGTGCCACAGGGGACAGTTTAGACTTCAAATCAGGATATTCTTCTTGTTCTCTAAATTACAAGTAAAATACATTAATATAATATGGTGCTATAGGCTAGTGCCCTGACGAAAGCTTATCAGTTCAGAAAAGAGGATTAAAGAAGTCTCTGTAAAATGTTGCAGAAACAATCTTAAAGCCGAAATAGGCTACTAAGCACCAGAACCATTAAAACAAATCATAAAACAGACACAATGCTTGGATGCAGTGTATTAGTTACTGCCTCAAAACGGTCACCATTTTTCATACTTGATACTAGAAAACAAATTACCCTAATATGCTCCTTCTAGAAATACTGTCTCATGTTCCTGTTCAGGGTGCATATGCAGGCACACAGGAGTCCCCCTCCAAAAGGCGTATGTCTTGCTCCAGTCTTAGGAGGGACTGCAATGTGCAGGTGACAGCAATTAGCAGCAGATGACAGAAGCACTTGAATTTGTACCAGATGGCTGCGAAGGGTCACTGGAGCCAGCAAAACTTCCACAAGGAAGCCCTTGTGTTAGGCAACCATCAAACTCAAAAGCTCTTAGAAATAAATTAATTATTCAACCACCAGAAGACAACTGCTAGGTCACAGTGCTAATATCAAAATGCTGTTCAAGCACTTGGGGCGCACTTATTTTAAATGTAATTACACATATTAACTGCTAAAAACAAGCATGCTGCATAATGACGAAAAGGTTGCCCTAAACTAAAAGAGCTAAAATTCTAGTAATTAGTGAAGTGTCTTATGGCAAAATGCAGTCAACAGGTCCTAACCTTGGGTGAACCCAGGAGCAGCACTATTCTAAAGATCTCCTGAACCTCAGCACCCTGCCAGCCAGCCAAGATCAGCATAGTAGCAAACACCAGTGCCAACCAGCTCTTCAATTAGAAAGATCTCCAAGTCCCAGAGGCCACGGGCCAAGGCTGCCTGCTTGGAAGGCAGTGTGTGTTCCTTTCAACTGGTGGGGGAAGGCAGAGGGGAAGTAGGGAGCCTGAAGTCTTCCTATAGGTACTGGTGGCCTAGAACGGTACAGATGTTCATCTGCCCCAGGGGAAAAAAAAAAACAGGCACACAAAACCAAATGGATATCTTCCACTGACAAGGTTAACTCCACACAAATAACTTACATGATGCTTACCTCTTCATTTACACTGAGTAACAAATTCCTAACTGATAATTGCTTCTGCTCTTATGATCTTTGTGGCACTACTGAGTCAGGGAGGCCCTAGCCCAGGCTCCGGAATCCAGGAGGTCTGGCTACAGACAAGCCTGAACAAGGAACCATACAGGCAGAGGAATGAACAACCAGTGGGAAGTGGCCATCTAACCTGGACACCTAGTAAGCAGCTAAATGATTGGTGGCTGCTCCAAGGGGGTGGCCACACCTGATTGGACCCCCGACCCTATAGGAGCCCTAAACCCTTCCTGAGTAAAGCTGAGTCTGCAGCCAACTTGTCCTCTGCCTGCGGCTTCTCACCTGACTCCTGGAGTCTGGGTGGTGACCCCGTTGCCATCTCGCCCAGTCAACTCGAGCAACAGATCTTCAGCAACAATTACCCACCATTTCTTTACATTTATAAACTACTTTTAAACATTCTTGCTGTCTCAACATTTTTGCTTGACTTCTAAGGCAGCCAGGGTGTCTGTTTTAGGACATAGGTCCTCCGGTTTTCTTCCTGCTGAAGCTAATCAAACCCACTGCTTGTACTAGAAATGATAAAATGATAACATTGTACTCTCAGTATCAAATATCTGAGGGATATTCATGAAATAAAAATTGTACAAGTCCTCTGAGAATACTTTTTACTGTTTTTATTTAAAAGTGACAAAATTTGCTCATCTGGCATCAGGTGAAAAGATAAGCCCAAAGTTCCTGAGGAGGCAAATTCTGAACAGCAGGCACAGGACTGAGAATCCCTCTCTCCTCTGCCAGGATCACCAGGCCTCTCTGGTAGAGGGGATCCCCACCAATCAAAGATCGAGGATTGTGTGCTATATTGAACAGCATGTGGGATCCAGCTGGGAGAAGAGCATGACTGGATGGCACCACCAGGGCTGTGCAAAACACGACTATCTACTATGAGGGACTCTGCGGAGAGTCCAGGGTGTGGAGGGATCATCCACCTCGCATGTCTCTCAGAGCTGGAGCATTTAATTGAAGCTTGACTGTCTCACACAACAATGGTTTCTCAAGAAAATAACAAGGTGAAAAAGGCATCATTCTTCAAGGATAATCATATAACTTACATGACAAAAATGCTAAATGATAAAAGAAACTGGAAGGAAATGTCTGAGATGAGTCCTGGTCATTAGCTTACTTTTAAACAATGAGACACCACAGGTAAGCCAATTTTTTTTTCAATCTCCTCTCAAAATAAGTATGAC
The DNA here is from genome assembly GCA_023101885.1 of Typhlomys cinereus. Classification (NCBI taxonomy): domain Eukaryota; kingdom Metazoa; phylum Chordata; class Mammalia; order Rodentia; family Platacanthomyidae; genus Typhlomys; species Typhlomys cinereus. The sequence continues at coordinate 2,487,192 of JALPQD010000322.1, forward strand.
ATAATGGTAGGAAATGGCACCATAATAACTAGATTCTAAGTGAATTAGTTTGTCAAGGACCATTCCAGTCCTATGCAAAACAGAGCACACACCACCTTTCCCACCTTGCTGTCACTATGACAACAGACCTCAAGGAAATCTACGCACAACCCTCCACACTAATCACCCTTGCTCTGCAGTGCATCTCAGCAGAATGTCGGGTGTTCACAAGCAGGAACACTCGGCATTTGCAGGAGGTACAGCAATTTAATTTTATCTACTTTCAAAGTCACAAACTTGGCTTTGCAGTGATAACCAAAAGGGAATGGTGGCAGAGAGGGCAGAAGGTGGGTAACATGAAGTTCTGAGCAGCCCTTGTCTTTACCCTCATGGGCCATCAGAACTCACCAGTGACCACATTCAGGCATTACGACTCCAAACCCCCAGATGCCTCCAGTTCTTTCAAAGTATTTAGCTCTCTAGTTGATAGTGGCTGTGATGGTTAATTTTAGGTGTCAACTTGACTACATCTGGCATTAACTAAAATCAGCTGAAACAACCTGAAGAGATTATCTGGATCAATACATTTACAATACAAAGACCAGCCCTATACCTGATTAGAACCTCACTAGATCTTATTGGAACCTACCAGTGATGGACCAGATAAAAGGAACCAAAGAAAGGAAGACTGGGAAGAGGAGAGACTCTGAAGCTGTGCTAGAAAATACTCTTCCCTCCTGCTTCCCAGTTTCTTCAATGTGTCTAAAGACTTTCTAGGAATCCTACAGCCTTCAGCAGTTACCTACTGGATTACTGGACTGAGCAGCCATTATTGGACTACCTTGCCATATCTCATAAGCCAACTCAATAAATTCCCTTTTTATATATTCATTCTGTTGATTCTGTGACTCTAGAGGACCCTGACAAAACAGTGGCCTTTCCTCTCTTGCTTCCTTCCCACATATCCCCCCCCTTTTTTTTTCCCAATTTGCTGGGGGCCCTGAGTCAGGGCTCTTTCCTACCTACGCATGTAGTGTACTTAGTAACTACTCACTTAAATACCAGTTATTATAATCTTCTGTTCCTGATTGTAGCAGAAGAAAACACACACTTCTTCAGTCTAACTTACCTTTGCTTTTTTCCTCTCTTTGTGTGTGGTGTGCATGTTAGTGTACATGTGTTCACAGGAGTGTGGGTATACATGTGTGCACACGCATGTGAACGCCTGAGGCTGTCATCCTCAATTGCTTATTCACTGAGGCAGGGACTCTCCTGAACAGAAGCAGCTAGCTGACTACTCAGTTTGTTCCAGGGATGCCCTGTCTTCACCTCCTAAACGATGGAGTCCGTCAGTATATCACTCCCAACATCACTCCCACCTGACAATTATGTTGCATGGCAAGTGCTCTACCTCAGAGACCTACTCTTGCTTTGCATTGCCCTTACTATCATGTCTATGTACAAATGTTTCAGTATAGTAGACTATTTTGACACTGCAGAGCTTTCTCCTTTGGAAACCTGTTCAATTATAGAGACAGCTTTCTTTGGGAGATCATGCTGACCCCTAGTCCCTGAAGCATTCATTAAAAAACAACACTACAGAGACAGGAGATGGCATAGCAGGTAAGGGTTCCTGTGTGAAATACTGGTGACCTGAGTTTGATCTCTGGAGAGCATATGGAGAAAGGAGAGAATCGACTTGCTAAAGCTGTCCTGTGACCTCCACACATGGGCCATGATACTTGCTTTCTTTCTCTATCTCTTTCTCCTCTCCTTTCCCAGCATGTGTCAGTAAATAAATACTTTAAGAAAGAACACCAAATCAACCAATCTAAAATTTCAACAGGAAAAGGAAGAGGAATCCAATTATCTTTACTGCTCATCTAGTCTCTGGGATGAGATGGTGAAGGAGGCAAGACACCATGGTCCAGGACAGTTTGAGACAAGCAGATGGCGTTCAGGACCATCAGAGGACGTAAGGCCTCCTGAAACTGAATATGGGAAAGAAAAAGGTCTGGGTTCTGCCTAGATGTAACAGTCATGCCACAGTACAGAAGCACAATCACCAGCACCATAGGCCCAGAATTCTGGTTAGGTTTCATCCTGCTCAAACTCTACAGTAAGCAGAAGACCAGCATGGGCCCCATGTTCTTAGGCCCCTGCACCTTTGGTGGGAGAACCATATCGCTGCCTTAACACAGGCTGGTGTGTTAGTTTCTTTTCTCCTCACTGCCACAAATTACTGATGAGGCAATTTTAGAAGAGAGGTTTTTTTTAGCTTATGGTTTCAGTAAGTTCAGAGCACCATGGTACAGTAACACTAAGCAGACACTTGTTCACACAGCATGGACCAGGAAGCAGAGAAAGCAGCAGGAGTCAGCAGTAGGGGCAAGGCCCAAGACGGCCCAAGGCTAACCCTGAGTACCTACTTCCACCAGAAAGACCTCAGGCCCCCAACACGGTACCACCAACTGGGAATCAAGAGTTTAAACACATTCAAACTCTAGCAGTTTGGAACTGACTTCCATATAACAGAGATGATAGAGGCATTCTAAAAGCAGGGAGGGGAATCAAGTGCCCTGTTGCTTACTTAAAAAAAAAAAAAAATCATTTAACCAGACAAGGCAAACCTTTAGATAACAGTGGTCAGTATCTGAACACCGCCAGGTCTGTAACTGTAACAATTTGATAACTGGATAACAATTGGATAATCAATTTGAAAATAAAAATGTACAACCTAAGAGAAACTTCATTTATTGTTACTTTTTGAGACAAGGTCTCCTGATCCTAATGCCTCCACCTCTCAGATGCTTGGATTACAGGTATGTGTGACAATGCCAGGTTTCATGTGGTGCTAGGGATTGAACACAAAGCTTCAAGCATGTTAGGCATGCATCCTACCACTTCAGCTACATACCCAGTCTAAAACTTTTATTTTTATATAGCAGCACACTGAAGATAAATTTTTTTAAAAAAAACTAGCGCTGTGTCAAAACATTTCAAGTACTTAGAAACAAAAATTGTATGAAACTTCCACAGAGAAAAGTCACACACACACAAAAATCTACTAATGAAAGGGTAACAAAATGCTAATCAATTAGAGAGATTGTATTATAAACTAATTCTCTCCAAAATTCTATAGTGACTAAATATGACTCTAACTAAATTTGTAGTCGCAGAATGTCTTATCCCAAACAAGAACTGATAGACCAAAGCAGTGGTATTGCCCAGATCAGAGTCACAACAGAGCTACACTGTGCCAAGGCCAGCAGCCTCTGCAGTGGTCCCTGACTAGTGTTTAGGGAAACAACACTAGGTGGCCAAAGACCTAAGTGAGCAGAGAATTTACATAAGAGCTTATCTTTATGACCTGGGTCAGGAAAATTCATTAAGCTAAAAAATAAAAAGGCTGATCCATTAGTCTCATTTAAACTAAAGCTGCTGCTCAGCTCAGTACCAGAGATACCATAGCAACAGTGGAGGACAATGACATAGCCCACAAAGTGTCCCACACAGCCATATAACAAAGAAGACTTGGCATTCCATAGAGAAATGGACAAAAGATGATGATGGTAATTCCCAACCTGGGACACTCAGGCACCAGACCAGTAAACACTGCAGGAACTCTACTTTGCTACACTGAGCCTCAGTACCAAAGCTACAGTTATACATACCATGAACATACTCATTGAGACCCTAAATACAAGAAAACAAAACAGACAATACAGAGAGAGACAAGACCAAAGAGAAACTTGGATTTTCCTACATGGCTGAGAAAAAACAAAACTTGATGCAACTATTTTTGGAAGCTGTAATCATGTGAAACAAGTGCATATGTTGAGGAACCCAGCCGTTCTAGTCCCAAGATGTGGAACTTTTAGAAAGCATGTAGGAATGCAGTCAAGGACACACAACCTTACATTCAGAGCAAAGACATTAGAGTCAAAATTCTAAACATACATCAGGCACAGAATAGTGGTCTTACACCATTAAGGTTTATTGGAACATTGGACATGTGATAATGTGAACACACATATTCAAGTTACTGTACAAACTGGGTGGCAAGACGGCTGAGGCTAAAGTGCCTGCCATACAAGTCTGATGATCTGATCTGAGTTTATCCCCGGAATCCATGTCGAGGCAGAAAAAGAATCAAGTTCCAAAAGTTATCCTCTGATCTCCATAGGTGTATGGTGGCACATGCATGCAATTGCACATGCATGCATACACACAAAAATCATATATACAAACATATACAATAAATTATTTTGAAAAGAAGTGAAAAACAAAAGAATGCATGCCTAATTCCATTTTTGTAAGCTTTAAAAATTTTAGGTCAAAATACTGGGCCCAATAGACAGGAGGATGGGGATCAACTTGGAGGAAGAGATAGACATGCAATACATTGCAACTCCCTTGAAACTCCTCCCAGTCTGTTCTACATGCCCACCTCTCCCCTGTTTCTACCTAACAACAAATTCCCCTCTGAGATCATGCTCTTCCTCCTTTGGGATTCTATTTCCACCAGTTAGTCTTTGTCTTTATGGATTCTTCTACCTACTCCAGCTATTACTACATCCTGTCAATACGCCCACCTTCATCTCTATTTTCTATTAATTGAGGGGTAACTTTCAGAAATTGAGTCTCTTCTCCCACACAGGTGGAACTCGAGATCAAGTTAAAGTTGCCAAGTTTCTGCACAATCACTTTTATTTAAAGCTGTGTTATCTTATTGGCCTTCTACCTTTATCTCTTGGGTATATCAAAATAACTCACTTGTGTGTCTGAACCTCAGAACATTATCTTCTGTTTCTTCCTTTTTCATCTCCCAGCACATCACTTCTGTCTTTGTATCCTCACAGTTTTACTTGTTTAAGATCATCAATGACCAATGAAAGTCCCACATTACTGCAGGATAACTTTGAGATCCATGTTCTTGAAACTGTGTGTGTTTAGCTTGCCTATCTGCCTTTCCTGTACAGCTCAATACTGCGAGTGCACCCTGAGAGACCTTGTCCTAGCATGACTCCCATGGAAAGCACCTGTCCCCATGATTTCAACACTGCCACCTCCCAATTCAGCAAGAAAATGGAGTATCATCTCTAATGGCATCTGGAATTTTCTGCCTCAGTGGGTTAAAACTAGGGTAGTTTTACAACAGTAGACATCATTTCATAGGACAGACTTAGATGTGAACTAAGAATTCAATCCCATAAAAGTAAAACTGAGAAATAACATGGTCAGATTCTAGTAAATTCATTAAAATCAGCAATTATATTTTCAGATTTATAGTAATGCTCTGGAGCCTTTGCAACTCTGCTATACTTGATCCTACATGTAGGTTCCAGAAAGTGCTGAGAACACTGGCATCTAAGGAGGGAGAGGTCAGCTCTGTCGCCCCTTCTGAACATCCTGACTCTACTCCTGAAGCTGCTGCTGGGACAAGGTCAGTGCTACAAATGCTGCTGGTCTTCCCTCCAGTCTGCTCCCTCCTGGAGCACAGAAGCTGTGATGCTCCTTTTTACTGCTGTTTTTTTGTAGCGTATTTTATTAGAAGAGGAAAGAACAGAAAACTTGCTAAGGTGCACATGTGACGATTAAAGGACAGCTTTATAAAGTCAGTTCCCTCTTTCTACCACATAGCTCTGTGATCAAGTTCAGGCTGTATGTTTGTGCCCAGGTATGTTTACTTGCTAAGCCATCTTGCCGGTCCCATGGACTGCACTTCTGCTTAACTCTTATGAGCCTGTGAGGTATTCAGTGGGCTGCACTGTGCCAACTAAGGATAGCTTCTAAGGGCCTGCTGGCAAAGCTGCTCATTGTCCACACTGTCTCCACACTTTAGCTGAAGACTCAACATCCCACACTTCTGACCTACTCCAGTTTGTCCTCTTCTAGTGGCACAAGCTATGTGGGGCAGTTTGAGTGTCTTGCCTCTCTTCATAGCTATTCTTAAGCTCCATCTGGATTCTCCTTGAGATTGGTCTCTTAAGTCTTAACATTACCCATTTCTTCCAAATCAACACTGTCTCATCACCTCATCACACCTGTTATTCCAGGACTGAGGAGGCAGAGGCAAGAAGATCAGGAGCTCAAGGCTGGGGCTGGAGAGAGGTGGCTCAGGGGTTAAGCCTCTGCCTTGCAGGCGGAAGGTCCTGAGTTCGGATCCCAGATCCCATGTATAGACGCTGGGCGGAAGCCGGGGCGGCCTGTGTTTCTGGTCCTGGTAGGGCGGAGCTTGTGAATCCCGGGGCAGAAGGAGGTGGAGGCGTCCATGGTGGTTCCCGATTTCGCCCGTGGTTCTACACACACACACACACACACACACACACACACACACACACACACGCAATTGAATAAATAAAATTTGTTTAAAAAAAAAAAAAAAAAGAAGATCAGGAGCTCAAGGCTAACTTGGGCTGCAAACCAAGTCTGCGCCACACACACACACACACACACACACACACCTACCTTTTAACACATAATTTATCAAAGAACTCTAGTGAAAAACAGCCAAGATCCAGTACTGTGTAAAGTTGATAGTTTTCATTCCCTTCTACATTGCCTCATTTGTAGCAGTCATGCTCTGGAGTCAGTAGGGCCAAAGAATTTCAGGTTTCAAGAGAGAAGACAATCACAAGTGACCACTGACAATATGTATTCAGTTTACTGGTAGGAAACAAAGCTTACCAGTTTTTACATAGTCAACTAATAAAAATTAAATGATATGTAGAAGAAAGCTTTCATTAGTAACAACAGTGCAAACAGCTTGACATGTTTACAACCACCTGAACTCACTAGGCTCAAGGGTAAGCAGCAGCAGATCAAGCTAAGTAAAGCTGCCACCCTCCAAGAGTGACTAAGGGTCAGTAGCTCAGTTGAAGAGAACACCTTTTTGCTTTAAAAAGTGACATTCACAGCATGAAGAAAATATATACGGACGTTTTCTGGACTGTTTATATTCATTTTATGGGAGAAGTAACTTTATCCTTTATGAATTCCTACAGCATACAAATGTATGTTTTTCTACAACTCAGTGGCAAAATACTTTGGTAGCACTCAAAAAACAAATAAAAGCCTAGACAAAACAAAACAAATTAAAACACAAAAAGAACTTGAAGTTAAAAGTGAACATGTAAACGAAGTTAAACAAGCCACAGCAACGCAGACCCCTGGAAAGTCTAAGAACCCATCTGATTTTGTCTTAGTGAATTAGATCCACAAGTCGCCTCCCATCTGGAAGCATCCAGCAGTGGTCAGTATCCTGCTGATGAACAGCATATTTAATCTTCTGGGGTAGAAGGTACCTGCATTTGCCTCCACCCTGAAGAGGGGCTGATGCATCATCTGGGACCAAGATTAAACTCAGAGCAGTCACTTTTCTTTATATAGTTTGGAATTAAAACCGTATTAAATTGATCCATTATGAAAATTCTATTCTCCATATTGTGTGTTTCAGACCACGTCTATATCTTAAGGCTATGAAACAATTTTTGTAATTGTAATAACAAAACAAATTATTGACTTTAAGTTAAGAAAATTGTTGCTTGAATGACTAAATATTCAACCAAAACAAAACAAACCTCTTTCTAAATCGTATCATATACAACCCCCTCATTTCCACAGGTTAATGAACTTTGTCGCCATGCTAAATCTGTGGCTTTTTTTTCTGATTTTTATGTCTTTATTTTGAGATTACGGAAGAGTGTCTGTAATGGAGTTCAGCAATTACGTGGCTGTTTAGTGTGAGTCATCAACATTATTACAGTGCAAAAAGTATGTCCCAAATCAGCATAAATGGCAAAGTTAACAGAAACTTGGTTATGTAGTTAAAAAGCTCTCAATTTGAATCCTAGATTCATAAATCTGTTTACTAAGTTAGAGGTCACTTAATTTCAAGCATGAACTTAAAAATAAAACTAATATCTTTTGAAAAAAATTTTTATTAATTTGGAAGATAGAAGTTGAGGTGAAAAAGAAAATAAGCACTCATGCTTATACAACCAACACAGTGTGTGTAGAGGTCAGAGGACACAGAAGTCACTACACCTCCACTGTACCTGTCCATCTCTCCCACTATGCAGAATGCTAGGAATCAAATTCAGGTCTATAGGTCTGTATGCAAGTGCATTTAGCTGGTTAGACATCTCACTGGCTTCAAAACTAGTATCTCTGATGCCACTATGGTCATATATAAAATAAGACATTGTTTATTGATTACCAAGTATAAAATATAGGAAAAGAAGTAAAAGACAAATTTATCCATGATGATTAGACTTTTGATTAGATTCTATTAAAGGCACTGCTATTTCTAATCCCCAATCAAGAAAATGCCACAGGCTCCTGATTAAGCTCAGAGCTTTCTGTATGGCAATTTTGTGTTTGAAAGACAAGGTGACACACAAACCAGGAGTCTCTCCCTTTGGGTTTATAACTGTAGTTTGGCAACAGTGACACATGTAACGGTTATGAGACTGACACGCTGCCTGCTGCACTAAGAGGGCAATGGGCACAGGGAATGAGAGCCTACATTTAGGGCTTCATCACTCAAATTTATGGATAGTTTTCTATGGGAGAACGAACACTTCCTCTTTCCCAACCTGTCAAACTGGTACGGCAATCTGCAGAGAGGTGCACAAACTACTACTCACCAAGCAGTCTGCAAATATTCAGTACTAGAAGGGATAGGTGATAATCTAACCATAACTGCCTTTTATATCAAAGACAAATATTGCTCCATTCTCACTTGAAGGTCTCATCACATTCTTATATACACTGCAGTGATTCATTCAAGGGTTAACTAAGGACAGAGAACAAGCAAGGTGAGCTGTTGCAAGACACTAGAGCTCAAACAGATGGAGATGTAAGCTGGTTACAGTGGAAGGATTGCTCAGATGAATAAACACTCTACAGATATTAGTAGGTAGTTTTTTTTTTTTTTTTTTACATCAGGGAAGATAATTGTCATACAGAAAAAGGAAACTAGAAGGAACTCTATAAACTTGAAACTCTAAGTATGCCTGAACTCATGATGTTCAACACAGTCTTTATGTCAAATATGCATACGCACACCCACTCAACCTCATCCATCCATCTCACCATCCATCCCTTCATCCATCAACAGCCTGAAACAATACATCTAACAGCAATGATCATGGTTCATTCCCAGAACCTGGCTTCTAGGTACTGTTAGTGAAGGAATTCAGGTTGCTCCTGGGACTGGAACAAAGCAAATACAAGATGAGCCTAGTACATCTTTTTGTGGACCTAAAAATGAAAGTATTCACAGTGATGGGTTCATGGTAGTGGAACATAAAATCAACTTAAAAGGGCTGCCAAAGAAGAGAAAAAGTGAGCATCAAGTAAGTAACAATTTGCATAGCTCTCCCTAACAAAAAACAAACCATAGGTCAAGCACAACAATGTAGGCTGAGCCTGAGGCCCAGCAGTAAGTGCTCACTGTATTCCTTTCATTCTCTATGTTTCTCATGTGCTTTTGCTATTATTCCACATGGCATTCCTGGTTTGAACTTTTAAAATCTCCATGATGACTCTGTGTTTTCACATGAATCATCTTTGTACCCTTCTGTTAATTATCTATAACCTGCTGTGTAGTGAGAGTGAGCATGGTATGATATGGAATGAGTAAGGTATAGATCCTGCCTTCAAAACATTTAAAACCTTGTGAAAGACAGGGACACATAATCATCTGTCCTGGGCACACTCTACTGCAATAAAACAAGAGAGTGCCCTAAGGATGGAGGCCCAGCTCCATGTTGCCAGCAGCAGTTAGCTCTCTTAATCTTGGCTTCACGATGGGAAAGAATTTCATAAAAAGTCAGGATGAAGCAAAATTGAGGCTTACTGAAAGACATTTTAAACATGGAGTTTGACCACAGGGTTGAGGGAGACACTCATACCTGACAGCACGGTGTGGGCTTTTCAAAAGATTGCCAAGTCATGTAAATGAGATCTTAGCACTTGAGAAGATAGAATACAGAAGGAGAAAGTCTAGATCTTAGGGAGGAAGGAAGTTAGGATATCTGAATTGCAAACGAAGTCTGTGAGATTCCCAGAAGATACCTAGGAAGGGACACTATCCATGGCCATATACAATTTAAGCCCCATTTACTGCTATTTTAACATTTTTAGTTTGTCTTCATGCTGTTGACAAATATACAATCAAACAACTCAGGGAAACAAAAAGTTTGTTCTTACCCCTGTTTATAGTCCAGTTTGGTAGGAGGGTTCACAGCAATGAGGGAACCAGTCACACTATAGCTACAGAAACACTATGAAAGAACACTATGAAACACCTTTCTCTTTTATCAGAATCAAAGTACTGAACCAGCTCTCTCTATCTACTCCACCTGTGCAGGTAATAATCTTTCCATGATGGGCTGAGTTTTCCCCCATCAACCAGACAACGTCCCAAAAGTTTGCTCAGGGCTGGCCTTAATGAGTTTCAGAAATGTGCTCAAAGGCGCAAGTACTCAGATGTCAAGCTGATACCTGCATCTGATTAGTACCCTCCCTGATGACAACAGTCAACTGTGTTGGAATTCTTAACATTCAGATTGCAAGCAGCTTCTATCAGATTTTGGGGTGAGAGGCTCTTTCCCTTCCCAAGTTACCATGATTCTCCCTTTCTTTCTATCTTGCTTCATTAAGCAGCATAGAAATGAGACTTTTGGACAAGTCTAATGTAGATGAAGGAAAAAAAAAGAGGAAGGCAGGGAGGGAGGCAGGAGGGAGGAAGGAAGGGAGGGAGGGAGAGGGAGGGAGGGGGAAGAGGGAAGGAAGGAAGGAAGGAAGGAAGGAAGGAAGGAAGGAAGGAAGGAAGGAAGGAAGGAAGGAAGGAAGGAAGGAAGGAAGGAAGGAAGGAAGGAAGGACGGAAGGAAGGAAGGAAACTGAGAGTAAAGACCTCATCTCAGTGAGAAACATAGGCTTATAGGACACGGAGATTTACAAAGGTGCTGACCACTGACGGGCTATTTCATCTAAGGTAATCATACTTGTAGGTTTGGTCTTTGTAGTTCTGAAGAAATAGTCAAATCAACCAAAACACTTGCATCCAGAATATACTTTCAAGTGTGGAAATACATGATAAAGTAGACAACAGAAATTAAGATTTTTTTAAAAAAATTATTGCTTAAAATAAGGCACTTATAGAAGATAGGGACATTATTCCTTAGGAGTAAAACTCATAACCACTAGTAACCAAGGCAGGTATCTTGTCAGATGCTTGGAACAATGTAGTGACCAGGATGAAGTGGTCTCCTGCGCTGGCAGACTTCCCAGGTAAGAGAGAACAGTGTATGCTCCTGTGGAACTGTGCCAAAGGTCCTCCACATAATAAGCTGCAGGGCATTAAGATCCAGTGGAAAGACTGTCTACTTCAAAGGCTCTGTAAGAAAAACCCAGAGCTTAGCTATGTGCAGGAGAGAGAGGGAGAGAAAAGGAGAGAAACAGGGAGAGAGGAAGAAAGAGGAGAGGGAGTGGGAAGAAGGGGGGGAGAGAGAGAGAGAAAGCGAGAGAGACAGAGAGAGAGAGAGAAGACAAATAAGTTTTATCATAAGTTTCTAATATTTTTCGGGGCTTTGGGATAAGGAATCGAATTCAACAAATAAATTCAATGATGAAAGTACTTACCTGCTCTTTGAATATAAACTATTCTGTTAAGAGTTCATATTACAGATCATTTGGCTGTAGTATAGTCATGAAGAAATCTCAAATGTATTCTTACTAAATATACAAACAATATACAGCAAGACCTTCTTGTTCACAATTTTATACAAAGTGAAGTCTTCAGTGACAGAAATCATTTAAATAATATGCTTCCTTTATAATCAAATTCAAGGGCTGGTGAGATGGCTCAGCAGGGAAAGGGCAATTGCCAGAGGCTGACAGCCTGAGATCCCTACTGTGGAAGGAATAAGGAAGGAAGGTGCAAGTTGTCCTCTAACTACCACATGTGTACTATGTATGCACATGCATGCATGCCTACCCACAGGTGCACACACACACACACACACACACACACACACACACACACACACACACACACACGTGCATTCTCATAGAGCATTGCATCTCAGTTGTTTAATCAGAATTGTCTTTTCAACACTGAGCATTTAAATTTAGGTGCATTATGCTCACTCTGCAGACAAAGCTATGTGAAGCCATAATACAACAGTGTGTCAGGCACATTAATGGCAGCCCAGGTGCTGTTTTAGCCCAAAAAGTCATGCTGTGTCTTATCTAGATGCTACTGGAGAGTTCCATGGATGGCTTGTCTGATGTCCTAATCCTTTCCTGATGAGGCCTGAAAACACTATGATTTGTTAATATTAATAAAACTTACCAAAAGGCATTCCAAGTATTTTTATTCAATGCAGACTGACTGCAGTACTATATCCTCAACATGTAGTACTTTTGTGAAGTATAAGAGTAGTGTTAAATCTGAAGGTATATTACTCAAGAAGGTAGCTATTAGAAAAATGAAAGAGGCTATGATGTATCAAACCACAACAAAGAGAAAAGCAAGCTATTGTAAAATTTTAATATAGATCAAGAGAACTTTTAAAATATTAATAAATGGTCCCTTTAAACATAAGAAAGCTATTTTCCACACTGCCTGGATGTTTCAAGTTGGAAAGTATAACGCAGCTGACTCTATTTTGTTCTATTGTCTGAAAATGCTTTTGCAACAATCCAGACGAGAAGTGGCTCTAATTCCCGTAATGGCACATGTCACCTGTCTCTCTGTCAATGACACATCTGAAAGCATCTTTTTATTAGAAACACAAATCAATATGCCCGAGGGATTACAATAACTGCTTGAGGCAATTTGTATTATCATTTCATCCTTGATGTTCGTCTCTGAGCAACTTATTATTATGAACGGCGTGAAAATGGCAACCTGTCACCATCGATTTTTCTTAACCTTCTATAAGAATTCTCCCTCTTAAATGTAATCAAGCATCATCTTATTAAATACATCTAAGGCTAGGTTTTATAAAGCAGTCCATTATTCAAGTTGTAGTCCTTGTAATTTAAACTTTCACCAAATTTCATTGTAAAATTTCTTAGTAATAAGAACTTTTGACTTGTTCGAAGTTTTAAAATAAAACTTCCAACTTTGAGCGGAGTTCATCTCAGTAAGTACTAACAAGGAAAAATATTCTGATTCTGATTTTTAATAATTTGTTTTTATTTCCTCTGTGGGACTACTCTTTTTTTGGATAAAGCATGTTGCATGAAAAAAATTTCAGTAACCCCTTGAAATAAGAATGAAGCTATATATATTCTAATTATAAAAATTATCATTGCAGTTCAATAACAAATTTTAAGAGCAAATCTAAAAGGATAAATCCAAGCGGTACATCAGTCGGAATCACTATGGCCTAGATGACCCAGGAATCTCTCATGGTGGATGTCCATAGAGTGTACCACAACCCCCCAGAGGATGCAGTCTTCAGTTTCAGAGGAAGGTTAGGGGCCCAAGGGTACAAATTTCTAGGCACTGTATGGAGCTGTTAGCATAGGTAGCCAGGGTGCTGGCTCTGCCCTTTATAGTTCAACCAAATAAAGCTAGTGACGGTTAGAAGGAAGGTTAGGATTAGGCAAGTTCTGTACTTTAACTCTAGAGATCTTTAGGGATGAAATGGTTTGATATCCAAACTAAAGAAGAAGAGGCAACTCCTCTTCAAAGTCCACCTCAGGTCTTAAAGTGGTCATATTATTTCCTCTAGTTTTATAATGTGATAGTGGTTTTTGCATTTTGTTTTTAATCTGCTAATTAAGATCAAAATAAAGAGAAAAAGAGAAATTGGCCAAAACATATTGGGAAATTAGTTAAGGTGGATGACAAGTTTAAAATTTCATTTTAATGGAACCACTAGTGAAACTGGTTGAATACCTAGCATTTATTCCCTCAGCTCTGGTGGGATTTGAAAGGCATCACCATTGCCAGTCTGACTAAGCCCAGGGAGCAAAAAGGCCAGAGGGAGTTGGTGCTCTTCCAGGCATACAGAAGGAACCCACTGGAACAGCCTCACCAAGATCATAGTCTTGCAGAACAAGATGCCATCCCAGTGAGGTGAGAATCCTAGATGCTTCAGGGAAGACTACTAGCATCAGACAGCACAGTCAGCTGGGGCTCCTGACTGCTGGGTCTTAAGAGTCCCTCCTGTTTGGAATGGTCACCACATAATCAGGACTGACCCTCGCTGGGTATAGTCTGGTGTGCTTTATTCTCTCTGCTAAAGTCACACAATATATTGGAAAGAATCGAGTCATGTGGTAACACAAAATCATTTGCTTTGCTTTAAAGTAATAAGATCCTAAATGAAAACCTCCTGATGTGGGGTCATCTTCACACTGGAAGATTACATCAAGTAATGCTGCAGGTGTCTACAAGCACCAGGTGAGGGACAAAGGAAGAAATGAGCAAACAAGAGGTGTCAAACGCAGAGGGGGGGGGATATAGAATCTTTTTGTTTAATTTATTTTATTTAGTTTAATTTATTTTGTTTATTCTGCACACACAGAATGTGTATCTATATACATGACATGATACATATCAGAGGACAATTTTAAGGAGCTGGTTCTCTCTTTAATATCTCATAGGTTCTAGGGTTCAGATTCAGATCATCATGCTTTCACAGCAAACATCTCTATATGCCAAGTCATCCACGAGCCCAGATGTGAAATCTTTTTAAGGAAGGGACTCTATCTTTCTGTAAGTTACCATAATACCTGTTAAAATGAACTTATGCTGTGGGTCTATAAACATTTGAGGAGTGTGGGACTTAGAGGTTCCTTGAAAGACAAAGCTCCTGGATAAACTAAAAACCATACAGTGCTAGTCACTACCTCTTCACAAGCTAACAATGGCTGGAAAACAGGCAAAAACAAAACAGAACAAAACATGCTACTGAGAATACCAAAGATTTCTAATTTGGGTACCCAAATGCCTCCAGTCTATCACCAACCCCTGTCCTGCTTCCAGAACCCTTGGCAGATACACCTCGCGTTGCTCATCTGCATTGCAATCTCTGGTCCTTTGCAGCTGTCCCCTGCTGCCTATGTTCTAGGCCTATTGTCTTCTTCAGCCTCTGCCTCTGATACCTACTGCTACCATCTTGTAATTCCGGGCCAACCCAAGTGCAGCCTTTTAGCATCTGCTTTGGGTATTTGCACACGGACTGAGACAGAATGTTAGCTTGCCACTGGCTCCATTATTGCCATATGATCCCTTATCATTGTTTAACAATTCCTGAGTCTGAATGTCTAATTTGGTATTCTTTGCCCTTTCAGGGACTGCTTCAAGTCCCAACCAATCTCCCTATTAGGTTAACATCCTCACCTGCTATTTGGATTCACTATTTTGAGTTAGCTCAGCACTGGTCACCAGCTGTTGGACTGACTATTTGATCTTAGCTCAGCACTGGTCACCAACTGTTAGATTCACTATTTTTACTTAGTTCCGCACTAGTCACCAATTAGATTCACTATTTCTCATTAACTCAGCACTGGTCACCAGCTGTTGAAATCAACTATTTGTTCTCTAGCTCAGCACTGTTATCAGCTGTTGGGATTCACTATTTCTTACTTCAGCACTGGTCACCAGCTATTGGAGTCACTATTTGTTCTCTAGCTAAGCACTGGCCACTAGCTATTGGGATTTACTATTTGTTACAATGGTTTTCCTGTAATGTTTCCCATTTTAAGAACTTACAATTGCACAGATTTACATGGTCCTCATAGACACATATACTGCAATGAAGGTAGGAAATAAAAGAAACAGGAATAATGTGAAGGAAAGAAAAAGGAGGTCAGAAGAGGGAAGGGAAGAGGAGAGAAGAGACACACTAACTAAAAATGTTCAGGAAATTAAAGAAGCCATTCCATTTTTAAATAGTAGCCATCTAATACTGCTTTTTTCTAAGCATCTCAATATTGTGCATGTAACTCCTGGGTACCTGATATGCTTATTTTCATAGAGAACTATTATTTTCCTTCTTAATAAACATACACCTTTTACCTTTTCCTGGAAATATTAATGGCCACTATAATACTGATTTTTCTTACCATAAAAAAAAATAGATTTTTTTTCCTTTCCCTTATGCTATGAGCTCCTTTTCTTTCATTTCCTTTTAAAAAATCAACATGATTTCTTCCTGTTCTAGACTCCTGGACTTAAAACATGCTAGTTTTCCCTTCCTTGATCTCTGGGCCCACTTCTTACAACACAACAGCTTCCTACCCTACTGTGTCCCTTCAGAGTCTCTGGCCCTGCCCTTGCCTGAATCCCTTTCCTCATTAATCTGCTGCAATTAAATTGCAGCAATAGTTTTCAAACTGCTCAATCCATTAGCTTCTTCTTTTTTTGTCCCAATGATTCTCACATGCTTCATTCACTTTTGGTGTTGACTCTTCCTCAAATGCCCTCTCAATTTTCTTTTCCTGGTTACTCTTTCTCTATTCAACGTTTGGATCATGGGCATTCTTCTGGATTCCACTTGTTTATATACCATTAAATGCCTGGGAGATTTCACCCCTTACCCTGCTGCAGGCAGTCAGGAGCCACTTGCTAGACATTCAAACTCTCTACTGCTCACAGACTTTTTGAACTTAGCTGAAGCTGTTTGTGCTCCATGTTGTATATGGCCAAAGCCTAGAGTCAGGACATGATTTCCCGGGCCTTCTTATCCCAGTTGTATGGGAAGAGGGTTTCCTGGGTGGGTAACTGAGACAGCAAGATGAGCAAGCAACTGTTGGTCTGAATTTAGACACAAAACATGAACAGGACTGCTACAGAGGCCATCACAGTTTGGGCAGATATTATTCAACATTGCCTCACCTACCTTCAATAGTAACTCCTACTTACTCAAAACTAGATATATCAAGCAATAGTTACTTTACTGTAACAATGAGCTCAAAAATTAAATTTCAACTAATCGTCCCAACAATCAAAGTCCGTGCTTAAGACAGTCATCAGTTTAATGGATAGATTTTAGTTTTATAGTAGAAATCATGAGTTAGACAAAATTATGATATAAATATAAAAAGAAGTTTTCCATTACTGTACTTGGAATTTATACTGAAACTACAGTGTCTGTCTATGTAACTATCTGTCAGTTATCTATCATCATCCATCTATCATATACCTACGATACCCTGCTAGACATTTTCCAGGAATCACCTGGAAAATGTTCATTACAGGAACAGGAGAAGTAACTAACACAGTCATCTATCTGTCTGTTCATTCATCATCTATCAGCTATCAAATCAAGATTACAAATAAGTATTTGGAAACAAGCTATGACAGTGTGGAAATGAGAGACCGGAGCATGTCCCACCTACAAAGGAGATTAGTAAGTGTGGGGCTGACTACACTTACGGAGCAGATGGACTCATGCACAGGACAGGTGATGCTTTCCTTTCCTATCGCTATTTTGAGACAGGGTCTTTTCTATGCAACCTACTGCTATTTTCCCCCTGTCTAAATCTCCTGGTCTCTGGGATTTTAGTGTGAGCCACAACATGAAGCATGTTGCTCTCATAATTTTTTCAGGACTATTTTAAAATAGTATATAGTTGAAAAAAAGTGTATCTTACCAAATATGTATCTTCTTAAAGACTTACTTCATTCCTAGTGCTTGGAAATAAAACTTCCGGCAAAGGACAACCTTTACTATCAGTAACTTATAGAATAAGGCATGGATTCATGTGAGAACTACTTGTCCTATAGAGGTCATATACATGTACACATAGGTTACATTTCAGATAAATAAGAACCAGTATAATGGCAAGAAAGAACTTATCAAATATACACTACAACTTTATCATGTACAATGAATCACCTGTATAGAAAATACCAAGAATTTTGGTGTGATTTAACCCATAAACACATGTGGATTGAATAAGTAACAATTCTAAGAATGTAATCAGTCTTTTGGCTTCAATATGCTGTTTCTGAAATGAAATAAATAAATCTGACAGAATGATGACTAAAGTTGCCAAGATAAACAATATAAAATTAACAGATTCATTTACTTTAAAAATGAACCAACATGAAGTATGTAAATTATAAAATAAACTGAAGATGAGAAATGAAAAACCAGAATTAATTAACTTTCAAAGAAATAATAAATAAATTACATGTGAATTTCAGGCCCACGTTAAACTCTGGTCAGGCAAGAGAAGACACATTTGGAAATTCTTCTCTATGGAAACTTATCCCAATCATTAACATTTGAAAGTCTATTTTCACATTAAATGTTATACTACATAAATGAGCTATATGGTACTACAGGACTTTCTTACTGAAAGAAAAAAGCAAATTCATTAAAGTGGTAACTCCTTAATCTAGCCTACCTTATTTTTTGGATTGGATGTGTTCATTACACTTCGAGTTTCTTTTCCAGTATAAATGACAACACCTATTACAGTACCTGCAAAAACATGAAAGTGGTCCTTACAGAAATACTTATAAGCAGAGATAACACTTTCTAATTAATTGCCTTGATGGAAATATACTGTTTGAGTTAATATACACTTATCCAACAGTCCATTTGTTTTAAAAAAGACTTAGAAAAACTGAAATGATTTGTTAAACAATACAAATTTAACCAAGAAGGCCTCTGTCAATGTTTCAGAATCACAGCATCAAACAGCACCAGAGGGCTGCATGTGACAAACCTAAGCTCCATCTGCAGCAGCAAGAAAAGCAAGCAGGCAAGCAAAGAAAAACTCACTAGAAATTTAATGAAAATCATTCTTTCATCTCAAATTTGGAAACTACTCATTTACTGGGTGTTTCTAAACATTTTAGTTTTCTACATTTACATATTAAGAAGATGAATTAACTTTTAAACTTAAGGAATTGATGATTTATAGATTACAGAGGTTTAGGGCACTTATCTCTGGATTTAAATTTAAAAACAGTGGAATCTCAACTCTAGGACTACAACTATGCACATTTATAATCCTATTTTTGCCCTTCAATTTTTTTTAAAATTTGATGGTAAAAACACAAGGTCGGAAAGATAATATATAAATATGTTTATATATGAAACACTCAAATAAAGAACCCCAATCAATTTACCTATGAAAATTATGCAGAAATCCTTTCATCAGTAGGCTGAGGGAGAAGGATTGAGTTCAAGGTCAGCAAGATCTATCTTTATAAACAAATCACACTGAAACCTTGGCATCATCTTAATTTAACATGACAAATTAATAAGTCATAAAAGACAGGATCCATGAGGCAGATATGAAAGGAACTATTCTTTGCTTGGCACAAGTACTGATAGCTGTGTGTTATACACCAAATAACTTAAAGCTCTACTTCAGTGAGCTTAAGTTCAAGCCAGATGCTGCATCAGGTAGAGGCCAGTGAAGCAGTGTCCTTTGCAGTGGAACATAGGCACAGATCTTTTGGTTTTATTTGTGCACCAGAACAAAGTGTGAGACTGTAGTTTGCTAAATTCTAGAAAGGTGTGGTCAGCCAACAAGGGGATATGGATGATCACCCAACTGCAAGAATGTTCTTTCTGAATTATGATAGTTAGAAACTTTCTACACAAGATGAATGCATTTAAAAGTCCACAGAAGTATATTACAATGTATCATTACAAAAAACTTTCAAAAACCTTATGTGACAGAATTATTCTGATATGAAAAGGTTAAAGCTAAATGTTAAATATGTCCTGATGAATATTTTCTTATTTTGTTGATTTAATTTTACTTAATCCGAATGTAAAATTGGCAGTAGTGGTAAAGAATCATGAACCCGAACAAGGCAAAATTGACTTGCTTTTTTTAACATTAGCAGAACAAGCAAATCACAGAGAAGCCTTTAGAACAATTAATCAAGCTTAAAACCCCATCCTAAAAGCCAAGGCAGATTATGAACAATGCAGACCCGGGCTAACGTAATTCACAGAATCCAAATTAAATGTGAGAAATGCAAGACTAACAAGAAACACAGCATACATAACAAGCATTTAACACAAGTCCTGATGCTACCGTTGTGTGATCTATTAACATTTGCTAAAGGCTCTCATTGCATTCTCTCATTTGATTGTTGCTAAAAATGACTACTCGGTGTAATTAGCCTAAATGCATTGTTTTTCTGAGTCTCGTGCTTTTTAATTACTAAAATTGCTTGAATCGGCTCAGTTATATATGGGATATACTCTGTTTTCTTAGACAAAGGGTTTGCATTTATGGGCTGGTATAGGATAAGACCTTGAAAACTGCATAAAAAGAGCACAGGAAAGGGGTAAGCTGCCACTTTTGAAACTGTGACACCAGAAAGCAACAAGACATGTTCTTGTAGTGCACCAGATTATCCAAACAAACAAGCCAAATACAGAGTGTCTATGAATTCCCAGAATGAAATATTTAAATGGGAGAATTTCAAAACTGCAAGTCCTATTTTCAGTGTGAAATTAGTTCCTTTTCCCAGGCTACACCCAAAAAACGTCTATATCAAAAAGACTAATTCAGGAATAAATTCAAGTTAAAACCTCTACCACAAACCAATTCCTAGCAGGTAGGCACCACATCGCAAAATTCCCAAGGGCAAGATGACATAATATCCATTACTAAAGCAAAATTTTGTTCCACTGAAGGAGAAAACATTTCAGAAGACTTAGAGCACTTTATCTTGAGAGCCAGTGACTGTATCGACATACTACAATTTGATTGTAGTTGGTTAAAAATCACTGTAGAAAGATTCAGACACTAACTACCTCAAGTGGGAACCTAAGTATATTTACTTTCGACTAGACACCTGAGTCTTTGTGATTGGCCTCTTGCAGGTGGTCATCTCTTTTACTTTAAAGTTCAGATACATCACATTGTACCTCAGTGGCTTAGCTAGTATATGCCTTCATGTTAGCCAGGTCCAAAAAAATTTTATAGACAATTGTACAAACTGCAAATTACCAGTATGGCTATATTTCAAGCAAATTAAGTTTCCTGTGTCCGAAAAATGCTAATATCAATTTAAGAGTAGATAGGTAGTCTTTATACAAATATCAACACGTGTAACACAAAATATAACCCAGCCAATCAATTGAGTACTCCCTTTTATATTTTAAATGATCAGCTTCTTGTATTATTTTTGGTTGTTACCTTTTAACAAGAGACAACAAAATATGGAATTCATTTATTCTCAACTAATGCTCACAAAACAAGATTCATTTTAGATGACTTGTAGAAAATTACATATATGTGCAAAATAAAGTATGTAGATTATTTTAACAAAATGATTAATGACTTTCAACTATCAGAAGAAAAATATGATAAAGTGCTTACTTAGAAAAAAGGAATATGGGAGGGAGGAGACAGGGGTTCCTATTATGTTTGTATGAGCAGAAAAAAATAAAAAAAAATCAGTTTTGATTTAGCATGCAAAAAAAAAAAGAAAAGAAAAGAAAAAA
Organism: Typhlomys cinereus; assembly: GCA_023101885.1. NCBI lineage: Eukaryota > Metazoa > Chordata > Mammalia > Rodentia > Platacanthomyidae > Typhlomys > Typhlomys cinereus. Next base: position 2,508,630 of record JALPQD010000322.1, read on the forward strand.
GGAATACAAAACATTATGTATTTTGTCTATATGTGAAAGAGAATTCTGTCAACCAAAAGATTTACTGACTATGAATGTTGCTTCCAGAACCTACTAAATACTCTAAAGATAAGCTAGTTCTGGTACATGGCCACTAACCAGGACTTTGAGTATAGTTGACACATGTTCTCTGGTATAATCTTCAAAGCTTCCAGAGTCCACACTGCTTCACAACAAGCAGCACAGAGGATAGGACACTGCCACTCATTGTGCAAGTACCAGGACCACTGGAGACAACAAACTCAGCCTTAAGAAGTTAACAACTAGACCAAGGTTAGAAACTCCAATGAAGGAGACATAAAACCTCCACCTGAGTGTGGCTCTATCTAAGCCAAGACAAAGGGCAAGAGACACAGCAGAACTGCACCAGGAACACAGACTACATAGCTGGGGTCCTAGGGACACAAGGGACCCTACATCCAGGTCTAGGATAAACATACTGTGGATATCAGAAGTCATTAGGCCAAGAACAAGTCCTCTACTTTTGGCCACACAAAACACTGAAGGAGACAGGCTTTCAGCAGAAGTAGTAGGTGACTTGTGTTGTGTCCATGATTCTGGGCCACAACTTATTCCTGGCTACTATTAATGTTCTCAACATTGTTCAGCTGTTCTACCTTCCAGGCCAGTCACTGTACTAAACAACACAGTTTCTAGGGATCAGCCACCTGAGTGATTTACTAGAACTGTAATATTTACCATTCCAAGCCTAATTCTTGGTTAGAGCAGGAGAACAAAATAAAAACTGAGCAAAAAGCACATATATTCCCAGTTCTTTCAGCATTAGTAAATTATACCCAATTGCCATGAAAGTTTTTAAATGTTTATTCTAAATTTAGGCAATACTCAAAGTGAATCAATCACTCTTGGAAGCCCCCATCTGTACATACTCCACAACTGACTGGCACTTTGGATGACCTTCTCTATTCATATACTTTCTCCTAACTCTGCAAGTCCACCATTCTCTGATTTAACAGGACAGCTGATATACAGGGCCATACAGGAAGGTTTTATTGCCCTCTATGTGCCTGTTTCACTTCAGCTCCTTATTCCTGTACATTCAGAACTCTGATGGGAAAGAAAACTTTGTTGTAAGAGCTACTCTGGGGCTAGGTATTAACTCAATAGTAAAGTACCTGGTGCCAGTTATGCTAATCCCTAGAAGTACATTAAAAAACAGTTCCACTTTTAATTTAATTCAGGCACAACTTTAAAGTATAAGATTTCTCAACTTATAATCATTTACAAAAAAAGATTAAGAATCTTTAATTACTATTAAAATTTTGGGTATAAATTTTTAAAAAAAGATAAGCAGACTTCAAAAGATTTAAAATTAAAAAGATACAATTTTCTTATGTCCAAACATAAGCTAGTATCAAGGTATGCCGCTAACCTTTCTGAATGGATGGTCTAAACCACCTGGCATACCTGATACTGGGAAATACCAGTTAGCCCATTGCTGGTGCCACCACTGGTGCCCATTTCTGGTGTCCATCTCTAATGCCTGCTGTTGGTGCCTATCTCTGGTGCCCATCTCTGGTGCAAGAATAAGCAATAGCTACCAAGTGCCAAAATCACCCAGAGAATTATAGGTGGATAGAAAAGCTACTTCCAGAGTGTTCAATGGAAATGTTTCAGAAGTTTTGGCTCAAGTTAGTTCTGTCTCTGAGGAGAAAAACCACAAATTAATAGCATTGGTGTTTGGTGACAACACTCTAATACGCATTTGAAAAAGAGACAAAGAATAAAAGATCAAGTAAAAATTCTGAAAAAGAGAATCTTCTAATCTCTTAATGAGTCATCCCTAATTTAGCATTATAAATAATATCATGCTAGCAATGGAAAATTTAAAATTCTTTCCAAACAGGGACTCAGATGTCCCATGCTACAGATGTTCTCTAACAAACTGATACTGAGGTGAGGGGCTGATGCTTCTCAGTAGGCCACACCTGGACCTGAACCCTGGTGTGAATACCATACAGCTCCATGCTTGAGAACATATATGACTGCCTGTGCATCCTTTATCCTTGGGGCACAGCCACCAGGAACACTATTTCATGGAATGAGGACAGAACTCAGCAATATCTGATGGACAGCTTGCAAATCAATAGCGCCATGAGGAAAACCCAAGTGCACACAGTCTTGCCAGACAGTCATGAATGAGTCTGGTCATGCAAAGACCCTGGCTGTGATCTACAGAACCCAGAACCTGGCATGTCCACCTCTGAGGTATCTCCCCAGAGAACCATCCTTTTTTTCTTTCCCCTTTCAAATATGTGTGCATGAAGTACAAACATGTCTGTGTGCCTGTGGAGGTCTAAGGATGATATCAGCAATCATCCTTACTTGCTTTTCTACCTTATTGTTACAAGCCTGGGTCTCTAAATTAAACCACTGGGACTAGTCTGGAAAGCCAGCTTGCTCTGGGGCTTTCCAGGGCTAGATTATAAGCAGACTGCAATGCCCACCAGCATTTTTACAAGGATCTGGAGAATCCAAACTCAGATCCCTTTGCTTGCGAGGGCTTTAATCACTGAGACATTTATACAGTCCCTACACTCTATCTTAAATTCTTTTTTGTGTGTATTTTTAAAAATACTTGTGAATGTAAAGACATTAAAAATTTATAGAATTGACCACTTAAAAGAATTCTTATATTTGCCTCTGTGTCAGTAATGGGTTTCAATCTGACAGTTGAAAACTAAGTCTTTAGGCATACTGATGAAGAATTACTTAGTTAAGGCAGAACTCTGAGAAAGCCTGTAAAAGATTATCTAGTTGATGTGGGAAAAGTGCCCCATAATAAAGGGACCATTCTTGAACAGATGGATAAGATAGAGAAATGGTTGACTTTGGCATACTACCAAGGTAGTGTTTGAGGTTCCTAGACTCTAAATGTTGGTATGAACTCTCCTGCCACCATAATGAACTATATAACCTACAACTGAGAGCATGCATATATTTCCCTGGTCCCCAAAATTGTTGGGACCATGTATTTGTCACAGCAATGTTGGTATGAAACTAAGACAACCTCAAAGTTTGTTTCAAAATTTATGAAATGTTAGGATAAAACTGAATCCCCTCTCATAGTCCATCTCTGAGAGGTGAAAATCTTTACTCCTCCAAGATCCTTTTGTACTATAGCAGACCTCATTTCAAAAAGTTCACAGAGCTACATTGCTGTGTCTGATACTCAACCTTCACCCAAACTTTTGACCCAGTACCTTGGCATTATACCCTCTTAGCACTGCACTTTCTCATAGACGCTTTTTTAGATAGACATTACTCCCACAACCTCCCTGTAACCTTCATACTTAGCTCACAGCTGCACACCGAGGTCTTTAATGCTCTTGGCTTACATACTTTCATAGCATGCAGTACTTTCTTGTGCTACTTAGTACAGATGAAATTACTTGGACCATTTTCTTAAGGTCTTTCCCATACACCAGAGCTGCCTAAGGACAGGCCATTAACACCTCAGTTCAATCTGCATATGGAGATTGATTACTAATATGGAGGGGGAGCCAACATTCCATTAAAAACCATAGGGAAAATGAGCAGGTTCTAGGATAAAAGGACTGTTGGGACTGTGGCATACTGAGAAGACAGACAACTCTAGGACCTATCCTAGCATCTTTATATTCATAGACAACACTAAGACTCTATCCCAGCATCCCCAGTTTCATACAATCCTAGTATCTATTCTAGAGTTCCTACGTTCACAAATAACTGCAGAACTCTCCTAACATCTTAGGACTCCATCCTAGTGTCCCCAGATTCATACAATCCTAGGACTCTATCCTAGCATCACTAGGCTCACACAATCCTAGGACTCTATCCTAGTGTCCCCAGATTCATACAATCCTAGGACTCTATCCTAGCATCCCTAGGCTCACACAATCCTAGGACTCTATCCTAGCATCCCTAGGCTCACACAATCCTAGGACTCTATCCTAGCTTCCTCAAATTCATACAATCCTAGGACTCTATCCAAGCATCCCTAGGCTCACATAATCTGAGGATTCTATCCTAGCATCCCTAGGCTCATACAATCCTAGGACTCTATCCTAGCATCCCTAGACTCCCACAATCCTAGGACCTCTAATAATACCTCTAATATCACCATCATGCAACCTACTCTGACCAGATGAGAAGCCTTTGCATTTCCAATACATGCCATAAAAGTTTACATGCAGAACTGTAACTCTAAGTAGCCTCCTCTTTCGACCTCTGGAAATATCCCACAATCTTGTAATTTCCTTTAAGTAAAATTCAGAATTCTTACCTGCCTCCAACACCCTTATCTGTTTTCTCTTTATTGGTTTGTTAGAACTCATCTAAACATTTTCTCTCCTATATTCACCCCCAATTAATCCCTTCTAGGGATTGAACAAGAAAAGATGGATGCCACTTAAAATGACCATCTCTTCCCTAGCTTTTCTTGAAGCACACAAGTAACACATGTGAAATCTAGAAAAGTGGCCTCCGCTTTTCAGTAAGGCTGCACTACCTCCATACTCCTGGCCCTGCTGCTGCACATACACATGTCATAGGTGACCAGTAGCCTGGACTTCCCAGGACTTTCAGACTGCCCCACAGGTATACAATTGGTAGTCCCCTAACAGTTCAGGGAAGGCTGGGACAGCTATCTGGAATACTTGCACAATACTGAGCATACTCTATGTCTATCTTAATGCTATACTTGAAAGAGATCTTCTTTCTCACCTGATGCAACAATGGTGCTCGCCCACAGTGTGTTTTCTATACTAAGACTTTCATGGATCGGCGGATCACTATCTTCCTGTTCAGGGAGGAAAAAAAGAAAAGAAAAATTAGTATTTTAATACTCACATTTCAGACATTTACAGTGTCCAGGGAGGAGGGGACTTTCTGGACTTAACTGATCAGCAGTGAAAAACACTGCAAATGAAAGTTTCAAAGAAGAAAAAAGAAACCAAAACTACCCACTGAAAGATTTGCTTTTAAAAAATTATTTCTAAACTTTATGTAACTAAATTTTCATAGAAGTACTCACTATATTATACAGCTAAATTTTCACAGATGTATTCAGTATATTCCCTGATAATGTTAAGAGAGTAGAGTAAAATCTTATTTTCAAAAATATGGCTTAAACAACAAGCCTGAATTGCTGTCCTGGAAAGATGGAAACTACTACCACAGATTTAATCACCAAGAAGCTCAGCAGTTTCCCTTTCTCTACTTTTCAGAAGGGTTGTGTTTAGAATTTATACATGCTCACGGTGAGCAAAGTGCTTATACATACAAGTGAGAAAGGCATCCTTTTTCTTAAATTCCTCTTTTAAAATACTGTGTTTTATGTTTCTTATTAAACTGCATTCAATTATAAGGTATATGTTGCAAATTACCTATATACACATCAATGTGGCTATCAGCATCACAACAGTGGTACAAACATTTCAGTCTTCTTTTATTTTTGAGACAGGGTCTCACTTAACTTCAAACTCACTGTGTAGTCAAAGACAACCTTGAACTTCTGGTTCTCTTGCTATCCAAGTGTCACAGTTATGCATGTGCATGACCATATTATGTTTATGGAGTGTTAGGGATCAACTCAAGGCTTTATACATGTTATGCAGGCACTCTACCAATTGAGCTATAGACCCAGCACACAATTTAGGTCTACCTTACATGTTTCATGTTTTTATTCAGAGACAAGCCACATAATCTGATCATGTTGTTTAATGTAAACTTACAGTCTTGATTGTGGTTATAGATACCCTTGTTAAAGAACTGTCAAAGTTAGGAAAGAAAACATAGCAACAGGCAGTATGCTGGCTGCCTCCCTTCATATAATAACTTCCAAGGAACTTTATTATAGTTTGGTAATTTAATATCAAGGTACATTTCAATGTAATAGAGAAAGCAAATATAAGAAGGAAACAGAGGTTTAAAGTATGGATATTTTTCTTTCCTTTTACTTATCAAGCCATTTTCAAAGAGCATTCCTTCTTGCCATTTTGCTACTTACAGGAAGATGTACATCAAATATATGATTCTCTGACTCACTCATAAAGCACAGAATTCAAAATAACACATCATTTCAAAATATTTCCAATATTGCCAATATTTACAAAGTAAAATGCTTTCTTTGACTTACGGCTACCCCATATATACATGTTATAAAGTGTATTGTGTTCCAGGTACTGAGTTCAGACATGTGTTTTAGGGTTCGATGGTTCCTAATATTTCTCAACATTGTTTGAAGAAGACAAACTTGAAGAAGTGACCTACCACTCAGGACTTGTGAATATTAGAACTACAATGTCAGGTATGTCCTAAGAATGTGTATATGCTTGTAAGTGGAAAAAAGAAATGTTCTTTAAAAAACACTACTTCTATATCCAAAAAACATGTAGGTAGGAAAACAGTACATCAAACTGCTCTGTAGGTAGTTGTTTTTATACCCATAGAATGAATAAGAACTTATCAGTGGAAACCTTTGGATCTAAAGCTGGATGAGTGAAGGGAAATGCACATATAAGTGGGGTGGCCTGAAGAGAGGTAACTTGATATACCACAGATCCCTGAGCCCCCACAGGAGTAGATAAGCCAGAGTGAACCCTGGGGTCAACCGAAGAATATAAGTGGAAGCATAGGAGGGAGTGAGAGGGAAAGTAAAGGGAAGGGAGGAGATGGGATGGAGTGGGAAGGGAGGAAAGCTGGGATGAATACTCAATATGTTTGTAAAAGTAGAAAAAAAATTAAAAATACATTAAAAGAGAAAAAAGACCATTTCTGAGAACAAGGAATGATGTTTACTTATGCCCATGTTATGCTATCCATAAATACAGAGGCTCATGCAAACTGTACTCACTACCTTAACAGACATCATGTCCATGTTAGCAAGTGCTCATGGTGGGGAGCTTGATTTCACATGAGGTAGGAGGAGAAGACCAAAATTCAGTGGTACTTGCTGATCTATAGATGTGTATCCTGGGACCCATGTGCAGGCACACAAATATACATGAAGTTTTTTTTTTTAATGTGTCAATAATTACACAATGGCTACAATAGAAAAAATAATAAACTGCTAAAGAAGTGTTTTATGTGTGATTTACTTTGTTCAGTTTTACAGATGCTGGGAATCAAGTTACGGAGCTTCCCACATGCTAGGTAAGAACTCTACCAGTAAACTATACTTAATAAGGAAATATATTTTTAAGTGGAAAAGTAAAAGCTTATTCATTCAAATTACATATGCATGTTTGTAGGAAAATAACTTAAAAGAGTCAGTGTTAAATTAGTATTTATGTTAGCAAGATGGGGCTATAAACATGTTTAGCCTTTTTACTTTCTGTGACAATTAATTGTAAATATCAACTTGACAACTGAAAGCTAAGCCTTTGGGCACATATTTGAAATATCAGTAACAAGGTAATCCTGAGCAAGCTTGTAGTATACTGTACAATTCATGTGGGATGGCACAAACTCAGGTTCTTTTGCTTTCAAGGCAGAGTTTTTAACTCCTGCATCATCTTCCTGATTTTTACGGTTTTATGGAATGAAAGACTCAACTTTTAGAATGAGGAAACATTATATTTCAAGTTATGGTTGAAACAACCAGCCTCTTAACCTTCATACAGATGGAATCATCATACAGATGGGAGAGAAAAATCTAGATATCCTCAATTCTATTTACCAAATACATCCAACATGACAAGATCCTTTGGTTCTACATAGGTCTAGAAGTCCTGACAGACTAAATGTATAACTAGAATACACTTTGCATTCTGCACATTTACCATTTCATATATGTCTTCTAAATTTTTTTGCATCACAGGAATTTAAATCTCTATTTATCACCTAAGGACTATAACATAATTGACTATAAGGTTGAACTTTACCCTCCACACATGCAGGACAAGAACTTAAATTTCTTCCGTAACTGAAAATAAAAGGTACTCTCCCTCTAACTTCTACAGGCATTGCAAGACTCTCGCTGTGTAGTTCCAACGTGAAGCCACTGTCTGCTGCAAAGCTAAGCTGTCCTACCCAGGATCATCAGAAGTGTTTTCAGTATCTAATCTAACTCCCTAACAGTTACAGCTTCTTCTTTATATTGCTCTAAAAAATAAACACAAGTATAGCTTTTTAATGCTGTTCCATTAATAAATTCTAATATTAAGCTTAATTCCATTCGATTTATAAAACTGGTTATTTAACGTCTTTCCCTTTTTACTATTTGAAAAATGTACAGAAAAATATTTTCTTCTTTAATAATCAAAAACTACATTGAGAAGTTGGAGAAAAACACAATTGTTAGAATGTCAAAGGAGGAGAATGATAGAATTGCTCACTTAAATTGCACTCCTCACAACTGACCATAACTCATACAAAGTAAAGACAAGTCAGATTCACTCAAGAGTTCACAGAACTGCTCTGCTTTACAGAACATGCTGGCCTCCCACACAGCCCACTGCCATCATCAAAGTGCCTGGTGCAATCTCTGAAGTGAAACATAGTGACAGAGTGGATACCTTTGCTTTAACCTAAATACTCCAATCTCTGAAGTGAAACATAGTGACAGAGTGGATACCTTTGCTTTAACCTAAATACTCACCATATGACTCACACGTTCAAGTTTTAGACATCTCTAGTTGATATAAACCCTCTCTAAATGACAGGAAAATATAGATAGCAAAGATAAAACTAAGATGAATTCTAGTTTTTTTTTGAGCTAAAAAAGAGGAAGCCCCACCCCCAAAGTCCCCTCTTCTATTAACCCTCACCCTGAGTGGAAATAAGGTACCAGTCTGACAGAAGGATGCAATCACAGGCTTCAAAAGTGGACCTGTTCCATTCCCCTTCTTGCTCACTTAGGCTTCTGTCTTACGTGCACACACACATGTGTGTGTGCATGTGTTTGTGTATGCAAGCGTGCATGTGTATGTGTGCACACTAATAGACCTTCTCAAAACCAACTGTTGCATAGAAGAAGACTTCTATGGAGGGTCCATACATTTTCTGATTCATGTTCCTCAGAATCTTGAAATGAACACTGAGGAGGTGCATTTGCCCATCGGCCACCTAACAAGTGGGAAAGAAGGCTGCACAGACCTAAGCACTTCAAATATGTTTCCTGTTAATGTAAAGGAACCTCACAGACCAGTAATATACAAATAATACAAGTGTATGTGGCACACAGTTCTGGAGATTGTGAAGACTGAGATCAAGGTCACATTCTGTGAGTGCCTTCAGTAGGCAGCACATGGCAAGAACACATGTGACATACAGAGGGGAACCCAACTCTTCCTTTGGTTAGGGACCAACTCTAATGAAAGCTGTATCATTTTCACAATAGCAGCAATCATGCATCATGAGGCTAGAGTGACCTAATCATCACTTAATGGTCCCATATCCCATAACTGTTGTGCAGAGGATCAAGATGCTAGCACGTGAACACTGGAGACACATTCAGTCCAGAGTTCCACAGAAATTATGTGTTGTGAACATTCTGTAGCTTCCTGGTTAAATTAAAGAAATGTGGCAGATTTAGCAGTGTCTGAAGACTATGAAAACTCACGAGCATACCTTTTCTACTAAGCAAAACAGCCTTGAGAAGGAAATGAAGAATGCAGACAACGATGGTGGCAGTCAACACCAGCAGTGGACTGGTCTGATGGACGCAGTCAGTACTAGCAGCCAACTGGTCTTTCTGGCAAGTACAGTCAAACTGAGAACTTAGGTGCACACAGGAACCCTCATTTGCGATTCTGAAATGTATATCATGACACAGAAAGTTGGCCTTTTGTATCCTTGGATTTTGCAGGTAGTATTCAGCCAAACAAATTGAGAATCTTCATTTTAATTTTAAATCTTCATATAATTAGAAAAAAAAACCCAGAAAATTCCACAAAAAGCAAAGCTTGAATTTTCTATGTTCCAAGCACTATAAAGATTTCATGTGAATGCTATATGTGAGCATGCTGCTATAGCCTGCCACCATTTCACACATCCTTCCTTGTTCTCTCCAGTAGTCTTTTGTGCATCTCTTGTTGTTTGACTTTCCTCATCCATGTAGTTGAACCTATGATTAATGTGTCTATACTGAACAGATGTTTCTTTTTCTTACCCCTAAGCTACACAATGTAACAACTATTTACATACTTAGAAGTCATGGAAATCAGAGGACAATATTAGGAAGTCAGTTCTCTTCCTTCCATCATGTGGGCTTCCAGAGATTGAACTCAGATCACAAGATTTGCTGAACTAACTTGCTGACCACATACATGTAGATTCTATACGCATATTATGTCACTTTATATAAGCGACAAGAATAGCTGCAGATCTTGGCATCCTGGGAGAAGGACGAGGTCCTAGAACCAATCTCTCAAGAACATTGAAAGACGACTACATAAGGGAAGACTCTCCCTCCTTCTTACTTTTCTCTGCCGAGACTGAGAAGGAAATGTGATGACTATTTTCTAAGCTCTCTCAATATAAAAAGTTTCTAGGGAGTGAAAACAATGTAATGACCTTGGAAAAGGAATGTACTAACTGCCTTTTCTTGTCACTGTAGACAAACATCTAACAAAAAGTAACTTTAAGGAACAGAGAAAGGACTTAGCAGTTAGGAGCATTTGCTGTGTAAACTTGAGAATCTGAGTTCAAATCCTCAGCATCCACATAAAACTGAGTGTGGTGACGACTGTTTATAACCCCTGCACTGTGGCAAGTAGAAGCAAGAGGATTTCTGGCCACAAAAATAGCTCCAAATTCAATGAGAGGGAATATGAATAAGAGCAATAAAGCAGGACACCCAAAATCCTCCTCTGGCTTCTGGGCATGTGCATACCCACTCACACAGACACATGCATTTCCCCACTCCCTCCAAAACACAAGTAACTTAAGGGAGGAAAGATTAGTCCTGGCTCAACACTTTGACAGGACACAATCCCTCGTGGTGGTAGAAGCTGTTCATGGCAGTAGCAGTAAGGAGCATGAAACAACTGGTAATATCACATGGACAGTCAAACAACAGAGACTAGGACTAGAACTAGGACAGGCTGTAATTCATAAGCATCAGGCCTACAATACAGACCAAGGACTCTTTGTCAAACAAATAGGCCCCAAGGACAAAAGATCCCAAACCTTGTAAAACAACATCAGCAACTGGGAAGCAAGTACAAAACATAAGGAGTAGGTACCCAAACTTGCGAGCCCATGGGTTACAGACCAGCATAGGACTAACCTGGCAAAGTCAAGCACTGTACCTGCTTCTCTGGTCTAACCATCCTCAACACACTGAGTATATGGAAAGGGTACTGTGTGCATGAAAGAGAAATATCCAAACCACATAAACATCTAGTAGTCACTTCAAGACTGTGAAGTACCATGCCAAAAGTTACACATAGCTATACCTTTCAAGAGTCAGCCCCTCCCCATAACAAGCGAGAAGTTCTGATATAGGGCAAACAGGTTGGATGCTGGAATAACAAGAGATGCAATTTCTACTGGATCTAAATAGGGAAAAGGTAAAATCTGACTCCAGGTATTGAGAAAGTTATCTGGTATTGAGAAAGTTATAAATAATGAAACCTTAATAATCATTCCAGATTCAAGAAACATTCTGAAAATAAATTAGAAAAACACACTGAAGAATTTTCACAGGATAATAAATTGGGTGTAGTTTCAGGTTTAAAATGAAGGAAGGAAATAAAACAGCAGAAAAGACAGAGAGAACTTCGAAAAAGCAGTTAGGAGTTGCATGACAGAGGCTTTTGATGCCTGATCTTGGCACTCCTGGGAGCTGGCCTCCCTCCGCCCACAGAGCTCACACTATTGTCCTAGCTGAGAAATTTCAGAGCCTTCTAGACAATGGGCTCATAGCCACCTCCTGAGATGCTCGTGAGAAGGGTTTCTTCAGGAAGCCTCTGTGATAGCAGTGCCAAAGGTGACCTTGCTTCTGCACCACCCTAACTGTGGCACTGACTCTGTTGCTTTGGACTTTACTACACTTCAGGAAACAGAAGTGCCTGCCCCACACTAGGAAGATATCTTTGAGTTACAAGTGAATGTATCTACTCTCACTATTGGTGAAAGTGGCTCTGCAAGACTGTGAGGATCACTAAGTGATCACTACTGTTACAGGTGAATGTATCTACTCTCACTATTGGTGAAAGTGGCTCTGCAAGATTGTGAGGATCACTAAGTGATCACTACTATCTTAAGGAACCAGGGAGATTAAAGGAACCTTTTTAGCTCACCAATATCACCGTTACTTTCTAAACTGAAAGTTTTAAAATCACTTTCTCCCCTACCATTCCAACACACACTGTGACATACTTACATCTCCAGGGTTCCTAAATAGCTAGTTCTCACTCCTTAACCTTGATACTACAAATATCTAGGAAATGTTTCCAACTTTCAGGAAGTCAAAAACAATGCAAATCAGAAAGAAAAAGAGAACGCAAATCTTATTTCAAATTCTTAACAAACTTGGAATAATACCTCTTTTAACTTACTGTATTGAAAACATCTATTTGCAAGTTTTTCTCATTTTTTAATAAGAATGTAATTTTCATAATGTTTTCCTAAAAATACACTAAGACTTCAGACTCATTTCATCCTCATCACATGGACACACTGCCCTCATCTTTCCTCCGTATTTCTGTGAGCATTTTGTTTATACAGCTCTGCAGCTACAAAGCAATATGCCTTCCCTTGCAGACTGAGCTACACAGCGTGTCCCCACTTTATAATACTCCTATAGCTTGTACATTAACCTCAAATCATAATCATTTAGTACACCTTAATGATACCAACAGTAAAACAAAGTTAATCATACCGGAAATGTTTTCAAAGTATTTGCTGTAATTAAAAACAAACTATAGTCATATATTAAAATTCCTTATGATTTGTGATAACAGCTATGAACATTAAAGTCAATTATTCTACCCCAGTAGTCAGAAGCAAAGGAACTTAAAGCTTTACCAAATTTTTATAATAATGAAAAGTATGTGGAAGAAAATATACATATGAACTTAGAAGGAATATTCAAACAAATATGTACTTATCAATATACTCGGAAAACAAAATGCTAGAAATAATGTGTACATCAGAGTGTACCAACTACTGTCAAAAAAAAAAGAGTCAAAACTGAACAGATTAAATTGTATTGTTTTGCTTACTCATATTTTACAGGAGAAGGATCTTATCAATAGCAACAAACAAACCACACACAAGCAACTTTGTGTTGAGCATAAGTGTTTTGGTTACTAATCTTGCAGTTTTAACAAAGTAAAGGTTTGTTTGGACCCATAGTCCTTGGTGGTGGCAGGGGTATTAAGAAGTTGACCACATGGAATTCACAGTGAGGAAGCAGAGGAAGACAAATGCCAGCAGCACTCAATTCCCTATCTCCTTTTTACTCAGCCCACAGGATCATGTCACCCACAATTAAAGTGGCTCTTCTCACCTCCTGTTAGCCTAGTCTAGATAATCTTTGACAGAGAGACCCTGGCACAAGTTAAACATGCTCTCAAGCTTTCCCTCTATGGTTCAAAACTTGGGTGAATCTGTTCTAAACTAAATTACTCTTTTGGAATCAAAGTCTATTGCCTTTAATCTAAATAGTGAGTATTTTTATGCTTAACAAAAGATTTTTTCTTACCCTGGTAAATGTTCCTTCAAAACTATGAATGTCCAGCTGTGGCTTCTGAGCATAAACATAAGCACGGATAGAAAATAGGTCCTGGAAAAAAGAAAATGTGAATTAACTTCACTATTATAATGGAATAAGTTACTTTAAATTCTTTGATTTTTAATAATTTTTTTCATGTATTATGTGCCAGAAATGATTCCTGATTGTTTTAGTTTCTGAGTGCCGGCACCATGAACTAGGATGGAAAAATAAGAAAAAAAAAAAAAATCATTGTGTACAGTGTAGTCAGCATATGTCAAAACTTCTGGGAAGATGCTGGCAAAACATAGTGAACTGAGGAAGACCATGGGATTCTACTTTTTAACGCTCTGGCTGTCAAAGTACCCAATAGAATCCTAGGCTTTTGGTTCCCAAGTGCTGGGTCTGACTTTATACAGGACTCTGACTTCTAGGGATACAAACTGAGCCTCACAGTGCTTGAGGACAGACTCACAGCAAGTCCTTGGACCTGAGTTAGCCCAGACTTCATATCCCTTGCAGGACAACATCATGAAATCAGCCCTGAAGCTAGAGCTTATTCTCTAAAGGGACATCTGTCTGAAAACTAAGGGTTTCTAGCCAGTCTACATTCCTGATGAGAGAGAGGCTGCCTCGCCTTCCACTCATGCAAACATTTAGAAGAGCAGTTTGAATGCTGAGTTGCTATTCAGAAAGCAAATGGCCTTTTCTGGGCCATTCCCAAGATAACAATTAGGATGAAAAGAGTAGGGACTAAGAAAAGCAAGCCAAGTCGTCTTGATTTCTGATTCTTAAACATGTCTTCCTGGGTATGGTCACATAAAAATGTTTCACTTTTAAAATGTTTTTGTCATCTTGCTTATAATCCCAGGTAAAGACCTGGGAAGAAGAAGGGATGAAAAAGTTAGGACTGCCTAGTGGAACATGGTCCTAACAAAAAACATGGTAGGCTCTGGGGAATGCCTATGTGGGCTGGAGGAGGGTCTGGCATGACCTCTGTTCTCTGGCTGTCTGAGGCTGTCCATCCTGGTGAAGGGACACTGCTTATGCTAACTTGGCTCTAGAAGTCCCTAAGCTTTCATAGGACTACATTCACTGCCATTTGTGACACTTACAGTTTTCTAGCAGATGAGTGTGGTTTAAACTGGTTCTAGAACATTTGTAGACAATAACTAGAAGTACCCAAGTCTCCCTAGGGCATTAGGACAGGGGCTAGACATTGGTAAATGCTGTTAAGAACTATAAAACTATATTGGGAATGTTCTATGTTGAGTTTTTTAAAGTTTTTACTGCATGTACTCTTTAAGGTAGTGTTTCTGTGAATAAGTGGAACACAAATGTGAGAGGGCTATTCAAACCTTTGAATAGTAGCCCGCAAATCTTTCCTTTATGCCCAACACCCTTGAGCTATGAATTGCAGAGCTATCAGCCAAAGAGTCCCTTCTGTGGCTATAGGAACTCAAAGATGGTGTTTGCTTTGGCTCCACATATACTAAAACTGGAACCATACAGAGATTATTAGCATGATACAAGGATGACACAAAGGAGAAAGGAAAAAGGAAGAGGAAAGGAGAAAGTAAAAGAAGGAGAAGGGGAAGGAGAATGAAGAATAAGAAGAGGAATAGAAGAAGGAAGAGAATAGGAAAAGGAAGAAAAAGGAGGAGAAAAAATAAGAGGATGAAGAGGAGGACAAGGAAGGAGGAAGAAGTAATTATAGATGACACACCTGTCACAACAGCTGCGGATCACTACCTAAGTTGCTGAGGGACAGGAAAAATTTCCCTTTATTTGGTTAAGATTCAGGTCAGGAATATGAGGAATCAGGTTTTCACATACAGAACAGGAATTCTCCAAAAGAGTAAAGGGAAAAGGCTCATGACTGAATTGCTTCAATTTCTCTCAGAAAGTTACTAATGTTTCATGAAGACACCATTGCAAGGACTAAGTCTGAGGCAGGACAAGAGTGACTCCAGATTGTGTAACCACTACCTACAAAGTAGCTCCCATGCAAGCTCTGAAGTCAAGGAGCAGCTGCAAGAGCTCAGGCCCCACCAGGACACCTGACAGTCGAAACCACCAAGCAGAAAGACAGCACTATCTTGCCTGCCTTCTGACATGTAAATCAATTCCTGAGCATTCCAGAAAATGTGACACTAGCTATCTAGTTCCCAGAGAACAGACTGGACAAAGGGCAGAGTGAGTCTCAGCACAGCTGTTAGCACAGCAGTGCTAATCTCACAATTCAGATTTCAGGAGAATAAGAACAACTATGTGCAGGTTGATTAAATCAAGCTGCTTACAGAAGGAGACTGTGTGACTTGAGACTTGTAACAATACTACCAGAATGTCTAATAAGCAGTCTATAGATAAAGCAAGCCTGAGAATTACTCTTTATTCTTACAATGTTTTACAAAACATGAAACTTTCATACCACATACTACTTTTTGATACAGGAAAATAACGAGCAAGCTAACAGCCATCCTCATTTCTACTTGTGCATGAACATTTAGAAGAGTGCATTTTATCTAGTATATTAGACATCAAATGACTGAATAATGGCACAATAATGAGAATGTCATTTGAAGCTTTTCATGATAATTTAAAAATCATTCTGAAGTTTTCAATAATGTAGGAAAGCCTCTGCTATTAGGTCAAGGGCAACATTTGTTTGCATTACTTAAAGGTCATTAAAATACATCCTTAATCATAACATGTGTTTCATTACAAATAAAATTGCCTTTTGTTCAATAAAACTAATTAAATGTAAATGGTATTGTTTACTACTATATGGATCTTTTGAAATAAATCAGCAAGTCATGATTTATTGAAAATTACTGGGGCCTCATGGTTGTTAATAAATTTGCTTGATCACAAAAGCCAGAAACATATTTTCCAAATGCCTACAGTGCCTGAAAACTGGGCCCTGAGCAAAGAAGCAGCGGGAAGAAACCACATGTGCTGCTGCCGAGCACCAATATGGCCAGACACAGGTCTCGCTGAGACCAAAGGCACATCCTGGGCTCTGTGATACTCTAGTACATACACTGGTTCACCCACCATGTACACCATGAATTGCAATGGAACTGGCAATGCAACATAAATATCCCAACACATCACTGAGACACAGGAATGAAAACGAATGGCACACATGGCCAATACAAGGTACGAACTGACAAGCTAAACTATCTGACCTGTGTCCATAATAAACTGGAGCCTTCTTTCCTATTAAAAAAAATCTATAAATATAGATTATATATAACTTTATAAAGGTACAATTTTAAATTATTACATCACCAATTAGGTTATCTTCTCTAGAAAACATTTTTTGAGTTTTAAGATCAAATCAAAAATTAAAATGTTTCTACTAACCATACCATTATTTTACTGTTATTCATACTTATTAAAGTATGCTAGCCATAAAAAGCTGCAAGTATAATTCTTTAAATATTCTGTAAAACAATCACATACATGCATGTTACTAATAAAAATGAAAACCATCCCCTCAAAACTGAATATAAAAAAGCATGACATTCTGCTATTTTATTAGTATAACTCAGGTAATACATGGCACATTCTGCTATTTCATTAGTATAACTCAGGTAATACATGGCACACACTTAAAGTGTAAAATCATACATATCTATGATCACCATGACAAGGCAATAAAGATTCTCATTAGCGCCAAGTACCTGTCTATAGAAAGTCCATCCTTTCTCTTCTTCAACTGCTAATCTGCTGTTCCAAGATTGTCTGTGTTGAATCACAGACATTCTTGTTTGTTTGGCTGTTTGGATTTTCTTACAAATTCTTTTTAATGGAATTTTAATTCTTCATTCTCTTGTCTGCTACTGCTACCAAAACCAAACCCATCACAAAGCATTTTGTGTGTCCATTCTAAAGATGTCTGCTGCCCCAGAATCTTGGAATAGTGCATAGATTTTCAGGGGGAGACAGGGAGGGTGGGGCTGTTATCCAAATACAAGAGCAAAAAAGATGATTAATAATAATAATAATAATGATAAATCCTGGGGCTGGAGAGGTGGCTCAGGGGTTAAGTCTCTGCCTTGCAGGCGGAAGGCCCTGAGTTCGGATCCTAGACCCCATGTATAGACAGACGCCTGGCAGAAGCAGCGGCGGCCTACATTTCTGGTCCTGGTAGGGCGGAGCCTGTGAATCTCGGGGCCGAGTAAACAAGGAGGAGGTGAAGTGGTCCATGGTGGTTTCTGAATTCACTACTGGTTCTACACACACATACACACACATGCACAATTGAATAAACAATAAAAAAATTAAAAAAAATAATAATGATAAATCCTTTTCAGTATTGTAAGGACACACCAGAAACATATAAGGAAGAAATATGTAGCCCAAGAACAGTACTAACCCAGTAATCAGTTCAAATGATAACACAAAGTCAACACAGGATATAAAGTGTCTTCCACACCAAAAAAAAAAAAAAAAAAAAAAAAAAAATTTCATTTTAATCAACTACATGGAAGAGAATGAGAAGCTAAGTGTCTTGCATATAAGATAATGGTACTATTTTATTACCTAATATGAAAAAATAAAAACAAGTAGAAAATATTGTGAAGCAAAGTAGGTACAGAAATGAGCTAAGAAGAAAGTAACCTATGAGATACAGGAAAGAGGCATGACTGTACCCAGGTGTAGGAACTGCTTGGCCTCCATGCTAAAGCACCATGCTAAAGACAGACTGAGTGGCACTGTGGAAATTCTTTATCTGTATGTCTCTGTGTACTGAGGACCAGTAGGGAATGTGTCAATAATTGCAGCATTATAAATGCTAATGGCCCTTTAAGTTTATTACTGACAGGCACTTGAGGTGATTAAAATGATAAATAAGCATTGGCAGTAGGACTGCCTTAGGGCACAACAGGAAACCTATCAGTAGAAGAACAGCATACTAATATTAACCCAAATAAAATTTGACACATTTACATTGTAAAAGACATTATAAAGCAGGAAGTATGGGGTTGGAGAGGTGGCTCAGGGGTTAAGCCTCCGCCTTGCAGGCGGAAGTTCCTGAGTTCGGATCCCAGATCCCACGTATAGACGCCAGGCGGAAGCGGGGGCGGTCTGCGCTTCTGGTGCTGGTAGGGCGGAGCCTGTGAATCCCGGGGCAGAAGGAGGTGGAGGCGTCCATGGTGGTTCGCGAATTCGTCCGTGGTTCTACACATACACATACACATACCCATACACAGACACACACACACACACACACACAGACACATACGCGCGTGGGCACATACACACGCATATGCACACAGTTGAATAAATAATTTAAAAAAATTTTAAAAAATTAATTAAAGCAGGAAGTAAGATTGGAACACCTTATAGGCAACATGTGCTGGGTCAAACTATAGAGAACAGGAATGCTCACATCCAAATGGTCAAGTTTAAAACAATGCAACCAATTGAGAGCAAGTTTAAACTTACGGGAAAATAGCTGCTTACAGAGCAGTGCTGGTGCAATTGCCAACCGAGTTTGGTTGTATAATTTTGATTTCTCACTTGGAAGTTGGCAAACAGCTGGTACAAAGTGGGGTTCCCAGAACAGGCCATACTGTGTTAATCAGACTTCTGTGATTGTATAAATTTCTCCAACTAATGATAAAGGTCTAGAATCAAGTCATTCACTGCCTGCCTTTATGTATGACCTAAGATCCTTGACTATTAGGTAACTCTTTTTGAAAGGTACTAACAAACCCAAAGATGAAGAATGTCACTAGATAATACCTGAAACCTGTAACAGAGAGTTCTCTTGTCTACCTGATATTTCCAACCATGTATTTTGAAAGTGCCTTAGTACTTGTGAGGCAGAGGCAGAAGTTCAAATCCTATCTCAAAAACAAAAACAAAACAAAAAACCCAATAAATAACAGCAAAAGAATTTAAAAATACTTGCAAAATCTTATGTAAAACGACCTAACATGCATAGCTGATGAGAGAATGTCTTGTTGGGAAACAGCAGCATGGCACACTGTCCTACAGCACCAAATGTCTGCCAAGGGGCAAGGAGAGGACAATAATTGCTGCCAGGAGGTATATATCAAATGGGAATGGCAGAGGTACTGAATGCTAAGTCACACAAGGCTTTTTCTCCCTTATATTGCTTGTGCATTATTTTCATTGTACATACTTACATTAAATTCAGGGGAATTATCCTCCTCCCTATTTTGAAAGAAGGGAGGGATGAAGGAACAGCTGAGGCAAGAGAAGGGCAGGAATCAAGTCCTCTGATGGGGACATCCTACCTGGCCTGGACAAGTCCCACCCTTTCTGCAGGTGTTTTGTTTTTTAAATTTTTTTTATTATTATTTATTCAATTGTGCGTGTATGTGCGTGTGTGTGCATGCGTGCGTGCGTGCATGTGTGTGTAGAACCACAGACGAATTCGGGAACCACCATGGACCGCCTCCACTTCCTCGTTTACTCTGCTCGGGATTCACAAGCTCCGCTTTACCAGGACCAGAAACGCAGACTGCCCCCACTTCTGTTGACGTCTATACATGGGGTCTAGGATCCGAACTCAGGAACTTTTGCCTGCAAGGCAGAGGCTTAACTCCTGAGCCACCTCTCCAACCCACACTGCAGGTGTTTTGTTACAGATAAGTCAAGTCTCAAGAAATAAATACTGATTTTCAATTTAGATATAATCAGAAACTGCATGTATCTTGTTTAGTCCACAGGGAGTCTGCATCCATTAAAAATTAATGAAAAACTGGCCAGAGAGATGGTCCAATGGGTAAAAGCATCTGTATGCAAACCTGATGATCTGGGTTCTATATCTAGAGCCAATGGAAGAAGGACTGATTTCCAAATTCTACCTGCTCATACTTTCTTCTTCTTTCATGTTCTTGCTCACAAATTTTTTAAAAATGAAGAATTTCTCTAAGCAATGTTAAATTAACTATTATGAGATCTACCATCTGACTTGAAACAGCTGCAAAAATGCAAGAAATTCATGAAGTAGTCACTATCAGACAGAAACACTATCAGACCTCAGGGAACACAGGCACAGCTAAGTACCCTTGTTAGCCCATCCCTGCATTAGGAAGCACCATCTGTAAACAGCAGAGGAAACCCAGAGGGGAGGCAGAGCTCGGATACAGACACCACACTTCAGGGAAACTATGACAGCAGTACCTGCAAGTGATGAGAAGACAGAGAGCTGCAGAAATTTGCAGAAGGTTACATTGGCATATGTTACCAACAGCAACATGTAAGGATATAAGGTGGACCCTAATCTAGCATGGAACAGTGTCATCCTCCAAACCAACCATAAACACTATGGAGCTGGGAAGAAATCGAGTTTTGAACAACTACAGATTGACGTTCCAAGAAGTTCAACAGATCCTGGAAAGATTCTATAAGCACCATGCCCATCAGTGGGATTAAACTAGCATTACAATACTGAGGACCCTGATTCATTCTTAAAATAAGTTTAAAAATAAGCTCCAACAAGATTGGCTGATTTACCAATTTTTAAAGTAAGAATATATCAAGAGGTTCTGAAGGAGGAAAAAACTTCTCAGACATTGTAATTTTAATAATATCCAGCATCAAATAAAAAAAACTAGGAAAATAAAGAAGCAATAAGCTATGAGCTATAAAGAGTAAAGTTTTAGTGATTACCAAAAAGTGAGGAAGATAATGGTATCACTAGCTAGAAATCTGAATTATGAACTGCTGAAAAGATTTCATTAGCTCTACATATATTAATGAAATTTAGTGCATATTAGTATCCAAAAAAATAAAAAGTATCCCAAAATTTAAATAATATTCAAAAATACAAGATGGCTTTAAGGAATAACACTAATTTTATACTAACTACTTAAAAAAGGCAAGAGGCAAAAAGACTCTACAAATGGCTTTATGAGGCCAGAATGTTACTAAACATCAAACTAAAGACATTAAACAAAACAGTACAAAACAGTATTTTTATCAACTTATGTACAGAAATCCCTAGGAAGATAAAAGCAATCAAATATTCTAATATATGAAAAAGATACTCAATATAACAAACTGGGGCTTTCCCA
Organism: Typhlomys cinereus; assembly: GCA_023101885.1. Taxonomy (NCBI): domain Eukaryota; kingdom Metazoa; phylum Chordata; class Mammalia; order Rodentia; family Platacanthomyidae; genus Typhlomys; species Typhlomys cinereus. Next base: position 2,530,392 of record JALPQD010000322.1, read on the forward strand.
CATTGTGTTAGTCAACCTATTAATATGTTAATGAAAGATAAAAATATATTATTATATCCACATATACTAAGAAGCCTATTTACTCTAACACCTCTGAGCCAGTCAGAACTGGGAAGAACTATCTCAACCCGATCAAGGACACCTACAAGTAAGTGACAACCACTGGCTGAGAGCAGAATGAGACTAAGAGATCTTTTGCTTTGTGTGATATGCAGGCACATGTGAGGTCAGAGGTTGTTGTTCCTCTGGAGCCATTCGTTTGACTTTCTAAGACCGAGTCCCTCACTGGGACTTGGGGCTCCCAGGTTAGTTCTAGGTGGGCTGGCCCATGAGCTCCATGGATTTCCCGGTCTCTGTTTCTTCAATGCTGAGATTGAAAGTAAGTGCCACCATGCCTGGATTTTACATGAGTGCTAGGGATTGAACTAAAGTCTTCATGTTCCCATAGCAAGCACTTTACTAAACAAGCCATTGCCTCAGCTTCCAGTCTCACCACTCTTAGACAATGCAAAATGGAAACCAGAGGGATTCTGGAAGTGGAGAAGTATGGCCACATACACAGATTATGGAGAAATCCAGACCTCCTCTGCATGTATCATGATCTCACACACAGAACACTCTAGGAATTCTACATAAACAACTATGAAAGCATATGGAAAAGCATTTCACCATAGAGAAAATCCAAAAGGCAAACAAGCACATGAAATAGTACAGAGAGGTATAAACCATTACAGAATTGCAAATGAACCACAATAACTGTCACAACAACTGCAGTGAAAATGCTGAAAGCATCGAGTATTAGTAAGAATGGACAGAAAATAATCACCCATCCAGTACGGAGAGATGACACCATTCTGCTCAAGAGTTATAATAATGTCTTGAATAATTACCCTCAAGTCCAGGAGCAACTACAACTACTACTCCTCATCCCCATGCCATGGTTGGATGGGGCTGTACCTGGACCCATGACTTCTTAATATGTCAGTTGCCTAGTTATCATTTTAATACACTGGGAAGAGAGTAAAGTCAGCTGGTCAACAACAGAGACAATGCCAAGCTTAACCCTCCAATCCCCTCATCAGCATATCCAGGAGACTCTGTTCATGTAGCCACCATAAAAAAAGAACAATTGTAACAAATCAAACCATGTAACAGTTTTGTTCTACAGAACAAATAAACTATCAACACCAATTTAGAGATAATGAGAAAAAATAATCTAACTATCATGCTTCCAAGCTTCAGGGAACCCTGATTGAGAACACAGTTCAATTTTCAAAATAAGCCTGAGGGCAAGAGTGGTGCTTGATACCTGTAATCCCAGCACTCAAGAGTCCAAAGCAAGAGGATTGCTGAGAGCTCAAGACCAATTTGGCCTAAAGAATAAGAAAATTTCTCAAAACAACAAAGACAAAAACTTTTGGGAATGGAATAAGACTATGTGATGTACATAAATAAAAGTAAAGGGGTGGAGATATAATTCAGTGGTATAGTGCCGTTAAGCCCCTGGGTTCAATACACACAACTTGAACATGCACATTAAAAAGAAACATTTCCATGTCTAATCACATTTGACTTAGAAAATACTGTACACACAAACACACACACCTTTCGAACGGCGATCCTCAAGGAAATGACAGTGAGAAAGGAGTGACCCAGGAAAAGCAGAGATTTCTAGCACTGAGGAGATGAAAAGTCTAGTAGTCCTAGTGACAATCAAAATTAAAACAATGAACTGACCAGATTCTCATCAAATCAAGACCCTTTTCTCCTGTGTTTATGTTAAGTGCTGTGAAAGACAATACTTAGTAATCATACGTGGCTTATTCCGTAGATTTTAGAACATCTTTTTCAGTGAAATTTTAAAACCCAAAATATGAAATTCTATTATCGTTTTTTCCCATAATCCTACTTATGCAAATCTGTCTGAAGGAAAAACAGAGTTGCTATTTGGATACCTTCTCTTAATCTTTGCATTTTAAAATAAAATCAAGCAAAAAGTTCCATCTTGTTCTCACCATAACAGCACAGCAGAGGCTGGCTGAGAAGCTGAGAAAGTCACACTCCAGTCCAGGAGCAGAAACTACAGTGATCAGAACCTAGAGTTGTGCAAATAGAACCTAGACTCACCTGTGTGGCATAAGAGGCAAGAATGTATTTTTCAGTTTTAAAGAGTTAGAAAGAAGAGGGGGAAACAAGAGGGAGTGACCGAGTGACAAGACCTTCTGGAGTAAAACAGGAAACATAACTGCTTAACTTGCTAATTATAAAGCAAACTAGTTCCCAACATTGCCCTTACCCAGTCTCCCCTAGAAGTCCTAGCTTTAAAGATTACTTAGCTGAGAAAAATAAAAACAAACAAAAATATAGAAAAATCTAAACATCACACCAACAGAAACATTCAAAATGATGTAAAACAGGTTAGGTGCTAGGGAACCACAGAAATTATTTGATGTCTATCATAGTTAGAAACAGGTATCAACCTGATTGTTAAGGGTTTGAGCTCTGGGCATATTTGTAGAGAATTAGTGGTTGAGTTGAGCCCAGAGCAAACCTGCAGGGGATTGTCTGGCTGATGGGGGAAGGCCCAGGTGGGTGGGATTAGGCCCTGGAATAAAATACAGAGAGCTGGTTAAGAGGGTCGGCATCTTTGTGTACACTTGCCCAGACAAGCTGGTCTGGCAAGTAAGGATCGTCCCTCTCTCAGCTGTTATGTATAAATGGTGTGACCAGTTCTCTCGGCCCCACTGTTGGTGTATGCTTTCCTGTCAAGCTAGACTATGAACTGTAACCAGACTATCGTAAGAAAATAAACCCCTTGTTCCTTTAAGCCATTTGATGGTGATTTACCAGCAACCATGCACGCAAACTGCATGAGAATTTGGTACTGGAGAAGTGGTGTGTTGCTGAATAAATCTGGCTATTTAGACTTTGTTGATTCTGAATGGCTTTTTTGGAGGAATGCGGCAATGAAGACATTGAGATTGTGTGCTCTAAAAAACATTCCGTTTGTGGGCCATTTGGAAAACAGTGGTGTTGAAAGAGTTATGGATTGTGATGAAGGGAGCAAGGACTTTGGTAAAGACGATATACTGATTTACTTGACAGAGGAGAGCTATGTTGGTGGCCATGAAGCTCTGGCTGTGGAAAGGACAGGCAGCAGAACATCTATTGTTGTTGGAGAAATGAGCATCAATGAAGGAAAACGTAGTGACTTGCACTGGGACGGTAGAAAACATAAATACCACCATATGGTGATTTTGTAGTTTGAAAACCCAGATTCCTTCAGGGGCTGAAAACCCAAGTTAAAGTCATTTCTTGCCCTTTGGAAGTTTGGCTGCCTAGAAAGAGGCTTTTCCAGCATCAACACACAAAATTTGGTACAGCTGTGGCTTGAGTGGACCAAGCTACATTTCAGCCTCACTACAGATTCTGGCAACATCTCCAACAAGATACTGGTTTTGGCGTATGGTTAAGGGGTTCATAGAAAGCAGGAAAAGCTTGGCACCAAGTGGCAGGCATCGAATTTATATCTGCAGAGGCGAACTCAGAGTGGTGTTGGAGATGCCAGAACTGCGGAATGTATGCTGAGGATGGCTGCGAGAGGAACTCTGCTTCTACAACTTTGAGCTGCAAACAGGGACTGAGAATGCCTAGAATCTTTAGCCACCCTGACTATGTGATGAGCAACAGAAGATGGACACTGAAATAAAGGACGTGGTATTTGATTTGGTGGACTTTATAGTATAAACTTATGGTTTAATACGCAAAGCTAAAAAAAAATTGGAACTTTTAAAATGTTGGAACTGAAGTTTTAATGAGAGAACATTTTAAATTTGCCTATGAAACTATTTATATTTTAAATTTATTTTATTTTATTTATTCAAATGTGCATATGTGTGTGTGTGTGTGTGTATAGAACCATGGGTGAATTCGGGAACTACCATGGACCGTTTCCACTGTCCTCCTTGTTTACTCTGCCCCAGGATTCACAGGCTCCGCCTTACCAGGACCAGAAATGCAGGCTGCCCCCGCTTCCGCCCGGCATCTGTAGGTGGGGTCTAGGATCTGAACTCAGGACCTTCTGCCTGCAAGGCAGAGGCTTAACCCCTGAGTCACTTCTTTACCCCCCCCAAACTATTTATATTTTAAAGATAAACTTTTAACACCTATGGGGACAAGCATTGAAGGTTGCAGTTTAAAAGTTACTATGTTTTTGTGTCAAGTTGACAAGTGGTAGAATGTTACAGTTAGGCACAGGTGTCACTTGACTGTTGAGGATCTGAGCTCTGGGCACATTTGTAGAGAATTAATGATTGAGTTAAGCCCAGAGAAAACCTGCAGGAGATTGTCTGGCTGATGGGGAAGGCCCAGGTGTGTGGATTAGGCCCTGGAATAAAATACAGAGAGCTGTTTCAAGAAGTCTGCATCCTTGTATACACTTGGCCAGACATGCTGGTCTGGCAAGTAAGGATCGTCCCTCTCTCAGCCATTACATAGAGATGGTGTGGCAGTTCTCTTGGCCTGGCGTTGGTACTGCTCTCCCATCAAGCTGGACTATAAACTGTAACTGGACTATCATAAGAAATTAAACGCCTTATTCCCTTAAGCTGTTTGATGGTGATTTATCAGCAACCATGCAGGCAAACTGCAACAGTGCCATTTTTAATGACGTCCCTTGAGGAATAAGGCAATGATGGAGTATTGATCTGTGACATGTCACTGACACCAACAGAAACCAGCAAAGTGTCCCACTGATGCTCACCCCCAGGGCCGGCAGCCGTTGTGTGCAGCTCACTGCCACCTTCAGCTTCCAGTCAGTCTCGCCATCCAGCTGGTCCGTTCGAATAAAGCATGAACCTTGGAGGGAGAGGAGAAAATGTCACCATCTGGAACTGTATTGGAGAGGATTTCACCTGAGCTACAAGTGCGGTCTCAGCAGATATCAGCACAGTGAGATGCAGAATGATAGACCTAGTCAGTTTCAAGAACAAGCAACTTGAAAACTTCATTTTCAGATATATCTGATGCAGAGACAAAAATCTGTAAACAGATACAGTCACTGATTGTTGTAATAATTTCTATCCCATTTGATTGCTCTTGACTTTTTTGTAGTGGTGGTAGAAATGTGAGTGCATGTTTGTTTCTCAGGGTGTTAGGTATCGAACTTATGGTCTTGAGTGTGTTGGACAAATGTCCTATCACTTAGCAATATAATTTGCTCTTGCCTATTAAGGTTTAATATCAATGACTTAATTTATTTTAAAAAGCTATGTAAGTCATTTCTACTTTCAATCTATGCTTCAATAACAAAATAATTATATACAAAAATCTTCAAGAGTACAGTATAACCTTGATAATAAGAAGGTATACTTATTACCATAAAACATGTTTAGACATACAAATACAACTAACATGCCAGTGCTCAAGGATAATAAAAGCCCTATTAAGGCAGGATTGGAGTAGCTATGCTGAGATGGTTCTCTAAGGTCTTTGAAAGTCTTTGGAATTCCTGAAGGCCATCCCTCCCACTGCTGGGATCTCCCTGAAGCAAAACCCCTGCTGAGGAACTGACTCCAGTCCTCTCAGAGATTAGATGGCACACTTTCCTATGAAAGGATTATGGAGATGAGCTCTCCATATCCAACAAAGGGCTTGATCTCTAGCCCCACCTGGGCCCAAGAGCAACTGGGTTGGGCCCCAATGGGAGTTAACCAATGAGAAAAAGCCAGTTTCCTGGGCCTGCCCAGATGTATAAATGTGCTTAACCCTGGCAGCCATCTTTGGTGCCCTAGCCCCTCATGGTACTCAGAGTGCAATGAGTTCTATTCCTTGCCTTGGGATTAGGCCCTGGAATAAAATACAGAGTGTGTGTGTGTGTGTGTGTGTGTGTGTGTGTGTGTGTGTATGTGTATAGAAACATGGGTGAATTCGGGAATTAGGCCCTGGAATAAAATAGAACCATGGATTCCATGCCTGGGGTTCATGAGTTCTCTGGGACTCAAGTTCTTCCTAGCTCCTTGCCTCTCATGGATTCCATGAGTTCTCTGACACCTGCCCCTCAAAACACTCTACTGCCATGAGGCTGTTTCTTGTTCCAGGCTGCTCATGGGTTCCATGCCTGATTTCATGAGTTCTCTGGGTCACCCTAGCCCCTCATGGAACTGCATGTCTGGAGTCCTTGAGTTCCAGCCTTTCTCTCCTTTAATAAACTCTACCTTAATCCTCTACAAGTGTTCTGGTTTCAATCTTCAACTCCGGAACACAAGAACCCTACAACATTGGGACAGTTGTTCCTGTAACATTTGGCCCCTGAACAGGGACCATGTAACATTTGGCGAGACTGTTCCTGTATCATTATCATAGTTTAAAAGAATAAAAATAATAACTCACCAAAAATCTATTTATCCCAGACCATACTCAGGATCCTGTCTCAGAATTTACCTTACATATAGAATAGCAAATACATAAATGATATACACACAAGAAAGAGTATTCACTGCAACAGTGTTTACAATAATGAATATTAGGACTGATGATTAAAGAACTAGCTAAATAACACAGTGCAAATGGTGAGGTGGTCTAAATGTGGGTTGTCCCTTACAAACTCCTGTGTTTGAGCACTTAATTCCTAGTTGGTGACACTATTTGGAAAGGTTATGGAACCCTTAAGAGGCGGAGCCTTGAGGGAGTAAGCATATTACTAGGGGAAGTCTTTAGATGGTGTCACTTATCCAGCTTGCTTTGAAGATTCCCCAGCCTTCGTCTTTTGAAACTGAAATTGCAGGCAGGCTGTAACACCTACCAAGCTCTCCACATGTGATCTGGGAATCCAAACTCTAGTCTTCCTGCTTGTACAACGAAGTGCTTTAATTCTTGATCCATCTCCATAGCCCCACCCCACCACAAAGCATTTTTCAGTCTAATAATTTGGATGATTAAAATGAACCATAACAGATACCATACAACCATTGTAATTTTCCAGTTGCATTAAAATCTTTTGGGTTCACCCTATCATGAAGTCTGTGGGTGACTGAGATATCATAAAATATATATGACCATATGTATGAGTGTGTCAGCATCAGGGCATATCCATGACTACAGAGTGTCCCTGTGCACACTGTGACAACATTTCCCATTCCTCTCCACTGGCCAAAGGCCCACATGGCGGGGATCTGAAAAGACCTAAAGACTATGTTGTCATAACCGTCACTTGGGATCACAAAAAATTCAAATAACTTTATGTATAGTCGTGTTCCTTTTTAGGAACTATAGGTAAATTATATACTCATTTAGTTACTATATCATAAGCATAAGATAGCATTACTTAGAGGCTATCTTATACATATATCTGAACAATAATTAGCACAGGCTATTCCAACTGTATAGTTAACATGGTTGGTAAAAATGATTCTCCAAGCTAAATCCATGCAATGTGATCTTAACAGGAAAATGACAATTATTCCATTATTGCTAAAAACCTGACAGGATGCTGAAACTCTCCTTTTGTCAGTTACAAATGTGTGGAGAAACCTAAGAAGCAAAAGTAATTATTTCCTGAATACATGATAACTTAAAACAGCAGAGATACTAGGAATGGACGTGCCCTGTTTCTTTTGGATATCCAAGAGATACGTGGATACTTCCTGCTCCCCTCTTCCCCTGCCTGGTCTCATCACACAGCTGCAACAACAGGCAAGACTCCTTCCTCAGCTAATTATTATCATACTCTAAGCCAAACTGGGGCATACTCGCAAAGCTTATCCTGAAGACTCTGGTGTCATAAAATACCTAAGAATTCCTTTATTATTGTTCAAAATTCCCTTCTATTGCAAATTTTTAGAAAATGCAATCATCTATCTTAATTAGTAAACTCTAACAAATTCTCTTTACAGACGTTCATGACATTGTATTTCATCTCACACAGCAGACTTCTAAAACACACAGGAATATCTAGGGTTCAATGATGCTTCTTTGGGTCAAATCACAGCACAGAAGCATAATGAGTCCTTCTCACATGTTCTAATTACAGATTGTTTATAAATTACTGGTAACAAAGTAGGAAAAGATTCTACACGGAAGTGGGATTGCTATATGATGGTAATTATATTTTTAGTCTCCTCAAACATGCAGTTTTAACACAGACAAATGAGGAAAATCGAAGATTTGGCCTGCTTTTCCTTAAATTTCATAATAACAAATAGTTGATAGGAAGCTGGTCTCCCTTCTGAGAGAATGTCAGCTACAAACACAAAGGAAATAGAAGAATTAAAGCTACACAGCATTATTGACACTCAATGAATAATGGACCGACAAAAGCATTAATGACTGCTAACATCAGAAAAATGAGGCAGCACCTTCCATGGAAGAGACTAGCTGGCACCCCTTCCCCATGGCTATGTTTTAAGATAGAAATAACAGCACATGACACACTCTGAAAAAAAAGAAAGAGAAGTCAGCAGAAAGAGCCAAAGGAAGATGTTAGGACCACACGAATATAGTCAGGCAGGTCTAAAACATGAGAAACCTTGGAGTTGAGAAGGAGCTATATATATGTATATAGGTAAAATAGAATTCAAGGATAGTCCAACATGGCAGGCACTGGGTCCCTTTGGGCTACACTGAGCAGAAATAGATGAAAACACAGAAAATTTGAAATCCTCTGTCTATTATATAATATAGAATTCTTGTTAAATTTTTTGGCTTGATAATGTGGTTCTGACTTGTAAACACCACAGACTTTCTTAGTGCAATCATATAATAATGCTTGTGTGCCATTTGTGGAAAGGAAGAAAGATACTGAAGGAACAAGTCTGGCTACTAGATGACCACTGTGTTTCTGTAACAAGTTATAAGAACTGGGGCAAATGAGAAAAAAATAAAAGGCAAAATGAATGAAGTCTCTAAAGGATTTTTATATTCCCAGACAGGTAGAATAGAAGATGTATTGTTTCCTATTTTTAATAAACACTGAAAACCACTGATATAAACAAAAGCAGGTTCTGGAAGATGGAAAGGAAGGCTCTAGTTAGTAGCTCAGGCACAGGAGATGGGAGGCAATGACAGGTTACTGAAGAGCCTGACTACCCATAAACATCATCAGAAATAGACAAAACGACCTCACAAAAAGCAATACTCCCCAGACAGCAGGATAGGACAGGGACACCTCAGCAAGAAAAAAGGCTTTGGAAAAATAACCACTCTTTCCAGCAAAGGCCCAGAGAATGCTGCAGCCCATTCTTTGTCTCAGTGAGGGCACAAAGAGTAATCCACACTTGTATCCACCCATGATTAGAAAGGAATGTTCCTTCACTCCAATGAATGTAGGAAAGACAATGGGGAATCTGAATTTCCAGTCTACCTGGCAGCAGCAAAGCAGAACTACTTCATTATGAAGCAGTACCAGGCAAAGCCTGCTAAATACAGCTTTTTAAAGGTCTAGACTCTGCTAACACGATATTGTATTCCAATGAAAAGATTTGAACTAAAATCACTTGTCATAAAAAAAATTTTTAAATTTCAAGCTGAGTGAGAAAAAACAATCAAAAGACCTCAAAATGGAAAAAAATACAGATGTTAAAATTACCTGCCAATGACTTCATACCAATCCCAATATCATGTTTCTATATTGAAAAACAAACATGCTTGAAACAAACACGACAACAAAATATTATAACTTAAATGTAAAGAAAGGAAAAATGGAACCTCCAAACTAAAATCAAAATGGAAATACAATGGATAGGTCATTGACATGATGGAGAAGATAGATGAAATACTCAAAAGAAATTACTTAATATAAACAATATGGAGAAAAAGAAAAAAGGACAGGTAACGCAACCTCAAAAACTAATGGGGCAATAAAGAGAATTAGCATTGTGTCAGTAGAGACTAAAAGGCAAAGAAGAGATGGTCTACAAAGTACTCACAAGTTCTCCTTGCTTTGAGTTCTCTAAATGCTTTTGAATAATGATTAAAAAATCATGGAACTGTCAGGATGTTCACTGTGTGTACAGGAAAAGTTTAAGGCAACATATTAAAGATGGAGAAAAAGGCATTATATAAAAGAGCCAATAAAGACAGATACAGTTCCTACACTTCAGACTGAGGAAAGAGGGCATCTGAAAAAAACAAAGATAAATCAAAATATAATTCTGAAAAGTATTAAAAAAAGCTGCACAAGCCAGTAGTAATAAAAAAGGGAAGAAAAACAGAAAGAACAAAGAACACGATATTTACCTTGAGCTATAATCTATTCAAAAATTACATTTTAAAAAGTGTTCTTAAGCACATGAATCAAAATCAAAAAATGGTCAAAGTGCATAAAGAAAAGACATCAAAATATGTAAGAAGTTTATGCCAACAAAATATTGCCTGTGGACTAATGTAGAAGGTTGCAAAAAAAAAAAAAAAAAATACACTGTCCTAACACAAATCCAAAGAAGGCTGGACTTCCAGGACCAATGTGCTTCTGGATAGGAGGCTACGTTTTGCTAAAGTACTATCAAAAACTGCTGAAACACTATGAATGTTAGTAATAAATCTTTATTGTAAGACAATTCGACATTTATTGTTCACATAAATTAAGATGCTGGGGTCTGGATAGGATTGATTCCTTAAATGAACTGTTCAACCTTCCCTAGAGCTCTGGCTGCCACCTTAATTGGACAGCTATCAGTCAAGCAGTCAGATGGACTACAAATCCCAGCACTGAATGCTATAGTGAGTGTTTTGAACACTCCACAGATACCCTGAGGAATCTGTGGCTCCTGAACTTGTTACACCAATCAGGACTGTTTTCAAACAGGTTGCTATATATAGACTTTTTGCCATTGAAGTTTCAGTTAAATAACCTGTTGTCTTATATGAGGGACTTGTCATAACTGAGCATTGCATGAAGATCTGTGTGACTTGGTATGAATAACTCTTTTTGCCATTGAAGTTTCAGTTAAATAACCTGTTGTCTTATATGAGGGACTTGTCATAATTGAGCACTGCATGAAGATCTGTGTGATTTGGTATGAATAACTCTTTTCTGGCTACTGGTATCCCTTTGTCAGCTGACCTGGAGACATCCTCCTTGCAACCCTGTGGTACTGTGACTTTAAGCACAACAAAAGGCTTCTCAAAAATGATCTTTTCTTGCCTACTTTTGATCATAATCACTCATTAATAGAATGGGCTAAAAAGAGAATACAACAAAGAAAGTGGTAGCAATGATATCAGAAGTCACGAGTGAACAACTACCAAATTCTGGAGAGCTGGGAAGGAAGATGTGCTATAGAGCAAGGGAGGGAGGGGGGCAAGGAGAGTTGTGGAGACCTGAGTACCAGACCTAGTGGCTCTCAACACTTAGGTCTTGGGCGGAGCCTCAAAGAGTGACCAAGTATCAAGTGAATGGGCCTGAGAACTGTAACTGTTACTGCTGAGACACAGAAATTCTAGGATCATTCAGCAACACGACTGTTAAGAGGGCAAACAGGTAAAGAACTCTTACAATGTCTTTCACTGCTGACTAGAAGAAGTCACCTGGAGGCTCTTCTCAATTCAAGGAGTTCACAATTATCCATGTTCACTCAGGGACGTTTTGAAATACTGCCTGCGTGTCTTGGAAGTCATAGCTATGAAGTTATCTTCCATACTGGCTGATGTTTCTAATTTTTTTTTTTTTATTTAACTGTGCGTGTGCGTAGAACCATAGATGAATTCAAGAACCATAGACCACCTTCACCTCCTCGTTTACTCTGCACCTGGATTCACAGGCTCCGCCCTACCAGGACCAGAAACACAGGCTGCCCCCCTCCCCCCCACCCCCGCTTCCGCCCGGCGTCTATATGTGGGGTCTAGGATCCGAACTCAAGACCTTCTGCCTGCAAGACTGAGGCTTAACCCCTGAGCCACCTCTCCAGTCCCTTTAATTTTGTTCTTAAGGTTAACTTTGTAAGACTCATCTTCAAGTTAGCTAGCCAGTGTCCCCAGGACCAGTGAGATTCTGGCACTACTGAAGTGGAGAATACTTTGGAGTATGGTACAGTCTTCTCTCACAGCTCCTAAGAACATACTATAAGCACATAGATTCCCAGTACAGGATGGGTCTGAATCTAGGACGACTCCTGCTTTGAACAGCTGGCTACCAAGCCCTCTAATACTCCTAACTCTGCTCCTACTAGGGATAGTCTCTTGACCAAACAAAGTCCACAAGTAAAGCTATAGCAATCTTGTCCTTAGTGCCCACTTACCCCTCTAAGATGAACCCCTGAGCTACTCCCCGGACCTGGGGCAGAACACTTGTTCTTCAAGTGGCTCTGGAGTTGGCTTGCGATAGTAGTCTACCCAAGAATATCCTAAGTCCAACATACTACTTGAGGAGGAATTAGAAGCAGCAGATTAATTCAGTTCTCTGTCCCAAGTCCACCAGAAGAGGGCTTCGACAACTTGGTCTGAGAAAAACTAGACAGGAACCAACCCCAGGTTAAGGCCTACATCTTAACCTGGAAACTAGGAATTCGCCTAACTTTTTGGCTATACTGAATCTCAATGACACCAAAAAGTTGTGCACTGATTTCCAACCAGGAAAGATTTATATTTGATGGCTACTGGAGACATTGTGGTTTTCACAATGGGACACATAGGAGATGTAGTTTACATTTAGTGGGGTGAGAACAAGGGTATGCTAGGAAAACTCCGTGCCTACATTACTGTAGACAGACCCTACATTACTTTTCCCGTTGCTTAGAAAGTATACCTGACATAAACAGACAAAAGAGTTATTTCTGGCTCACAGTTATAGAAGGTTCATTCTATGGTCCCTTGGCTTCTTGAACCTAAGTACATCATCATAGCAGCAGGAGAGTGGCAGAGGACAGCTGGAAACATCAGAGTGGGCAGGAAGTAAAGAAAGGAGAATGCTAGCCCAAGACCGATTTTCTCCCTCTGGCTTTTCTGGACCCCTAAGCTGTGGAACAATATTGCCCTTATTTGGAGTGGGTCCTTCCCTCTGAACTATTATCTCCAGAAACAAATGTCCTCACAGGTACACTTAGTGATATGCCATATCAATCTCCAAGGTAATTGTAGATAGAAACTAGTTGAACCACATTAGACCATAACAAATAATGATTCTTAAAAGTTGCCATGATCCAGGAAAAACCAGACAGTCCGGTGAACCTAAGTGTCATAGTTAAGCACAGGTGTCAACTTGACTGTTGAGGGTTTGAGCTCTGGGCACAGTTGTAAAGAGTTGATGGCTGAAGGACATTGTCTAGCTGATGGGAAAGACCCAGCCCATGGTGGGTGGGATTAGGCCCTGGATAAATCACAGAGAGCTGGTTGAGAGAGTTGGCATCCTTCTGCATACTTGGCCAGACATGCTGGTCTGGCAAGTGAGGATTGTCCCTCTCTCAGCCGTTGTTCAGTGATGGTGTGGCCAGTTCCCTCAGCCCTGGTATTGGTGCGTGCTCTCCCGTCAAGCGGGACTGAGAACTGTAACCGGACTGTCGTAAGAAAGTAAACTCCTTGTTCCCTTAAGTTGTGTGATGGTCATTTATCAGCAACCATGCAGGAGGACTGCAACACCAAGTTTGAGAGGCTCTAGTTGACAGTCGATATCCAATATATAACCTTACTAAGCTTACATTTCTTTCATCTATCCAGTGGGAAAAATAAAGCTCACTTTAAAGCTTGCATTATAAAATTCAGAGGAGAAATCTACTAAAATCTGCCAAGAATACATGTTATGTGATCTTGCTGATCAGTAGTGAATTATTTCTCAAATATGAAAAGAATGAAAGTAGGTAAGCATTTATCTTTGTATACCAGAGTTGAATACAATTCACCCTTTTGATACATCAATCTGAAACTGAAAAGGATATGAAAAGCAACCATCATAATAAACTTGCTTCTCTTTGCTCCCATGGAACTTTTCCATACTACCGAGCATCTGTTTGTTCTCACTCTGTATAAATATCAAATATTTTTCTTGCCTAGCTGAACCATTTTCAAATAACCACAGCTGCCAAGAATGTACTGTAACTCTCTCACCACTCTGATACGTTTTAAAAATTTTTTAACTATTCTCAGCATGGGCATTATACTATCATTGTGAAGATAAACCTAGAAGACTAAGAGCTAAACACTATCTGAGGCAGAATAAAAATCAAAAACTATAGAAATATATCCCAGCTATAGGCTTTATCTATTAATGATGTAGTCAACAAACCTTCATCTCATTTCATGAACTCTGGAAAATATCCCTATCAGTAACAAAGTAAATAACTATTATGCACTGATTAAAAAGGCTGAAAAGGAGAAGGTTCTTTGCATGCAATTAAGAAACAATTAAGGAATAGTAAGAAGAATTTGTAGCTAATGTTTTCTAAAGTTAACTATTTGTCAAGACTCCTTTTCTCTCTTAAATGTGTGTTTCCTGACCAAAAAAAAAAAAAAAAAAAGTTACTAACTCTAATGTCTGTCTGTCTACTGCTCAGGATCTGCTCTCCAAAATTTAACCAGGGAGACTGCAGCATTTTCAGTTCTAACAGTTTCAAGACAAAAACAATGTAGAGCTCTCTGTTCACACATCAAACACTGCAAACAATGTAGACTGCAAGCAATGTAGCAGGCTTTCTTTAAAGAGAAAGGATATATTTTGTGTTAGATATACACTATTGTGAAAATTTAAAGGGAAAATGACCTATTTTCCCTAACTAGAGTTAAAATTACCAACCTGAGCAAGTGAGGTAATAGGCTGGGGTTGCAGCAAAATCAGAAGTCAGGCCAGGCTAGCTTGTCTTACAAGGACTGACCTCATCATTCTTAGCAGAAAGCACTAGTATAACTGGTAATGGCTGAAGCCTGGCAAAAATGAATTATTAAACTGGTCTACTTATATCCTATTACAGACTTCTTATGAATACTTGATTTTATTTTGTATAATTGACAAGAGTTGACAGGAAAGGACAGGTTTAATGACCATCAAATTAAGATCAGCTAGTATATGTGTCACATTAAGAGCTACTGCAAGTAATGATAAAGTGATAGGACCCAGTGAGACAGCTGGGGCTGTCACTGTGTAACAAGTCACCCTACAGCATCAGCAAGCAACATCTCCAGTATCTCTCAGACATGAGCCCTGTGCCTGCCAAACAAAAGAAAAATAGATATTGACTTTGCATTTATAATACCAGATCATCAGCCACTAAATTTGACGTTTAAATCATTTATATGACTTAATGACTACATGAAATTTCCAAGCAAGTAGCAAGATGAATAGTTTGACAGAGATGTGGATGAAGACAATGTCATTTACCTATGCTTGTCCCATTGACAAGTGACATCTAAATTGTCCCAAACACTTAAACTACATGCTCTCACGTAGGATACACGTAAAAAAAAAAAAAAATCGGCATTTATAAAAGATTAATGAAAATTAGTTCTAAAGCATTAATTTCTACTAATACCATGAAAGAACTATGAGCACTCAGGAGATATCTGATCTGAATTAAAAAACTGTTGAAGCAATTGATTAATTGGAATTTAGGCCATTAGTCACCAGATCCATCAGCAGCTTCATTTACATTCTAAACAATCCGCTCCCAGCTCAATAGCATATTCCTATTAATACACAGTCAATATGATGCCATGGACTGACTCTCCATGCTGTATTGACAAGCATCTTACTGCTATTGTCCAGGGCTAAGCATCATCTTATACTTAAGATTCCAGTAAGGTTTAGACTTTCATTATTTAAAAAGTATGCTGCACTGTTTTCTTTTTAAACTGAAATTAAAAAAGAAATAAAATAATATTAAAAGTGTTAGAAAATAACATAATTCTGAAAATGTCCTGTTTTCTGATTTTCTGAATGGCAGTAATAAAACTTAAATTATTTAAAACTACACAAAGGGTTTCTGAAACCTAAGAAACTTGATTTCAAGAAATATTACTACATAAAGTTGAAAATTTGGAAGAATTTGGAAAATGTCTGACCCATAAAAAAGAGCATAAAAAGGCAACCTGATTTCCTAATATCTGCATATAGGTTAATACTAAGACTTCAGCAATTTAAACATGATATGCAAAACAATACAACTGAAAAATACAATAAGATCACAGGTTAAGCTAAGTCCCTAATCTCAGATTCACTAGTATTCACTCAGGAGTGGCAAAAAATGTATCAGACACATGTACTGCGCATATTTTCCTAAGGAAAAGACATTAAAAGTCTCAAATGATTTGTGACCACCAAGATTTCATCACAGAGAGTAACCTTCCTGTGACATGAGATCTAAGTCACGAGCAGAAAGAAGGCATTTCAGGGGGCACCATCAACTGATTTGTCATCTATTTGAGCATCACACAAAGCATCTTGGTCATGTGATGTTGTGATGCACCAGTCACTCTGCTGGCTCGAAATGCCAAATAACGATGCAGGGTAAGTAAGGTCACGGGGAAGATGAATTTCCCAAATTATTGCAGGTGCAGAATCTTAAGCAAGGATCACGATCCTAAGGCAGGCGTTCCTGTTCTCCAGCCTTCAAAGTTCTCTGAAAAACAGGCAGCTCTAGCCACCTCCTACATTTGTAGAGCTAAATGAGATTCATAATTTTCCAACAAAATCTACATAACTTTTTACCTTTTAAACTTCTTGCTCTCTCCTCCCACCACTCTCCCTTCTCTCCCTCCCTCCCTCCCCCACCTTCCTCCCTTCCTTCCTCCTCCTTCCCTTTCTTCCTCCTTCCCTCCTCTCCCTTCATTCCTTGGCAGGCTCTCACTCTATAGCCCACACAGCCTTGGACCTACTACACAGTCTAAGCTGGCTTTCAAATTGTAGTAATCATATTGCCTCTACCTTCATCATCCTGAAAGTAAAAGTATGAGCATCCCATCTGCCAGGATGCTATTTTCATTCTTGCATGTATTTCTGCACAATCATTTGGATGAATAGTTAATACAAAAGCACCTCTCAAACAAAAATACTTTGTTACTCATTATCCTGCATGCCTCTGGGCTGAAACTGTAAGCAACAAGTAGTACTGACAGGGATGGGGGCAGAAAAACTTCTGAAAGTCATTTTTCTTGTACTAGCAATGAAAATACCCGCAAAAACTGTTGAAAGCAATTTTTCCAAAGCTTTGGGAGAACTTACAATTCTAGACGTATTTATTCAAGAAAAACATCAAGTCCAGTTAAGACTACTTTGCAATTATAGTTCCTGGGGCAAATATTAATAAAAATTGAATATATATTAATAGAAATGGAAGAAGAATTCATGTAAAATATATTTATGTGAACTAGAAGTCAGTAGGAGAAAAACAAAATACATAAAAAACAACATACAGTAAAATGGCAAATGTAAATCTTACCTTATCAACAATGATACTTCATAGAAATAGGTCAGAGTCAAAAAAGAAAAAAGACAAAGAGGGACTGATTGAACTCTACTTCATTTCTTTTGAATGGCCACTGATCTCCACCATGTACAGGTTATAGTGAGTAAACAAAAAGGTTGAAGAGCAATAGAGGATGATTTCTGGTATCATTCTCAGGCCTTCACATGCATGTGAAATGTGCGGGATGGGGGGAGAAGATACCAAATCAATTATTTAACTTTCTACCTTAAGAAGTTACAGAAACAAGAACAACTTGAACAAAAAACAGAAAGGAAACAATGACAGACATCAATGAATGAAATAAAGAGCAGAAAAACAATTGAGAAAAATCATTAAAACCAAAGTTACTTCTTTGAACACATCAATACTGAAAAATCTTTATCCCACGTAACAAAGGAAAAAAAAAAAAAAAGCCAGATTATTAAAACCAAAAACAAAGAAGGGGACATTGTTTGTGGTATTACAGAAATAAAAAGGTAATACTATGCCATGTCCATAAACTATATACCCTAAGATAGAAAAGTCTATAAAAGACACAAATTATAAAATATGACTCAGGAAAAAACAATGTACATATATCTTTAACAAGCAAAAAATGTGAGTTACTAACTAAATAACTTAAGTCCAAATTTATGCTATGGATGAATTTTATCAAAAATTTTAAAATTATTATTAAAAATCATAATTCTTTGCAAACCCTTCCAGAAAAAAAAAAGAAGAAGGAATAATTCTGTATTGTGCTAAGGCCAGTGATACTCTGATATCAAAATTAGTAAATCAAAAGAAAACACAAAAGCACTCCATGAACCCCAGTATATCTATCCCTTATGACCACAGTGGCAAAAATCCTTAAGAAAACAATAGCAACCAAATCCAGAGACACATAAAATGGTGCCACACCAGAACCAGGAGGTTTCCTCTCATGTCATGGGCTGCACCTGAGGCGTTGGACAGCACAGAGTTGCCTCTGCTGAGAAGCCCTGTTGCTCTGAGCAAGAATGAGTCAAGAATGAAGTAAACAACTGGACTGAAACACAAATGGTTTCACTGCACTCTTTCTGTCAGACCAGAAATACTTAGAAAACGACTATGTTATAATTCAATATTTTCAAATGATAGCTTCAAAACAGAAGTATAAAGTATTTAAGACAATAACATCACTCATTAAAATCAGTAAGTCTTACATCACGAGCAATGAGTTAGGGAAATGCTAGTGAACATGAAGGACCAATTTGTGCTTTAATACAAAGAAGTACACACAAACACACTTTCCTAGTTACACCACCTGCCCAGAAGTAGAGAAGGAAGATGTGAGCACAAAAGAGTACCTTTCATCCTCCTGCTACCCTGAGAGCTCTCAATGATACAGTTCTGCCTGACTGGGACAGAAAAGGAGGGAGTGCCTGGTATACTCCCGAAGGGAAAGAGGTGGAGAAGCAGCTAGTCCAACTCTGCCACAGGTAGAATATAAAAACCCACACTGAATAACACAAGATAAATGTAAGATAAACAGGTCACTTGATTACTATGAATGAATGAATTTTTGTTGAAGGCAACTTAATAAGATAGCAACAATAGCTACAGTTCATTGCTAGAAAGGAGTAATTTCTTTCTCATGACTTAGAATATTTCTTTTGAAAGTATGCTGCTTAGACATGAAATGAAAGAACTAAATCAACTCTGAAAGCCAACTCGACCTTTTGAGGGCAGTCATTGGAGATACTACATATGCTGAGCCTCCATGTGACAACAATATGTTGAATTGGCTCACCTGCCAGAATGCAGGGCAAAGCACAGCTCTGGGCACTCCTTGATGTCCGCCCTCAGTAGGGGCTACAATTGCACTACAGACAGATCACACCATCAGGGACTAAAGACATTCAAACTGAGGTTTTTTTTTCTACTTAGTCAGGGGAGACTTCTTTGTGGAAAGTCTGGTCACCTAAATACTGTCCATTTTTGTGAAACCCAGGGCAACTTGCTTAAACAAGGCTATTGATTCCGTTGCACACAGCCTTTCAACATTTCCTTCCATGACAGCAGAATGACTACATGTTGATTATGTACGTCCACAAACACAAACCAAGATGTCCGCATGGCAAGTAACCATAACAACAGTTGGCTGGCAAAAGAGGAACATCAACTCTTTCCTGGTGTGAGGGATGCAGCTAAGTGATATTCTTTTCCATATCCAGAGCAACAATTAGTGCCTTGGACAAAATAAGTAATACATGTTTGCTGAATTAATAAATGTTTGAAATACCAAATAGCAATCGAATATTAAATAATACTGCTATTGAATTAATTAATATGAACTTGAAAAGTTATTCATTATCATATTACCATCTCAAACAATCATTAAATATTAAAATTGTCTTATTTAAATATCAACAGTTAAATAAGACAATGAATTCAAAATTTTATCAAAAATATTCGTATTACCTTCAAAATAAAAATTAAACTGAGAGAATATTAAATCCATAACAATATAAAAGAAAAAAATTACCTGCTTTCTCTGAAGTTCTAAGAAACACCATATCTGATGGAATTCTTTGGTTCTGCAAAAAAGTAACATTATCATATCAACAGTTTGAAGACAATAGCATTCCAAAGTTGAAATAATAATGACTATGACAATATCATTACAAGTAAAATTTTACTGATGACACTAACATTAAAAATTTTCAAATTATCAAAAAGTAACATTTTGATTAACGTTTCAGAATTTTTTACCATCCTGTAAGCCATATATAAGACATTTAGATTTTTCATATCTGGAAAATGTAAGATTCCATTGGCTTCTACTGCACCTCAATCACCTTCACACACATCAGTACTGCCAAATAAAAATTACACCCTCCCTATTTTGCCAGAAACCCTGGGAAGTGAGAATAGCACATCATCAATGACAGAATAGATGTGGGCCAATAGACAAAGGTAAGACTAAGCAAAATAAGTAATAAGTAAAATAACCAAATAAAAACAGACAATAAAAAACAAACTTAAGGAATTATTCTCTTTTTTTTAAATTTTTATTATTATTATTTATTCAACTGTGTGTATGTGCGCGCACGTGTGTCTGTGTGTGTGTGTATGTGTGTGTCTGTGTATGTGTAGAACCACGGATGAATTCGCGAACCACCATGGACGCCTCCACCTCCTTCTGCCCTGGGATTCACAGGCTCCGCCCTACCAGGACCAGAAGCGCAGGCCGCCCCCCGCTTCCCTTTGGCGTCTATACATGGGATCTGGGATCCGAATTCGGGACCTTCTGCCTGCAAGGCGGAGGCTTAACCCCTGAGCCACCTCTCCAGCCCAAGGAATTATTCTCTTAAGAGACAGAATATGTCATATACATATAAAAACCTCTAAAAATCACTATTTATACATTTAATCACTATTACTAATAATTTATTGGAAAGACTAAAAGGGAAAAAAACCTAAAGAAAAAGTACACAATTGAAATAAGGAAGAGTTCTTGCATATACACATATATACACATCCACACACACAGAGGCATGCACGCATACATACATAGGCATACACAGAAACAAATAAATAATTTTAAAAACACAACGGGGGCTGGAGAGATGACTTAGGGGTTAAGACTGCTTCATAAGCAGAAGGTCCTGAGTTCGGATCTGAGGTCACATGTGAAAAACATCAGGTAGAACTGATGGCAGTCTGCATTTCCAGCCCTGGCGGGCAGAGTGTCATGGTATGAAATGTGTCCCCCAGTCTCATGTGTTTAGGAAGGTCATGGCAACGTTAAGAAGCGGAGCCTTGCTGGAAGGAGGCGTGGAGGGAGGCCGAGCCTTGCTGGAGGGAGGCGGAGCCTTGCTGGAGGGAGGCGGAGCCTTGCTGGAGGGAGGCGGTCATAGGGGATGGGTCTTGATGTGGATTAGTCCCACCCTACCTCCTGGCTTTTGTAAGCTGTCCTGAAGCTCTCAGCCTCAAGATGTTTGCAGTGACCTAGACCTCCTCCAGCTTCTGCAGCCAGCCATGCTGCCTCCACCATGAAAGACTGTTTCTCCCCTCTGGAACCATATGCTGAATAAATATCCCTTTCTCCCTTAAGTTGTTTGACTTTGAGTGTTCTCTCACAGCAACCCACAAAAGTAACAGTTAACAGAACCTGGGAAATCCCAGAGTGAAGCAAAAAAAAAAAAAAAAAAAAAAAAGGAATCAATCTGGGATGATTCTCGAAGTCACCTTTGACCCTCCATAGGGACACACAGTGCCCTCTTATACACACGCGCGCGCGCGCGCGCACACACACACACATACAGCATAAATAAATATAAAAACACAATGGACATACATATCAGAAAGGCTAAATTAAAATGGTCAAAGTGCCAGGTGTTGGCAAACACAAAAACATTGCTCATCAGAGTACACTGGATACAGGACTTTAAATAATCATTTGTATAATCTACCACAGAAAAACTTACTATTATATAAAAAAACAAAAACAAAATACATTTCACTCCCAAGAATATGTGCAAAAGTCACGTATCGCATATGCTTCACAAAAAGCAACCCAGGGTTGGAGATGGCTCAGGCGTTAAGACTCTGCATCACAAGCAGAAGGTCCTGAGTTTGGCTCCGGGATTCCACATTAGAAAAAAATGCCAGGCAGAAATGGTGGAGGCCTGTACTTCTGGCCCTGGAAGACAGAACCTGGGAAACTCCACAGGAAAGCAAAGAGGAGGTCAAACCATCCAGAATGATTCCTAAAGTCACCCTTGGGCCTCCACAGGGACACATAGTGCCCTCTGATATACGCAGACACAACACAGAGATGTATACACATAGACATATATGCAAATATATATTTATATAATATATATAAATAAAAATAAAAGCAACCTAAGCACCCATTAATAGTGAAATGTATTAAAGTTATCTGTCAGAGAACACTCTTTGCCCACTAAACTTCCAAAGCAGCCTCATCAAACAACCACGAATCAAAACTTTCAAGCTTTATTTTAGACTCTTAGGTCTGATTACATTAGTTTACACTACTGTGGCTTTTTATTATATTTTGAAATGAAGAAGTATAAATACGCAAAATTTGTTCTTTTAAATATTTTTCCAAATTGTTTCAGCTATTCTGGGCCACCCGAATTTCAACATAAATTCTAGAAACCAACTTTTGGGTGTTTTTAAAGAACTCACCTAGGATTCTTAAGATCAGTGTGCATTTATGGGTCAAGCTAGGAGGCCATGCCTTTTTAACAATAGAATACTTCCCAATCTACCCAGATGGGCCATGTTTCTGTGTTCTTAGGCTTTCTTCAATATATTTTAATATATTCTGAATATCCAAATTATAATTTTGTCATTTTTTCTGCTAAATCTACTTTCAAGTATTCTTTTTTATGCTATTATGAATGAAAATTTTTCTTAAATTCATTTTTAGATTGTATGATTCCTTTATCCTATTTTTCTTCAAAGTACACATGAATAAGCTAGATAAGTTCAAGTAATTACAACCACTTCTTTCTTATGTTTTAATCACTTTAAGACACAGGTAGCCTAGGGCTTTCTTGCCATGTTATACTAGGACCTGACTGGACAATGTGGTCTCTGATCGGCTCTTAACTTAAAATATCTGAACTGTTTCTGACTTTTGGCTATTTTGAAGGCAGATATATGCATTCCTGTAGCATGGTACACAAATGTTGTCTCCAATCTATAAACTTTATTGCTTCGTTACATTCATATGGTTTTCAAAATGTATATTTTAATTTTCATCTGAAAAAGATGCAACTCATCAATCTGTGTGTATGTACCAAAGGACACTTGAGTGTGTGTACCTGTGGAAGTCCAAGGTGATTTTAGGAATCATCCTGGATTCTCCACCTTCTTATTGTTTTGCTCTGGGGTTTCTTTGACTCTGCCTTCGAGGGCTGAAAGAGCAGGCTGATGGCATTTCCACCTTGTGTTTTTATGTCAGATCTGGGGATCAAAACTCAGGTCCTTTTGCTTGTGAGGCAAAAGCTTCAACCCTTGACCTATTTCCCCAATCCTAAATTTTTGTTTCATGGATTGAGAATTCTACTTCTGTGCCTAGACTCAAAGTGTTTTCTTCTACATTTTTGCCTAAAAGTTTTACATTCTGCATGAATCCAGGGTCATGTTATGAATTTACCAATGGTCAATACAAACTGTTAAAAAGGTTTCTTTTTTATGCTTTTAATTGCGTTGGTGCCTTTTTCAGAAATCACTTGTTCATATCTGGGTGGGTCTATTTCTAGGTTTTTAAGTTTCATTAGAGTTTGTTTCTGTTCCTCTCCTATGTAAGCTAAGTTAACAGAACTGAATAACAGGTTTTCATATAAGAAAGGGGATTCCTCCCACGGAGTTTTCCATGTAAAGACTGCTTAGTTACTACAGGGCTTGCACCTTTCCAAATTAGTTTTGGAATAAGATTATCTATGAATTCTTTTATAAAAATTATGTCAAACTTACATGTCAATTTACTGAACATCGAGGAATATGAAATATCCCAATCCAAGAACATAGCACACCTACTTCTTCAGGTCTTTTTGGATTACTTTAATCAATATACTATAAATTTCTCCATACTTGAGATTTGAATTTCACAGGAAAGACTGAGAGCATTGCATTTTTCAACTCTGTTTCCACATGAGGTTATATTTTTGTGCTGATCTTGTAACTTGCCACCATGAGTCTACCTTTACTTTTATAGTTTGGTGTTTTCCACATTCACTAGCATGTCATTTTTATTTCCTTTCTTAATATTAATTCCTTTCCTGTCCTATTCCACAGACTACAGCAGTCAACTGGGTAAGAAAAGTGTCATCCTTGTTTCCAAGCTCAGAGGGAAGACCCTACACCTGCTCACAGGATGTGCTGCAGGGCATGTGGGCTCTGTATTTATTATTAACAAGATAAGGCAACAGCTCTTTTCTCAGCCTATCTGCTGCTTGAAGCTATCTAGAAGGGGTACTGACTTAGTCAAATGCTCTGCAGGCATCAAGTACTATGATCATGTGACTCTGCCTGTTTCAGCTAGTGCAGTGGATCCCCATGATCATCATTTCTACCTGGACATAACTGAGAACATTACATTACCAACAGCAATTGTTAAGCCTTTCTTAAAGATATTTCCGCCTATACTCACAAAGGAAACAGGTATCATTTTCTTTTGTGTCCCTTTTTTGGATGTTCAAAGATAATCCTGGCCTTAGAAAATGAGAGTAGGTATTCTACCCTATTGTATCCGGGAAGCTATTATGTCAAATTGATATTAAAAACCTTTTTAAAGGTTTTAAAGAACAATATCTACATCTGGATTTTTCTTTTCAAATACTTTATATGAATAACACAAACTCTTTAATGTTTTGTGTTGTTTTTCAAGATTCTGAAGAACATTTTATTGGAAGGAAATACCTCTGTCATGAACTTCTGTGAAATTATTTATACATATGGTGCATTTCTCTACATCTTTTGCCCCACCTGACTTATTAAATCAATGAACCCAAGATGACGTTCTTGTCAATGGCACAGGACTTAGTCACATTTTTTTCTATCCACTCTGTTGCCCCTTAATTGTTGTGGTTAGACCATTTACAATATATATATTTGCCAATAAGTTAGAAGGTAAGTTGGAGTTTCATCATTTGTTTCAGGGTGCACTCTCTCATTTCTTCTTTCTTGGGTACCCTCTGAAGACTGTCTTCCCCTCCCTGAAGCATCTCATGCACTTGCAGCCTTTCTGCCATTTTTGGTCTGGGCAATACAAAATACATTACAGTACTAACTTATTAGAATTTTTTTCAAAAATAAAAGAGACAGAAAATGGTATTTTCTCCCTGTCTTTAAGGAAAAGCAAGGTTCTTTTCCACTAAGCCAGTTCTATCTGTTAAAGCACTGATAGCAGTGAATCCCTACGGCTCTAAGTCCATCCCAAGGTTGCTTTTCCAGATACTGGGATTCAAACTGTGCCATGACTACATATGTGTTACCCACTATGAATTACAAAACATGATGTTTGAGCCAATGAGATAGCTCAGCAGGAAGGCACCTACACACAAGCTTATAGACCTAAGTTCAATACCTGGAACCCACATGGTAGAAGAAAGTTGTCCTCTGATCTCCACTCATGTGCCATAGGATACTTGGACTCTCTCTCTGTCTCTCTCTCTCTGTCTCTCTCTCTGTCTGTCTTCTGTCTCACCTCTTTCCTCTCCGTATCTTTGCCCTCGCTGTCCTCTCTCTTTTTCTCAAGTATATCAAACGTAAGAAAAACAGGATGTCTACCCTTATACTAGCTTGTAAAATCAAACCACATTCTCTATGTACAGAATAAAGCCATGAGGTCATTTCTGTGGGAAGGATAAGGAGACTAGCAGCCCACTCTGCTCTAGGCAGCCAGATGCCATCAGACACCATGGGTGCAGACTGCTCACTAGGAGGCCACTGGGAACCTGCTTTTATATATTTATAACAATCTCTCCCAGAACCTTGAAAAAGTGAAGGAGGAATCTAACAAGCATGTGGGCGGCACTGAGGCAGAAGAGACACATTCACAGCACTGGAATCATGCACCAAGTGTCAATGGACAGTGTACAAGGCAATCTCCTGTTGCCTGATGGGGCCAAGCACAGAGATGTGTACTGAAAGTGTGGCCTTCGCATGTAGATGCACTCACTCTCGAGGACACAAGTAGTCCTAACTCTTTCCATTCTTGATGTGCCTTTTTTAAAGGTGTCTTTTCCTATCAGAAACCACACTATTTTATAGTGAACTTTTACTTCCAATCACTTTCCTTCTTACATTTAAAAATGTAAGAACTATATTTAATAACTATATATAGCTTATCTTAATGAGGAAGTTCTAAAACATTAAGTACATTATTATTAACATATTCTAACACGATTCTGAGGGTAAAGAGATACATTAAACAACAGATATTATTTTGGACAAAGTGTGACTTTACATGCACTGAAATATACTATCAAAAAGACAACATATAGGGCTGGAGAGGTGGCTCAGGGGTTAAGCCTCCGCCTTGCAGGCGGAAGGTCCTGAGTTCGGATCCCAGATCCCACGTATAGACGCCAGGCGGAAGCGGGGGCGGCCTGCGCTTCTGGTCCTGGTAGGGCGGAGCCTGTGAATCCCAGGGCAGAAGGAGGTGGAGGCGTCCATGGTGGTTCCTGATTCGTCCGTGGTTCTACACATACACAAGACACACACACACACACACACACACACACACAGACACACATACGCACGCACATGAGCACAGTTGAATAAATAAAAAAAAAAAAAAATTAAAAAAAAAAAGACAACATATAAAATATAAATTTCTATCACGTACAAATGAGGGGATATGATCTCACCAGAAGGGGAGGGCACATAGTCTGGCAGATGAAAGGTGATCATTTTGCAAATGGGTGACTGACCCCTCCCTCACCGAGGTTTCCTGCTTTTATTACATCTACCTTTGAATGTGCTATTATAACAAGACTCCAGTTTAACAGTTCTTTGTCTCTGACTAGGGGGTGACATACAGTGCCCATTAGGATGGAGTGAAGGGCATTGCAGGAGCAGCAAAACTGCAAAAGAAAATCAACAAACCACAATCCAGAACTTCAGAGACTCTATATCAACCACATAGAACTAAGCCAGCCTAATCTCCTCCCATCGTGAAGCTCAGGGACATTTGCGGAAGAGGGGGAGGTAAGATTGTAAGAGCAAAAGGATGGGAGGAGCAATGATCTGAAGATTCTCCACACTAGTTAGGGCTGAAGCAATCATAATAGGACTTTGCATGCCCTGCGCAATGTCCAACACACTATTGACCTCACAAAGTCTAGCATCAGCTAAAGGCACCAAGATCCTTGGAGGCAAGGGATTGACAGCCACAGTAGTGTTCCTATGCTTAAGGGGAACACGAGAAAGGGTTCAGGGAAATGCCACTGGGTCCTTATATGTCATCGGAGAGGAGGACCAAGAAGAGAGTTAGGCATACACAATAAAGGACTCTCTGGGGGAGGCACTGGGAGACGAGGAGGGACGGAAGGGGAGCAGGGGGTTCAGGGGTTCGAGAAGGAGGGGGGGAGGGAACTGGTCTATCTATTAAGTTTGTATGAGCGGAAATAATAATAAAAAATGTTTAAAAAAATTTCTATTAAAATACATTGAATCTTAAATAGGCACGTTAGAATATAGAACACATGTCAACTTCCTTCAAATAAAGTTATTTGTAATTAGGCTAAATTTTAATGACTGATATTCATATTTAAATACGTTATTAAAAATGCACCAACCTTTTCCACTATAATGAGGTCTCCAACCTGTATGTCTGAACTCTTAACTTGTACTTTACCTTGAAAAGAGAAAAGGGACAATCAGTCAGGGGACAACAATATACCAAGGTTATCTTCTAATCAATAAGTTATGACTTCAAAAGTAATTTTTGAATAGTTAATCTCCTTAGCAAACTATCAAACACAAATAATTAACTCTCCCCTAATAATAATATGAGAAGGCTTCTATATGAGAATTTTATATGGAAGGTTCTTCCTACATTTGGTTAATATTTCAGTAAGCAGTCAAGTTACCAAGGATCACACTAAATAAAATAGTTTGATGACTGAAATTGAGTTGTACAAATCCTTAACAAAATAAAGGCCACTTATTAGCACAAAACCCATAGTAAAAATGAAGTGAATTATACATATTCCACTAGTATTTTTATTAACACAAGATAAAACTGAAAATTGATACATAGAGTTTTACTACAAAAGTAATTTTTCACACAGGACAGAAATGGCAGTGGCCATTCTTTTAGAAAGAATACTAAATTAATACAGAATTATGGTAAGTTAACTATTCCCTCTAAAATGATCTCAGTTGCTGAAGCAGTTTCACCATCTGTACAATTACCAATAAACAATGTGAATGTTTCCAGAAGGCATCTGTAGACATTGGAGGCTACTAATGCACAAATTCTTTGCAGAACTAACAGTAGTTGATAGTATTCACCCAAAAAAGGATTTGTAGAAAAATGACAATGGCTTGAAAGATCTAATAAATCTCAAAGACTGACTACTAATCAACCAATAGGCCAAATGAAAAGCACACGCGTTTCTGCAAAATCCTGGTTGTCCTGTTAACACAAAACAAGTTCGTTCATTCGTTCGTTCCTTCTTCCTTTCTCTCTTTCTTTCCTTTTTCTGCTTTTTAATATTTTTTTAAAGGAGGGGGAGAAAGAGAGAGAAAAGAAAGGTACACATCCACCAAGGTGTGTTTGTGGAGGTCTGAGGACATAATTTGGAGGTCAGCTCTTCCACCTTGTGGACTATGGAAGATGGAAGTGAACAGCAGATGTCTCTACCTGCTGGGCCATCTTACAGACCCAGTATAAGAGAAATTTCTCATCTGCTGTAAGACAGCGCATCAAAAGTATCAGAGGCTAAGACATAAAATTCCATTAACATAAGTGACTCCTACTTCATAACTTCAGAAATTCTCAATCACTAAAATTGGAAAAGATGCATGGAATGCAACCCCTTCTCTACATGCCACTCTTGCTCACAGATGTCCTGCATCTCTGTGTATGGTTACTTGGTAATGAGAAGGACAAGGAAACAGACACACAGCTTTGAGCTGTGCCCAGGCTCTATCTGGCCTAATTTCCGATGACCACCATGAAGTTGGATTCTGGGAATGGAAGCAATAAAGAAACTTACTGAAAATTAACAAAATGCCTTATGTTTCATGTTTCTCAGAGAAAGCAAAGCTGATGGTTTAAAATGGATTCTTTTGGGGTTTTTGGTTGGTTGGCTGGGTTGGTGTCATAGTTAAGCACAGGTGTCAACTTGACTCTTGAGGGTTTGAGCTCTGGGCACAGGTGTAGAGAGTTGATGGTTGAGTTAAGCCCAGAGCAAACCTGAAGGAGATTGTCTGGCTGGTGGAGAAGACCCAGCCCATGGTGGGTGGGATTAGGCCCTGGATAAATCACAGAGAGCTGGTTGAGAGAGTTGGCATCCTTCTGTATACTTGGCCAGACATGCTGGTCTGGCAAGTAAGGATTGTCCATCTCTCAGCCGTTATGGTGGCCAGTTCCCTCGGCCCTGGTGTTGGTGTGTGCTCTCCCGTCAAGTTGGACTATGAACTGTAACCGGACTATCGTAAGAAAGTAAACTCCTTGTTCCCTTAAGCTGTGTTCTGGTCATTTATTAGCAACCATGCAGGCGGACTGCAACAGAATTTGGTACCGGGAGTGGGGTGTTGCTGATAAATCTGACTATGTGGATTTTGTGGCTTTTGAACGGTTCTGCTGGACAAAGTTGGAAATTCTTGAAAATTTTCACTTTGTGGATTTACAAATACCGTTCTTCAGCATTTAGTGGGCCAATTGCTGAGAGACATGGTTTGGGCCCAATTTGTGATGAGGGAAACAAGGACTTTGGTAAAACTGAATATAAGGACGATGGACTGGTTTGCTTGACAGAGGAGAGCTGTGTTGGCAACCTTGGAGGTTTGGATGTACAAAGGGCAGGCAGCAGAATATCTGCTGCTGTTGGACAAATGAGTATCAGTGAAGGAAAACCTAGTGACTTGCATTGAGATGGTGGAGGACGTGGAAACCATCGTATGGCAAGTTCGTGGTTTGGAAGCTCAGATTCCTTCAGGGGGCGAAAGCCCAAGTTCAAGCTGTTTTCTTGCCCTTTGCAAGTTTGGTTGCCTAGAAGAGAGGTTTTTCCAGCGTCAGCGCGTTGAAGTTGGTGCAGCTGTGGCTCCAGTGGACTAAGCTGCATTTCAACTTCACTTCGGAATCTGGCAGCGTCCCTCAAGTGATAACTGGTTTTCGTGTACTGAAGGGTTCATGGAGAGCAGCAAAAGCTTGGCACCAAGTGGCAGGCGTAGAGTTCCTGCAAGAGATGGTGAAGCTTAAAGCTGCAGAGGAGAACCCAGAGTTGTATTTGAGATGCCAGAACTGTGGGACTGCTGCTGAGGACAACTGCAGTAGAGATTCAGCCTGGTTCAGAGGAACTCTGCTCTTACAACTTCGAGCTGCAGACAGGGACTGGGAATGACTCGAATCTTTGAGCCGCCTTGATTACGTGATGAGCAGCAGAAGATGGACATTGAAGTACAGGATGCGGTGATTTGCTGGACTTTGTTCTTTTTAATGTTTTCTTATTAAGATCCTTCTGTTTTAATGTTTTATCTGTTTTAAAGTAATTTATTCTGATTTAAGAGTTTTAAGGTTAAGAAACTTTGAACTTTTAAAATATTAGAACTGAAGTTTTAATGAAAGAACATTTTAAATTTGTCCATGGAATGTATTTATATTTTAACATCTGTGGGGACAAGGAAAGGTTACAGTTTAAAAGTGCTATTGTTTTTGTGTCAAGTTGACAAGGGGTGGAATGTCATAGTTAAGCACAGGTGTCAACTTGATTCTTGAGGGTTTGAGCTCTGGGCACAGGTGTAGAGAGTTGATGGTTGAGTTAAGCCCAGAGCAAACCTGAAGGAGATTGTCTGGCTGGTGGGGAAGACCCAGCCCATGGTGGGTGGGATTAGGCCCTGGATAAATCACAGAGAGCTGGTTGAGAGAGTTGGCATCCTTCTGCATACTTGGCCAGACATGCTGGTCTGGCAAGTAAGGATTGTCCATCTCTCAGCCGTTATGGTGGCCAGTTCCCTCGGCCCTGGTGTTGGTGTGTGCTCTCCCGTCAAGTTGGACTATGAACTGTAACCGGACTATCGTAAGAAAGTAAACTCCTTGTTCCCTTAAGCTGTGTTCTGGTCATTTATTAGCAACCATGCAGGCGGACTGCAACAGTTGGTCAAGTGGGCACGATGATAGAGGAACAATAATTGACACTAGTTAGAAGAACATTGGAAATGAGCACAAGTACAGCTCACTACTAGACACCCAGCTAGTGAGCACACACTAGGCCTCACTGGGTATGGAGTTTTGAATCTCTAGTCTCCCCTTCGTACTACCTGGGCTATTAGATAGCAAGATCTTGAAAATTAAAAATATTTCCACACAGGCTTTCTGTTTTACCTCTGACCTGGACGTTTATCAACTCAACCATTAATTAATAGATTGCAGTTACTCTGTAATATCAACAAAGTAAACAAGGCCCCAACCTCAAAGAACCAGCTACATGAGAGATCCCCAACCCCAAGATAACCATGGGGGAAGTACTCTTGCAATTCCAGCACTTGGAAAGTGGAGGCAGAACGGTCAGAAATTCATGGTCTTAAAAAGAAAAAAAAAGAAAGAGGATTCTCTTCCTATATTCTGTATGGACAATGCTTGTTTTTGGCAAGAAGACTAGAACACGAGAAGCTGTAAATATGTAAATATCTTATCTCTGTGTCTCAGTGTCTTTTTCCTCTCTCTCTCTCTCTTTCTCTGTCTCACACACACACATACATATGCGCCACACACCCAGAACAATTTATCCACGATCAAAATCAACAGATTTTTTTTGCACTTGTGCTTGAATGCTGGAAAGCATATTAAGCAAAATGCAGAACTATTCCAAGGAACAGCTAAGATGCAGTGCAAAAAAAATCATCACGAGCTGTAGAAAGAATTAGAGTACAGCATTAACTTCTATTCTAAATATAAAGTGCCAGGTTAACTGTAGATGTAAGTTCAGAATATATGCTATACCATGACTTGGTCCTGCTGAAATCGGTGGGTTAATTAAAGCAAAAACAATAACCAAAAAAGCTCTAGGACTAGAGAGAGGGCTCAGTAAGTAAAGGCACTATCCACACAACCTGAAGACCCAAGTTTGATCCCTGAAACCCACAACAAAAAAACTGGTGGTTTGTCATCTGTAATCCAAACACTCCTACTGTGAGACGGGAGGTAGAAACAGAAGAACTGGCCAAATGATCACATACATGTGAAAAAGAGCAGAAGTAACGAGAGATCCTGACCATTTTACACAGGATCTGGGACCCAAACTGAGGTCTTTCTGCTTCAGAGAAAATGAGCCATCTCTCCAGCCCCGGAATTCACTTTTTGACTCAATATGTCAATTACCAAATGGTTGTGTCAAAATACCTGCCAATGAAATAAGGTACAATTGAACGAACACTAAGATAGAAGTCATGAAAAGTTGTCTTTTGACCTCCACATATGTATGCATCCACATATTCTCCCTTCTCTCTCTTTCTCTTTCATACACACTGCACACACTAAATGAGTAAAAATAAATATATTTTTTAAAATTCTGACTGTGGGGCTGGAGAGGTAGCTCAAGGGTTAAGCCTCTGCCTTACAGGCGGAAGGTCCTGAATTCAGATCCTAGACCCCACGTATAGATGCCGGGCAGAAGCGGGGGTGGCCTGCGTTTCTGGTCCTGGTAAGGCGGAGCCTGTGAATCCCGGGGCGGAGTAAACAAGGAGGTAGAGGCATCCATGGTGGTTCCCAAATTCGTCCGTGATTCTACACACACACACACACACACACACGCACACACACACACACACACGCACAATTGAATAAATAATAATAAAATAAAATAAAATAAAATTCTGTGTTTTACATGCTTAGAACAATGAGCTCTTTAAAAAAAATCTAATACACAGTATGTGCTTAGTAAGTACTTTGGAAAATAACTGTTATCTAGCCCACTGGGCAAGTATTACACAATCCAATTCCAAACAAAAGGAATACAGCCACACAACTCTCTGATTCCGCCTCTGCACTGACTCATAGAAGATGAAGACAAAATAGCAGCAGCTATAAACAAGGAAAAGAAAGCAGAACAGGGACAAATGAGGAAGATCCTTACATAAGACAAGCAGTTGTCAGAAAGTAAAAGCCAGTGTGACAAGATCATTCCAGTATGACAGGTAATCATCTATTTAAAACAAGCTCTGCTTCCAAATAAGGCATCCCTAGACATTGGCATTTGCTTTTTGGGACATTCATTCATTCATGCATGCATGCGTGCCTGTAAAGGCTGAAGGGTGATGTCATGGTTTGAAATGTGTCCCCCACAGTCTCATGTGTTTGGCAAGGTCATGGCCCTTGAGAGGTGGAGCCTTGCTGGAGGAAGGCAGTCACAAGGGGTGGGCCTTGAGGTGGATGAGTCCCACCCTACCTCCAGGAGAAGTCTGCTTTTTGCTGCAAGCAGTCTGCAGCTCTCAGCTTCCAAGATGTCTGCGGTGACTTAGCCTCCTCCAGCTTTGGCCAGCCAGCCATGCCGCCTCTGCTTTGAGAGACTATATCTTCCCTCTAGAATCGTAAGCTGAATAAACCTCCCTTTCTCCCTTAAGTTGATTGACTTTGAGTACTCTCTCACAGCAACAGTTAAGAGTAACCATTACAGATGATTTCGGAAGTCATCCTGGATTGCTTCCACCTTCTTTTGGCTTTGATTTCACCATTTTACACAGGATCTGGGACCCAAACTGAGCAGAGGCAAAATTCTAATACTTGAGCCATCTCTCCAGCCCCGGAATTCACTTTCTGACTCAGTATGTCAATTACCAAATGGTTGTGTCAAAATACCTGCCAATGAAATAAGGTACAATTGAACGAACACTAAGATAGAAATCAGAATGACCCAATTTCAAGTACCAACCATGCCAAACACTACTGTAGGGTCCTCAGAACTATTTTTACTAGAGTTCACTTTAATGCAATGCTATAAACATCTGATCTTTGAGTGTGTTTAAAATACAATGCAGGGCTGGAGAGATGGCTCAGGGGTTAAGACTGTCTCCCAAGCAGAAGATCCGTGAATTCAGATTCCACGTCCCATATAAAAACATTAAGTGGAAGTGGTTATAGCCTGCACTTCTGGCCCTGGTGGATGGAGCCTGGAAAATGCTAGAGCAATGCAAAAAGGAGATGGAAGCAATCCAGGATGACTCCCAAAGTCACTCTTGGGCATCCACAGGAACACACACTCCCTTTGATACACACACACACACACCACATACAATAATAAATTTTAAAAAGTTTAAAAATACAATGTGGGACAGATATTAAAAGATATTATGCCTCAGAGAAGAAGTGTACACATCAGTTGACTTTCACATGTGTCTAATTACTGTAACAGACAACAACATATAGTTTTAGCATGTGTGTGCACACGTTTATTATGTAAGCATGTGCCTTTGTGGGCAAATGGGCACGTGAGTTCTATGTATTTGTGTACATGTGTGCACATGTACATGTGTGTATGTGTATGAATATGAAATATACATATGTCTAAATGTGAGCAGATAATATAAACACACATACAACTAACATGTAGAGAATAGACAAGTAAGCATATAATTATAGACAGACACATATGTAAACATATAATCATAAACACAGACACGCATATACCTAAGCATCTAGAGAATAAACATACAGTTGTAGTGTGTGTGTGTGCGAATGTATACAAATATCAAAATATACATAGGCTTATACATTTTTGCATACAATTATAAACACAGACACACAATTAAGCATCTAGAGAACCAACAAAAATCTACTTAGAATTCTAGCACTGCACTCTAAAAGAAATGTGATATATAATCATATATGATTTTTTTCAGGAGCAGAATTATAATACTGTCCTTTTAGTTAACTCTAAAATTATGATCATAGTAAGTAATTGCTAAGCAGGGATAAAAGCAAGTTGCTAACCTCTTACTGTAAGCTTGCTATACAGTTGTGAATTCATTTCCTTGTCTCGCTGAAAACGTCGAAATTCATCAATTGCTTCACGTGTGATAGTAACAGCTAAGACGAATCCCTAAAAATAAAAAAGTATTTTAGAAGACAGAACAAAGCGCAAGGAACATCTTCATTTAGCTTCACTTTTTTCCCTTCAACTTACATTACTCCCTAAAATATTAAATACATGAAAATAAGACAAAAATGAAATTCTACAAAATGAACAAAGCATAGAGAAAGATTCACAACCCTCAGACTATATACATGAAAGAAACTAACATTTATCACATGCACTTCTAGTCAAACACCAGAAAATTCTTAGAATAAAGAAGCTAAGAATTTCAGCAAGTCTACTAGTTATATGTACTACACTGAGGCATTCTAATACAAAAGCAACAATGACTGACATAAAACCTTAAAGACTTTACATATTTCCAACAAGATTGAAGCACCAAAGAATAAAGCATAATTCTCAGATATGATTCTCACAGGGATTCTTTCCCTTATACTGTGTATTACAGGAACAACTGTACTGGGGAACAGACGAATAGCTCTAGTGCTTTCTCATCTAGGTTTGTAAGTGAACTCTAAATAGATGGATGAAAGCCATCTACATAGTCTCAATATGGGGAAATGGATAAAGCAACTGTGGAATACATACATATGGAACTTTGTTAGGTCATTTGCAGGAAAAATGGATGCAAATGAGAGATAAACACATTAAATGAATTAAGCCAGCCTCAGAAAAACATATTTTGTATGCTTTCTCTCATCAGTGGCTCATAGATTTTACACACACACAATCATGTATGCATAGGACATGAAAGTGGAAGTTCTAAGGGGAGAGAAGAGCAAGGGAGACAGAGGACATATTCAATGTACACTAGGACATAGATGTCTTTATATAACATGATACAAGGTACAATTAATATTTCCAATGAAACATTAAAAAATAATTAACAGAATAGCCAGTGGCTAAGATGCATGCTTGTAAACAGAGACCTGAATTTGATCCCTGGAAACCCATATAATGAAAAGAAAGTTTTCCTCTGACCTCCATCCGTGCATTGAGGCATACTTCTGTGTACCTTCTCCTCTATCTCTCAAGTCTCTCACTCTCAAATAGATTAAAAAATAATAATAATAATAAAAGAGAAAGTCATACAACCAGATTTTTCCTTATCAGTAAGTTTTCTGTAGGCTGGGGAGAAGTGTCAATAGAGTCTGTGCAAGCATGAGGACCTGAGTCTGGATCCCCAGAACCCAAGCAAAAGTTCAGTGATGTATTTCTGTAATAACAATATATGGGGAGACAGGTGGATCCTTGAACTCACCGGCCAGCCTAGCTGAACTGATGAGCTCTGAGTTCAACGAGAGACCTTGTCCAAAAGAAATACGGTAGAAAACAATCAAGGAAAAGAAACACAGTGTCGAACTCTGGCCTCAACATAATGTGGGCACATGAACACTTACACGTGCACACATGTGCATACATACATGTACACACAGAGATGTCTTGTGCACATACATCTGGTTCACCTTAGTAGTTTTGAAAGAAGTATTATAATTTGTTTTGTTACTAATTACACTAGCTCTGCCTGACTGAAATGTTCTGAAAGCAGTATGAAAGCTTAACAAAATAGAGGATTTCTGACACAAGAATGTAATGAAAATCCTTTCATTTTCGGTTTACTCTTCTGGTATATATATGTGAAAGCACAAAAGAAATTAGTTCAGACCTAGAGCTATTGACTAACATTCATGGAGGCAACTGGAGAATATTATTAATGAGGCTATTTCTGTTTTTAAAAACATTCCAACATGGGCTGCCGAGATGGCTCAAGGGGTTAAGAATGCCTTATAAGCAGATGGTTTTGAGTTTAGATCCCAGGTCCCTTGTAAAAACATCAGGCGAAAACAAACACCAGGCAAAAAAGGCAGCAGCCTGCACTTTCTGGCCCTGGTGAGCGGAGCCTGGGAAACCCCAGCATGAAGCAAAAAGGAGGTGGAAGCAATACAGATGGTTCCCAAAGTCACTCTTGGTTCTCCCACAGGGACATATAGTGCCCTCTCTCTTTTATACACACACACACACACATATTAAATTAATTAATTGATTAAAAACAATTCCAACTTCAGTTAGAAAGTAGAGAGAATATGTTTGAGGTACCATATTTTCTATAAAACTCATACGCCATGTATTCAATATTTAGCTTTTATTTCTAATACTTTTTTATTTGTGTGTGTGCGCACGTGTATCAAAAGGCACTGTGTGTGTCTGTGGAGGCCCAAGGGTGACTTCGGGAATCATCCTGGATTGCTATATCTTCTTTATGCCTTGCCATGGGATTTTATTTGACTCTGTCTTCCAAAGCCTGAAGTGCAGGCCGCCACCATTTCCACCTGGCATTTTTACATGGAATCTGGAATCCGAACTCAGGTTCTTCTGCTCTCAAGGCAGAGTCTTAATCCCT
This sequence comes from Typhlomys cinereus, assembly GCA_023101885.1. Taxonomy (NCBI): domain Eukaryota; kingdom Metazoa; phylum Chordata; class Mammalia; order Rodentia; family Platacanthomyidae; genus Typhlomys; species Typhlomys cinereus. The sequence continues at coordinate 2,567,939 of JALPQD010000322.1, forward strand.
GAGCCATCTCTCCAGTCCACAGATTCAAGATTTTATGACCACAAACTAGAAGATATTCAAAAAACTTTGGTGGTTTTCAACTAAGAAAATTTGAAAATATTAACTAATATTTTCTCTTCAATAATCTAATAGAACATTAAGAGAAGAAAAGAAACAAAGAAAATACACTGTGTCAAAACATAATGTGAGGGGAGATGACTGAGTGGGTGAAGTGCTTACCCTGCAAGCATTGGGACCTGAATTCAGTCCCCAGAACCCAAACAAAAGGCATGCAATAGTGGCGACTACCCTCATATCTGCACTCAGAAGAAAGAGACAGGAAGTCCCCAGGAAAGCTGGCAAGCTAGACCAGTTATCTGCAAACTCTAGGTTCAACTGAGAGACCTTACCTCAATAAATGCAGTGGACAGCAATTGAGGAAAACACTCAGCATTACTTTTAGGCCTCTACATGCAAACCTTCCCCCAACACAAACACATATGTGTGCACTCAAACTCACCTATGTCCAAATGCAAATATGCATACATACACGCACACACACATACTGCAGACACACAGAATCATACAAAAAATAACACAAAAATAAAAGGCATTTTATTTACATTTAAAGCTATTTAAACCAGACAAAAATCAAAACCAAAACATGACTGAACATACTCTCAGAGTTTTAAGAATTTCTGTCTTCCCTGATACAGGACACCTATAAAACCACCAGTTTGAACTATTCTGGAAGCTTCCCCCTTGTTGGACAGCTTTCATGGTACCAGAAAGTACTATGCAAGCTGCTAGAGGAAAAGAGCAATCAACAGTCTCATCAATTCATTAAAGCTGTAGCTGCAATAACAACCATTCTGGCAAGAAGAGGCCATCAGTGCAACACGGGCATAAATGTTGGGGGGGGGGAGCAAACGACAGTTTTCTGGTTGGATTTAAGCCCACTTTTCAGCAGTGGTTACATTCCTGGTACTGTAAACAATAATACGAGCCTATGAGAGAGGAGACACAGACCCTTGGGGATGGAGAGAAGTTATTAAGATTTAGCTATAAAGTTGCTCTATCAAACTACCTTTTAAACATATGTTATATACCCACAGACTAGAAGAGCACTCAGCTCAACCTAGAAGCCTCTTTTGCAGTGGAAGGTGTTTATTACAGAAAAATCACAACTGTCCAAAGTGCAGAAAGTGACTATAGAATGCTTGGCCCCAAATAGGACATCTAAGCTACTCCATCCCATTCTAATGTTCAGGAAGCATCAAGGAAAAGGGAATAGTAGATTGCAAGAGTCTGAAGTAGAGAAGAACTGTGGCCAGTATTATCATCTGGACATCACAGGACTGCTATATCCATGAATTCACTGAAGCTACGTATATTTCCACAAGACCTGCCTGGGATATATTCTATTCACATTTTACTACCAATGGGGAAGGATCTCAAGAGACCCTACATCTCCCTAGAAAACTGATGAAGGTTAATGCTGATGGGGAAGTAGCGAGGGAAGAAGCTTTTTAAAGAGCACATCCACTGATACATGATTCACACTCCAGCAAGCACTCAGGCACATGCCATTAAAGGCAACACAGATAAAGCTCAGTGAGCTATATACATGAAAAGACATGAAAATCGTAGGGAAACTTGCAAGAAAGAAAGGTTGTAATGGGACAGGAAGAGGGAGTCAGGATTGGGAATTAAGGTGTGTGAATATATCATATATTTACTATATTCATGTGTGAAATGCTACAAGAATTTTTTAAAAATTGAAGAAAAATTTAAATAAGCATACCTCAAAAAAAGAATTTGTAGTCTTATACCATCATTGTTTGATTAAACTAAGTTTCAGTAAAAGATACAAATAAGGTAGTGAGATAGCTCAGCAATAACAAACAAACAAACAAATAAATAAATACATAAATAAATAGAAAATGGAAACCTGAGTTCAATCCTGAACTCACATGGTAGAAGGAGAGAAATGAATTCCTCTGATTTCCACCCATGGCATATATATTCTCTCGTACTCGTTCTTTCTCACTTTTTCAATAAATAAATAAATAAATAAACAAACAAATAAATAAATAAATATTTTGTAAAAGAAATCAAGCTTTTAAAAGATGCAAATAATATTTAAATGGCTAAAAATTCATGTGATGTTATAAGTAGACAAAATGGGTAAAAAGAAATAAACACAACAAAATCTTAAATATGTTGATTTTAGCAAGCATTTTTTCTTTTTTAAAAATATCTGTAATGCTGTATTACATTTTTTTTAAAAATGATAAAAAGAACCCCTTTAAAATAAGGTTTCCATGAAGCATGTAGCATAAAGAAAAGGAGAAGCATACTGCAGACAGAAGAACAGCAGTAGTTGTACTTGGCATGCTCTGGGGTGTGATCCTGCTGCATGGAGAGTACAGAGCAGGGGAGAGTTGTTGCTAAGGACTTCAGAGGTGTGGAGTCAGTCCTTTCTGGGTATGAGCGGATTCCCTGTTGTGGAGTGTAGATCAGGGGAAAGTAGTCAACTAAAATTTACTGATAGAACATCTGAGGTGGGAGTTAGGATTTTCCTCTGGGTAGATGTGAAGCACTGTATTTATATATGTATTCAGTAGAACAGTAATGTTTCAGCTAGGTGGCTGTGATGGCTCATATTGATTGACAAGCTGACTGTATTGACAAGAGACTTGGGGATTAGTAAAGCATATGTGTCTGTGAGGCCTTTTCCTTGCAACAATCAGAATTAGATTATGAGAGCTCCGACCTCATCAATGTTTTAACCTATGGATGGATTCAGAATTTGAATATGCTATTGGGCGCTGAATGGAAGAGGAAACAAGTGTTTTGTGTCCTATGGGTTCTGTTCTTGCCCTGGCCACTTCCTATCCTTTCTTCTTAATACCTGGCCATAAATTTGGTTATTACTGTTACTGCATGACCAAGTAAAAGGACCAAAATCTCTATCCCTAGATTCCACATAAAATGCTGAATGGGTGTGGTAGTCCATGTAAATTCCAAAGTCCTGTTAGAGCAAGCTAGCTAGCTGGACTAGTCCTATTGGTAAATTCCGGGTAGCAAAGCAATTGAAAATGATTTCCAGTATCAACATCAGGCCTCAGCATGCACACACACACACACACACACACACATACACGCCTAAATATATACACATGTGCTCATACACATGCAAACACATGTATGTATCACATACATATACAGACATGAAAAACAGAAAAAGGAAAAAAGAAAAAAAAAGAGTAGATCACTAGGACCTTCAATTATGAAAGGCAATGTGGAGACATCTGACATATATATCTGCCATATTGCTTGTCAAAAATCCTCTAATCATCTATCTAAAAGAGCTACCAGGTAGCCCCTCCTTGGGCACACCCACTGATAGGGGCACTCCCATCCTTCTGTCTAGCCCTAGCCCAAGGGACCTATTGTTTGAAATTATTTCTTGCAACAAAAGCAGATAAACTAGAGGGAACACCAGGAACACAGAACCAGACAAACAGGAGTACTGGAAGCAGTGGGATGGATTGATGAAGAGAGGGAAGTGAGGAGGGAGATTACTGGAAGAGGGAGGGAAGAAGGGAGGGAGGAAGAAGGAAGGCAAGGATTATTTCTCATTGTGCTTGCAATACTAGGAAAAAATTGCTTTAAAGTAGGAGGGAATGGGATGGATTGATGAAAGGAAAGGAGGGAAGGGAAAAGAGGAAAAAGGACAAAGAAGGGAAGAGAGGAAGGGACAAGGGAGGAAGGGGAAAGGGATAAATATTCAATATGCTTGTAAAACTAGGAAAAAAAATTTTAAAAAAGAGAGTCACCAAAACTAACAAATCATATAAAATTATCAAAACAGACTATATTTGAAATAGAAATACTTAATGGTAAATATTATCAACCTTTCAAAACAACCGCACACATTACCTATGTTAACCAGAAACTGCCATAAACTACTTTAAAACTTTCACCATCCATGAAATGCCAAGAGTATAGAATTAAATAGACACTACAATCCTTAGCATCATTCACACCAGCTATGTAGTAAAGGAGGTAGGTGGAAGAGCAGGACCAACAGAGAGACCTGCTACTCTTACTATGAGGACAGGACATTGTAACTCATCCAGCTGGGGAAGTTATACAGCAGAAGCTCAGCAGGAAGTGATCTATGGATATATTTCTCACATGGCTCTCAATGTCATAATTCTGCAAGTCTTACACCAAAAGTTCAATAACACAGCAACAATATCAAGTTTAAAAACACAATTTAACTTTTAACCGCCTCAAATATTATAACTAGATGCTAATAACTGATAACATAGCTAAATTTCAGAAGTGTTTTCTTTTACCAGAGGAGCCCAGTAGGTGTAGAGGTAGCCTATTTTCAATGCTGGCACAAACTGTGAGCAGGATACTACCAGGAAATACAAGTTCAAGAAAAACTTGAATTGCTCATATAATACCTGAAAAGAAAAGGGAAAAATTAGCACAATCCCTTCAAGAAAGATGTTTATTTACCACCTCAACTAGTTAAACTGAAGACAGTATGTTAACCATAGCTCTTTCCAACAGTAAATATATGGGTTCACAGTAAATTAATTTAGACATTAACTTTCTAAAATATCTCATATGCGAAGAAGCCTAAAGTGATCTACAAATCACATTTAAGATACACTGAAGAAGAGAAATAAAACATGGACTTTAAACTGTACTAAAGAGTTACTTTGATAGTTTTTTTTTAAACATTTCTTGTGTGCGTGCGTGCGTGCGTGCGCGTAAAGGTGCATATGCCACAATGTGTGTGTGGAGCTCTGAGGACAATTTGTAGGATTTGAATCTCTCTGCCATGGTTTGAAAATGGGCCCTGAGATGGATTAGTCTCACCCTACCTCCAAGAGAAGTCTGCCTTTGCTGCAAGCAGTCTGCAGCTCTTGCTTCAAGATGTCTGCAGTGACTTAGCCTCCTCTACCTTTGGCCAACCAGCCATGCTGCCTCTGCTTTGAGAGAGTACCTCCCCTCTGGAACCGTAAGCTGAATAAACCTCCCTTTCTCCCTTAAGTTGATTGACTTTGAGTGTTCTCTCACAGCAATAGTTAAGAGTAACTGTTATAGAAATTGGTACCAGGATTGGGGTATTGCTGTGAGATTAAGAACAGCTGGTACCACAACGTGAAGTTTGTGAAACTCAGAGACGTTGTTACCCAGAAGTATGGCCAATGCTATGATGTGGCTAGTGTGCCTTTGGAACTGTTTGTTGGGAGAAATTGGAGAACTTTAGGACTTTGTGCTAGGAAAGTCTTTGCCTCTTGGCGAGGGGGCCAAATGGGCCTTTTTCGTGAGAGCTCAGAGAGCAAAGCTGTGAGAGATGCAGGCAGTGGAAGCCCAGCTTGTGATGGTCCAGAGGGAAACAGAGACTGTGTTTGCAACTGGACGAGTGACACATGGAGCCATGTGTTGGCCAAGAGTTTAGTGAAGTTTTGCCCTCCTCCTGAAAGCTTGCCTGAAGTTAAACTGGAGTGCTTGGTGGAGGAAATTTCAAAGCAGTGTAGTCTTGACAATGTGATATGGCTACTTTTTAGTTGTCTTCAAAATTATGAAAAAGAGCAAAGAATCAGGCTGGAAGAAGCAAAAACTGTAAGATCTAATGATGAAAAATACAAAGCCAAGAACCAGGAAGAACCAGAGAACAAAATGGCTGTTGAAAAGATTAGCTCTATTTGTAAATTAAAGCCTGCTCTCCATGTGAATAAGCGAGGCCCTAGCTTGAGGGCAAGATCCTCAGAGAAGGCTCTCACCCATAAGAATGCAAATCCTTTTAGAATAAATGAGCTAAAAGGTGGAGTTCCAAAGCAAGGATCCACTTCTACAAAACAACTGTCCAGGTGTGAAAGAGCTTTTCCCCAGGGTTGGCATAGAGAAGCTGAATCAGCTGTGATTCTAGGGGCCAGTCTTGGCAAAGTCGTCCACGTGGTTTTGGTTTTAGAGGCATCAAGGACACAAGAGGGAGGAGATGGTGGAGTCCTCCTCCAAGATTTCAAAAATTGGCAGAATCCAGACATCATGAGGCAAGAAGCCTGCAGTTTAGAGGCCCAAGAAGGGCAGTTTATGCTGTGGAGTTAAAGCCTGGTTTGCCATTGAGAAGTAATGATGTTAGAGATGCCAGAAACAACATGGGACACCTGCCAAGAAAAGCTGTATTCCCTGGGAGGAGTCAGCTCGAGAGAGCAATGTATTCTAAGAGCAGCTGCAAATTGGAGGGGTGGAACCAAAGCCCTTTGGGACTGAAATGATTTCAAGGAGAGGCTCACCTGTTGGAGCTACAAGATTTGGAGATTGTCCTGATGGTTGTCGGTCTTGTATTGGACTGATCTTTCCTGGATATGCCCCCATTCCTTCCTATTGGAATGGGAATGTTTATTCTGTGCCACTGTATGTTGGAAGTATGCAACTTGTATTTTGATTTTATAAGAGGCTTTAGACTTTGGACTTTTGGACTATGTTGGGACTACTGATGTAGTCTATGAAGACTTTTAAAGTTGGACTGAGTATGGTTTGCATAATGAGATGGCAATGAGCCTGTGGGGGCTAGGGGTGGAGTATCATGGTTTGAAATGTGTTCCCTACAGTCTTCATGTGTTTGGCAAGGTCATGGTACCTTGAGAGGTGGAGCCTTGCTGGAGGAAGGCAGTCACAAGAGGTGGGCCCTGAGATGGATTAGTCCCACTCTACCTCCAAGAGAAGTCTGCCTTTGCTGCAAGCAGTCTGCAGATCTCAGCTTCCAAGATGTCTGTGGTGACTTAGCCTCCTCAGCTTTCGCTAGCCAGCCATGCCGCCTCTGCTTTGAGAGACTGTACCTTCCCTCTGGAACCGTAAGCTGAATAAACCTCCCTTTTTCTCTTAAGTTGATTGACTTTGAGTGTTCTCTCACAGCAATAGTTAAGAGTAACTGTTACACTCTCTTTCCACAACATGGAGTCTGGATATAGAACTCAGATCATCAGGCTTGGGGGCAAGCAACTTTACCTGCTAAACCATCTTTCCATGAAAGTTTAGCTTTCCATTCATTTAAAGTGTTCCCACGCACACCTAATCAAAGCAAATGACAACAAGCCTTTCTACTTTCAATGAGTTAGTAAACAACAAATACAGATGTGAATGTCAATTCAGGAACTCTTAGAATGGAAAAATCTTATCAATCTTAGATTTAAGAAATGGTTAAAAATTTAATAAAGCTCTGCCCCTAGAGACACTACACATGTGGCTGCTGTGTCTCATGTATGTCAGAGAGGAGATGAAACTATTTCTACACTCAGTGATCTGACCTGTGGACAACTGAATGATTAATAACCTGTCATACCACACTGCCTGCCAAAACCCTGAACTCCACATCTATGTATTTACAACATGAAGGCCTTTCATAGGGTGGGCTTCATATGTACACAATGTGGACAGCCTCCCTGGGTTTGGGCTCCATATGCTCACAAGGTGGATGCCCTCCTGCGTGCTCACAAGTGGGATGGTCTCCCATGGGCCGGATTTCCTTGTACCCACAATGTGGACAGCCTCTTGTGGGCTGGGTCTCCCTCCGTGTGCTCACACCATGGACTCGGTCTTATCAAAGATGGACAAACCTGGTATTCTTCAGCTTTATCATGTGTTCTTAACTAGTGGAACTGAGAGCTCAATCATAACTATCTACATCCTAAATGTATTTTCTTTTACTGCTTACATATTATTTTATATTGTCCAATTCAAAGAATTAGGACATAAAGGCAGGAGGTGGACATACTAAGGAAATGTCCAGGAGAAGCAGGAGGGAAAAAGGGGTAGCTGTGATCAAAATGCATTGTCTACATATATGAGCTTGTCAAAGAGTAAAAATAAAAACAATTTTAAAAAAAGGTAATAAAGCAAAATATATAGTATGCTTTTTAACATAGATGCTAAGCTTTACAAAGACTGAGTGAACAGCCAGTGGGCACAAGCAAGACTGTATGATCCTCACAAAATCCAGCTCCCTCAAAATAGAAAAATGATGCACATGAAAATGTTAACTACACACTTATTTTCAGGAAACAGCAACCTATATACTCCTTGACATCTTTCAATATTTGATCTTAGAGAATATTTTTATATATTTATAAATAGAAAATAAATTTCATCATTCAATACAATTTTAGGATAACCAATAATGTGTTTGACCCTTTCTTTTTTTTTTTTTCTTTTTGTCTTAACTGGTGTTATCCAGGGCTGAGGATATAGCTCTATGGTAGAGCACTTACCCAAGTTCTTGAGACTACATGATCTCTACTGCACTGCCCCCCCCAAAAAAAGTAGCAAATGGAATTATCTTAAGGACAAATAATTCAATTCAAATAACACACTCTATCTTCAGTCAAACCTGAAAACTTGCAACCTGAGAGTCAAAATCTCTTGGAAATCATTTCTTATGCAAGGTGAAAGGCATAGCAATTTCCACAAGAACAGAATGATGGGTTAAATGCGTATTGCTGACTTAAAGAGCCTGGAATCAGTTTGTGCATATTGAAGTTATCTGCATCATCATACAATTCTGTGTGTGACTAAAATCACAGTTACACTGGCAATATGTTTATATCTATAATCATGTTCAAATGCTGTCTAAAAATGTTTTGAATTATTTCATAAATTAATCTCAGCAGGAAAGAAAGCTTTTTTTCCTCAGCAATTTCTTTAAAATCTCAGTACAAATTATATCTATTAGCAATTCAAAAATTGCCATTTGTGCTAAAAATGGCATAGAATTCCTACTGTGTAATTACCAAATGTTTCTAAAATACTATGCTTTAGATGAAAAGACTAATTTCAGAGACATGCTAAGGAAAAAAGTCATCTACACGGTAAGCAGCTATTGTACAGTCCCGTCAACAGGTACCCTCAGCACATGGCCCACCTACCTGCAATCATGGTGGGCTGTGCTGGTCAAGTTGCACTTCCAGTTTTGACCACTGTGATCAAGACTGGCAAGTATGATCCACACTACAGTGTACTGATCAGACCTGGCAGCCTTTAGGAAAATGAATCATCCTTAGCTTATTTAGATTTAATAATCTACACCTAAGGAGAAAACAGTAACCTTACTCAAAGAAATGGGAATATTTATCTGAAAGATAATTTATCTTTTATAGTCCTGAGAAAATAACATCGGTTTTATAAAAGTGTTAGTTGTGAATGTTTTACTAAAACAACACATTAAATATGGGAGGGATGAGTACTAGTGGGAGAAAATCAATGTCGATATGAAATCAGCATGATTACTTATGTGCAAATAAACAAATCAACTCTCATTCCACACAATCAAAAGCTTCTCCTAAAAACATGAACCAACAGCTAAACAATGCCAAAAATTTTGATATGGGAATATATGACTGAATCTTTCTCAATAAATCAAAGATACTGATTTAAGAATCACAGATTAGAAATAAATTCCTCCTGGTAGGGCAGACCTGTGAATCCCAGGGTAGCGCGCGTGCACATACACACGCACATGCGCACAGTTGAATAAATAATAATAATTAAAAAAAAAACTTAAAAAAAAAAGAAATTCCTATAAATAAAAAAGAAATATACTGAGTAGTTAGTTGCCTTTGTCATTGAAAGATGAACCTGTTAAAATAAGAAATGATATATATATATACAAAGGAAACATCAGTATACTATTCTAAGTTCATATAAATTCAGTTTTACAAATTAATTCAGAAATATTACTAACAACAAAAGCAATAAAATAGTATACTTCAATATTTAAATTTAGTGTAATACCCAATTAAAGTTGGTTAATCATATAACAATGCCATTGAGGTCTGGGATTTATGATGTGAGGTAGAAAACACATCTATAAATAAATACTTGTAAATATTCTTATTACTGTGAATGAATGATTACACTTCCCTTATGAAACTTCTTGGCAGGCTTTAACACCACATTCTCCTTTCACTTCAAATAACTTCTGGCCTCACAAACTCTAACTTTCTCATCATTTCATTTACCTTTTCCTCATTATTTCCACACCATTACATCTAAAGTAATGCAAATGCTTATCAAGAACAGAAAATAACATTTCTTTTCAAGCTTGACACAGCTGTGAAAATGCAAAACATTTCTTGAGCAACCCTTAAAACAGGAATGTGAGAAATGAGAAAACGGTAGCTGGGACACATCAAGCCAGAGTCTCCCAGGAAGCTAGCAAGCACAGATATGCAACTTGGTGTTAAAGAACACAATGATCTTACCCCTGGTATAAAGGTAAATACATTGTATTTTTGATTTTTTATAGAATTCCTGGGATGTTTTTCTTCACACTTCTCAGGACATCCAAGCCACACAGTGCGAGATTTCAGTTCTTTCTTTCTTTGACAAACATTTATCAGCCAATCACAGCAACTACATGAAACAAAAGACATATGTTTAATATTTTTATTTTAAAAGGTTTAAACTAGTTCTACATGTTTGGAGCCAATATTGACTATTTCTTTCTTACTACACACTAATAGTCTATCTAATGCTAATCTGTGAAGTGTTTCTTAACATAGATCATTTAAAATACTGAAAGTCTATACATATGTGCAATCACTTCTAGACTCTTAGGGGAATTACCATACCTGTTGAGACCTCATATTGGCAAAATAAAATCATAAGTATTCTGAAGCAATCAATAATCTGTTAAAAATGTATTAAACAGCTGTGTTTTACCATTAAATCTCAACATACCACTCAGTGATTCAATGACAAAGGTCTTCAAATATCAATTAAAACAAGGTGCATCTTTCTCATTTCCTAAAATGATCTTTTTTCCCCACAGTTATAAAAATCACTTTTCCAGTAGCATTAACCAAAAAACTTACAATTCAATTCAGATTTATAAATAACAACCATGTGGAATGCAAGACAGCTCAGTAGGTGAAACATCTGCTTGCTAACCTGGTGACCTGAGTTCAATCTCCAGAAGTCCACATAGAAGGGGAGAAGTGACTTCTGAAGTTGTCTTCTGACCTCTACCAGAATGCTACAACATACATAAGCATTCTCTCCCTCTTTCCCCACCCTTGCCCTGTCCTACAAATAAATGAATGTGAAAAGAATCAATACTTAAGGTGGGCAGTCTAATGGCACAATAAAGATTGCTTTTACTTCCTTGTGGCCTCCTAAATTCATGCTATATGCATTTTCATCTAAATTACCTTGCTCCATCACAGGGAGAATTCTGGAAGCCCTAAGTATTCCTATCTTGACTGTTATAACCACAAGAGATATAGATTTCAGTATCTGTAAGTTCATAACTTTCCTTGAAGTACTTCAGAAAATGATGAAAAGGTGTACAATTCAATTCTACTAAGCATAAAACAACCATAAATCTAAACTTCAGTATTGGATCCAGTTAAATTTGTAAAATGCAGATAAAGGTTTGGAATGGCTTATTTATTACTTGGTCTCATCTCTTTTTTAGTTATTTATTTATTTACTTTTATGTGTTGTGTGTGTGTGTGTGTGTGTGTGTGTGTGTGTGTGTGTGTGTGAGAGTGTGTGTGTATCAGAGGACACTGTGTGTCCCTGTGGAGGACCAAGGGTGACTTCGGGAATTATCCTAGATTGCTTCTACCTCCTTTTTGCTTTGCTCTGGGATATCACAGGCTCTGCCTACCAGGGCTGGAAGTGTAGACCTCTGCCATTTTCCACCTGGTGGTTTTTAAATGAGACCTGGGATCTGAACTCAAGGGTCTTCTGCTTGCAAGATAAGAGTCTTAACCCCTGATCTCTCTCTCCAGAGCCCTGCTTGGTCTCATCTCTAAAGATATTCTAAGCCAGAATCACAAGCTAACACTGACGTTATATATAAGTCAGAAATTCTTACCTTTACTAATGATACAAAGTAAGTTCAAGTGAATGCCAAATTTGCACGAAAATGACAGTACAGAAAACACAACTCTACATGAAGTTGACATGTAATGACACAGCTTAAGAGCTGGTACATAGTTGGAGCTATCCCTATGCTCTCATTCCACCAACTGTGTTCCTCAGAAGTCACCATACAAACATTACAATGATTTTATCAATGCCTATGAAGTATTCCATAAGGGAATATGTATGTGTTAAGGAATTGAAACTGTTACCATGCCCACCAAATACATCTGATTTTGGTTTTGTTCATTAGGTGATAGGCTCTTGAAAGCCCGTCTCTTGCAATGAAGGTACTTCAATCTGAACAGACTTCCCAGTCTGCTGCAATAATATCTTTCTCCAGCAGGGCTGATGTGAAATCAACAGACTAGCAGGTCAGTTCCACTTCTATCTACTATCCCTTAACAGTCTAGCAAGTCAGTTCCACTCTTACCCACTATCCCTCACTACAAAGGGAACAGAGATCAAACTTGTATAGAACAGAAACTTCTCAATACTGTCCAGCATTTTCTGTGCTTGTGTGGACATGTAGGAGTACATGTGTGTGCACACACATAAAGGCCAGGACAACTTCATAAGTCATTTCCTAGGATCCTTATTTTCTGAGACAAAGTTTCCGATTGGCTAGGAACTTGCCAAGCAGGCTAGGTTGGTCAACCAGTAATCCCCAGGGATCTGTCTCTGGAATTACAAACACACACAACCATACCCACCTTTTCTTTTTAAATGGGATTAATGGTTCTCCTGTTTCCATGGCAAGAATGATACCAAATGAGCCTGACTCATAATTTATCTCCCAGACAACAGCCACAGGGACCACTCTAAAACTTTAGATGTAATCATTATCTCGGACAGTGGTAGTTATTCCATACAGATGCCAAATTTCCACATTTTGCATAAGAAGTCTGGTGGTAAATGACTTTTGTAAGACTAAATACCCAGTTAAGGACCAAGCCAAAAACCTCAGATCTCAACTCTCACATCAACAGAGTGCATAAATTCATCTAAGGTCATCTACTGCCTTGCTTGTAGACTGTCTTTTTCTTAATCTAGGCAAAACAGCCATTCAACAGAAGATGAAAATAAATTCGAACAATTAATGAGAAAGCAATAAAACTCTATAAAAAAACATGGACTTTAAAATGACGTTTCTGGAGACAACAGCAAGCAAGTGGCCCATAGGAATGTGTTTAATCTTGGTTCCTTCTTTTGTAAAGTATTGACCATACCATGAACCCTCAACACAGTGTCTTGTAGAGTCTAAGAGTACCCCCATCCCACTAACTGCTTCCCACCAACCTATCAAAAAAACTCCATTCTTAAACATTAACTCTCACAAAGAACCCTCGCATTGATACTACTGCAATACAGAATACACTGGCCTCAGGTGGTATTTTAATTTAATTAAATAAAACCCAGATCCTCAGCTACATGTCAAGGGTTCAACAATTACCTTAACTAGTGGTTCCATGGGACATGTCATCTAGAAGTTTCACTGAGGGCTACTACGTGTGGACATACTTCCTCAATATTCCAAATACAGCAATCATTCCTTGGGAATGCATTCAGATACAAATTTTTGTTCTGTAACACATAATTACCTGATCTGATTTAAAAAGATCAGACAAAGCTAAGATAAACTACAGAATGCACAAGCACTTGAAAAATAAATTATAAACTTATGAAATGTATACTCTAAAGTATTATCTACTATCAACATTTTCTTCTACAAAAGACACAGCAAGTGCTGAGGAAATGGTTCAGTGCTTAAAGCATTTGCTGTGTAAGTCAAAAAACTGCAGTTTATACAAAATGTCAGGAGGAAATTGGGAATCCCTAGATCAAAATGACTAGCCAGACAAGCTCTACGGGCAAGTTCTGAGTTTGAATAGAGACCTTACTCAAAACAAGTAAAACGGAAAAGCAATCAAGGATGATTCCCAATATTGTGATCAAGCCCCTACACACATGTCAACATGTGAACATACATACAAACCACATACCACACACAAACACATACACACACACAAGAAATGGGGAGGGAAAAAAAAGCGACATGATAAATACAAAGCTAATATGCTAAATTAAGACTCGCAGAAGGACCTGAGTTCTTTTTATTATTATTATATTTATTTACTTTTTCCCAATCATACAAGCTTAATAGGTACCCCAGTCCCCTCCCTCTTTGTACCCCTCCCAGTTCCCCTTGCACCATCACCGTCTTTTCACCTTCCTTTCACCCTTCTCCCTCCCTTTCTCCCAGTGCCCTCCTCTTTCCCCCCTCCCATTCCCTGGAACATCCTTTAGTGTGACCTGAGTTCTGATCCCAGATTCCACATAAAAACAGCAGGCAGAAATGGCAGCAGACTGCACTTCTAGATCTGGAAGGTGGAGCCTGGGAAATCCCAGAGCAAAGCAGAAAGATAGAAGCAATCCAAGATAATTCCCTTGATCCTTCACAGGGACACACAGTGTACTTTTACACAGACACACACAAATAAATAATAAATAAATAAAAATCAAAGGTAATATGCTTATACCATGAGTGTTGCAAACACCAAATAGAATACTTTATCGTGTGTGTGTGTGTGTGTGTGTGTGTGTGTGTGTGTGTGTATCAGAGGGTACTTTGTGTTCCTGTGGAGGACCAAGGATAACTTTCAGGAAACATCCTAGGTTGCTTCTATATCCTTTTGCTTTGTTCTGGGATTTCCCAGGCTCTGCCCACCAGGGCTGGAAGTACAGGCCATAATCGCTTCCACCTGGAGCTTTTATGTAGGACCTGGGATCCAAACTCAGGACCATCTATTTCCAAGGCAGAGTCTTAACCCCTAACTCATCTCTTCAGCTCCTCTTGTAAGGTTTTAGAATCAGCTTTTTAAAAAGATTTCTATAATCAAAGTAGTGCCTAGCATTAAGTAAAAAAAAAAAAAAAAAATTATATATCAAGATTCTAGCATTTAAAATTTTAATCATAATTAAATAATTCCTACATAACAATCTTCTTCCCCTTCACTCCCTCAAAATTAGACAATATCTATTCCTAATAATAGGTACCTTTGATCATCACAGAAAAAATGATTTCTAAATACAGCAATAACAGCCTCCTTCAGTTACTTCATTCTTTAAAATATTGTTCCTAATAACAGGTATCTTTGGTCACCATAACAAAACAACACAGGCCCCACATCTTGAAAGACATTTTTTCATGCTTCTACAGTCCAAAAGAGCAGAGATACTGAGAATACAGAGGTATTCAAAACCAGCACTAATCCCCATCCCTTCTTTCATATGGAAATACCATTCCTGGCTCCACTTTTCTAGGGACAAAGTGATTTCTGATAACAAGTGAAATGCAAACCTCAGGAGAAAGACCATCAATTCCTAGATCAGGGAACTATGAGCAGATCAATGTGTCTCACCAGTTAAGAATACCATATTCACTCCGCTAAAAAAATTCAAAGCTTAAAAAAAATTCCAGAAAAACATTAAAATTATCAAACTGAAATCTTTGCCAAATGATGAAAGTTAAGAAAGTAGGTATTAATCCATGAGACTTACTCACTTCTTGAAGTTAAAATAATTTTAAAATAAGCCTTGACTACTCACAACATCTACATATAGAAAAACAATACTATAAACAGAACTAATTTTAGCTCCAACCTAGGAATACCAATATTTGCTTCTTATAACTAAACTAACTTTATGTATCTTCTGTTTTTAGGATAATTACCTAGTAATTATAATACTAGATGTTACAATGCCTGGTAGTTAGGAAATAAAGTAACACATTCAAAATTGAAAATTTATAAGCAATAATAAAAAAATCCAAGCTAACTGGTAAACACATGATTGAGCTCTTACCATGCCATTTCTGAGTTCTACAATAATTCCCCTATAATAATGCATATCCCCTCCCAAACAAGAGGGAGAACACCTCAGGTTGAGGCAGAGACAGAATCCCTAGAACAAGTTGGCTACTGGCCCTGTAGGTGCATTCTGGGTTTAGAGTCCCATCCTCAGAACAATGAGGTAGAAGAGCAATTGAGGATGATTCTCTGTAACAACCTCAGGCCTCCTCATGCATGAGTAGACATAGGTACCCACACATAAAACATACTCACATACCTCCCAACACACATATACATGAAAAATGAAAAAGAAAAAAAATACATAAGAGGAGGCTGAGATAATGAACTTCAGTTGGTAGAGTGCTTCCATGGCATGTAAAAGCCCTGGACTCCATTTCCATTATTATAAAGTCAGACATAGTGGCTCACACTGGTAATCTCAGCACTTGAGAGATGGAGGCAGGAAGATGAGAAGTTCAAGTTCATCCTTAGCTACATACAGAGTTCAAAGCTAACCACCTAGGATGCAAGAAACTGTCTGAAAGGAGAAAAGAACACATCAGATAGTAGGTATGGTGGCTCATACTTTATGTGCAGCATGAGAGGCTGAGGCAAGAGGATCATCACAAGCTAAAGGCCAGCCTGGATCTAAGAGTAAGCACTAGGCCAGCCTGACCTAGAGAGTGAAATCGTGTATCAAAAAACAACAACCAAAAAGGAAAAAACAACAACAAAGAACCACCACCTACAAAAAAAAACCCACATTAGACAAACCAATGTAGCTTTCTTCGATATATTTTGTCTGTAGGTACAAGGATGAAAGTAGGCACTGAACAACCAGTCTAGATTACATGATGCTAGACAGCAATGCCACCTTAATGGAACATACAACTACCCCAGTATTGAAAGAAATGGGCCACAAAAAGGCCCAGCTGTTAAACAAGCAGCACTCACTAGGAACGTAAATACAAATCAAGTATTATATCAATGGTAAATTTCGTAACTTTGGCAGTTGGACTGTGATTACATAAAAATGCTTTTTCTTAAGAATGCTGAAAAATAAAGATTTAAATTAACCTAGCTAAAATGACTCAAAATTATGAATAGCAAGATAAGCTAAATGTGGCAAAATGTTTAAAAAATGGAAAATCAAAGTAAAAGTCATATGGGAGTCCTCTATATGTCTCTTGTAAATGTTCTATGAATTCAAATTTTAATTCAAAATAACATTTAAAAACACAAGAAAACAAAAAAAATACAAGAAAACAGACGAGAGGACAGTAAAAGTTTTCAAATGCTTTGATAAGAAAAAAATGAATATTGTTTCTAAATAATTTTTAAAAAGAAAGATGCAAATTTCTGATCTCAGGCATTTTAAGAAGTGACACTACTAAATATCTACACACCTCATTCATTAGACAGATCATAGGAAGGTACTGTGAATACCTTCATATCAATATAATCGAAAATGAAGTCCTTGAAAAGCACAAATTATCAGCAGTGATACATGAAACACAAATCTGAAATCCCAGATCTTCTATATAATTATAGATTATAATTAAATTATATGTCTATACAGAATACTCAAGATATATTGGAACTCTAGTTATTAAAGCTAGAAATTTCTTTCTGTAAGTCATAGATATTTACTATAAATGGTTTGCCATGAAATCCTTCCTTTTACTAAGATACTCACAACACACAAAGATAATTGCACTGAGTGAAAGCTAAACAAAGCCCAAAGGCAAATGCTCAGCCTTATACTAAGTTGACAATTTCTGAAAACATCCTCCAAATTCCTACATCTTCACAGAAAATAGCTTTAATGCAACTACACAAGGTAATCAGAGTTCAAATTAGCTGTGGGAAATTTTTTTTGTAAATTTCCAAGGGCATAATATCAAGCAAGATATTTTTCTGTAAATATTCAACTGCCTTTTTCCAACACTAGCACACAAACTCATAATGGAAACAAAAGTGTTGACCGTAAATCTTGATCTATAAGGGTTATTACTCATTTTACAGGGTCTGCTTAAGTTGCCAGGCATCAGTTAGCTACTGTGTATTCCTACCTGTCCTTGGGATGGCTCAGTGTGATGATGTGTGAGGTATACAACATTCTTTTGCCTAACAGACTCTGCTCAAAGACAAATCATACCAGTTTATCTCAGGGCCAAGAAATGACTTTGAAACCATTTCATCCTGGCATTTTCTTGGTTAAATTAATATGTTATTCCAAATCAAAACATTAAAGCTGAATAATATACAAAACTATATTATTATACAAAAATGCAAAAAGTGTTTGCATTTTATAGGTCCATATCTACTTTTTTGGATAAGAAAGAACGTTTTAAAAGACTGATATAGCAACCAGAATTAATTCTACTATACATTAGTAACAAACTTGGTAGCTTTCCCTAGGTTTTAATCATCAAAATCCCCCCCCCAATTCAGAATTATCTGGACTAATGCTACTCATTCAATGATCACAGTGTCTTTGCAGTTTCTATATAAACAATAGCTAATAAATACACAAGCACATAATGATTAGTTGACATAGATAACAAACCTGGTACAGAGAAACTTCCATCCACCACACACAAACCACTCCAGTCCTCTCTTTCTTCGTGCTATCCTAGCGCGTGGCAACGTGTGGTAATCACTTTCATCATTCTCAAAGCCTTCTTCAGACATCATCAGAGGCATTTCATCCAAGTGTGCAGACTCATCCTCCAGCTGATACCTAGTTAAGGCAAGAACAGAGAGCTGAACAAGGCTATGCAATCTTCTCTTACAGTACAGTATTTCTCTTCTTCTCTTACAGTATTTAGGACAATATCTGACCCAATTTTACTATTACTCTTTGTTTTTCTCAAAGTATGATGCCTTCAAATAAGCCAAAAAAAAAAAAAATAAGTTCTGCATAGTGGTATTAGTTTCTTTTGAGGGAACAACACCTCTCCACAGTAATTAGGTAAGAAAAGGGCTGTGCAAAGATGTCCACAATTCCTTTACTGTAAGCACAATCTTTGAGCAGCCTCTAGTATGTATGATAGGGTGTCAGTATGATCAAGGCTGACAAAGACTGTGGCTGCATTCAATTCGGTTAAGAGAATAATCGGGAATATCACCATTAGCCTAAAAGTTACACCTTTAAATTATGTTATACAACTTTACAGCCATCGTAAGTTTTAGAAGTGACTTCTGATAAAAGTGGAGCTGTCTGAATAGTGAAGGTTTGGTCACCAACATGGCATTTGCTATCAGAGCCACAACAACGTGACTGCCTCACATCCTTGTTGTTCAATTTACTGAAACTTTTTATTTAATGAAAAAAACCTCATCACCTTGCATAAGTTTTCAAGCTCAACAGTTCGTGTGTGTGTGTGTGTGTGTGTGTGTACTGAATCCTAGTGTTTTCCTGGCAAGTGTTCTACCACTGAGCTATAGCTAGCCTAAACAAGTCCTCTCTGACTCCAAGAAATAGCAACTTGTCAGCTATACTTTCACTTTCCATGATACACTTTCACTTTCCATGAACACAATTTATCTTTAAAAAGGACTTAACCTTTTAAACAATTGACTTATCAGAAACTATAACTATGACTCAGCACCTACATGTTGTTCAATCTTACAATACTTCTGTGGAAGTTATACATCTGCAAGTAAAAATTAAGAAAGAAAAACTCTGGTTTGCTAAAAGACAATAGTAATCACTTATGCTGAAGGTTCTTTCCTCATCTTCCCAAATCCGCACTTAAGACAAGCAGAACCAGCAATAACCCTCAATTGAAACTAATAAGAAACAAACTTCTCAAATTTATTCTGCAGTTAAGGAGAGAAATAAATATTCCAAACTGACACAGCCAGGAGATGCAGAGGAGCAAGCACCTAAATGCCTGTGGGCTTCTCCAGGAGAAAACAGGCTACAGGCCAGGGGAACTGCATATTTCAAAGACTGTTAACCCAGTATAGACCCAAAACACAGCTCTCACCTTAGAGGGAATAAGAAGTGATTTATTCTGAGCCAAATGTGACTGAATAGAGCCCAAAGAACATAGATGGATTCATGCTGCCCAAAAACATGCTCCAGAGTGGAAGCAGCTGTGTGAGTTTTATTAGCCAAAGAACAAAGAAAGTCATAAATCAAATCACATATTAAGCACACTAGTGAAGATCACTGGAAGGTGGGTTACAGTAAGGCAAGAAACATGTTTAGACTGAAGAGAAAGAATAACACAACCACTTCTGAGTAATAGTTAAGCAACAGAGAAGAAAACACCAAATATTACAAAGTCAACAAGATGACAAGCAATAATACATCTCTTCTGATAGTAACTATAAATGTAAATGGTCTCAATTCCTGAATCAAAAGACACAGACTAGCAAACTGGATTAAAGGGCTGGACCCATCTATCTATCATCTCCAAGATACGCACATGTCATAAACACATATCTGAAGGTAAAGGATAGGAAAACCCTTCCAAGCAAATGGAGGTGGGAAACAAGCTGAAGTCAGTGCTCCAATAGCTGACATGAGATTTTAAGCCAACACAAGCCAAAAGAGGTAAAGTCACATCACACTGATTACAGAAACACTCCATCAAGTGGACATTATAATCTTAAATAATATACATACCAAACACGGGAGGCAACCACTTCATAAAACAAATATGGTAGAAGTAAAATTGAAGATTAACACCAGCCAACAACACGGAGATTTCAATAATCCGTTCTCATCAATCAACGGATCATCACGGGAAAAAACAGAGACATATCTGAAAAAGTGGTATTATAGTGCAAGTGGATCTAACAGGACAGTCTCTCCAAATTCTGCAGACTACACATTTATTTTCCTCAGCAGCCCACAGAACTTTCTCTAAAATATATATTAGGACACAAAGCAAATTTTAACAAATATAGAAATAAGCAAACAAAAAAAAGTAGGAAAACACAATGAGATACAGGCTCAAAGAAGGATTTTTTAGAACTACAGCTGACCAGGAGATAGACCAGCAATGGGCAATGGAGTCTAGTGGAACTGAAAGTCTTCTGTATTGCAAAGGAAACTGCTATTTGCATAAAAAGACAGCCTACAGAATGGGACAAAATCTTTGCCAGCTATATATTTATCTAATGGAGGACTGATATACACATTAAGAAAATTTAACAAGAAAACAACAATCAAAAATGGGCTGTGAAAGAGTTGGGATAAAACTGCAGGGCTGGCAGAAAACAAGTAATAAATAAAAAAAGAGAAATATAATTACCTTTAACACTCAAAAATCCAGCATAGAAGAGGAGTATTCCAAATATCCCACCCTCACTGAGGAACCATTAGCAGTTGGTGGCTGCAAGGTGAGGGAGAGGCACTTTTCTT
Organism: Typhlomys cinereus; assembly: GCA_023101885.1. Taxonomy (NCBI): domain Eukaryota; kingdom Metazoa; phylum Chordata; class Mammalia; order Rodentia; family Platacanthomyidae; genus Typhlomys; species Typhlomys cinereus. Next base: position 2,589,104 of record JALPQD010000322.1, read on the forward strand.
TTAGGGTATATACAACAGCAGAGTGTACAGGGGGAGCAGAAGGCCCCACTACCATCCACACACAGGCAGCACTAACTTCACTCAGTTGTTCATTAAAAAAGAAGACAGCCTATTTTTAAAAACTGAGCTATGGAGTTGAACATAAAGTTCTCAAAAGAGGAAATATAAATGGCCATAAATATATTTAAAAGTGTTTAAAAATCTTAGTTAGCTATCAGAAAAATATAAATTAGAAGTACTCTGAGATTCTATCAGAATCTATCAAAATAGGTATCGTCAAGAAAACAAATGGCCACCAATGCTGTGAAGGTGGGGAAAAGGAACACTTGCCGCTACTAGCAGCAGTGTAAACTACAGCAGCTTTATGTAAACCAATGTGCAGGTCTCTCAAGAAGCGAAAAATAGAACTATCAGAGTACCCACTTCTAATCATCTACTCAAAGAACTCCATATACGACTATGGAGATTCTAGCATGTTCGTGTTTATTGCTGCCTATTCATAACAAGGAAATGGAATCACTCTAGATGCCTGAGATGCCCATAAATAACTGGATAATGAATATGTGGTGCAATAAATTTTACACAGCCATAAGTAGCAACTGTAGGAGAATGGATGAAACTGGAAAATATTAAGTGGTAAGAAAAACACTGTATGTTCTCTCTCATATGCAGATCTTAGCTTTTAACGTGTGCATGTGCGTGCATGTGTGTGCATGTGTGTGTAGACACTTGAGTGTACGTACCTGTGGAGGTCCAAGGGTGATTTCAAGAATCATCATGGATTGCTCTACACACTTTTTGCTTTTTTCTGGGACTTCCCAGGCTCTGCCCTCCAGGACCAGAAATGCAGGATACTGCCGATTCTGCCCTGGCATTTTTACATGGGATCTGGGATCCAAACTCAGCTCCTTCTGCTTGTGAGATAGAGGTTTAACAACTGAGACATCTTTCCAGCCCCAGCTTCTGACCTTTTTGTATCTGTGCCTCTATGTTGGAGTGAAGGAGGTGCCAGAAAACTAGAAAGGGGCCTGTAGAGTCCTCGGGCCTAAAGCCTGCTCTCTGAAGAATGACACATTAGCATCTAAAATGGATAGTTGTTAGGTGGATTCCTCCCGTTGGAAGTTGAGTTTTGCCTCTTGTCTGCATAGACAATGGCAGGTGATTCCTCCCTCTGGGAGTTGAGTTTACCTCCTGTCTGTTTTTAGATGGCTTTTGTTCTTCTCAGACCTGATGAGGTTAAAACTTCCCCTTATAGTACCTTCCCTATACATTTAAGATATGTTAATGCATGGACCAGGTTAACTGCTTTGAGACATTCACTGTCCATTCCCTTTTAGCAACTAAGTGTCATGCCTGCTTTTAACTCTACCTGGAGACATCGTGTCTGGTCCCACACAACAAGAAGATGTCACTCCTGCCTTTTCTTTGCTAGCCCAGAATGTACGTGTTTAACATAATCCTGTAAAGACTTTGGCTCTGCTCTTCTTTGTTTTCCTATAGATACTCATATATGCTACAATAAAATTAGCTTAGATGATGGAGGACATCCTAGGCTCCCTCTGACCTGATGCCTGATCAATTCCTACTGCTCCCACATCCGTTTCCTGCATGTAAGTCTAGGTTTATGTTGGTTTGTGGACCCAGACAGGGGCCCATGACAGAAGAAAAAATAAAATAACTTTTAGAAGAAAGTCATCCTATAATTAAATTATCAGCAAATATTTATCTGTCATATTTAAAAATAGCCATCATTGATTGGGTATCTGGGCATTTATGAGAAATTTAAAATTTCTGGTTATATTCTGTTGGGAATTGCTGCTCAAATTTACAGCAGACACACTGACTCTGCAGAACCATCCCGTACATTGAGACCTCAGTCAGAATAAAAAGAGAAAGCAAGCTGAGCAGCAAGCAGCACCCACCTCTGCTTCCAAACTGCAGATGCTACCAAGCCCTCTCCTCAGACTCTCTGGGCCAAAATAAACCCTTCTTTCTTTAAGTTACTTTGTCAGTTATTTTATGACAAATATAAGAAAAGTAATTAATGTACTTTTCAAACAGTAGCACCTGACAAAAAGAGGCCAACCATGAAGGTTCTAGAAGACCACTGTAAGAATGAGAGACCTTGAAGAGAGGCAAAAAGACCACTTGGGAGTAATGTGCAAGTGCTAGTCCTGAAGAGGTACACCCCAGCACAGCTAATACAGGGAACCACCAGTAAGGAGTTTCAGTCTAGTTTCAAGACAGAAACAAGACAGTTCTAGATTCAAAGACAAGAACATGTCTTGCTTATAAAGTGGTCAAAGCAAATTTTCTGTAGGTGTTTGAGACAGGTCCTCACCATATAGTCCAGGCTGGTCTCAAACTCACTAGAGATATTCCCATTTCAGCCTCTTAAGTGATAGAACTGTAAGCATGCACCACCAAACTCAGCATGATCAACAGTTGGACAAATAGACATATTCTTCACTGCTAGTGAAGTAATAGTAAACAATCAGTGGAAATGCATCACTAGTCTTTACATTACTGTATAATAATGTACATTAACTTGAAACCTATGTTCTAATTACCTAGCACTGTACTGTTTGAAAATGGAATCAAGGAAATGGAAATGCTTTAAGATTTATGATTAAGGAGCTGGTTAAATCAATGATGGAATATCATATTTCTGAAACAGCATGAAAAAACAGGGAAAACTAAAAGGTCGTAAGAAAGGGAAGGAATCTCTAAACCCTGCTAGTTAAGAATTAAGAAAATCTCACAAATGAGATTATTAGCCTTGTTTGTAGTCAAAACATATGTGTTGATTTTCTCATGACTTACTTATACAGATTCCTTTGAACTTTTGATCTACATTTTTATCTCAGAAACCACCGTTGGGATCGGAAAGATAGTTGAGTTTAAAGCACTTGCACACAAGTATGAAGGCTGGAGTTCAGATGCCCAGAAACCAGGCTGAGGAGGCAGGATGGCCCACCTACAAATACAACACTTGAAAGATGGATACAGAGATTTCCAGAACAAGCTAGCTAGTAAAAGTAGTCAAATCAACAAGCTCTGGGTTCAGATCCTCCTTCAATGATTAGTTAAGCCATGAGTAAACCTACAGAAAACTAACTGGTAGAGAAGAACTGGTCCATATGGGTGGGGCTAGTCACTGGGCAGGTGAATAAACTGGAGGGTACTAATTGAGAAAGTTGGCACCCTTTGGTAACTTGACCAGACGTGCTGGCCTGGCAAGTAGGGCTCATCCCTTCCTCAGCAGTTCCATGGATATGATGTGGCTAGTTCCTTTGGCCTTTGGTGTTGGCATGTGCTCACCTGCCTAGTTGGACAAAGAACTGTAGCTGAGAGTCATAAGCCAGAATAAAATCTTCTTGTTCCCCTATAATCCATTTTGTCATGAATTTATCAGCAATAATGCAAACTGTGATAACATAGTAGAACCTTTTCCTAATAAATATTAACTCTTAATCATACTACATTGGCCTGAAATTCTTTCCTGCAGTGTAAATGAACATTTCCAGGCTCACCCATGTCTCTGAAGATATTCCTGAGCCTGCTGCAGGCAACAGGGTAGGTACATCTCCCACTGCAGCAGACTGACACTGTCATTTCTGGAAAAGCTGCAGTCACTGCTTTCATCCTCTTTGAATGTCCCATTCAACCAACCAAATTGCTACTCACTTTATTATCTCCACATGACCATCTACAAATAACTCCAAGCACCATCAGTACCTTACAGAACATCCTCACAACACACAGATTATATCGGGTGACTTCAGTAAAAAATAAATTTAGTAGAAAGTAAATCAATAAAAACATATGGTCTGTGAGGTAAAGAACCTAAAGAAAATATTTTTCCTTTAAAAGTCCTTTTTCTTTCTTCTCTGAATAAGATCACATCTTTCAAACAGCCAACTAGAAAGATGACCATTTACTCAAATGTAATTGGAATTCAAAATATCACTTAATATGAACAAAATGAGACTTTGTTTTGTTTTTTTTTTCATTAAGCTTTCAATGGTCATGTTGCACTTTAGCAGGTGACATACAGTCTTGTCCAGTTCAATGCTGGAAAGTAGTGTGATGAGTTCTGGAAGCTAATGAACATGAGCAACATCATGTATAGTAACCTACACTTCAGAAATGTAGCCTTTGAACTGGCAAGCAATTTATTCTACCTTCAAAGCAATTTTCCTATTGTATTGAAAATTTTACCTTAGTATTTAAAAACAATAAGACGATGAATAATGGATTTTTTTCAGAGGCAAGATGAGCAGAGAAGCTTAAGTGTCTTTGTTGCCTGGTGTCATACATACTTAATTGGTTTGTCACTCAAGAGAAATCAACGGTTCCAGCAATTAAGTATAATTCTAGAAACATTTTTAAAACCAGTAAAAACAATGTGAACAAAGACAGAAGAGATGACACAGATCCAAGAGAACCACTGTGCTAAGGAGGGAGAGCAGCTGAAGCCAGGTCTGAGGGAATGAGGAACTTGCCACTGAACTCAGGAGCACTCACTGCAGGGCACATAACTTACAAGAATAAGTAAAAGCAGGTCAAGCAATGACTGCATTAAACTTGCACATCACCATCTCACAGCTTTAATGTTTGTTCTGATGAAAATGCTTCTCAGGATACATACTAAAGGAGGAAATGAATTTAAACTAAACCTAAAGCTTGAAATTTCTTTAGGATCTTTAGGAAAAATAAACATATTCCTCTTTGTTTGCATGTGAATGAAGTAGAAAACAAAGCAACAAAACTAAGTGCTATGAAGGTACATTTTTTCATCATCACATGGAACTGTAGAGCTCAGTTATCTCTTTGAGTCATTAGCAAGCAGCAAGCTATATGAACTGATGGGAAACTGACTGGCAACATAGTAGGCCAGTAACACAGGCAGTAAAAGGAATTCACCAACAGCATGAAAATACAGAGAGAGAGTTTATTGAATACACTGCAGGAAAGCGGCACAGGAGTTCCCACAGAGGGACTCCAGTCATTGAAAGGGGTTGCAAGTTCTTTTACCACAGTTGAAGCATAACTTGTCTCATTATCAGGGGCCTTTGAGTGGTATCTGTACCTGGTAGACTGACAGACAGCTCATTAACTTGTTAAGTAGAAAATTTTTACAGTAAACCTGGGGTTATTTTGTTTGCTTATCACTTGTTTAACTGGCATTTGCATAAAGTGCCATGATCTTCAGGGGTTAGACTTCAAATGTCTTTGTAAGATATGGATCATTAGAGGTCAGGCCTGACTATTAAAAAATGTAACAGAAGCTCAATTCATATAACAGTGTCAGGAGTAGTACCTAACTGGAGGTGTTCTCTCCTGAGGATACCCCTGTAATGTTCCTAAAAAGATGGATTCTCCGTCACAGTCTTCTGCCACATGGAGCAAAAAGGCTTCACCATTTACAAGAACTTTGATCTTTTAGCCTCTAAACTGTGAGAAACAAGTTTCTGTCCTCTATAAATTACCTAGACTTCAATATTCTGTAGTAGCAGCCTGAAACAGATTAAAACTAATGGTAAAGCAGTAAATAATAATAGCAATAAGAAAATCAGTCAATTAAGAAAATGGCACCTGGTAAATAAGCTAAAATAAGCAAAAATAACCAACAAGAAAGAAGACTGACAAATCCCTTGGAAGTAAAAGTACATACTATAACTTGAACTAGTAATATCTAAAAGGTTCTGTAAGAAATCCAATGAGGAATTTCTTGAAATAAGAAACTATAACAATATTACACATAAATGGAGAAAAATTTCTGAACTGGAACTAATGAAACAATATCCAATTTATATAATATGAATCCAGAAATCTGAAGTTCTGTAAACCCTTATCTCAGGATAAAGATTTAGTTGTACAGAATTGTAATATTCCTTGTTATTAACTCTAGCTTCAAACTAACACTGTTACATGTGGGAAAATTAAGCAAGTGCACTATGGATTCCTTTTCAAGGAAACTATTAATCTTTACAAAAATTTCTTTGCTCCCAAAGAATCCTGAGTAATAGATAACTACTACTATCTTAAGATTCATTCTGGGGCTAAGTACTTGCCTAGCACAAAACCATGGGCTCAATCCTCAGAAACACAAAAAAGTCAAAACTGTTCAACCATCACCAAAACAACAATAACTTCTTCCATGGTGAATTATCATAGTGACAAATTTCTTATTTATAGTTACTAAAATTTTACACCATAATCATAAAATGTGTAAATTCAAAGGACCCACAAAATAAGAAAACTAGCATAATAAAAATCTGCTACATCAACCAAGAAACACTAATATTTTGCAGATAACCAGACAATACCCATCTGTTCTCAGCATGAGTCTCTTTCTAAACACTCAAGTTTAGTGATTATAATATGGCAATTGCTATGCAGGACCAATAGCCATGCTGCTGGGAAAAATGCAAGGAGACATGGATGAGCACAACAACATTCAGTCTCACTCATCCTTCACACAACTGCAAAGCTAATCCCAAGGACACAGTTATTACTTGAAACAAACAAAACACAAAATCAAAACTTTATTTATACATGGAGATTCACAACAGGAGAGAAAAATTAGTACCTCACATGACTTTCTACAACATAGCAAGCAAGACCTTATCCTAAAACACAAAACAAACAAAATTTACAAATTCAGATGCCTGGAAAGGAAAGAAAAGGAGATGAGGCCCGGGGTAAATGATTATGGTTAGAAATACAGTACACAGGTTTCTTTTTAAGGGGATGAAAATTCTCCAACACTGACTGGTTATGGCTATACATGTCTGTGAATGTGCACACTGGATGATTGGTATGATATGACAATGAGCAGATACATAATAAAAATGAATTTTTAAATGAAAGAGTAGAGCAAGGAAAATAGCTTGTGAAAGAGTGGTTGGTTAGCACGCACTAGGACTTGGATTTGATCCCCCAACACACGAGTAATTTGAATGAAAAAAAAAGGGGGACTGGGGAGACACTCAGTGGGTAAAGTGATCTTGCACAAACATGAGGACCTGAATTTGGATCCCAGTACCCATAGAAAAGCCAGATATGGTGGTGTGTAACCCTGGCAATGAATAGGGCCAAAGCAAGAAGATAATGAGGGTGAGGGGGGTCACTGCCCAGCTAGTTTGACTAAAATACCCTGTCTCACAAAGTAAGGTAAAGAAATGGCTAAGGAGAACATCTCAACACCAAACTCTGATTCCACACAGGAGCACCACACAGACAGACTACATATACAACACACCCCCACCCACACACACATGCACGCACACACACACACGCACACACAAAAAAACAGTCCCCTTTGGTTCTCTCTCCTCATAAAAATAACAACCTCCTCTATATACTACATAAAAACACAGAGAGAAGAGAAGCAACCAGTGAAAACAAGGAACATGAGGACAGCAACACTAGGGAGGCCTCACATACTGCACATGCCATATGGGGAAGTCAGCACCACCATAGCCTTGGTCTCTCTAGCCAAAGAGCACCAGATGGTAGTTGCCCTTTCCTGTCTAAACAATCTGGGATAAAAACAAAACAAAAAACAGCCCACTTCACACTAGACTCTTCTGGTCCCTGATGTAAGGAGATACTCCAAATGGTACTAGGGACAGCAAAGAGGACACATGTATACCTCCCACCTCTCACCTGCAGAGAGGTACATATGTGCAAAGGTGACCAGTCTTCCCCCAAGTTTAGAAAAAAAATTCAACAAGCTAAGTTTAAAGATGGAACTGCCTTTACAGAGAGTCAAGAGTCACGCAGCACCTCATCCCCGGAAAAAAAAAAAGCTTCCAAAAAGCCAAGGGTAAGAAAAGGACTATAGGAAGTAGAATCAAGGAACTGAAAGCAGACTTGCCATTTCGGAGGTACCTTCTTCACATGTAACAGCAGGAGGGCCTTTCTCAAGTGCTGGCTTAGGCTGACTAGGTCAATCTGGACTAGCTGCTGTGAATTTCCCAATTTTTTTTAACTAGTCTGTATAAAAATTCAATTTAATTATGTGGTATCAGCACAAGTGACCCCATTCTGGTTAGGACTGGTTTTTTAGGACCTAATGATGTTTTCTGGCATGGATTTTAAAATTGTTATTTTAAAAACATTTTTCTGGAAAGCTGGGGAGACAGTTCAATCAGCACCTAACACACTAGCAACAGGACGTGAGCTAGAGCCTCAACATCCATATAAACTTCAGGCTTGACAGCAAGTCTAACCCAGTATTTGGAGACAGTGAACAGGAGGGTTCCTAGAACTCATTAGTGAATCCTACTAATACCATTTCCTCTTGTGAATTTTAATTACATTCTCAACCAGTGCCAACAAGGCACACTTGCCTATCTCGATCTACTTGGAGGAAATTGAGAGGCAGAATCTCCAGCCACCTTTAAGAACAGCCTACCATGTAAGGGCATAAGAGGCTGCAGTAACCAATCTTCCCCCCTCCTAGGCAAGCTGAGACTAGTGGGAGCCTCAAACAATGAGAAAAGGGGGTACTTTTCCCTCCCTGACTCTTTGCTGTATCTGGTAGCAACAAGGAAGTGTCATCCACATTCACCACCACCAAAGTGACAGGAGAGGAGACAGGTAAAACTGAAGGTTTAAAGCATGTCTGCAGTCTCAATGTACCCAAAATGCCCAAGATGTATGAGAAGACACTCATACTAAAAAACAGGAAACCCTCAGTGAGAAAGAGAAAAGCTATTCAACAGATGCCAACATCTAGATAACAGATGATGAAGTTTTCTGGCATGGATTCTAAAACTGTTATTTTAAAAACATTTTTCTGGAAAGCTGGGGAGACAGTTCAATCAGCACCTAACACGCTAGCAACAGGACGTGAGTTAGAGCCTCAACATCCATATAAACTTCAGGCTTGACAGCAAGTCTAACCCAGTATTTGGAGACAGTGAACAGGAGGGTTCCTAGAACTCATTGGCAAGCCAGCTTAGCCAATCAATGAGTACCAGGTTCAGTGAAACACCCAGTCTCAAAAAATAAGGTGGAAAGCCACTGGACATTAACCTCTGGCCTCCACATGCAGACATGCACACACTTTAACCTCTAACCTGCATGTACATACAAATGTTGCATTTATGAACACATGAGAAACGAATGGAAAAGAATCACATCACAGAAAGACTTAGTAACATGAAGAATCAACTGGAAATTTTTAGACTAAAAAAATTACTTGAACTCAACATCAGAACAGAATAAAGGGAAAAATCAACTCCAAGACAAAACAAGTAACCGCCCTACCTCAAGAAGAAATGAATGAACATTAAACACTGATGGAAAATCAGGACCTGGAACAACCTCATGACTTAAGATGTAGCCAAGATCACAGAAAAGACACCACAGAGAATATCTGGTAGCAGCCAAAAACCAAATCAGGATTCGAGAAATTTATATAAAGCTCCCAATATCAAACTATAGAAACTAAAAATCGGGAAAAAATCTTTAAAGCACCCTACCTAGAGACAAAAGGTTTCTCATCCAAAACCATGAAAGTTAGAAAATGGGATAACATTTTTCAAGGAATGAAAGAATTACCATCTTCAAATTCAATATAGTAATCTTCCTTTTTCTTCTGGAATGCCCCAAGTTCATTACTGAAACATACAGTACCAAACCATACACTCAGTATTTTTTTCCTATATAAGGACATTTACAAGATGGTTTAACAACAATCACTCTATTAAGATGTGAGCTTCATTACTCTTATATTTGGGGCTGCCATTAAGTAAATCAGAGCTATTTAATCCCAAGCACTGAGCTACCAGGACAGTCAACACCACACAGTAAAGTTTTTGAGCAATGGCACTGGATACTCTAGACCAAAGGATTGTTTACATCTTAGGCAATGGAGACACATGAGCTCTCATCGCATTATCCAGAACACCATACAATTCCAAATATTTGAATTCTTTCTGGTGTTTTCCATTTGTTATTATCAGAACATGGCTGTCTGTTCTACAGATAACAAACACACAGACAGCAAAACCATAAAAAAATGGTGATTATTATACTTATGAAATTATTCTTCAGAAATGAGGGGGAAACAGGCATCCTTGGATGAAGGAAAACTTAAAGTATTTGCTTCCAGCATTTGTACTCTGAAAGAATAGTTACAAAATCCCTGAAGTAGAGCAGAAATAAATTCTAAAATAGGTAAAAATATAGGTCAGTGAAAAACACTTTCCTTGTCTTCATGCTTCCAGTTGAAAGATTAAGTAAAAATAATACTGATGTAGTGGTACTATATGTCTAGTTATATGTAAGGGAAATATTTGTATGCTTTTGAAATGTGAATTTTATATATCATTTTGCAAGTATATAACCAATGAATTGGACAAAAAGAAATAAAAAGGTAAAGACTGTCTTATACTGTTAGATATACATACGTACTGTAACTCCTAGAGCTCCCATGATACTCTGAAAAACACATGAATCAAAATGAAAGGACTGCCAGAGTTCAAGGCTAGACTGAGCTACATAGTGAGTTCCAGATCAACCTGCCTGATGGAGTGAGACTCTGTCTCAAAACAAAACAAAATGAAGTGTATTCAAATAACCCAAAAGAAAAGAGAAATATGGGAAAGGGAATGGAATTAAAAGAGAAAACAAAAAATAAAATGCAATGTTTAGGTTGTAATGTATGAGAAATTATTTTAAGTTTAAATGTCCTTAATATACTAATGAAAAAGCCAAGTACAGTGGTATATGACTGCAATTCCAACACTCAGGATGTGGAGACAGGAAGTCATGAGTTTGAAGCCAGCATGGCCTACACTGTCAGATCCTGTTTAAAAGAAAAGGGAAAGAGAAACTGGCAAAAATAAACTTTTGTGTTTCAAATTCAGCATCACAGTTAACAAACATTAATACAAAAGCAGCAGAAATGGCTGATTTCTGAGCAAAGAATACGATCAGACACCAAGAGATAAATTACCATTAAAAAAATAACCCACCAGTAAAATACTGGCTCCTGAAAATGCAGGCACTAAATGAAAGCACTTCAGGATATGTAAAACAGAGCAGCCGGCATGTTTCCAAACAATCAACCACTTCTAGAATTACTAATACAGTTATTCTTGTGAAATAGGAGAGAATAAGAGAAACAGGAGCTAGAAAAGCTAGTCTCTGGGCAAGCACTCTGAAAAGGGCCATCTGCACGGTTCTGTAACCTCAGGTAAACCACCACCACCGTTTTACAGGTAAGGAAGTTAGGGCTCAGAGAAACCAATCGCCCAAGATCACACGGAGCACAGGGGCAGATGTCAATTCTCTAATCACGTGAGCTCTCCTGGTGTGAAGATAAATGAAAAAGGCAAAAATCGAAAGCTCAGATTCTGCAGGAACTGGCTCCTGCACGGAATGCTTTCCTCTCCTGCACTCGGAAGGGCTGTTCTCCAGCACCTGCGCCGCAGTCAGCACCCAGCGCTGCCAGGCGCCAGCCGCACCTCGGAGCTTGGCAGCGAGCGCACTACTTAACTTCGGGGGAAACTACGCACGAGTCGCCCGGTTCACGCGCCATCCCCGGGTGCCCCGCCGAGTTCACCTTCCACCGACCGCCGCCTCACTGACCGGCTCCCCTCTGCCCTCTCACCCCCACTGCCCACGTCACCGCCCCAACATCGTCCTCCGCCCCGCGGACGAGGCGCGGAGGGGACGCGCGGCACCTCGGCCCGCGCCCGCGCCGGGCACCGGGCAAACAGCGGCCCGGCGAGGTGTGCGCTTCGGCGGTGACTGAGCGCCGCGCCGCGCCCTCGGCTCCCCTCCGCCCCGCAGGCGCGGGCTCGGTCTGGACGCGTCGGCTCCGCGGGCCGCGCGGACCCTGCGCCCGGTGGCCGCCCGCCGTTACCTGCCGCGCCGGTCAGCGCCCGGCCCGGGGCCCGCGGCGCTGTAGTAGGCCGCGCGCCTGTGGCTGGCTGCGGCCGCCGCCGCGCTGCGCACCGGATACAGAGGAATCTGGTCCGCCATGCTCGGGGCAGCCCTGCCCGCTCGCCCCAACGCCGCGGCTCCCCCAGCCCCGGCCCCGCAGCCTCGGCCGGGGACGCGGAGCACCTGAGTGCCACCCCGCCCCGCGAGTCGCGGGCCGATGGCGTCAGGGCGAGAGAGGCGCCGGCCTAGGGGCGGGATTAAAGAAGACTCCGCCCTCTCCCTGTCGGCGGCCGATGACGTCAAGGAGTTCGGCAGCGCGGCGTCTAGGCGTTGCTTCGGCCCCGCCCTCAGCTCGTCAGCCGATGACGTCGCCAAAGGGAGCTGGAAGCGAGGTTCGGCTTCCGTCGCGATGAGCGTCCATAGCGACCGGTGGCCCAGAAACATTCTGCACTCCCGTAAGCGCAGTAAATCAAGGTAGGGCGCTTTCATACTGTCTGCAATCTCTTGCCTTTGGCATCTGCGTCCAAGTGGCGAGTCTGAGTCCAAGTGCCAGTCAGGTGCTGGTGGCGGCCACACAACACCCCCCACCTGCCTCGCTCACTCCAGCCCGGCGCCCACCCAAGTGTGGAAGACGTGTCGCTTGTGTGCAGAGGTAGACCATGCTGTTCCAGGCTAGATCCCCAGCAGCACCTGTGTGGGGCTAAGTACGCGCCAGTATTCTGTCAACTACCTGATTTAGCCTTGTGTTTTGTTTCCACAAGTAAGCATATGCCAGCGTGCTAAGAGGCATGAACTAGTTCTTTAGGCCAATAGTGACACTTGTAAAAACATCCAATCACATGCCATTCACCCACACGGTGGATCAGTTGCACCGAGCATAAGTCCCTGGACTAGACCTATGATGGAGTAACTCAATACCAAACTGTGGCAGGTACTGCTTAATCAATCTCCCATTAGAAAAAAGGCTTCTTATAACACTGCCTCATTTAGTCTTTTCTACACTGAAACATTTTTTCCACATTTAAAACATGTATTTTTGTTTCAGCGATTCTGAGTTTGGTTTGCTATTGTTCTGAAATATTTCCATTTCTTAAATTTATAATTTGTGGGGTGGAGAGATGGCTCAGGGGTAAAAAGACTTGAGTTTGGCTCCCAGATTCCACATTAAAAACACCAGACAGAAATGGCAGCAGCCTGCACTTCTGGCTCTGAAGGTAGAGTCTGGGCAATCCCAGAGCAAGGCAGAAAGGAGTTAGAAACAATCCAGGATGATTCCCAAAGTCACCCTTGGGCCTCCACAGGCACACAAAGTGCCTTCTGATACACACATATACACATGCTTACACACACAATAAAGTTCTAAAAAATTATAATTTGTTTTCTGAACAAGTATGAAATCAGATCTTCAAGTTAAGTATATAAACTGAATAGGTTTTACAGTCCAAGATCAAGAATGCTAAGTTGCTGTATCCTAGCTCAGTCAGTGATGTGGTGTACGTAGGGTCCTAAGAGAGCCAGAGGAAGAGCCATGGTCTCTGGATACCTTCTCACAGGTCATTGTGAGGGCTCTCTAGAGCCCAGCTTCTTAACAAGTGAGCTCACATAACTGAATGTGGAGGTCACAAAAAAATTTGAGAACACCGAAAGGTTTCTGAATGTGTGACAACAAAGAATTAATTAGCCATCAAACACATAATGAATCTGAAATGTTTGTGGCGGTGCTCACCATATTGAATCCTGCGACTTTGCTACAGCCTTGGTTCTAAGAGGTGTGTGCTTTAAATTGCATATGCCCTTATGCTGAGCAAGGTCCCCCAGCACCATGCTGACCTGCTTCAGCTCAGCTTCAAGACTACTGAGTGCTAGGAGTTGCAGTGTTCTACACTTGTAAAAACATCATGGTTGAATTTTAGAAAACAATGACTTTAACATTTCCCACCATGACTCCACAGCATATTTCGAACCAGTGTACTTTCGAATAGGACTGTGTGAGGATGATAGATTTCAAAAACTTGATATTTGAGTTTCTAACTTCAGTTTCAGCAAAAATTAGGGCAGACTGCTGAACGTTGCTGAAATAGCCCTATACATACTTCTGCAATTTGATACTATGCACTGTGGGAGGCAACATTGTCATCATTGATGGCTATAAGTCAAGATATTGACCAAATCTGAAAAATGTGGCAGATCCTCTGTGTTCTGCAGTATCACATATTCAGTGAAGATTTCACTCTTTATGTAAAAACAACATCCATTTCATTAGTATGTGGATTTTTCCCATCTTTAATAAGTTGTAATGTTATATGAATGGCAAAGAATTGTTTTAAAATACATTCCTTTATGATGTGTTATCATTAAATGTTGGATCTGTATACCTATTTTATATTCCTATTGGATTAGGGCTCTCTAGAACAGAATTGGTAAAGGGAATTAATCAGCTTACATGATCAGGACTAGGAATTCAAGACTGCTGAGTGCTGTGAGTTTTCAGTGGTCTGCACTTGTAGAAACATCAGAGACTACATACTGCAGAGGATGAAAACTGTTCACTGCTCACAGCATGAAGTTGAATGCCTCAGTAGGCCTAATCTGGGGCTAAAAGCCTGGAAGAATTTTAGGTGGTCCCTGGTCTTCATTCCAGTTGGAACCTGAAGAAACTGGAGTTGGATGTCAGTGGAGAATGGTGCAGCAGCAGCAGCAGAAGAACTAGATAGATAGACTCACCTGCAAGAAGCAAAGGCAGACAGGCAAGCCACATTGGTTTTTTCCTCTGACATCATTATCAGGGAGCATCATCTCCTCTCATCTATTCATCCTGGAAGTACCCTAACAGATCTATCCACTCAGAAGTATATCTCTTTAGTTGATTCCAGATCCAGCCAAGTTGACAGTCAAGATTAACCATCAAATCTAATGTACTAGTTATTCTTTTCTGTTGCTGTAAGATAATACCTAAAGTTAAGCAACTTAAGGGAGAAAGTGATTTATTCAGCTTACAGTTCCAGAGGGCAGATAGTCTTTCATGGCAGAAAAGACATAGCTGGCAGCAGAAGCTGGAAGAGACCTAGGTCACAGTCCATCCAGGAGGCTGAGAGCTGCAAGACTTCTAACTGCAAGAGCAGACCTCTCAGGGAAGTAGGGTGTGATCAATTAACCTCAAGGCCCACCCCATGAGTGACTGCCTTCTTCCAACAAGGTTCCACCTTCTAAAGGTACCATGACTTTCCTAAATGCAAGCCTGTGGGGGACACATTTCAAACCATGACACCTAAATACCCAGGAGTCATGAAGAAATTTCTAAAGCCAAAAGGAGCTATTAGTGGAAAAAGGCAACAACTCTAGAAACTAAACAAAGCTGATAGGAGAATCTACATGGGCAGACATATGAAATAGATGTATATGATGAGATTTGATATAAGATATTTGATTCACAAGATCATGGAAGCTGGGCTGGAGAGGTGGCCCAGGGATTAAGCCTCTGCCTTGTAGGCTTGAGGTCCTGAGTTTGGATTCTAGACTCCACGTATAGACACCGGGCGGAAGCGGGGGCGGCCTGCGTTTCTGGTCCTGGTAGGGCAGAGCCTGCGAGTCCGGGGCGGAGCAAACAAGGAGGTGGAGGCGGGTCCATGGTGGTTTCCGAATCCCCCCCCCCCCCCGTGGTTCTACACACATACACACACACACACACACACAATTGAAAAAAAAAAAAAGATCATGGAAGCTGACAAATTTCAGGACCTATCAAGCTTCCAACTAGAGACTCAGAAAGGCCAACAGAATAATTCAAAGGCCAGAAAGCCCATGGTGTAGCTTCTATGTTAGGTCAGAATACTTGAGAACCAGAATTCTACAGGCAGAAAAGATTAATATACAAGTTACTCCCTTGACGTCATTCTACTTGTGCCATGCCATCAGTGTACTGGGATGATACCCACCCACAATGAAGAGGGCTGTGTGCTTTGAAGACCACTGAATCAAATGTTAGTGTCTTCCAGAAGTACCCAAACAAATGGAGAAATAATATTTGCCTGCTATTTCAGTATATTACACTTCACTGCTGACACAAAATACTTGAGCAAAGAAAGGTTTATTCTAACTTGTGGTTACAGAGGTTTCAGTTTGTTATAGTAGGAGTATGGTGCAGGAAAAAATTAACTTCATGATGAACTCAGACAAACAGAGAATGACTTAACTTTTCCCCACTTCTATTCCATCTTGACTGTGGATATGGATGACATCCCTATCCAAGGTAGGTCTTCCCTATTTGGTTAATTCTTTCTGGAGATATCCTCAAGGACACACAGGATGTGCTTTACTAATGTTCCAGGCTAAGCAAGGTATTAACAACCACGATAGTGTTCCTATACTTAAGGGGAACACAAGAAAGAGTTCTAGGAAATGCCACTGAGTCCTTACACCTCATCAGAGAGGAGGACCCAGAGGAAAGTTTGACATGCACATTAAAGGATGCTCCAGGGATGGGGGAGGGGGCACTGGGAGAAAGGGAGGGGGGAAAGGAAGGAGAAAAGGGGGGAGGGAACAGGGAGGGGTGGAGGGAGGGAGGGGACCAGGGCACCTATTAAGTTTGTATGAGTGGAAGAAAAACTAAATAAATACATTATTTAAAAAAAAAGTAATGTTCCAGGCTCTTTTCAATCCAATGAAATTGAGAATCAAAATTATGACATAGGGCCTACCATAGCCATCATATCAACACATAAACTCTCTGATATTCACTGTAAAAATAAAACAAAAAGCCCCCAGCAATCTTTACTTGTTCCAGAAAACAGCCACAGGATCACCTTCTGTCCCTTATACTAAATCACCCTTAAGAATGTCTCCCACGTGCAGCGAAGGCCCGTTGTGGCAAAATGCCCCAGTCAGAGGCTGTGATGGACATTCTCTTCCTCTTGGTATATGACACTTTCTTCTGCTACACATTAACTCCTCCTAAGAGGAGGTTGTCAGCACATGGGTTTCTTGTTCATTGAATAGCCTGCACCAATATTGTTCCAATTTTATCCAATAACTTAACTTTTTATTCCAAAGATTCTGTATCAGTGTGTTTTTGTAGCTATCGATATCATTCGTCTACTGTGACTCATAATTTCATTAATAGGGAGTGGGAATGTTTCATTCTTTCCTCAACATAAGCATGCACTGAATGTCTCAGGGTTTAAATTGGTAGGGACAGTTTAATTGGAAAGCAGAGTAGGGATCTCTTCTCTATCTTTCTATGTTGATCAGCTTTTTGTTACAGTGACAAATGCCTGAGAAAACAACAGCTTAAAGAAGGAAAATGCATTTGGCTCTTGGTTTAATGGTTTCAGTCCATGGCTGGTGGTTCCATTGTGGTGGTCTTGTGGAGCACTGAACATGGTAGAGAAAAGTTGCTTACCTCATTAAGGCCAGGAAGCAGAGAGAGTGAGACTGGAGAGATCAGAGACAAAATACCCCTAAGAATACAACCCCTCTGACCTACTTCCTCTAACAAGGCCAAGTCTCCCTATAGTTTCAGCACCTTTCAAAATATTCCTATTACCTAAGGACTGAACCTTCAACACAGGAGCTGTGGGTAACATTTCAGATTCTACCAAAATGCCTCCCTTCCATTTTCCCCTCTCCTCTTTCTCCTCTTTTGTCTCCTTTCTTCTCTTCAGCCTTCCTTATTTGTCAGTGCTGCTGTGCCTGTGTCTTTGATGAAGAATCCAGACCCACTGTACCCTCTTAAAGCTCTGGCAAGCTGAGAGTGGTTATATCTATAATCTGCTGGCAGCCAGGTTAGCTCCAGGTTACCAGTAGGGGTATGTCTTTCTGTGCCAAGGCGCAAAACTGGCCAAAAAGTCCTGGTTGTCTGTTAGAAACAGGTTTTTTTTTTTTTTAATTAATGTTGTTGGTTGGTTGATACATTCATCTGTTGTTGAGTTTTTTTGTTGTTGTTGCTACTGTTGTCCCTATAAAGAAATAATTGCTCCTGGGTTGCTTTATAAAGAAAAGTGATTTGTTTAACTTGTGGGTTTGACGTTTTAAGGACCTGTATCTGGTGATGAATTCCATGGAAGTCCTGAGGTGGTTCAAGGAAGAGTCAAACTGTGCACACATGCATTTATATTCTGGTTTCCTCTTCCTCTTCCCTCACCTCTTCTACCACCCATTAATGTCAGCAAACTATAAGCACAGAAATGTGTTAATTTAGTTAACCAATATTAATAATTAAATATTAATATTAATTCAACAATCAGGTTAATTACTAATAATATTAAAGACATAGTGATCCAGTCACCTTCTCCAGGTACCACTAACCTCCTGTCTCTGTTCTGAGCCAGCTGACCACATAACTCGATGGGGCCCCTATAGATCTCCTCGCCCATCTTAAGACATGCAGTCCTCCAATCCTGACCTGCAAAGCAGTCACATGGATTCAGCTCACTCACCCTAGTTGTTGCAGTTCACCTGCGTGGTTGCTGATAAATAACCACCAAAGGGCTTAAGGGAACACGGGGTTTATTTTCTTACTGATAATCCGGTTATAGTCTGTAGTTCAGCTTGACGGGAGAGCATGCACCAACACCAGGCTGAGGGAACTGACCACACCATCTCAACGTAATGGCTTGAGAGAGGGACAATCCTTACGGGCCTGACTAGCATGTCTGGCCAAGTATACACAAGAATGCCCACTCTCTCAACCAGCTCTCTGTATTTTATTCCAAAGCCTAATAATACCCACCTGGGTTTTCCCCATCAGCGAGACAAACTCCTGCAGGTTTGCTCTGGGCTTAACCAATCATTAATTCTCCACAAATGTGCCAAGAACTCAAAACCCTCAACCATCAAGTTGACACCTGTGCCTAACTATGACACTAGTTTACTACGCACACTTGATCTGTCCCAAGTCTGACTCTTGCCACTCCTGACCCTAGGCTCACCTCCAGGCAGTGAGAACCACCTCTCAGACACACCCCTGAAGGTACACCTCACCCTACCCCTGTCTTTGGCATAGCTTCTGCCTGGGCCTGCTGCTTGCCTCGGCAGAAATGAAAGCGGCTGAGTGTAGGTGAGCGCTTGTGGCTCTCTTTTCTCACAGCTGGCACACCCTTGGAGGCTGTCTACCACCCTGTGTCCTGCTGGGTGTCAGTGATGAGTGGTTGGTCTGAGTGCCCAAGTTGCTTATCTTGTTATGAAACAGTACCTGACAAGAAACCACCTGAAGGGACTCCATAGGAAAGGGTCCCTCATGGCTAGGGCGGCATGGTGGTGGGAGCAGCAGACTGGCATTGCACACTGGGTCCAAGCACAAGAGGCAGGGCGGGGCTAGTGACATACAGGCTTGGGTTCACCTTCTAAAGGTTTCACAGCCTTTCCAAACAGTACCACCAGCTGGGGACCAGGTGCTCAACATCCAAATCTGTGGGAGCCATTCTACATTCAAACCTTTGCAGTGTCTCCTCACTCCCAGTACTCTAAGCCTCAAGGATGAGGAGGGGGAAGACTGACTCATAGGCCCCTGTTACTTCCTGCTGTCTCTTTTCCATGATGCTAGGTAGAAGCTACATTCCCCACTTGGCCAGGGCTGGCAGGGCAGGGCTCTAAGCAAGCAGTATGGCAATGCATAGATAGCCCTCACTACCCCCAATACCACAGGTAAGTGCTCTCTCCCTTCATAGCTCCTGTCTTCCACTTTTTCCAGCCATTATCCTGTGACATCTCACTTGCTTCCCTCTGGCATCCAGCACTCCTCTGCAGGTGATGGGGGTCTCAAGGACGTACTGGATGTGGCATCACTCATCCTGCTGTCTGAAGCCGAGAGTCATTTTGACCTCACATTTCACAACAGGTTCCACTAATCTTTGAAAATGAGGAGCACTCCATCAGACATCTCCTAATTCATAATTTATAGGTGTCTCATTCATAACTGCCTCTTCCCTGCTCCAAACTCACTGGCCATGCAGAGGAGGAGGGGCAGCAATTACTCATGATAACTTTATTAGCTATAATTTGCATCTACCTTCTGAAAGGACAGAGTGATGCTTCTAGGAGCTGTATATTAAACCTGAGTGCTTATACTTGACCTTGCCCCGATCTATTCCACACACAGCAGTGTCCTTTCTTCTTGGAAGGATGGGTACAATTTGTCACGGCACAAATTATACTGTACTTGCTGTTGACATTCTTTTATCACATAAATTACTTGCACCTATTATGCTAAAGACGATGTCCATGAAAATTTCATCTTGTGAAAATCTTAGTTTACATTAAGGGTGGTAGGATCAGATAGGGAAGCATGGATTCTGGACATTTTGGCCCAGATGGTTCCAAAACAAGCTGATCATTCGTGCCTCCCAGTCTGCAACACCATTTGAGATCTCGACTGCCCATTCTTATCTGTGGACGGGGCCATGTAATAGCTAAAAGCAGTGTCACAACCGCTGGGCATCCTCCTGTGCCCCCAGAAAAGCAAGAACTAGGTGATCTGCTCCTCCCTGTAGAAGGCAGAAAGGATTTCAAAATATTACTTTCACAATGTGTAGAACTTAATCATAGGATCCTGAGAAAACATGTTACTGACATGACAAATGCATGCCCTTGGGAACCATTCATCCTTCTAATCAGGGGCATACAATCTGAGGACAAAACAATAAAGGCAAATGTGCTTGCTGTTGGACTTTTAAAACTTTTAAGAAAGTGCAAGATAATGCCTGCGGGATAGCTCGGTGGGCATGGAATTTGCTGTGTAAGCTCGATGACCGAATTTGAAACCTGAAGCCTAACAAGGTGGAAGGACTTAACCCAGCTCCTAAAAGCTGCCCTCTGGGCTACAAGATGCATCATTCCAGGAATCTGTAAATACAGTTTTCAGACTTATGTGGCAAGCATCTCACTGACCCCACAATCCTTGTTGCTTTGAGACAGGGTTCCACTGGCCAGGAACTCAATGTGCAGCCCAGGCTGGCTTTCCCTTCATGATCAACCTCCTGCCTCAGCCTTCTAAACTGAGATCACTGACTTAATGAAAGGTGAAGGGCCTATTTTGACAACATTCCCACTGTCTAAAGACAATGTGTCTTGGTATATTTGAGTGAGTTTCCTCTCATTGTGTATTCTAACTGCCCACATTGCTCTCAGTGGGATGCACAATGGTACCCAGTCAACAGGAGCCACCTCAGAACCCACTCATTCACATTCTTGTGTTTGAGTTTGAGGTCACACTACTGATGCCTTTTTCAGGGGAAAAAATGAGTTTATTTTCACTGTACACCAGATAAATGGCCTGTTTGCACTCAGAGGCGCTGGGCAGTCTCTCTCATCCCTGATGTACAGTGGACAGGATCTGGAATAGTGACTATTAGCAAAATGTTCACAGCTAGTGGATGATCACAGCTTCCCAGATCATCCGTTGCAGGAAGCACCTGACATTTGGGAGACACTCAGTAATTTAAGTCCCTGGTAAGAGTGAATGTCCAGGGCCTGCCCCCAGCTTCCTCGTCCTCTGCTTCCCCTTCATGATGTGACTGTTAGCAAAGGTATGAAGGAGGTGCTGTTTTAGGGACAGACAAGGCTGCTGCTCAGCTGGGTGGGTACAACTAGGTTAAGGGAGGGAGGGACTCTCAGCTCTACTCAGTCGACAGTGCTGCAGCTGCGCACATTATGGTTTTGGATGTGAACAGGAATGTCTTGTCTCTTGCCTCCTGTGACAGCAGGATGAAGTAGCTATAGGCCATAGGACCAGGAGCACTGCCTGCCTCTGATCACACCTGTAGTCCAGACCTAGTGCCTTCCTTTGTGCCTCTTGTGAGGAAGTGGAGGACTTAATTTTAACATCAAACCTAGGGCCAGACACGAAGCAGTGATTTAAGATGAGTCTGGTCCTGTCTTTCTGCAGCGTACCTCAAGGTTATCATTGGGAGGTGTGGCCATGATTTAATCTAGTTAATAAGCTACAAAGTGCACCAGCTGAAAGCTGACACTGTCTGCCTTTTGATAGCCAACTGTCATGGAGGCTCTGTGAGAATCTCAGGGGCAAAGGTAGTCCCTGTGCTCTGCCTGGTACAGGATGTGAGAGGGCGTAATATATATATATACCCGGACTAGGTGGCAGGGCATGTACAGTTTCCAGCTTTCTACAATGTTTCCTTGGTGTGTGTTCATTGTTCAGAATGGGACAAAGGCAGGCAAACAGCCCAGAGGACCCAGTCCAGCTCCCACTCCCCAAGCCAACATAGATCTACAATGCTATCACTCTGCCATTTTATTTGCCTGTTGAGTAAAGATTTGGGTTCAGTAGACTTCAGATTTTTCAGTTAGATGATATAAATTTCTTTTAAAATTTTTTCCAAATATGATAAATGAAAAATTAGTATGTTTTCATACAACTGAGTATCATCATGAAGTTCATTAGCTTAGAGATACAACTTCACAGTCAAGTAATGTTGTGGGAACCAGTTACCAGGAACTCAGCTACTGGCAAACCATACAATCTTTCATGTGGATGATAAATTGGTTGCATACAAACCTGTCTTTATGGGAGTTTTCTAATCTAATTTCCTCTCCAAGGAAAAAGAATGTACCAAATAATCAGTGACAGTCGTGTCACTAGCTGATCCACAGGAACTCAGCATGCCCTGAAAAGAGAAATGACAACCAGAATACAGAGTGAAGATTGCTAACTAAAATTAATAGCAAATGAAATTTAAGATTCTCAGAAAACAAGGCATTTTCTTGATTTTTGCCAAGAATGGTTAAGACTTATTAGATTTTAAGACTGTAATCAATGAGGGAAAGTATTTCTTTTTTTTTTAATTTATTTATTTAATTATTCAATTATGCATGTGTGTGTCTGTGTGTATGTGTGTGTGTGTGTGTGTGTGTGTGTGTGTGTGTGTGTGTGTGTGTGTGTAGAACCACGGGTGAATTCAGGAACCACCATGGACCGTCTCCACCTCCACCTTGTTTACTCTGCCCCAGGATTCACAGGCTCCGCCCACCAGGACCAGAAACGCAGGCCGCACGTGGGGTCTAGGATCCGAACTCAGGACCTTCTGCCTGCAAGGCAGAGGCTTAACTCGTGAGCCACCTCTCCAGCCCCGAGGGAAAGTATTTCTGAAGTGAGACCACTCAATGAGTTCTGTGTGGAAGCCCTTTATAGATATGTGGTATGGCTCAGTGGAAACATGCTTGCCAAGTATATGCGAGGCTCTGGATTCAATCCCTAGCACAGCAAACCAAGGAATGCAAATCACAGTAAGACAGCTAGAGATGGTAGCTTCCCATCTACAACCCCAGCACCTGGAAGCTGAGGCAGGAAATACTGTCTTTAGTTTGAAGGAAGCTTAGTGAGTTCCAGGTCAGCCAAGCTTTACATAAGAACTGAAAAGTGCAGTGGAGATGGCCTTTCACTTGCCTCTTGTGAGGAAGAGCAGTTGAGTTGGAACATTCATTTGTTACGAACTGTTAAGGCCGTAAAAAAATAACTACATAGATTTCATGATCTTTGATTCCATTTAGGTAGATTTGTCAGATAAGCAAATTGGAATAAATAAAATATATATTAGTGGCTGCAGATGAAGAAGATGAGCAGATGCAAAAGGATTGCTTGTGGAGGGGGTGATTGCTTGTGGAGGGGGTGATTGCTTGTGGAGGGGGTGATTGCTTGTGGAGGGGGTGATTGCTTGTGGAGGGGGTGATTGCTTGTGGAGGGGGTGATTGCTTGTGGAGGGGGTGATTATGGAGGAGGGCGATTATGGAGGAGGGCGATTGCTAGCTGAAGGGGTGATTGCTCAAAGAAATGGAGGGTCACTTCAGGGCAAAGAGAATGTTCTGAAATGGTGTGTCAGCTGACTGAACACAATCATCATGTGATAAATATGCTTTAAGTGTGACTGCTATGGACATGCAATTCACATCTAACCCAATTGTAAAATCTTTCTGTAATACATGATGTCATTATTCACATTAGTGGGCAGTCCATAAATTCCATGCGTGTTCCAGTCTCTGGGATGTCTTGTTTGTTTACAGCTGAACAAGTTTATATGGGCAAAATTAAATTTCCCTCTTAATTTTGCAAAAGAATGTACAGATGTATTGTCCGTCTTGTTCATGTCAGAAAGGGAAATGATCATTTTCTTAAACTAAAATGTTTGCTGTGTTGATTCCAGACATTTCGTGACAGAAAATTCAATGTCAACTGATTCCAGATGTTTACTTCCATAGTAGAATGTAAAGAGCCCTGGAGCAAGGCCACACCCAGCATTCCACTATGTTATGCCTTCCACACAACCTTCCGTTGCCTTGCCTTCTGCATATAGCTAGCTAATCTTAATATTCTCAAATGGACTTTCAGAACCCTTTTTTTTTAATTGATAGGTGTCTAGTGACGCTGAAGTTGAAAGCAGCTGGAAACAACCAGGGCTTGGTATAGCAGAATCGTGGTTGGGAGGAGCTTTTTCAGGCTCTGAATTTGCTGGTATCCAGAAGTCAAGGTAAATGGGTGAGCTTCAAACTTCATTCTGTCCCTCATGTCCCTGAGTGACATTTCATGCCATCACAGTCAGGTGGTCTTTCTAGAAGGAAAGTTTGAGTGTGCCACTCCCCATTTTAGGACCTTCTTGGGACGCATTGTTCTAGATCTGACTAGAGTTTACTTCATGGTTAACCAGCTGCTGCAATCCATTGGGTTTTGCCCCTCCTGTCCTTCGTCTCCCACCTTGCTTGGAAAACACACCATCTCAAAGAACACACAGGACCAGACCAGCCATGTCATGATTAGACGTTAGATCTCCTCACTGCCTTCAGGAGCTCCCCAGATTCTCTGATCTGGACTCTTACATTCTTTAGCCTGTACACTGTAATTCCGTTTGCACACAGCATCTGAGTCAACACATGTGAGTCCGTCCGCATACAACACCTGAAGCATCATGCATGCTGTGAGTCCATTCACATACAGCATCTGAGTCAGCATCATGTGGGTCCGTCTGCACACAACCTCTGACTCAGTCGTTTGAGTCTGTTTGCACACAGTATCTGAAGGTAGACCAGTGATTGTTGGGAGTGGGCAGGTATGGGGTGCAGGGCAAGCCCTTAGTTTCTGGGCCCTCTGATCCTGGCCCTCCATAGTTTATAGACCTTACCAGCTCTCATTCCTGTGACACTTGCTCTTCCTCTTGATGCCAGCTGTTTTCTTCTCCGCATACAGAAATTAGATTTCTCAGTCTCTCTAAGACCACCACCTTCCTAAAGCCTTCAGGATTCTCTCAGACAACATCTTTCTTGTAACATAGCTGGCAAAATATCAAATGCATATATTACTCTTGACTCAGATTCCTTATTCATTCCTTGTAGAAAGCAAGGATTTATTTCCCTTCAGTCTCCCAAAAGATAGGCCTGGTTGTTAGCTAGTGAATTGTTAAGCCTTGTTATTCTTCCTCCCGACTGTCTGTGGCATTGTTGGTGATGTTTTGCAACACTGTTTGGCTTGGTGTATGTGCCAAGGGCTACCTCTGTGCAGCTATTGTTTACTGGACCACTTGCATTTTCCCTAACTCCTACACTTAGGAACACACTTCGTAATGTGTATTCCTGTTGTTAGACATTTACGACAGTGCTAGTGACAGAGAATAAGTTAAATGCTTTGCCTCTTTAGGAAGGTGGGTTTCAGAGAGCACGAAATAGAAAATTACTGTGACTTGATTTTTTTAAGATATGCATGATGTGGTTGTAGAAAACAGAAGAGGTCCTAGAAATGACATTGCATGGCCAAGCACCCTGAGAAGTTAGTGGCTAATCTCTGCTGTGTCGCAGACAGGACCGAGGTCCCTTTGAAGAGTTCTAAAGGGTCTTCCAAAAATGTATCTGAGCATTCAGCTTTTGGAGAGCACAGCCAGCCCATTGCTGCCACCTAAGATATATAACACCCAGCCAGCAGGGTGTACTCCTTTTGCCTTAGAAAAAGCAACAATAAGTTCTAACTCTTTCCATCATCTTAAATTTACTTTCTTTTTTTAAAATTTTTTATTATTATTTATTCAATTGTGCGTGTATGCGTGTGTGCATATGTGTATGCAGGTGTGTGTATGTATGTATGTGTAGAACCACGGGTGAATTCGGGAACCACCATGGAGTGCCTCCATCTCCTCCTTGTTTACTCTGCTCCGGGATTCACAGGCTCCGCCCTACCAGGACCACAAACGCAGGCCGTCCCGTGGGATCTAGGATCCGAACTCAGGACCTTCCACCTACAAGGCAGAAGACTAACCCCTGAGCCACCTCAGAAGATTAACCCCTGAGCCACCTCTCCAGCCCCTTAAGTTTACTTTCTAAAAGCATGCTATAATGCTTTTGGTATTTTTCCTCAGTTTTTAAGTTTATAATTCTTTCTGTGGAAATATTTTCATGTAGTACATATGCATGTGTATGTCTGTGTGTATATGTGTGTGTGTGTATAACCTCAAGTGTTTCCCACCTTGTTTTTTGCGACAAGATCTGTTGCTGGGCTGGAGCTTGCTGAGTAGCTACTGTCCACTGAGCACCTGTCTTGGCCTCCCCAGTGCTAGGATTGTAAGCTAGCATCCCAACACTTGGCTTTTTAATGTGGCTACTGGGGACCGAAGTCATGCTTGAGTGGCAAGCACTTAACCCACTAAGCTATCCCGTCAGCCTACTTTGATTGTAGAAGCTTAACACCCCCCCCTCAGAGATTCTGAAAGCTTGTTTTCAGCTGTGTTTTAAGGAGTGTTGTTGCCAATGTCTTGGAAGACAGGCAGTCTCTGTTTCATCTGCTGTGAAGGAAGACCTCAGGATCTGTTGCTCACTAATGCTCTGAGCTCCTAGAAGGATGGAAGGCGAGTTTCCTCTTAACAAACCCTTCTCAACCCCACTTGCCAGCTGTATGAGCTGAAGCCAGTCTTAACGCGGAGGATCCATTTCCGTGTGCAGAGAGTAGGATGATCATAGGGATGATCATACTGAGACTGCAGGAGATTTGGGTGAGAATTAAACAAAAGCACGCATGGCGTTTTCACATGGTGCTGACTCATTAGCATATACCTCATGCACCAAGAATGCCATATTCACCCTTGTGGCTGCTGTCTCCTCAGCTCAGATATCTGAGAGGCTAAGAATCATGTCACGCCTCATGTCTGCCTTACTGGAGACAATAAATGGCAAGACAGGCATCACACTGATATTGTAGACACTGGACTGTGCTGATACTCTCCCAGAACCTCAGAATTATAGTGATTCCTACTGTTATTAGAGTGTGCACTCAACCTTGCCTCCTGTTCCTTCATCAGAAGTTGCTAATGCATTTTGAGTATTTCATCCCTTTGAGTTGCTCACTAATGCTCTGAACTCCTAGAAGGGTAGAAGAAGAGTTCCCTCTTAACAAAAACAAAACAAAACAAAAAACCTGAAAATAAAAAAAATCCTCATTATGGAATATTAATACTCATGAATTAAGAAAAACAAAAGGAGTAATTGCCTGGAATAAATTCAGCTCACCCTTTGATTCTGTCCACTGAAACGTATAAATGATCACTCCATCAAAAAGAGGCACTGTGGACCAGAATAGGGGTTCCAGCTCACAGCCTGGGCTTTCTTCCCAGCACTTTGCTTCGGGCCAGCCTTGAGCAAGGAGCTCACCTGGCTTCGGCCTGCAGCTGAATAACTTAGTGACATGGACTGGCACCAAGTCTTCAACTGATCACATGAACAATAAGCTGTAGACATCAGAAGCCTTGCACTCAACTTCACTACAAGAAACCCTGTGATTTCAAAGCGGATTCCCCTGGAATTAAAATGCAAAACATTTATAATATTAACATATGTCTGCTGCTGATGAAACTAACACCTTCCGACATGACTGCAAGTTACTTGTGTTCATGTGATTATTTAGATGCATATATTCTGCTCTTCAAAGAGTAGGGACACTACAGGAATATCTGAAGAAATTGGGAGGGCTCTGTATTTTGTTACTTTACTTTGTGGCCAACTGTGGGAGCCTCAGACTGAAGAACTGTGAGTGATCCAGTGCCTGGAAACATCTTGGTGTCTATCCCTGTCCATTTGAATCGACTAAGAGACATGTAGGTCATTGGTGAGGTACACCTTTGGGTGCTTCTGTAAGGGCAATTGTAGAGGAAATTTCCAGGGGGGTTTAACTTACCTGGAAAGGGTCACTCTGACTGTAAGAGACACTACTCAATGAGCTGGGGTTCTGGACGCATAGAAAGGGGAAAGGGAGAAAGCCAGTCTCTGATCTAGCAGGACTCGAGCAAGCAGCCTGCCACTACCACTGCCACAACTGAGAGCTTCCGCTTCCATGCCTTCTCTGCCATGGCAACTGTACCCTCAGACCAGGACTCACAGTATATCCTTCCTACATTAAGTTGCTTCTTGGCAGGTGTTCGGTCACAGCAGTGTGGAAAATAATTCATGTCGTTACCAACAAGGAAAAAGCTACAGGAAAAAAAGACCATGTTTTTGTTTTTGTTTTGTTTAAAACTGGAATCATGAAGCAATTCAGAGCTATCCACCCACCATGTGGTCATTGTGGTGATCTGTGGAGGGGTCTGCTCACACCTGTGAATATGTGTACCTCAAAAAAGACATCACCTGTGGCAAAGCTTCAGTAAAACTGGGGTTTGAAATATTCTTTCCCATTTTATATTTATATATTTGCTACCTTACTTTCAAGAAGCAGAAATAACATCAAAAGTCAGTACAAAAAAAGATGTTAAGTGATATCAAGAAAATAGTGTTTTCTAATTTTCTAGTTAAAATAAAAATCAAATTCAGTAACCCTATGATAAAACATGGTATAAAGATCCCTAAAATAAGACAGTTGTCTTTCTAGATTGTGGTCTTCTGCAGGGAAAGGACCTGCAAAGGTGCAGACTTATTCTGTATATCTATGTGCATGTTCTATTCAGATGGAGGACTACTAGTCAGCCATGAAACACTAATATGCTACAGCACAGATGAAGTTTAGGCTATGTGAAAGAACCAGTCACCAAAAGCTGTGTGCTGGGTGGTCTGATCATGTAGAGTATCCAAGACAGGAAAAGTCAAAGCAGATCAGTGTTTGCTTTGGATGAAGAATTGTGTAGAGTTCTTTCATTTGTCTGCATATCTGCCACCTGTAACAGCTCATCTTCATGTCATGATAAGCTTGTACTTACACATATATGCATACATGTGACTGTGTTGATAGACATGCACACATCTCTTGGCACAGCTTTTGATAGGGTGCTCTTCCTACAACATTACATGCACACAGATATCACAGCTATAATGTTTTTGTAGATCAGCTGAAAAGTAGAAGGGTCTTATCTCTTGTTCACTCATCCCTTTAACATCTGCAACTTATAATTTTCTTAAATATTCTCCACATAGTTACAGCCACAGAAAATGGTATACTTTGCTTCAGTGATAAATATAGTCCAGTGAATTCAAGATTAGAGGAAGGCCATCCACTCATATTTTGTTCTCTCTGTTCTTCCTTCTGCCCTTTTCCTGATTGACGTTTGCAGAATGCACATGTCACCTTTCTTGCAGGGCAGGTCAGCTTGGATACTCTCCTGTTAAACTCCCTTGGGATCCCCAAGATTTTTTGCTGGAGGTAGTCTCAGTCCAGGGCTCTTTTGTAGCACTTGAAACTTGTAAAAAACTTTAATAATTTATTCCTTTTGTGTGTGTGTGTGAGAGAGAGAGAGAGAGAGAGAGAGAGAGAGAGAGAGAAGAGGGCACTGTGTCCCTGTGGAGGACCAAGGGTAACTTCGGGAATCATCTTGGATTGCTTCTACCTCCTTGCTTCGCTCTGGGATTTCCCACGCTCTGCCCACCAAGACTGGAAATGTAGGCGTCTGCCTTTCCATCTGGTATTTTTATGTAGGATCTGGGATCTGAATCTGCTTGCGAGGCAGAACCTTAACCCCTGAGCCATCTCTCTAGCCCCTAGCACTTGAAACTCTTTACTCAGGCCTTCATGGTTTGGAAGAGAAAACTATCACTCAAACTGATTCCCTGTAAATAAAGTAGCACTTTTCTCCAGTTGCTTTAAAACTTTTTTGTGCTAATTGATTGAGCTTTATGATGCCTTATATTTGGTAATAAGAATGATCAAGTTTGGTTCTTCCAGACTGTCTTGAGATAGTCTACATTTTAGAATGTCAACTTCCAAAATAACTGTGTATATTACACTTCATTGAACCTATAAATCAATTATAAGTAAC
Source organism: Typhlomys cinereus (assembly GCA_023101885.1). Classification (NCBI taxonomy): domain Eukaryota; kingdom Metazoa; phylum Chordata; class Mammalia; order Rodentia; family Platacanthomyidae; genus Typhlomys; species Typhlomys cinereus. The sequence continues at coordinate 2,619,235 of JALPQD010000322.1, forward strand.
CTCTTTACTGCCCACAAATGGAGAATAGTTCTCTATATGGATCTTTTACTTTATAGTCCAGTGTAGTTTGGATTTGATAAAGGTATAGAGTGCATCTAATATGCACTGCATGACACCTGAAGCTTGTCACCTGTGATAGCTCATCTTCATGTCTCCATAAGCATGTACTTACTTATACATATATGTGCACATGTGGCTATGTTGATAAGCCTATGCATGTATATTTATCCACCTATATATGTGTGCACATATATATCTATATATGTCTATATGTATGTGTGCATTTGTGTGTACATATGTGTATAAATACATATATATAATCATGGGCATACATACATGCACCACAAGCATATATGCATGTGAACATGTTTATGTATGTATGCACATAGCACATATGTACTTATATAATAATGTGTGTACACAGAAGCTGTATGTGTGTATAAGATGGCTATGTGTATGAGTGCATGCATATATGAACATACAAGATGTGTGTGTTCATGTATATGTGGTTTGATATATATGTGAATAGGATGTTTAATGTATGTAGACATGTGTATATGTATGTGTGTATATTGATGCATGCACATGCATATACACTTGCATATGTGCATGTGTATAAGATGTATGTATATTTGAATAAGCATGTACCATGTGTATAAGATGCTGTTTGTGTGCAAGCATATGTATGCATGTTATATTTATATAAGTGTATGTGTATATACATGTGTATAATGCATGCATCTATAAAGAGGTACCTATATCTACATGCAAGTATACATATGTGTATATGTATATTGGCATATATTTTATACATACATTTGTATATATGTGGATAAGATATAGTATATTTATGCAAGCATTTGTACATGTGTATAAGATGTTACTTGTATATAAGTACATTTGTGCATGTCATAAGTATATATGTACATACATGTATGTGCACATGTATATAATATGCTATAAGATGATATGTCTGTCTATTGTATACATGTATGTGTGTTATTTTGTATGCACATACATTTGGACATGTTTATAAAACACATGTATGTGTCTGTATATGTGTATATATGTGTGTGGTGCATGTTCATACATGAATGTGTTTACATATCCTAGAAATAAACTCACTTGGTTCTTCTAGTTGGCTCATCATCTCATAACCTACATGGCGATTTTTGGTTCCAAAGTGCTTCCAGTTTCTTGCAACTCATGAATTACAGCCCTTCTTTGGATGGGCAGATGCTCTTTACCTTTGGTCCATGATAACAGATTCCACATGTGAGTCCCACAGAGTCTAATCAAGCATCTCTTGCCTTTCTACCCACATGGCTCACGTCACAAGCACAGAAGCACTGTGACAGAGATATCAGGGGACTCATGTGTCCTTCCCCACCCAGGCCATCTGGTGTTTGCACAGTGGAGACTTCTCAGGGTCCCCACTGAAGCTCATGCTGTACAGAAGAAAGGGGCACTGTTTCCAGATAACTCCCAGTGGGAAAATTGGCGATTTAATTAAAAGCTGCTCTTGAGAGCTTAAGCATGTTAATCTTTCACAGTGACAATTCTGGAAACCAAGGGCTTAGTACCAGGGGAAAGAGGCCACTGGTTTATTTTCAGCAGCACTTTTCTAGGGAAATACCAAAATTGCGTGAAGTTTGACTTGCGTCAGTAATACCAGAAGGTTTTGGTGAGAAATTGATATCATGTTTTTTTATTTGTGCATCCCGTCATGAGGCACAGCCCCCACCAAGTCTTGTGATGGGCACTCTTCCCTCCTCATCCTTATCCTAGCCCCGGGCCCTGCTGTTTCCTCAGCACATGTCCACTGCACTGTCCTTGGTGAGAAGGGAGAGATGCTAAGCTAATCGCTCTGTGTGTCTTGTAATTTTAAGTTTGTCTAATGTCCTTGTTAATAAACATGATACTATCTGATGATAGACTATTTTAGATTAAATCCAAACTCTCATCCAATCACCATATTCTCAAGGTCAATTTTGAAGATTCCAGGGTGTCCTAGATGTCCTGGACCAGCTTTCTGACCCAACCATCTGTTCTCATCTGGAATTCCCAAACAGGGTCTATGACAAGGCTTCCTGACGTAGTCTTGGAGAATGATACCAGTGGACAACTGAAGAGAGAAACAGCAAAAAGCAGGCGCGATCTCATCTTGGCTTGGTCTTTCTCATGGCCCAAGAAGTCCACTCTGAGGAATTCTGGGAGACCATGGAGCGCTGTCCACTGAGGACAGGAAGAAGGGCTAATTATCCAGCCTCTTGTCCACCGTCAGCCTCAGACTGACTATCTAGAGTGTGGAGACCTTTAATTTTTCCTTCTAGTCCATCACATCTGAACACCTTGTGGGGGTGGTTATTTCAGGCATCTGAGGTTGTGACCAGGGGTGGAACATGGGTAGTAGGGCTTCCCTTGTGTCCTTGGTACTTTCTTCTTTATCTTCCAGTCTCCAGCATTGGTAGATTGTGTGTGGAGAAGAATGTATTTATGGAGGACCTGAGAAGACTTTGGTAGGCTATAGAGGATAAAATAGTAGGGAGAAAGAAGGAGTCCTCTTCAACTAAAGGAATTACTTTTCCATTATCTGCTCTTCCTCTTGAGTACTTGGATAGTGGGATAGTGTTTAGATCCTATGGATAGTCTGCAAGAGGGTGGAACAAGGACAGATCCGGTACAGCAGTGTGTGGTTTGCAATGGACAGGCAACTGGGAATCCTCAAAACACATCTTTGAGCCTTCAGTTTCATCAGCCAGCAAAAGACTCATTAGATTGAGTATATGGCTAAGAGAGAGTGACACGTTAATTATGTGTCTACTTCACTGCCTGTGGCACCCAGAAGTTGGGCAGGCATGATTCCATCTGAGAGGGTGTCTGGATGAGATGGACGTGTGAGTCAGTGGTTGGCATACAGCAGAACCATCTTCCCTGAAAATGCTGGAAAGGAACAGAAGGCCAACCCTCCTGGATGACAGACTTGTTCTGCCTACCCTCCTGAGTGTCCAGCTGGCTAAGATACACTGCACATGTGAGCACTGGTGCCTAGTTCTTGCCCCAAACCTTGTATAGCTGTAACTCTGTCATGTTATCTATAGATCTCTGTGAGCAGGTTGGCCAGTGCAGGCATTGTCGGGGTCAAAGATAAAACAGCTCACTCTCATGCAGCAGCCATGGAGAAGTCAGAGAATTTGATACCAGCTCCCCAAAGTCCCAAGCCCCATTTTTCAAGTAGGACCAGGTAAGACTTTCATACCGTCACAGAGTACAGAAAGGATCCTAAGTTCAAGGGCACCACAGTGACAAGACAGCCTTGCCTGGAGATGGACAGCAGAGGAAGATGTGACTTCTGTTTTCTTGGGCATGAGGAAGTCTGCCACGCCTCCTGAGTGAGCCAGCTAGTCTCCTCCAAGGACTTCTGGGGACAAGCATTCTTGAAAAGCTGGTCAGAACAAGGCAGTCAGAGCCTCACACAGAGTGAGACACCCTCAGACTTACCTCCCATTAGGAACTCAACCTGATTTCCAAATTATTTTCATCTGCACTGACACGCAACTCCACAAAACATGAGTAGTTAAATAGGCATCTCTTTTATTTCTATCATTTAGTATTTTAAAAACTAAACTCTGGAGCTGGGGAATTTGCTCAGCTGGTAACTTGCCATGTGTTTTCATCTCATATCTTGCTTCAATAAAACCTGACCTAAACAACCTAAGGGTAAGAAGGGGGTTATTTCCAGCTCATAATGTCAGGTTATAGTCTGTCATTGCAGGTAAATGACAGGAGCAGGAGCTGAGAGATGGTCATGTCCTGTCCACATCAAGAACAGAGAGCCAATGCTGCTTGCTTCTTTTCCTGCCCATGTTCAGCCAACTCTATCTTACCTACCTACCCAGTGAGGGATCCTACCCACTGTGGTCGGGACTTCCTACATCAATTGTTCAGTCAAGACAATGTCCCAGAGGCAAGCCCGAAGGCCTGCTTTGACCTGGAGAGCGCCTCTCAAGTGTGCCTGAAGACCTGATGCTTAGGCGCCCTGGGGGCTGACAACACAGACCATCGCACTGGCAAGCATGAGGACCCGAGTTAGAACCCATGTGACAAAGCCTGGTGTGGTGACTCAGCTGTGGTCCCAGGGCTGGAGAGCCAGAGACTGGCAGATCTCTGGGACTTCCAGACTAGCTGACAAGGAGAACTCCAGATTCAGTGGAAAAATCTGTCCCAAAAGCAAAATGATGATCCTTGAGGAATGCTACTAATGCTGACCTCGTTTCCACATGCTTGTTACCAGTGTACATATGGACACACACACACACAAATATGTACAAAAATAAGTAAATAAACCCTGATTTCTAACAGTTGCTGGAGAGATACAAGCCTTATATGCAAACATCTGAGCAGATGCAGGAACCATATCTCCAGCATGTCAGCTGGCATGGCCTTGGGTCCTTTCCCCCCTTTTAACTTTCTGTCGTGAAGCACACAGAAGCCCAGACAAGAGAAGAATGCAGCCACTTTAATGCTGTGGCTATATGGGCTGGAACTGATGCAGTAACAGGATTAAGGTGTTTCTCACAGTGGTTATTATCTAATTCACCCTCCTAGAATGACATTGATGGAAAATTCCTTTCAAATGGATGGCATTTATGTCGCATTAAATGAAACCGGACAGTTGGACAAAACCAGGAAGCTTTTCCAACAGCACCACCACCCAGGAAATGGTTCTCCCTCTGTTCCTGTTCCTCATATCAAGAGTAGTCTCCCTCAGAGATGTATTTGCCTAAGCTATGGTGGCTGCCACAAGAAAATCACCTGGACTTGTCCACTGGATCTATGACCAATGCCTAGTGGAAAATCTGGGGAGATCTTCATAACCAGGGCACTGATTGTGGAATATTCAAGATGCTGTTCTCAGACCAGCACAGGAGCAAGGTTCCTTAGCATGGTCACCATCCCTTGAGCTCACTCTCAGTAGCTGACCACCGTCACCAAACATTGACCTCAGTGCCTCTCACATTGCTACAATGTAATTAAGTTTCAACAAGCGTTCTGGAGATTTTAAAGCAACAATAACTGTCATTCCATTCCTCAAGAAGTTGACATCTATTACCTTTTAACCTACCAAGTCCACTTCTAGATACTTAAGATCAGACAGAGCTGAACTCAGGTTCCCAAAGGAGCAATTGTCTGTAATGGTCAGAACTGCACTATGCATGGTAGTCCAGGTAGAATAACCCAAATCCCCACCCACTGACACATGGGCTCTCCATCTAGTAGAGTAGTTGGCCATAAACAGAATGGATACTGTGTGCTGCAGCTGAGCCTCCCAAGTCCCACATGTGAAAAAGGCAGACAACAAAGGTCCCATTTGTGTGACTGTATACAAAGGAGGAGTTCAAGTTCAGCTTCACTCACCTAGCAAGTTGTAGGCCAGACTGAGTTTCATGAAAAACCAGGAGGAAATGAAAAAAACAAACAGGAATGGGATTGTTACCACACCCTGTCTTGGTGTGCCCTCCAGTCAGTCAGCTAGATGCCTCCAAAGTAGCCTTTGCAGGCAGAAATGGCAGAAGCCTGCCCTGGTAGATGGAGTCTGGGGAATCCCAGTGCAAAACAAAAAGAAGATAGATGCAATCCGGGAGATTCCCAAAGTTACCCTTAGGCTTCCACACAGGGACACACAGTGCCTTCACACACACACACACACACACACACACACACACACACACACTATGTACTTTTTAAAAAAAAAAAAAAAGTGGGACTTTGGACCACACACCCTTTAGGCTGGACCACCAGTCTGGGCCCAGCAGGTGCTGGTTGGTACTGTGATGCATCGCGTCCGGGGCATAAAACCTCTGGGTCCTGTTCTCTGCTGAAAATTCCTTAGTTTCCCTTTCTTGCAATGGCTTGTGAAGCCTGAGAGGACCCACCCTTCATTAGGCTAATGGGATCAGAATTTACTTTTAGCTTCAAGAAATAAGTGTTGGTTTGATTGTTTCTGTAATTTAGTTACCTGAGCTCTCACTCCTGTGACATTTACAACACATACAGTTGCGTCTTCTGACCATGTCCACTTTTTTGATGTCAGTGTTGATAGTCCTTACTCATTGCTAGGCTACATCTTCACACCACAGGAAGGGTGTTGTGATGGGAGAGTGCCAGTTGTGCAGGCAGTAAGCACACACATCACTTCTAAGGCCCAGTGCTGATGTCTCCTGGGAGAAATTAAGTAAGGCACTCCATTCGTCCATAGGATACTGTAGCCTTGTGATAGAAACAATGTATCAGTTTAAAACTTCCTCCTGAGCTCTCTGCAGCATTGTGCAAGGTCTCTTCCCCCTCCTGAGCTCTCTGCAGCCCTGCTGCCTTCTGCCATTTTGAGCTCTCTGCAGCACTGCAGCCTTTCTTCAGTCCTCCTGAGCTCTCTGCAGCATTGTGTGGCCTCTCTCTTCCCTCCTCTTGAGCTCTCTGCAGCATTGTGTGGTTTCTCTTCCCTCCTCCTGAGCTCTGCACATTGTGGCCTCTCTTCCATTCTCCTGAGCTCTCTGAAGCGTTGTGCAGCCTCTCTCTTCTCACTCCTCTGAGAATACCATTTCTGAAATCTCAGCAGTCGTGAGGATGGACTGCTTGCTGGCTGGAAGTCTGTGCCACCTCACAGCTTCTGGCTGGCTCAAGGCTACAGGATGATTGTTCTGATGGGCTTTACCTACTTGAAGCTCAAATATTTTTGCAGAACTGCAGTATATAGGAATCTTGTTTTTCATTGTGACATTCCTGAAACCCGTTAGTTCTTCCTTTTTGGTATAATGTTTGCAGTAGCATATTCATAACAGCTACAACCAGAGAAAACTTGTTTCAGCAACAGAACAGGCAAAGCTCTATCATTTCATGTCTCTTTTAATTATTTTTATACTGATTTAATTTAAGAAAAGTTTAGACCTGCAAAAAGACTTGAGAGGGTTGAAAAGAGCTTTTTACATTTCTGACCTGTAAAACAGCTCCAAGCAGACAGTTAAACTTTCCTATGTGAGACCTGTTTTAATTCCCTAAATGTACTTCCAACAACTTCAAAGACTTCAGCAGGGATACAGAGCTCAGTCTGATGTCTTACCGTAAAACATCTCATCACTTTGTGACCAAATAGCTCACAGACCTTTCTCCATGTATTTCAATATTAAAAATTTTCACCACTCTATGAGTATTACATGCATGCTAAGAATAATTCCACAATTGAACAGTTCATAGTTCATTTCAAATTCAAAGCTTCATAGTTCATGTTTAAATTCAAATGAGAATTACTTTTTATTTGTGTGTATGTATGTGAACATGATAAGGTGTGTATGTGTGTGCATGCATGTGCATACTTGTGTGTGGAAATCAAAGGTTGATGTCCTGTGTCTTCCTACCCGCCTCATTCTCTGACACACAATCTGTCATTGGAGCTCACCAGCTGGCCAGTAAACCCAGGGATCCTCCAGTCTCCACCTCCTCAGCACCAAGATTGTGGGGACTCGCAGCTGCACCCAGATTTTTTCCCTTACGTGGGTGCCAGGGATGGAAACCAGATCCTCGTGCGCACACAGAAAGCACTTTACTCACTGAGTCATCTCCCCAGGCCCTTCGCTTTAATTATCCTAAGCTCACATGAAGAACCATCCACATGCAGATATGGTTGTAAACTGAGGCTTGAAGTTTTATTTCTTGAGAATACAGGCTGGTTTCTAAGCACTCAGCTGATTTCATGACTCACAGGAACAGCAGAATTTTGAAGTTAATGTATAGACAGTTTTAATTCAGAGATACATACTTCATCATCTAGAAATCAAACCCCAAATATAAAACATTGAAAGAGTAACACCTAAGAGATTAACATAATCAAGCATTAATGGAAAAGCCATGCAGCAAATACTAGTTTCCTGGGTCTCTCAGGAGTCAAGTCAAAAGGGTTAATCTAAAAAATAAAATAAGCAGTATGAGTTGATTCTTTTTTTTTAATTGTGCGTGTGTGTGTGTAGAACCACTGGCAAATTCGGGAACCACCATGGACCGCCTCCACCTCCTCCTTGTTTACTCTGCCCCAGGATTCACAGGCTCCGCCCTACCAGGACCACAAACGCAGGCCACCCCCGCTTCTGCCCGGTGTCTATACATGGGGTCTAGGATCCGAACTCAGGACTTTCCCACCTGCAAGGCAGAGGCTTAACTCCTGAGCCACCTCTCCAGCCCCAGTATGAGTTAATTATTTAAGTTACTATTTATTTTATTTTTTACGGTAACCCTCCTAACACGTGACATCTGCATTCTTGCTGTAAGTAGACTTCTGGTTTTGTGTGAGTCTCACCTGGAGTCTATGGAACAGACACTGTCATAACACTCAATTTACAGGTGAGGAGACAGATAGGCTGTCTACGATTGCATAGTGAAAAGTGCAAGAGTCACATGTGATCCTGGCAGCCTCAGTGGACTTCATGTGTGTCCTCTGATCCTGACTGAGTCTGCTAATGATTCACACAACAAGAAAGAAAGCGAAAGAAGCAAGCAAGATCGTTCCTACAGCAGAGTCCCCTGGTTCCTGACTGTTTACATGGAGACTGTCCAGAGGCATAAATGGAGGCAAACTGCACCATGGCAGTTTCTATTGTTTCCCTGAAGAAAACAGGCTGGCTTCCAGGCACTCAGCTCATCTCATGATTCACATTTCAAAAACTTACACTCCTTGAAAGGCTTTCTAGAACTCACAAGTTACAGTGAGCATGTGGCTGAACAGAAGTGAGGCCAGTTTGGTGGTACAGTCCTGTGATTTTAAGGTTGCTGTGAGTTTGAGGCCAGCCTAGATTACATATGGAGAAACTATGTCAAGAAACAAAAACATAGCAGATGTTATAAGATGGCAAATGCCTACAAAGCAAGAGGCAGATGCAGGAGGATTGTTGTGAGTTTGAGGTCAGCCTGGTATAAACACTGAGTTCCAGGCCAGTCAGGAGTACATATTGAGACACTATCTCAAAAAACAAACAAAATCCAAACTAAAGTAAAGAATAAAATTTAAAGAGTGAGACATTTGTACAAGCTATGCAGTCTGAGAATGATCAGGGCAGCAGGATGGGTGAAAATTCCCATGGTGCCCAAGAAATTCCTAACGTGACAATGCTTCTGAGGTTGATATGGGCAACAAAGAAAAATTTTAAAACTCCAAATCCAACATATTAGAAGTTATAATTATTTCTTGAATTATTGCCAGTATCAACTGTGAGTTTTGGGGGTGTCAAAGGAGTGGTGTCTTTGTTACATTTGAGAATATTTCTAGGTGATAAGCTGGGTGTGGTGATCAGCTTGTAGTCTGCTACTCAGAAGACAGAGGGTGGCAGAAGGATCACTTTGAGTTCAGGGGTTCCAGCCCAGCCTAGACAGCATGGAAAGATAATGAACAGACAGACAATTAAAAAAACCTGTTTAGGCATCAGAGACAAAGTGCTTTACAAATGAGTTGTGTTTGTTTTGTAAAATACACACTTGCATGATCTGCTTAGGAGAATGTTTCACATATTCCTCTTATTCAGCTTCAAGTTGTCAGAAGATAAGAGCAGAGACTAATTCTTCCCGCCTAAGGAACATGCTAGTGACTTCCCGAGGCAACAGAGTAAGTACGCTGAGGAAAATAATATTTAGATTGGATTGATTAGATTCTATGGTTGTTAATTTTCATAAAAATAAAAGTTTTTAGAACTGGAGTCTGGGTCAGGAAAGGACTTGCTGTGTAACCTGAGTTTGGTACCCTAAAACCTATGTTAGAATGTTAGATACAGCAACATGCACATTTGTATCTCCAACACTACAAATTGCCAAAAGACAGGCAGATCCCTGGCTATACTGATGAGCTCCAAGTGCAGGGTGAGACCCTGTCTCAGAATAAGTTAGAAAAGCAACTGAGAAAGATGCCCAATGTACCCTCTGCTCTCTTCACGCATATATACAAATGTGCATCTACCTACATACACATAAGTAATATAAAATATTCCTTATGTAGTTTACAGTGTTGGAAAGTCCAACTGCAGGACTGAAATGTTTAAATGTAGCTCTAAGCATCACAGCTTGCCATGATAGCTGTCAAGAATCAAATCCAAGGTTCTAAAACCCTTTGGGTTATACACTCTTTGAATCAAAAATGTCTTCTAAATTTAACTTGAGATTTGTATGAGAATGTCCCAGCATCCTTGGTACATACAAAACCCACATGTATGGAATCCAATTCTTTTTGACAGCTGAATTCCAATGATAGTTACTAAATTTCTAGATCTTAGCTCAATAAAGCAAGTACTCTGAGTAAACCATTGATTGCAGTAAGAATAATATACTATGATACAATGAAAACAAGGCACAATGTAACTTTAATAAATGGAAACACACCATCTACTTTGGGCTGTTTATTCATTCCAGGACCAAAACAGCTCCTGAAATTTCTGAGTTTCTAATTTAGAAAATCTTAAGTAGGGAGAGAACGATTTGGACAAGCCTGGCTAACAGTTTTCAAAAACTCATTAGTCCTGTAAAATTTCAATTTATCCTCTCAAATTTGCAAGGCTTCCAGCGCATTTACCAGTAATACCCTTTTCTTCTCCAGTTATCCTCACCTCCATCTGCGGTTGCCCATGTCATTAAAATGAATGCAGGGATGTGACCACAGAGAGCCATTCTGCGGCCCCCTGCCAATAGCTGCTATTCAAAGAAAAGAAAGGAAGAAGGCAGAAAACATCAACTTTCTCGAGATTGCCTTCCTCCTGGTCACCCACCTTTCTTTCAGATTCTGAGAGTATTTCTGCGTGCGGGTCACTAATTTCAACTGGTGTCAATATCCATTGGACAGTAGTTCTGTGCATGTCAGGGCTAGGTCCCTGGAATATTAGCATCCAGTGGCATACATAGACATACATTCACGTTGGACCTGAATAAAGGGACCTAGTTCCCAATGTCTCTTTCAACACAGCTGGTAGGTTCAATAAAAAATCACCACCAGAGGGCCAGATGAGTGTCCCTGAAATGTGTTGATGGCAGAGACAGGTGAGAGCAGGACTAGCCTGAAGCCAGCCCTGGCTGGGAAACGGGATGCTCGTGATGCTATTCAGTCTGCTTCCAGACCATAGTGTGCAGGGACGGCTCCAGGGGCAACACTTCTCTATTTGCTCTTATTCTGTACAGTTCAGGATCCCCATTCTGAAATTTAAACCTCCCTACCAATTCCAGGGTCCACCGTCTCTTTGTGAGGCTCTCTTGCCCTCATGTCTGATACGTTCATTCTCAGTCTGCTCTGCTTGAACTCACAAAAGAGAAAACGACTGAGTGTACATGGGCCTCTGCCGTAGCCTGCTGCCTGGCTTGCTTCAGATCCCATCACTGCTCTGCTTAGAAACGGGGATAGCTCCTTGGGGAGTGACAAACTTTGAAGATGAGAGCGGTGCAGAACAGTTCCCAGTAATGGGGAGTATTACACTGGTGAAGCCTGGAAATTAGCTCAGGTGATTCTGACAGAAGTCCAACAAGGTGGTACTCAAGGTCCCAGCTCACAGGCCCTTAGTTTATAAGTCAGAGGATGTCATGTAGTTGCTAAATAACCAGTCTGAGAGCTGAAATCGAAGGTCTTTGGCTAGAGACATATGCTTGGCAGGTATGTCTGCTAGCCCCCTTGGATCTTCAAAATGCAGTACAGGACCTCCTGTGGAATGACTATGGCCTAAAAGACATGCTAGGCACTGGGGAGACCTGGTCACAGTGTGGGGGTGCCATATAGTGGCTGGAAGACTTAAGTTCCATCCAGACCTGTCCTCATTATCACTTTGTAGCTGGAGGTGGTCATGAGACAGTGCCCATCCAAGAACCCTAGGTAAAGGATGAAAAGGCATTTACTGTTGTGACAAATAAAAAATAATTCCAAGCTTGAGGCTTTTCATTCTTTTCTTCTGAAATGGAGCAGGAATATGAGAGCCAGGGCTGCCCTAGTCATCTTGTAGTTACATGGGACTGGCTGCCTCTGGGAATGGATGAGAGCTACTCAGCTATGGACTCCAGGTTACACAAGTTAAAGAGACCCCCATTTGCCATCCCTTGGGGAGCTTATGCTACCCATTGGCCCTTAGAGTGTCCCAGCCGTCACCCGTCCTGTGTACCTGTCCATCTCAGTACTTCTAAGCCCAGAAAATAAGAGTGTAGGAGAGCTACCACTTACGATTAATAGTAGGAGACTGAGACAGGAGGATTGCCATGAGTTCAAGGTGATATTGGGTCACTTGGTGAATTCCAGGACAAAAATGAGATCATTTTAAAACAAAAGCAAAAAACTAAACAACACTTCATAGTGACAGGAAGCCAGCGGCCATAGCACCATGTAGATGAGTAGGGACACACCTGTGAGCTTCTGGAAGGACTCTTGAGGAGTGCACCTGTGGACATTAGCAGAAAGTCTGGTGGCTTGGAACAAGTTGTCCTCAGTCAGGAAGATGACTCTGCAGGTGACAGACATTTCCCATGCTGTACTTGCCTGGATTCCTCCAGGGCAGGTCCTTCCTCCCAGGGCAGTGGTTTTGCCCCCTTCTAGGTCATTCTTCAGCATGAGACTAGGGCCTGGGCAGGGTAAACTCCACAGAAGGAGTACATGCATGTCTGCACTGTCCTGGCTCAGCTTGAGCAAGCTGCGGCCGCTCTTCAAGGCTGCTGGATGTCCCGATCCTGGAACAGTCATGGGACCGAGGATCATGCCCTTCCTGCTGCCCTCACCAAATGACTAGAACTCCTCTTCCCACCCAGACTGTGCTATTGGGCCAGTCTGAGTTCCAGAAGCTGCTGAGACCAAGAGGCCTGAAAGGACTGACTGGGAGGCCTGGGCACCCAGGGCCACGGATGACTCACATAACACCAGCTAGACATCCAAAGGTCTTCGAGTCCCCATCCCTAGCTGTTTTTTATCCCAGAATTCTCAAACTTTCCTCCTAAACTTTTGCTACTGGACAGTGTTACTGGCACTGCTGGGTTCTTTGTGTGGTGCAAGAGGTATAAAGCTAGGACACATTTCCAAAGGCCAGAGCCAGGACTTGGGTGTGTTTGTGTGTAGTGCACATGTGCAGACATGAACCCTTGAATAAGCAATTTGATGTCTGACCAGGGCCACCGTGTTTATTTAGTAGGTGGCTCTCATCTGCCTGCAAGGCCCCGACTAAGAAGTCGGCCTTGTGCATCATATAAGAGCCACGTGTTGCCCGGTGCACAGACAGCCTCCGGGTCTTGTTCAAAGCCTCAGGAGTCTGTGAAGTCTGGTGACTTGTTTGGACAAATTTTGTATTTTAAATGTTTGGAAGGTCAGCATTCTACGTTGGCATCCAAGGCAGCAGGAAATCCCTCCGAAGCTCTCAGGAAAGCCAGCAGATGAGTGGGTGCACCCAGCAGGGAGCCTAGGATTCTTTCCAGATTGTCACTTTCCTAGGCCCAAGGGCTTTGGGCTCCACAGCTGGTCACTACACAGCAGAACTTCCTCTCAGTCAATCGGACATTCTGTGCACAAGCAGTTAATATGAAAGAGACACTGAACTGTGCAGAAAATGTGGAATATTTTCTCACAGAATAGTTGTGCCAGTTTTGTGAACACATGCTGGTAGTTTTTCTCCAAAGTGAAGAAAATCTTGCTTCTCTTTTGCTCAGGAAGAATGCCTTAACAAAGCACCTAAGCTTAGCCAACCCTGCTTCCTACTTAAAGCTGTGCTTTTTCTGTGCAGACATGCTGAGTCCAGTCAGTGTGCTGCTTCCTGCAAAGTCACATTTGCCTTCAGGAAGTCCCTCTTACAGCAATGTATTGCATGGCCAGTAAGAGCAGCAACTCGACTAAATATTGAAACAAAGACTAAAGCAATTTGTATTTGTTCTTATCATAGTTGCACAATAAATATGGGATTTAAGATGTTAGAAAGAAGAATTTTCAAAAGGTCAGTTTAATCAAAAAACCATTTTTCCCCACAAACTGCTGCACATAGATTCTTTGTTACTCACTGCTGAACAATAGGTATCAGGATATGATGACCCTCTTTTGCCTGTGATTACACATGTTCTTTTAATGCATTTATTATTTATACATAGCCCACAATTACTCACTGGATGCCTTAAACACAACCAATCAAGCTGGTTCTGTTGGGTGCGTGCTACAGGTGAAGAAGCCTGTCCTGTCCTGCCTGTATGTATGGCGTACTTCAACCCCCACAGCAGGACATTTGATCATACCCACATGCTGTGGGCAGGCAACTACATGCAAAGAGCAGAGCCTGTTCTCAGGCTGCCGAAAGAGCAGAGCTAGGCAGAGCCGCCATCCAGAGATGGTGTCCACTCATCAGCACAACCCTGCCTTGTCCAGCCACAATCTTAAACTCTCCCAAGACTATTGACTGGGTATTCTTTGAACTGAGAGTTTAATTCAGGCCAGGAGAAGAAAAAGATGCCCTGGGGTCAGAGGTTGGCCTGAGGGAGCATCTTGAAATAATTTGATTGTTACTATAATTTAAACTCAGTGCCCACATTCTTCAGTGAATCAGCCAGGGCAAGTCAAGGTGAAAACAAAACATTGGACAAATAGAAAAAAAAAAAAAAAAGCCTGAGCCATGAGATGAATTCAGTTAAGAAACAGTAATGCAGACAGTAACTATAAAGGGAACAAGGTGAACGAATGCAGGCGCCCTGCTGCTGGCTTCATCCCAAACCTCCTAAGATTACAGAGATTACAGAGAAAGAACAGGCAGATTTAGAGTTCGGCAGAGACAAACGATGTGTAAATGTTTATTGGTGAGACTCGCCCAGATTGCCATATTCCAATAGGAACGGAGGAGGCGGATAATAGCTCTTTTCTCACCAAGAAAGATCCGCTCACTTCCGGTGAAATTATAGCTGTTTCAACTTATTATTTGGTGAAGTATCTGTAGGTTGGTGACAAGTAACAGAACTGCTCACTACCTACATCTTTTGAATACCAAGTATCATTTTAAAGCCCCAGATAAGAAATGATGGTAACTATTCTGTCCGAAAATTCCAAAGCCTCACAGGTGAGGTAGGGAAGGGGCACAACTCCCCAGGGTGCCCACTGTGTTCCAGGGAGTTTCTTGTTCCATTACTAATCATAAGAGAAAAAATCCATGAAAAGTAAAAATCGAGGAAGTTTTATGATCCAAATCCAGTCTGCTGTACAATTGTTTGAATGTGGGGGGATTGTGCTTTTTCATAACGTATTCCTAAAACTTCAACTATCTCACAGAAAAAGCTCCCCCACTCTCCCCCTTCCAGGCCCATTGGTCTTTGTTCAGCATGAAGGGCTCTACAGTTTTGTTTTGTTTTTTTTCTGGTAAGATTATAAAGAGAGTTGTTCTTACATTGTCCTTTTTGTAAAACAGGAAAAAAAAAAATAAATAGGAAAAAAAATCAAGTAATTAAAAAAAAAATTACGGGGGGGAGGAGGAGGGAGGGAGGGAACTGGTGTACCTATTAAGTTTGTATGAGCTGAAATAATAATAAAAATGTATAAAAAATTATGCCTTAAGTACGGTCAAAAGATTTGCCAGTTCTAAAAAAAATGTGGTGACCTTTGTTTTTAAATATCTTGTCTTTTCTCGTAAAAAAAAAAACTCTTGGTATTAAAATTTGATGTCCTAGGAAGACGCACATAAGCAAAAACAAAGACTGCTTAAAATACCAGGGATGAAGAATGACTGACTCACACTTCTTTGTAAAAATTCATTTATAGATCATTCTAGAATCTAAAACGTGTCATATCAACTTAGAAAGTGTATATGGGTGGGCCACAGAATTTTCATGCTTGCAAAGACTCGTATTTGGAACTGTCATAATCAGTTTATTTCTATATTTTAATCACACAGAATGAATGTGTCATGCTGATATGAACACGTGCTGACATCAGTGGTTCCTCATCTTCCCATTTCACCTTCCTAATTTTCCCAACAGTTTTTCCTAAGCCCAGGGAATGCAGAGGTGTTTGATGGGAATGGGTACACCACAGGCAGCCTGGCTCAAATAACAAGCTGAGGTGCTTCTGGAGAATTAGAAGGGTGCAGAGTTATAAATCAGGGTGTCAAACGATGGACACGTCTAGACTTCAGTATTTTAAAAACCACTGCACTGATACTATTCTGAATACGTGCCTGCTGTCATGGGTGTGAGGTGGGATATGGCACCCACCATACAGCAAACAGTCAGGTCACTTTCATAATCTCTTTTCTAACAGAAAATTCAGTCTGCATAATGTTCACAGAACTTGATTTTATTTTATCTTCGGTATTGCTGCATTTTTAAAAAGTATCAGTAAGTTCAATTTTTGTTGTTGTTTAGAGATACAAACATGTTTTGAACATCCAAAAAATGATTCCACAGAGTTTAGCAATCTTTTGTAACATATTTTTCATATTATGGGATAATATTATTAGGCAATTGTTCATATCCTCTCTCTCTATAAATACAGTCAATTACTCTGTCTTGAGAACTGTAACAGAAAAAGTATTTATTTTAGTGTGGCTCAAAAAGCACATGATTTTAGAAGCAGGAGGGGGCCGAGTGTCGGCTTTACCCTCTCATAGATGAGGAGGCCGGGTGGCAGGGCAAGGGGCTTACAGCTTTGGCAAGGGACACAGGGAGATCCAATCACATGCAATCTGGAGACGTTTGCAAAGAAAGATCAGAATTAATGTCAATACTTCCTTTCTAAGTGAAAAGTAAAATAGATTTTAGGTCGTATCACATGAAATATTCTTGTAGATAAAATTTTAACACTGCTAAAAATCAGTCAACAGACATAAAAGCAAGTGCTGTCCTCTCTCCCCTCCCCCTACCACCTCAGCACTGGTAATTGGCAGACATGGGCAGGTTGGAGTGCATGACTGGGGACAGGCTGGACCAAGGGCCACACGCATGCTATCACATTGATCCTCCTCACTCATGTGTCTGCAGTAGGAGACATGCAGTAATTTGAGGTTGGCAAGCTGGAAACACAAATACACCCTAGGAATTAAAAAAAAATACCCTGATGTTTTCTGTGCTTTGGAAACACCAGGAGGACCCAACACTGTCTGCTACAGGAAAAGCAGGGGGTTATGCGCCTTCCCGTGTCCAGAGACATGATTAAATAGCAGAGAGCAGAAGATGATTCTGTCTGGCTTTTTAGCACTGTTTTTAATTGTTCCAAAACATTAACAGTTCCTTAATGAAATTAGAATAGAAACACAGTTAAATAATTTTGAGGGACTGTCGCCACTTATTATTCTTTTGCATTTAAGTAAGCTGACATCAGAAGCAGACTTGGGCTGGAAGAGATGAGGTGAAGCCCTTTCCTTCGAGCTTTAATGTATATTAATAATTCTAAATAGCTATAGTTTTTTTTAATCGGATTTCTTATCTACTACACTCAGCGTAAGCCTGATGATTCCTCTTCCAAAGCTGATGTTAGCATGGTTTAATTTCTAAGGAACTGCAAAGAACCTGACCAGCAGACGAGTGGTTGGTATCTTTTTCGTTTTAAACAAAACAAAACACAAAACACCCAATGAGCTCCAGATAAAAGTCAAAATAGTTTCTGAGTATCATTAGTTATTTTTCTAAGTGGATTATATAACCTAAAATTCAGGATCTACTAAATGATTCAAAGTTACAAGTCTTAGCAATTCTATCTATGAGCTAAAGCTCATTTCAAAGTGACATCTCCATTGTGAGCAGACAAGGGCCAACGTCAGCAAACCCTCCAGCCCTGAACTTCCTGAGCATGACTGGATACACACCTGTCCCTGAGATGTCTGAAAGTCAGAACTCAGCGCTGCCAAGGGAAGGTGACTGGAGCATCATCACCTTTAGACCCTGCAGAGCCTTTGACAGGTGTTTGTACTGCATGCTTTTGCATGGCATAGGTGGAAATTTCATGATCAGAAAGATGCAGTATTATTTTGGGTAAAAGGAAAAAAAATTCAATGAAGGGGACAGAGATATGATATAGTGGTAGAGCACTTGCCAACATGAGTAAGACCTTGGGTTATAGCTCTAACATAAAAAAAAATCACCAATCAAAACAGTGCTTAAATTTAAGTTGTCAACTTTCGACAGATTCCAACATGCATCCATCACAAATAGTCACCACCACAAATTCCATTTTTCCACCAGAGAATCAAAGAACACAATTCAGAAATCATATTACATCCTGCATTTTATTCAGTTCCATATGACAAAAATAGTAACCTAGACTAAGACATCCATTTCAGTCAGTAAATGTGTCAAGCCACAAGATTTAATCATAAAATATATTGGATCTAGGAAACACCCCCGGCTGGTTCTGGGAGGCCCTCGCCCCGCGTGGTTTAGCAGTATAAAAATAGCGTCTCTCTCTCCACCACGCAGAGGGACAGCCAGCCCTGAGGACAGGCGGGAGTGGTCTCAATGTGCCTTCATGAGCCATCTTATTTATAACACTTTACATTTCTCTTAAGTTATATACACATCCTTTTAGGAGAAGAAAGGATACTAACATGGTACCAAAACCCAACCAAACAGGCAGGGGGGGGGGGACAAGGGAGAAGGAAAATGGGGAGGGGGAGAGAAAGACCCAAGGATACAGATAAACAACAAACATTCAAAGGCCGAAAAGCAGTTAAACCACCTTGTCTTCCGCTTGCCTTGCTGCGGCACCCTGGCCCTCCAAGGAAGAAATGGCATCACCAAGGATACCACACCTCGCATCACAGAAAACAGACTCTAGAGCTGAATGCTCTTTTCCAAAGACAGGAACGGCTAACGGGCCCTGGAAGCTGCCTGCTTAGCCACCGGCCTCGGAGGCAGCATTCCCCCAGACAGAAGCAGTGAGGGGGCTGTTTTAGCTTTCTGTTTTGCACTGACGGATTTGGCCTTCAGGGGAAGACAACTACCCAGTTACCTAAGGAATGTCTGGAGCAATTTCACTGTTGGAAGTTGTGTCAGATCCCAGCATCTTGCGATGAACAAAAATGAGGTAGTACACACAACACTGACGTTCAAGTTTTGATTCGGCCCCACCTCCCAGCACCCCATCTCTTTTCCTCACACAATGCAATTTACACTGTCATCAGCAAAAGACTGTATTTTGAATAATCAGAGAACACTGTGCCTGTTTACATTTGAAAAGACAGTAAAGTCATGAACTCGGAAAACATCAACGTTGTGACCGATTACACTGCCAGACACCCGTGATTTCCTCACGCTTTTTGTATGCCACAACCAGAGCTGTGAGGTCACATCTTGTTCGTGTGAGAGAGAGACAGGACCGCTTACAGTGAAATCACCCACACAACCTTCTCTCAGTGTTTCCATGTCACCGTCCTAAGATTAATTCGTCCAAGTTTTGTTAGGGTGCTCACAGTTTTTTAAACAGGCTTTGTAAAAAGTTAAATCAATCATGTTAATTTAGGAAATGGCAGGCCTTGTTCTGTTGAGGTGCTGACGAATCTCGGTGGCTTTTCTGCTGAAGCAGCACGGATTTCTCAGGTTGTTCGACCTTGTGAGGAAACAATACACCATGACAGATTCTGGGTTTTTTGTTTGTTGTTTTTCCATTTTCTTTAAACTGAAGTACTATTTATAAAATACTTTACATCTTTTTAAAATTTCAAATTATAGACAAACCTCCCTAATACAAAATACTAAAAGTGCAATTGTATAAATTAAGATTTGCAACCACACTATACAAACATTACCTCTTTCTTGTACAGCTTTGATGGCATGGAATATTGACACACGGCTGCTCGGAATGCTGTGCATCATTTACGGTCCTGTTTGTCTGTGGCTTGTTCCCCAACCAGCCACGGGGCTACAGACCACACTAGAGAACAACTGTTCACATAGCAGCTACAAACATTTAAATTAAAAAAAGGGGAAGGGGTTGTTACTGACAGGTACTTGCACACAAAAAGCATGCTATCTTTCCAATAGAACGCCACAATTTTGCCTGCATTGAAATAATCCACTTATTTATAGTAAAACAGGTCTTGCCTTTAAAAAAAAAAAACCACATACCCAGATGTATTCTGCAGTACAAAAGCTTCATTTCATTTAAGGTTGGGGCTAATGTATTGTCTATTACCCGCATAATCTTAACATTATAAATACTACGGACGAAGATTACTGTCGCAACACATAGCGTTCAGAGCACTGAACCACTTCTTCAAGACGAAGAGTTCTTAAAACACAGTTCAAGTTTCTACCAAATGTGAATGGAAACCACTGAATGGGGGCTCACTGGATTACCACAGGGAATTCCGTTCTCCCACTCAGGGACCACTAGATTTTAGGAGGACCAAAGTAGATATGGTCTGAGTTCTTTCTCTTCCTAAGGCAGTTTTCCAAGCACGTCTGCTTCTGTCAGGAACTTATTTGAGAGGCTGCGGAATTCTTAGGAACAGGAACAGTCAGACCCACTGCAGAGGACAGTGCTGTGCCGCACTGTCCAGGCCGCCTCCCGGGCGCTCCATGGTACAGGTGTTTTCTGCCAGGGGTAATATCAAGAGAACCGAGGCATGGAAGGTCCAGAGCCTGATGCCCGACCTGCGCAATGTCGACTCAAGACACCACAGGTGAATAGAGTCGCAGGGCATTTGACTAGTTTATCCCAATTTCCTTGTTATCTTCAATGAACCTTGTGAATGGCCGACTGGCTCCCGTCTCTGAACTTGCTTTGTCCAAGCTGACTATGGGTGGGCTACTGCCAGTGCGCGTTTTGTCCACCCCACCTGTCATGGCACCCAGAGGGGGGATGGCACCGCTGCCTAGACTTACTGGGAGCTGGGGGACACCTCCGTTCTGGATGACAGAAATCTCATTGTTCTTCATGGCGAGCCCGTTGGTGATAGCTGCTGCATACTGGTTCCAAAAGCTAGGGTCGACATTCATTGCCCGAGCTGCCAGGTCCTTTTGGAACATTTCAGAGAACTTGAGAGCATCACCACCCAGTAGGGCCATGGGGTTTTCCACAGACAGTCGGCGGCCACGTCTCGCGGGTGCATTGTTCCACATGTGTGTCCCCATGTGTACCTGTGGGAGACACAGGGAAACAAGTCACAAATAAGCGAGCCCAGAACCACGAGGAGTCAGGTATGTGCTGGTTTCCATCAGTTTACAAGTGCCCCAATGGACCCAACATCTTGTACCTATGCACACAGTATTTCACTCTGTGAATATAAAAAGCAGAGCCATCAGGTAAGTTAACAAATGTCTTTTAGTTAACAAGTCTGATAGACATTTCCCAGGTACAGATCACAGAGAAGTATTCTAGAGCACTAAGAATAAAGGACCTTGTCCATCACGCCATCCAATCCCACCTCTGTGTGTATGTACACATTCACATGTGGGTATATGTGTACACCTGCATTTAGCGGACAACCTTGGGTGTTACTACTTCTTAGGCACCTTATTTTTTGAGACAAATTTTGTCTTTGTCAACTGGCTAGGCTGAGTTAGCTCTCCAGTCTGCTCTCTACCTTTTAAAACATCTTGAACTTAAACTCTTTGTTTGACTCTGTCCTTCTTTTTTGTTTTCTCTCCAACAGGAAGCACTAATTCTAAAGTAGCCTGGGCCACCCACCACAGCAGGTTCCCTGGTACTCTATCTGGTCACTGCTCATCCAATAGAGAAGTCACAGGTATTGACCCCTGACTGCTTCTAGAAAGGCCACCGAGAACAAGACAGGTAGTGTCTGTGTCTAGCTAAGCCAGGCAACAACAGACTGGAGAAGTCGGCAGCATCTGTCAACGACCCACTACCCGAGGAAGACACATAGATAGCTCTGCTGTGGCTACTTAGTGCAGTTGTCTGTTTTTTTCTTGGCCTCATATGCCAGGAAGCTCTTCACCCAGAGCCCCTCCCAGAGGCCCTGTTGACAGTCACATGGACAACAGTATCTCAAAACCGGCTGAGAGAATTTCATCTTTATATTACAGCTGAGTGTTTAAGGCTAAGGTTGTTATCAGACTCAAGGACCTGCTCACCAAGCATGCACCTTGACCCCAGGCCCCTCTGCAGACTGCAGCTGTCCGAGGCATGGCAGACCCACCCCCTACTCACATGGAGATGTGAGATGGAGAATGCATACCTCATGTGTATGCCTGAACATATATGTCCAATGCATACATACTATATTATATTCATATTCATACAGATGCACACACTGGACATACATATCACATAGCACGCACAATCCACTCCACATGCACATGTGCACATACATGCATGCAAATGTATGAATAATTCCTGCTATCTGGCCTAGGGGCCTGGGTCAGGGAGTCATCCTTGGTGCCTGAGTGGCTGGTCATAGCCGCAACCCTAACATCCCTCTTACCTTGAGGTTGCCCTTGGTGGTGAAGGCCCTGCCACAGATGGTGCAGCCAAAAGGTTTCTCCCCAGTGTGGGTGCGCTCGTGGATCTGCAAGGCACTGGCTGAGGAGAAGGTCTTCCCGCAAGACTGACAGTTGTGCTGCTTGGGTGTTCGGCGTGGTGGGGGTGCCAACATGGGTGCCAGGCCCGGACTCATCACTGTCTGGGGTCCAGGGGGCACCTGGACTCCAGCTGGTAGGGGTGGGCCCTCCCCCAGGGCGATGGCCTTGCTGTGGCCGTTCACTTCCATTTTGATCATGGTGGGCGCAGGACTGGAGGCCAGGCTAGGCGTGCTGTGGCTGGGACCTAGAGTAAAGTTGGGGTCAAACACCTGAGAAGACAGCTCTTTCAATTTGTGTGTCAGTAAGTGCTGCTTTAAGTTACCCATAGTGGAGCACCCCCGCCTGCAGACAGTGCAGACGAAAGGCCGCTCCTTGGTATGGCTGCGGTGGTGGATTTCCAACGCACTTTTGCAAGCAAAGGGCTTGCCACAGACACCACACACAGTGCTCGCACACTTACCCCGCTCTCTGCTCAGGAACAGTAGGCTGAAGGGGGGCTCCTCCTTGATGAATGGCCGCCCAGGGTGGCCAGCTGTCAGGTCCAGAGCACCTCCATTTCCTGGGCCAGGGGGTGGGCTATCTGGCCTTTCGGTCTTCAGTGGGATCTCCTGTGGATCCTCTTGGTGGCCAGGTCCTGGTGACTTGGAAGGGAAGCTCTCACCATTGCTGTTGGCCGGTGACAGTGCTTGGGAGGATGAGGACTCAGACAGGGCAGGGCTGCCTGCACTGCGGCTCTCCAGGTCACCCACGGCAGAGGAGGAGTCATTGCTCAGACGGTCACTTTCCCCAGACCCGTTTTCCACAGATTTCAAGCTGGTCAGCTGTTGGCAGTTCATGACTGAGTCAATCATTTTCATCTGATTCTCAAGGGCGGCGATGCTGGAGATGACTGACGGGGGTGAGGGCGGGCAAGACCCCGAGTAGGACAGGAGCGGCTTGGACGAGTCACTGGCCGTATCCTTCAGCTCTGGATCCTCCTCCATTGAGTTCTCGTCGATGTCATCATCGAAGCTGCTGAGGGTCTCCACATTCTTCTCATCAAAGGGCAGCTCCGCGTCCATGGCGTCTTGGAGGCCCTCAGGCAGCGGGGTGTTGGGGATCTGCCCCCCCATGTGCATGCGAATGTGTTGCTGCAGCACCACAGCATTTGTGAACTTCTTCTGGCAGATGGGGCAGGAGTGCTGCACGCGAAGTGGGGGTTTTGCACGGTGCACCCCAAAGTGTGTCTTCAGGTTGCCTTTGGTAGTGAAGGCGCGGCCACAGATCTTGCACTTGAAGGGTCTTTCCCCCGTGTGTGTCCTGTAGTGCATCTTCAGAGCACTCTGGCAGCTCAGTACGCGGTGGCAGATGACGCACTGGTTAGGATCCGTCATCTTCTTATCAATGTTCTCTACGAGCTGCTGCAGTTTTGAGGTCTCTGATGTTTGCATAGAGTCGAGCAGGCCGCCAAAGGGAAACTGGGCTTTGAACTGATCAGAGACCCCTGGAAGACCAGGGCTGCCGAGGCTTGTGCAGGCGCTGTCGGTGACGGCAGTAGCTGCCGAAGTAGGCAATCCACTGACCTGCCCACCCACGATGGGCGCGTCCCCTGTCCTCGCACCTGTGCAAGGCAGGGTGACGGGCTCAGTTTTAGTCAGAGAAGACCCACTGAGGAGTGACTGTGGGGACTCGGCTGCCACTGCTATGCTGGCCTCGGTACTGTTGAGGCCTGGGGACAGAGAGGTGCATTCACTGGACGCTGGAGAGGGCCGCTGTGGGGAACGGCTGACGGGAGTGACACTGGGGGAGTCAGTGTAGCTGTGGGTCCCAGGGACAGTGGGGGGGAGCTGCAGTCCCACAGATGTGGGCACAGTGGGCAGCACCGGCTTGCTGTCCAGCCAGGTGGTCACCGGTTTCTCTGGGGGCAGGGACATGCCATAGGGAATCCCCGAGCAGGTGGGAACGTTGTCGAGGTATTCTGGGACTGGGTAGGGGTTCATCTGGATGTGGGGGTACTTCTCCTTGTGCCTCTGGAAGTGGACCTTCAGGTTGCCCTTGGTGGAGAAGCGGTTCCCGCAGATGTTACACTTGAAGGGCCGCTCCCCTGTGTGTGAGCGTAGGTGGATCTGCAGGGCACTGTCGCTGCCGAAGACCTTGGCACAGAACCTGCACTTGTGCTTGAAGAAGGGATCCTCGACACTGGTCTTGGGCTCGAACACCGATACGTTGGGGGGCTTGCCCTTGCGATGCTTCATGAGAGCAGACAGGGGGTCCAGGGCATTGGCTGTGGCAGCAATGCTGACGAGCGGGTTGGGGAAGATGACGCCGCTTGAGGAGGTCTGAGGTAGCAGAGGGTTTGGCAGGCTGGAGGCTGAGCTGAGGAGGGGCCCCGGGCCTAGGGCCGGGGGTGTGGACGCATTCTGGGGCTGCGCAGTGCTCCCTGCTGTGGAGGTTGTCGTGGCCACGGCCCCTGAAGCTGAGCCAGAGGAGCAGGCTGCAGGGACACCTGCTTCGGTGGGGATGGTGCTGGTGCCACAAGGTGTACTGGGGCCGGATGTGGACTGTGACAGATGTTGGGGGCCCTCAAAGGCTGCAGGTGGGGCAGAGCTGGAGCTATTAACAACAGCAGGTGGTCCAGCAGAAAGCTGAAGGGCTGTTTGTGGAACCAGGCCCTGCAGCTGGCCTGAGGCCGTTCCTGGAGCGCTTGCTCCTGGCTTCAGCTGGGACCCAGTGGGCTGGCGGCTCATCAGGGCCACTTGACTTCGGATCTGCTCGATCAGCTGCAGTTGGTGGATCTGTTGCTGCTGCAGGGCTACCAGCTGCTCCAGAATCATGGGGATGGCCACCTGCCCCCACACTGCTCCCAGCCCCAGCCGTGCTGCCTGCTCGAGCCCCCTGAGAGAACTGTGCCACGGCCACCTTGGTGCTGAGCAGCGTCTCTAGTGTCACATTGGTGCTGGGCATACTGAAGGCGACTGGCTCGGGGACTGGTGGCAGAGTGGGTGGTGGTGGAGGTCCTCCTGGGCCTGCTAGGCCCTTGTCCACAGGAGCCTCCACGTCCATGGGCTCGGCCTCCTTTGCGGTAGCCTTCACCTCGCCCCCCTCCGGGGGTGCTACCTCCTCAGTAGCCTCACTCTCCGTTCGCTCGCTGGGCGAGCTGGCAGGAGAAGGTTCTGGAAAGTCTTCAGCAGGAGGTGTGGGCTCATCGTCATGCACAATCAGCACCAGGGGGTTCTTGGTGCAGGTTTTCTTGTGCTGCAGTAAGTCTGTCCACTTGAAGAACTCGGCGCAGCACTTCTCACACACGTTGGTCTCCTCGCCGCCACTCCTGCTGTCACTGCCGCTATCCCCATCATCCGCACCGTCCCCGGGGACGCCTAGGAAACCAAGAGATTACATCAGCGGCCGGCCAGACAGCCGCCCTCCATTTCAAAATTTTGCACATCGGTAAAAATCAATATTTTTTATTTTGTACAAATTACCCCACTTCAACATTTCTGACGTCCAGCGTGTGTGTTCTATGACTCTTTCTAGCTAGCTAATCATTTTCTTAGCACAATCCATCAAATTATGAGGCTCTATCAATTGTGGATACTGCTTCTTAATGCAATTCCATAGAAGCCATCGATTTCCAATATCTTCATACAATCCGCAGCCACCCTGTCTGTCGGGTACAAAGCCAGCCTTCGATGGGCTCATTAGGATTCCCCTTTACCATCGGGCTTCCTCATTTCCAGCGAAATTAGAGATGCTTCTGCCAGTTCACTTAGCATTGCTGGGCTAATCCGTAACCTTTCCCGTACACCAGCACCTGACGGGAGGTGGCAGCCTGGTCCAGGAGGCTTGGAGTTATTATCTTCATGCCGGAGGGGCGGTGCTGATTCAGTGTGATACTGAGAACCTCTGCAATCAATAGGTGCTTATTTCATGAAGGAAATTTCAGCTAAATACTTTGATTTGTGAACGTAACAAAGAAAATCTAAGTACTTTTTTATACGTCTGTTCAGAAAAAAACCTGAATTCAGAACTGGAGTCACCGATAGCCTGTGTTCACCTCCCTGACACTTCTCTTTCAGAGGAAGGCGCAGGACTCTGTATTTTAGGGTTTGCCAGATGACTATCAACAAGGGCTAGGCCTAAAATGAATCATGTTTAATATAATTAATTGGCTCTGTCAGATGCAATATTTCTTGGCAAAATGAACTTAAAATTACATGTTATTGTGATTAGCCAATAGAGCTCAATGGTTTGTTAACAAACTAGAAATTATATATTTAAAGTTCATTTATGTTGACATGTTTAACATGAGAATGTTGTAGTCAGACACACTTTTTGTACCTATTTTCATCTATTCTCATAGAAAGACTTGGCAAATTATATGCTTGCCATCATGGAAAAGCCTCTAATTGGTTACACATGCTTAATTACTGTTGTAGGCAGCTACTTCCTCTGTCTCCCCTAACCCTCTTGTGCCGAATAACAACCGTGTTTAATGAACAACTCTAATTCACACCTGATCAAATAAATAGCTGTACAGGAACAAGAAATCGACACCCGGTGACTCTCCTGGCTCCTGTTTTTTGGGTCGCTGCGGTGGGGAGAGAAGGCCACTGCGGCCGGGTTCTGTGCAGGCCTGGGAATCTGGGGACAGAGTGGAGGGAACAAATTGGCCCCAGTAGAGGGACAGAGAGGCAAGTCAGTCCTTTGTTAACGTGCAAAGTTGAATGGGGAACAAAACATTCTCCTGCTCTGATACCAGCACGGACACTTGCAAAAGAAAGTCTCCAAGTTCTTCTTTTTAAGATTTTGGAGTTAAGAACAATTAGTCCTGAATTGAGTAGAGTAACCTGATTTTTTAAAAAATCTAGGATGGGAACTACTGTTTCTCTCCTGGAAATCTCTCTCTCTCTCTCTCCATATATATACATATATATATATATATATATATATATGTATATATATGTATATATATATGTATGTATATATATGTATACACACACACACACACACACACACACACATAGTGGCTGGTCTGCTGCTTTCCATGAGGCCATTATTCCCAGGTAATTTATACATGCCTTTAAAAAATTATTAGCAGCATTCAATTAGCATTTTCTTAACTGGCTAAGCCATTTGAAGGGGAAAAGAAGTTAGAGCCCCAGCCCATAAACCCCGTAGACTTTTAAACTAAATTCAGTGCGAAGATCAGGCTGCAGCAAACAGGCTCATTATTGTGTGGGGGAAGGAATGTAATAGGTATCTGTAATGAGGTTGAGGGTAGCTGGGAGCAAAGACACAGCCGATTTGTACAGCAGATAGGCACATTAACAAAGCAAATACTCCTTGCTCAACTTTGCTCAATGTATGCAAAACCTAATTGTAAATTTGCTAAGGTTACGGAACAAGGCAAAAAAAAAAAAAAATAAAGCCTAGAATTTCTTAATCATTGATAAATTTCAGTAATTTATTTTTTTTTAATTTTTACTAAAAGCAAATAACTTCTGCTTTAAGATTTCTCTTTAACTGAATAATGTTCTTCAGAAATATATATATACATTTAATCTAAGTTGACATTAAAAAATGCTCACTGAAAAACTGAACAAGGGGATGTTAGAAAGCCACTTTCCAATATGTAAAGTTAGTATATAAAAATGTATTTTGATACTTTAAAAAAACCAACAAATTAAAAATTGCTAATGCCTTCATTTACTTTTTTGCATGTATCTTGTTAAGAGATAAAGATCAAACTACCTTATTTAAAAGAATACTTTTTCTTCATATACATTATATATTAGAGATAAATCTGAGAAAATGCTTAAAAACTGGGTTGACTTTGGATCATTTAAAGTGAGTTCAGCATTAGAATTAATTTACATAACTGTAACTAAATTTTATCTTTACAAATGAACATTTTCCAGATCTTCCTGTAACAGAGAACATATGATACAGAGAAACACTTTGTTTTACACAACAATCTTGTGCTTTTCTCAAAGGTCTTGACCTAAACCAAATCCTATTTACCTTAAAGATTTGCATTTTTACATTCCTATTAGTTTTTTTAAGTGCTAAGTGTTTTTAGGGTTCATTTCCAAATGTAGGGAAGGGATCCCCCCATGAAATTTCATTTTTCCCCCACAGCTATATACAAGTACTTCTCAATATGCAGACTATACATAGAACATTCCAGCACTTTCTGCCAAACAGTGTCATTTTGTTTAATGTCATGTTAAGTAATAATTACTTAAGCGTAGGACCTTTTTGACAAAGTGAAATAATCTTTCACCTACTCTTTGGAAATTGAAGGAGGAAATTGTAGAAAAAGGCATTCTGACCCTCTGGACCTGTTAACAGTTCATTATGCTAATGATCTGAAGGACAAGAGCATGGGGCAACAATTTGTTTATGGCTTCACCAGGAATTTCACTTTTGGCTAACTGGTGATCTTTGAAAACTAAGAACAGTGAAGAAGAAGGAAAAAACCTTCAACATAAATCATACTTCCTACTTGGGGCAAATAAATTAGAACCATCACTTAGTACTTCTGCTGGGATCTATTTAAAATACCAATAACACAAACATTTCAATTGTTATTTTCAGACGTTCTGTATACAACTGTGTGATCCAAGCTGAGCACAACTAGCATTCCATAAAGTATTTCCTAAAATAGTCATGAATACAAATAAAAGACAAATTTTTTACATACTGAACTTTCACTTGCATATTCGAAAAATGATATTAAGCCATGGGTAAGCACTTTTATGCAACTGATTGTCTGGAAATAATGCAAAGGAAGATGCTTTACTAAGGGCAGATCTCTTGAAGAGTGAGCAGCAAGATGGATCACTGACATGCAGAGGCCATGCTAGACGTTTTGAAGCGACGGGGAGAGACCAAGTTAAAGAGCTTGTTTCTGGCTGGAGGTGCACTATGGCACCCTTCCGCTAGGCTGCCATTACTTATAGCAAGAAAACCAAGGTGGGGCAGCCCTGAAGGCAGTTTACATTTTATCATATCACTGCTGGGCCTTTAATCCTGCTGTGGTTTAAACTCAAGCTTATGTTGGGTTTAAACATTATTAATTATGCTTTGCTTCAGCTTCCATTCTGCACTCTATGCTCTAAAAATAGAAGCTGTTATACACTGGTGAGTTAGTATTGCTTGAAATTCTTATTTCTAGGTAATCCAGGTCAGGAAGTTACGTTCAACAGCGAATTTGAGAAATTTATTACCGATGAAGTTTTTCTTTCCTTTCTTTCTTTCTTTCTTTCTTTCTTTCTTTCTTTCTTTCTTTCTTTCTTTCTTTCTTTCTTTCTTTCTTTTTTTCTTTCTCTCTCTTTCTTTTTTTCTTTCTCTCTCTCTCTTTTTCTTTCGGGAGGGATTTAAAAACAAGCATTATCATTTGTTTTAAAGTAACACAATGCTGAGGTTTATTTTTTGCACAACGGTTGTTTAACAACTAAGAGTTAAAACTAGGCAGAGATTAAGCAGGCTTTTTACAGCACATACAGATTATATACCCTAAGAAGGGGAGGAAAAACAGCGGGCCAGTTGACTAAGGGACCCAGTTGAACTCCACCACCTTCCTCCTGGAGACACCCCCAGGGGTGGATAAAATGACTACAAGGACCACACTCTTTGCTGCCCTATGAAACTGTCTCCTCTCGATGTCACATGTACACATGCTTCAGTCACCTACATTAAGGAGACTAAAGAATAAATTTTGGGTTGTTTTCCAGCCTTCCCAGTATTTGCCACTTCAAGTTTTTGGGGTCCCTAACTCCATCTTTAGATGTCTGCCTGTGGCTGGCATAGGAGACTGGGAAGATCCCCACAGTCTTTCAGAAACAACCTCCACAAAGCAGTTGACTTTAAAGTACGCATATAATTTGACTCACTGAAGCACACAGCATGTTCAACAAAAATGTGCCTGTTTTCAGGATGGACCCTGGTCCACCACAGCCGTGGGATCCCAGCTTTCATTCTTGATCGCTTGAGGAAAAACGTGCATGTTTTCAGATAATGATAAGACAGGCGATAATTTTTAGCCACGATGGTCTTTTTAGAGCTACAAGTGGAAAGCAGTATTGTAATAGTCACGGATGTTTGAAACACCATGCTTTCTATAAAATGTTCTGCCCGTGACTCTCGCAGAGGTTTTCCTTTGTCCTCTCAGGAGATCTGTGCCTTGTAAAGAACCTCACTCACAAAGAAGTAGTAAAATCCTCGATCTACGATTTCCTTCATTTGCCTTTATTCTGCTACACTTTTGTTACATATTTCTAATTCATTACAATTAACGAAGGGGAGGTACACTGGTTTAGCAGAGAAAGCACATTAACTTCCCCACTTTAATTAGTAACTTTAAAATGCTGGATCTTCCAACAGGAAATGCGACTTTCTTCTTTGCTTGTCTATCTCTTAAAAATCTAGCAAGCATTTTTCAAGTTTTCTAAAATTGTTAGGAGACACTTATTTTCTTGCAAATTAATTCTTTTTAACTCCTTATGATGGCTTTGAATCCCATAAAGAAAGATGAATTATCACGCACCGAGCCCAAGCTGCGACACAGGAGGAGACAAATGTAGACCCCCGCTGTGTCTAACAATGGAGAAGAAATTCCTGGCGAAACAGAAAAAAAATCTTCTGTCCTTTTCCCCAAACCAGGAAGCCTGTGCTCACAGAGTTGAACGGTGGAGGGCAGTCTTGCCATGCTCAGTGCGGGCAGTGACCCGCATACTCCCTCTTACTTAGTGGCCCACAACACAAATTTGTTAAGTCACGACCACCTGTGGCATAGGCCCCAGGCGTCTTCTGTTTAAACCAGTTCAGTTTTAATCTGAGCGGTGAAGACTCCAGGGACGGAAACACTGTCCCTTTATGGGACACGCAGATGGGGCTGCACGGCAAGCGCACTGGCTTTGATAGAAGATGTTTGCTGCACTTCAAGATTTGCACAATCGTCCTTTCATCCAGCGGCCTCGCTATTCTCACACTCACATCACTATTCGAGCCCCGTATGAAGCAAAGACCTGAGATACACCAGCAGAAGTGAGCGATTCCAGCCAGAACACAGTGAGGGGCTGGAAGTAGCGTTTTGCTAAATCCTCCTGGATTAAGGTGAGGTGCTCTGAATACAGAGGACAAGAGCCCCAAGATTTAACCAGCAGAATTTAATGTCCATTCGGCTACAAGCCACTGTGCAGAGAAAGAAAGAGAGTGAAATGGTCAGATGCAGAAATGTCCTGGCTACACCTGCACACACTCGGCTTCAGGCACTGGGTCGGAAAATTGAATCATTTCCATCATCTGTCAGCACCTGACGTTGCTGTTTCATTTCCACACACAAGCCGAAAGTCATCCTGTAAAGACCACCGCACCACGCTGTGATGGCGGTGACACTGCATGTGTACAAATTGTCCAACAGAATTATCAAACAGCTTGTCTGAGGCCACTCTGAGGACAAAGTGCCTGGCACCTGCGGGGTTAATTAAACAGTTCAAGATTCGAGGACTACACAAAAGGAAGCCAGTTTCTCTTCCAAGAATTATAAACACTTGTACTGACCTAGACAGCATTCCTACCATAAGCAGTGCTGCACAGAACAAACTCGAGGGATCTCTAGTTAGCACTCAGCCTCTACGTTCACACTTAACACATCAGTGGTGCGTCCTGTTGCCAAGGTCAACAGCACTAATTGTATTATGAGCTTGATGTCTAGTGGCCTCTCTGGCAGGGCCTAGCAGGCAAAGGTTAAACCAGCAAGATTGTCACAATACCTCTAACCACCCATCTTCTGACAGAAATGCGCCAGCACTCAGTAGCCCACCTTTCCCAGCCCTAGACAAAAAGCTTCTAGGCCACACCCTGTGGCCTACGTGCTTGCAGAAAATCAAAAGGAGGATGAATGGGATGTCTCAGGGCACACAAAAAAAGTCCACAGAGGGAAATATTTAGATTATCACTCAGGTGCCTTCTACCTGTAACGGCACAGCCTTCCCTTTAATTATCAAACAAATTAGTCTTCAAGTAAAGGCCATTCCATTATTTTGTTAAAAATCTTATTTTACAGTTTCTACCATATGATTTGCCCTGTTTGCTTGGACATGACAGTTAACTGCATCGTAAATCACAAATGCATTAAAATTACATGAGAAAATTTGATGATACTTTTTTTAAAAAAAGTTTACTTAAATTGTTAAAACACTCAATTTTTACGAGAAGTGAATTTTATGATTGCTTTTACATGAAACTTCAGAGAGGTGCCCAGCAGCACAACTACCACTCACCTTCGAGAGACTGTGCAAGATGGGTTGCTTTTCCGTACTCTAGTAACTAGTCAGGAAATCTTGTAGCAAAAGAAAAGCCAATGAAAGAGCAAAGAAAAAAAAAAAAAAAGAAAAGAAAAGGAAACCATTCCTGTTATATTAAAATGATGGATGCAATGATCTTGCTGCATTAAAAGATGGTGAAAGCCCCATTAGCAGATTAAAGGATGTTTTATTCACTCACACAGAGCCTATGCCAATACTTACATTCAAGAATGCTAAATTCCAAGGGATGGTCAGTCCACAGGACAGAATTCTTAGTTCTGTGTTTGCTGCCTTCCCCACTCCCAAAGAAAATGTTCTTAAAGTACCTGGAGGTGAATGACAGTGCTTCTTAGAGATGCAGCTGTAAATGAAATCTGACCCACTTTTGCCTGCTTTTGCCAACATTCTGGGTACAAAAAAAATCAGCTTGCTAAGTAATTCCTGCTGTTATGCCACACCTTTTTCCTTTCTCTGGCTCTGAACACATCTAAAAACCCTGGGTTGTGCACATGCTTTGAAAGTTCAACATGCACTTTTCCATGGAAATCCCAACTTGGTGGAATTAATTGGCACCCATTTTAAAATGGTTGATCACAGGAGTATGCATTTTTAAGTAGGTTAAGGTTTTTTAATGTAATTTTTAAAAGAAATGGTTACAAATTCCTCCTCCCCCTCCCATTACTTTCTACCTTTCATGTTTCAGAGAAAACATTCTTGCCACTGGATGCTAGAAAGTGGCTTCTGTATTGTGTCTTTTGGTATGCTGAATTGTAAATGCAAGTGTGGGGGGGAGGCAAACCCTGCATACACAGATAAAAGAAAAAAGACCTCTTCACCAAGTGCTGGTGGCCTTCCCTCCCTGAATTTAAACACAGTCTGTGAATTCCACTGGTAAATCCTTAGGTCACAGGCTCCCCACATTTGAAAGGATTTTTAAGATACCCACATACTGTAAATTGCCAGAAAATAAAAACACTTTGAAGCAATTAGTGCCAACAAACAGAAACTGTGGCAAACTGCTCTGAATTATATCATCTTAAATGTATACATTCTAAGAACAGTAAAGTGAATGTTTTTTAGAATTGAAACATCTTCAAAAGTCCCTGGCAGAACTCAAGGGTACTGTCACTGCAAGTTTTAACGTATTTTTCTTACAACAAAAGTCTTCGAAGGCTCACAGGATATCATTATTAGTAGTAGTGCAGATTTAACTGAATCCCAAAGCTATACATTTATTTCTAAAATAGGAAATATTAGCGAATGAACGATTTAAAAAGTCAGTTTCTATAGTGAATTTAAGTCTCAGCGACTTAAAATCCTACCGAAGGCTAAGTTTGCAACTTTACAACATCCTTTCTTGTTTTCACTTTAGATTCATCACTCGCTCTCTTGGAGCTAAGGTCTGGGCAGCATGAAAGCTATTCTGCAAAGCATTTTTTAGTTGCTTGCCTAAAAACCAAATCTTGAAAAATAAACCACAAAACACAGGGATTCTACTGTAAATTAGCATGACTATGCATCTTTGCCCCCCATATTCAATTTTTTTTGCAGAGTATTTATTCTGCCTATCATTAATAAAAGTCTTCAATTTTACTGCAGACATGAACCTATTGCTTTAATTAACATGTCACACCCAAAGTGATACAAAGGAATTATTTACTTCATTTCTAAAACACTGTAAAGTGAACCAGCTCATTTATAACTTTGTTCATGACATGTTTTGTCTCCACTGCATGTAACAGAATTAAAAATGTGAGATCTGGTTCATGTTGAGGTAATTTAGTTTGCACAACCATTTTGTCTTTTAAAAACCACTTTCCTCGATTATCTTTGAGCAATACATGTGAGCATTCCATGACTTGACAGAGAGAGAGTATCTTTTATGCTCCATGAACAAGCTGCTTCAGAACAATTAAATCAGAAAGAACTTGTTTTAGTAGTTTGCTTAAACTATCCTTCAAACTTGCATGACAACACTTTGCTTCCATAGGTCTCAGTCTCAGACAGGCTATTTTTGGCCTGTTGCGAAATATGACCAGGAACTGTGGCAACCATTTGAACAGAAGTCTGAATGACTGGAAAACAGCCTCACACCCCTCTGAACGCAGAAACCTAGACGAAGGGACAAAAAAAAAAAAAAAAAAAAACAACAAACCTCCAGCCGCAGCAAGACAAATTCAATAACCGTACCCCATTTGAGGTTTTCAACACTGTCGGGGGCATCCTCTCCATGTTTACACCACTAACTTTGCACTTCTCATTTCCTAAGAGAAATTAAAAATGAACAGCCATGCCTCCAATTGCTAACTGTTAAATACATCGGCTTTTACTCTATTAATTAAAACGGGCTTTAATAAAAGGAGACGGTGCACATTTTGATAACGACCCGACAAAGAGGAGAAGTATTTACATTGTTGCATTTGGGGCGGCTTTGCGGATTTTAAGCTATTCAGGAGCCGCAGTAATGAAGCTTTAAAATTCGTCACTGGGATGCAGTGTAGTCTTTTTGAGGGAAAGGC
This sequence comes from Typhlomys cinereus, assembly GCA_023101885.1. Taxonomy (NCBI): domain Eukaryota; kingdom Metazoa; phylum Chordata; class Mammalia; order Rodentia; family Platacanthomyidae; genus Typhlomys; species Typhlomys cinereus. The sequence continues at coordinate 2,654,528 of JALPQD010000322.1, forward strand.
TGTCTTTCTCATTCGGCAGAAATAAATCCATTCATTTGATCATGTAGTCATTGAGGGCAATACAAAACAAACCAAGTGTGAGAAATTCTATGTGAAGAAGTAAACAAAACAAAAAAAATCCATTTCCATGACAAAAAGATTCTTTGTCCTTAATCTAGCCAACATATGCAAACGTTTCTTTTTAGCATATCGCCTGTTCTAATCTTGGTTGACTTGGCTGAGGGCTCCTCACCTCACAGCAACAAAAAACCTCAACACGTCCGGTTGGATTGAATTCGTTCCCCCGCTGCTGTGGGCATTTTCTCACTTTCCACGGAGACGTGGATGATTTGTCAAACTTTATCACTGCGTGACAAACTCTTTGGTTGATTTTTAAATTTTTTGGTTTTAGCAGATGACCTAATTTTCATAGTTAAAAGACTAGTTCGTATCTGTCTCTAAACAACTTAGAATAAGTTGATCATAAAGTTGGCTTTTAAGAACAAATTAATCCACCTCGTCCTAGCTGAAGGCCGCCCCTCCTCCGCTTCCTTGGGACCCCCGCAGGGCGCGCCGGAACTGGGGCTCAGGGCCACGGATTCAGGGTGCTCTAAACTTCACAGTGCCAAAGTTCAGCTGTACTAAATCCACATCTTCTTCAGCCTCTAACTTCCCTTCACTTTTGGATGCTCCGCAGATAAGTTCCTACCAGCGAAATAAGTAGGAAAGTGCCTTTGGCGCCCGATTTCGGTGCATCCAAGAGTACGTAAAGGCCGAAAGGAAAACTTGGAACCCACCAAAAATGTGCTCGGGTCCTAGCGGGCGCAAGCACTAGCCCTAGCCCCCCACCACACAGCTGTGCTCCTCCACTCCCCCCTCCGAATTCCCAAGTCGGCCATTAAGGAAAGGCCGAGAGACATTACGTTCCACTCGCTTCCGAAAGGAATCGGGTTTGTCAACACGCTGGGACAGCACGGGGTCTGCGGCCTGAGGGTCAACCGAGGCGGCCTACTGGCGGCATGGGCGACAGGCAGCAGAAGCTAGGATCACCAAGGTGGCCTGGGCCCCCGGGCAGGCTCCCGGCGCGCACCGAACCGGCACCCGGGAGCTCGGAGCCGAACAAAGCTGGCCGGGCGGCGGCCTCCGGGGCCCGCGTCCAGCGGGTAGGTGAGCCCCAGACGCGTTCCCCGCCGATGCTCCAGCCCGGGGGTCGGACCTGGGCGGGTTTCGGAATCCTGGAGCGTCCTCGAAGCTCCGCGGCCACCGAAGCAGCATGTGGGTGCAGACAGCCCTGGAGCAGTACGAAAGTGGCGGCGCGGACCCCCTCCCGCCCAGCGCGCGGGCCTCTGCCACCCGCCGCACTGGCCCCGAGTCCGCCCGGGAGCAGCACCCTCCGCGCACAACTCCCCAACTCCGAGAGGCGAAGCCAAGTTTACTTGGTCCGCAACTCTTTCCGCGGCCGCGCGCTTAGATGGAGCACACGAGTCCCCGTGGCCAGCGCGGCCGGGGGACCGTACTCAAAAGCGAACACTCGCTCGCGGGAACCGGGCAATTTTCTCCTACTCCAAGACGCGAGCGGCCGCTCTCGCCTCCCGTGCTTTCCGACCTGGAGGGACACCTCAGAACCCCGGCCACCCGGAGGTCCCTGGCCCTCACCGTGTTCGGGAGCCCCGTCCGGCGTCGGTAGCTCCTCGTCCGATTTGAGGTGCTGGGGTTTGGCCTGCTTGCGCCGAGACATGCTGCTAGCGGCGCTCGGGCCCCGCGCGGGGCAGCGACATCAGCGGGGTGGCCGGCGGGGACGGCGCGGGGTGGGCGCGGGGCGGCCGGGCGGGCGCGGGGCGCAGGGCGGCGGCGGCGGCTGCGCGGCCCGCGCATGGGGCTGAGCAATTAGGCTGGTGAATAATGCATGGCCATTAGCGAAGGGCCGCGCCGATTGGCGGGTCTCCAGCGGACTCGGGCGGCCTATGCAAATGAGGCCGCGCTCGCAATTAGCGGCCGCGCTGGCGAGGAGGGGCCCCAGCGCCCGCGGACCCGGTCGTGCGCTGTCCCGCGCCGCTCACATCGCGGGTTCGGCCGCCCGCGCTCCGGAGCCGCGCTTCTCGGCCGCCCAGGTGCGGCTCCGGCGGGCCACCGCGGCAGCCCCTCCGCAGGGCGCAGGCTGCAAACTTTGGTGGCGTCCGCGCGGCGCCGTCTCCGCCGGCGCGCCGGGCTCGCCCCTTTATAGAGTGTCTGCGCCGTCGCCCGCGCCCCCCCGCCGCCGCCGCCGGGCGGCCCCTCCCGGAGCAAGCGGCCACGGGCAGGGCTCCGGCCCTGCGCCTTTGTCTCGCCGGGGTCGCCTGGGCGCCGCGCCGCCTGCGCTCGGGGCCGGCTGGCCGCCTTCGCTCCTCGGCGGCCGGGTCGCCGCGCCGCTCAGCTTGCCGGGCCCGCTGCGACTCAGGTGCCCCCCTCTCCGGACCTTTTCTCCAGGCTCGTGTCCCCGCCGCGAGTTCCTCCGGCGGCCGGCCAGGCTCGGAGGCTCGCGGTCGGAGCGGAGCTGAGTGCGCACACCGGGGTGGCGGGACTTCGGCAAGACCAACTTTCCGGTTCGCAAGCGGCGCGGGCCGCGCGGCTCCTCCCCTCCCTTCGCTCTCCTCCCCTCCGCTGTCCCCCGTCTCCCCGCCCCCCCTCGGTCCCCACCAACTCGGGAGAGTCCGCCCCGCCCTCCGCCGCCGCCAGGGCCTCGGCGGCCCCGCGTCCGCCCGCCGGGGCCTCCCCAACGCGGGCGGCTTCTGAAGTCTGGGGAGGGGAGGGAGCCGCGGGGCCTCGGGGTCTCGGGGTCTCCCCTACTCTCCTTCCCGCCGGCCTCGGAGCCGGGGCGCCCACCCCGGGCCTGCAAGCGGCCAGCTAGCACTACTGAAAGTTCCAAGTGCGCCAAAGTCCCGTGAGTGGGCCGCCGCGTTCTCGGGATTTCGGGAGTGACGTGGAGGCCGAGTGAGGGGGTCGCACACGTCGGCACCAGCCAGGCAGCGGTGGCCAGCTGGCGCGGCGCGCTCCCCGCACCCGGCCCCCTCCCGCGGTCACGCGAACGCGCCCTCGCACCCGCGTGCACACTCGCGTTTCCCCCCCCCCCCCCAGCACCCTCGTCCGCGCGCGTTCTCCATCCCGGAGCGGTCGCAATGATGTGCCCCAGGCCTCGGTGCCGCCACTACGGTGCCTTTCGACCCCGTACGCCTTTTTTCATTTCCTAAATTTCTTATTTTTATCCTTGTAAGTGGATGAGTGTAGTGCTTAACTTTAGCTCCGACGACCTCTCGGCGATTCCCTTAGTGTGTTGGGGGGGGTGACAGTGGGATGGAAAAGCGGAGGTGACTTATCTGTGCGACCGCCCAGCGGCCGCGATCTCCCCGCAGGGATTGGTGAAGCGGTGTCCTGCAGATGGAATTACAGGTCCCCTCCTCTGGACCCCGAGCGGCTTCGTTCGTCGGCCCTCCGCTGGCTGCCTTTCGGTTCTAGACTCCAGTTCCCCGCTCGCGTGCTCATGCCCGCCTGTAGCTGTGTAAGTTCCATGAAGTAGCAGATTCAGGCTCCAGAGAGAGCGCCAGCCCACCGCACAGGAAGCGAGCGCGCAGGCTAGAGTCGCCTGCACACAGCCTCAGACCCACTTAGGAAAGACAAAATCTCCTGAAGTTGGTTTTGTTTTTGCCTTTCGGTGGAGGGCCTATTTTATTTACGTGGTTTTTTTAAAAATAGAAGGCCAAATAAAAGATGTCCGAAATCTAGAGTTTTCCTGTGTAGCACACACACACACACACACACACACACCCCGATAGAGTTTTTACAGTTAATCTACGAGGTGAAATATTTTTGGATCACCGCATGACGCGGTTAAGTTTTGCGAAGCCTGCAAGGGTTTGGAGCACGCGAAGGCTCTGGGTGCAGAGATTCCGGGCAAAAAGTTTACCGCCTGGATGGGGAAAGCAACAGGGGTGAAGCAAGTGTTGTGTTGGGGGCATGACTGTGTAGGTAGAAAAGCTTTTTGCAGAATTTACAGGATTGACAAGAGTTTGAGGAAGTCGAAGCGCCTGAGAGGGAAGGCAAGTGCCTGTCACCACTGGAGGAGAGAAAACCCGAGAATCACCTGTGCGTCCACCTCTGGCTAAGGTGCACCCCTTCTCCCTCCCTCTCTCCCTCCCTTTCTCCTTTTTCTCTTCTCCTTCTCCACCACTACCTCCTCCTCCTCCTCCTCCTCCTCCTCCTCCTCCTCCTCCTCCTCCTCCTCTCCTCCTTCTCTCTCTCTGTCTCTCTCTCTGTCTCTCTCTGTCTCTGTCTCTCTCTCTCTCTCTCTCTCTCTCTCTCTCTCTCTCTCTCTCTCGTTTTTTTCTGAGAGGCAATCACGAATTCTCATGGCGTCTGAAACCTCAGGGATTCAATCCCGCAGGACTCCTCAGCCCCCTGGTCTGGTCCTCACCCCAATATCCCCCTACCTTTTTGTTGCTAAAAGCCCGCTCTATCTCGGTGCCCCCCTCTCCAACCCCCCCCCCACAAAAAAAAAAACGGCCTTTTTTGCTGCAGGTCTTTCTGGGGCTTCCCAATGCAGTTGTTATTAATTTCGTGGATTTGCTTTGGGTTTTCTGTGAGGTGTGGTCGTGGGGAGGATCCTGTAAGTCCCTCCAGGAAAGGCGAGTCTGAGCCCGAGCCCTTCACGTGCTGGAAGCGAGCCTGTAGGACTGCAAAGGTGTGGAAGGTGAAACAGGCGGGGCCCCGGCTGCAGTGGACACCGCGATTCTTACCAGCCGGAGTGCATCAGGCTGCCGAGGTCTCGGCGCTGGACCAGCCTCCGCAGTCTTGGGTCGCAGAATCGCGGCACCGCTGGGCTGAGCTATGAGGTTGCTGGTTCCACGGCTGTCTTTGGGAAGGCTGCTCTGGAATTTCGTTGCGAAGACGGCGAAGGTGTGGAGGAAAGGGGCAGGAGGCTGCGCGGACCACAGAATCCGCACGGATTCCCTCCGCAGAAATAGCCCACTCAAGGGAACCCCGAAGGGCATCTTTTTAAAGATTGACTGACTAGGGACGAAGGGATAACACTTCTAAAATAGTAATATTGGGAAACAAAGCATGTTGCTTCTGAGTCACCTGTTCCCTTCCTTGCCGCTCTATGCTTATATGGAAAACTTTGAACTGTTCTTACTCAGTGTGGCAAGTTTTAATGAAAGAGTTTGCATTTAAGCTTTAGTGGAATCGCTATATTTGGAAGGGACAGTGTGTTACAGAGTATCTTCACACACGAGAGGCAGGAAGTGAACTCTCTAGTCGTGCCTAGGTTGATACACAGGCGTTCAGATTCCACCTTAGGCACGCTGAACATGCACACTTATCACATGACCACTGTCTATTAAAATATTGTAATACTTAAGCACTGTTGAAAAGACAAAATTTGTTTTTCTTCCCTGTAATTAAATCTAATTTGTTAATTGTCTTTCCTCTTGTAATGTTGTCTTCATCTTAAGACACGTTATTATTTTGTCTGCTTAATAATATTATTTACAAATTAATACTGTATATTTTACATTAATGGAACATATAATTAGGTATTTGAATTAATTTGTATCATTTCTTCAGATGAAACAGCCTGTCTGCAAGATTGATTTGAGAAAGGGAGTTGAATAGTTAGTTTTGACTTCACATCAGAGTCTCAATTTATCGATGCTACCTGGAACCAGATTTGCAAAAGACAGTCCTGCATAGGTGCTTGACATTTGTTTACATTGTGTTTGCTTCCCCAGCCCTTTCTTACGAAATAGGTATTCAAATACCCTATCCAATGGGGACTTTCATTTTCTGTCTTTTCCTCTCTCTTTTTTTTCTCCCAAAGTTCCCTGATTTCTGAACTCATTGGCCAGCTCCCTGCCTCACTTTGGTTCTTTCTTCACCCTAACTTTTGTTTTAAGTCCTCTGGGTTAAATTTAGCGTGATTTTGTGTTTTTAATGCTGTGACAAGTGACCGCTAATTGGTTCTCACTTGAGCAAAGATATTACCATACTAATATTATTATTGGTAAGAAGAGGTAATTGATATCACCACCTGCCACTCTGGGGCAATCAGGATGATAAATGTTTCCATCAACAGTAAATCTGTGCTTGGTGTACCACAGCCCAATGCAAACAGCATGTCAAGTGCCAATTATAAAGATGTTGCTTTCCTATTTTGTGGGGGAGGGTGCTTGAAAACATGTCACCAAAAATTATATTCGTGACTTTTTTGAAATGTTTTGTTGGAGCTTGAAGTTAAGTTTCTCCAGACAAAAAAGAAATGTTGTCAAATCAGTGCACAGCCCTACCCACACCGGGTTCAGTCCCTGCTCTGATTGCTGTTGGCATGCAGAGCCATTGAGATAAATATGCCCAGGATCTCTTCAATAGGAGGGTGCCATGTGTGTCCGGTATAAATCCACCTAGCTTTCTGTGCCATGGAGCCCGGCTGGGTGTTCATTACAGCACAGTGAGCAGCTTTTCTGTGGATATCACTGTCGAACATTTCATGGCTTTTGATGAGGATACATACAGACCAGTCTTTACTCTCAAGGGTACAAACAAGGTAGAGGTCCTTCTCCCCTAACCAATGAATTTTGTATCTGACCTGCATATATGGGTGGAAAAGGTACTTAGCATATATGACTTTATAAATAATGCTGAGACCGAACTTTGACTGCCCTGTCTGTGGGGGAGGCTCAAGCGATTATTATTAGCTTGCATTAATAGATGCAGGCCTCAAAAGGCAAAATCAACTATTGATAATTGCAAGAAGTATACGGCAGCTACTGTATCGATCGGCTGGTCCCTTATTCCCCTGGTATGGGAGAGATAAGAAGACACACTCTTTAGTGCAATATAATTTCTTTTGACCTATCTGCTTGCTACAGACTTATGATGAATAGCCAGGGTGGTTAAAGTCCTTTATCACGAAAGTTACCCCTTGATATAATATTGATTCTTTATAACTAGCTCCAAACACAAAAATCAAACTGTCCCCTTGACCATCATCATCATCAATATCATCACAAAGCGCGCGGAATAAAGATCAGCTGCAGCCTGAGAACGCTTTCTGTAATCTCCGGGCTAATCTTTATTTGTTGATGATGAAAAGGAGAAAAAAAGCGAGGGGGAGTGGAATGTCATTTAGACAAACACTGTATTTATACGTGTACAAGTATCAGGTCCACGCAGGGCTGGCTCTCCCGGGGAGGGCACGCCTCCCGCAGATCAGGCCCGGACGGCCTGACCTCGGAGCTGCCCCTAGGCGCCCAAGGGGTGGGGTTGGGGAGGCGGAAAACAGCCTCCTCTTCCCTGAACTGACGACGAAAGAGACGAGGCTGGCAACAGCCTGCCGCGCCAAAGAAACGCGTCCCGGTCCTCGCCCCAACCAGCTCGGAGCCCCCGCGCGGCGCCCGGGCGGAGAGGGGCGCACTCCGGGTGGGCCAGCCTGCGTGGAGGGGCCCGGCCGCCCCAGGGCGACATCAAAGCAGCCGGAGCAATTCGTGTGCATTTCCCTCAATTAACGGCTTTTCCTGCCCTCTCAGCTTCCCGGGCCGCGCGCCCCGCCCCCGCGCCAGCCGGCCTGCTGGGCTCCGGGAGCCGCGGGTTGCCGCGGATCCCTGACGGCCCGCGTGAAGAAGCGCGTGTTCGCGAGTGGGTGTCGCGGGGGGCCCCATCGAGGCCGATTTGGGGCTCGTTCAGGGGGATTGGAGCTTATGCAGGGGGGGGGAGCGGGCGAGGGTCTAGAGGAAAGGCAGCGACTCTTGCTTTCTCGAATCTTCTCGGGCTCAGTGATGACCTACAGGCTTCCCTTCTGGCCTCTGCCGGCGGCCGTCTCTAGAGACTCCGGGTGCCAGATTCCCAAGGGCCGCTCTCCCCATTTGACACGCCACTGACCCCGATCCCTTCCCACTCATATGTCTGCAACCTACGGCTGTCTCACACCAAATGGGGAGGCGCGGTGGGATGAACGCAGTAGTAAGAACGTGATGGCTACTAAGTCCCCCGCAGTTTTCTAATTAGCACGACGGCGGGGGCTGGGGCCTCTCTGAGGACGTGGTCCCGCCCTCCCCCCGCGGTCAGCCCCACCTCCGGGGTGGTCCTGGATCCCCGCGTGGGTCCCTGGGAGTGCGGGCTCTTCTCCCCTGCACCGCGGGGTTGGCGGCGCCGGCGGGGCGGAGACTGGCGGCGGGGCCAGGTATCCCTCTGGAGCCCCCACCCTTTCCACCTGTAGTCTTCTCGCATCAACTCTGGGGTTTTAAAACTTAGAGGTCACTGGGTACAGCCGAACTCTACTACATGGAGGCCTCTGGGCCATTGCAGCCTAAGCCCAGACTGGCATGGCGCCCTGCAACCAACAGGCCGTCAGGGACCCTTTGGAGACCACAGAGCTCCTCTACCCGTCAGTGTGGGCTGTGCGCAAAGAAAACTCATGTGTGCAAAATGAGTGCTCCCCCCCACACCTTCCCCCTCGCAGCTTTTCTATGTCCCTGGAGCAAACAGTTGTGAAGTTTTGTGTACTAGGTGTACAAGGTGACAGCCCTCTCTGGCTCCTTAGGCCAAAAGCAGCACACCCTACTCTCTATAAAACACTCAAAGAAGTCTTCTTGCGTAGCAGGTACAGCATCTATTCTGATGTTGCAGTTCACGTGTTTCTTCGCCTTCTGTTTCCTTTGTTTGGCTTCAAGCTGGATTCAAGTTTAGCGATGCAACTCCCGTGAAGGCTGGATTGGAAGGAGATGAGGACACTTTCCTTATTGTCTGAACTGCTCCACCCCAGGCATTACCACCAAGTAGGAAGGTCTACTCTCATTCAACAGCAGCCTAATGCTGCTGTTCTGAGGGAAACAACCATTTGGAGAGCCAGGAAGGGAGATGACTTAGAATCTCTGAAAACAAGATATAGCATTAAGGTGGTGGAACCAACATCTGGACCTGCACAGATGAAGAGCTAGTGAGCCAAACACTTGGGTGTGCTTGCAAGACAGGAATGAGATATTCTTTCCACTCACAGGAGCTGGGCTCAGAAAGGACCTGTTTTCAGAATTGAAGAGCTCACACTTGCTCCTGTTCTGCATGCGGACCACAGTAGAGAAACCTGGCTTCATTGTGTATTCTGTGCTTTGACCTATGCATATGATCCGTCAGGACTTTTCTATTAGAATTAAAAAGCGAGGCCCAGGGGTAGCTCCCTATGCAATGTTTGTCTAGAGTCTATGAGGTACTGAGGTTCGTCTCACCCCTCTCCACAAAAATGGGAGGACTGCAAGGTGCAATTGTCCACAGAAGGACAGATGTCAGTTGGAGGAAAGGACAACCCCAGTGGGCCATTTCAACAGCATAGCAGAAGCCAGTAGCTCTCTGGAAATGTCAGAAAGCCGAGTTTGCCATGTGATGGATGGATGGCAGCTTGCTCATGCTTCTTCAGGAGTGAGGAAGCTTCCATGGTCCTTCAGCCAGTCTCTGAAAGGCTGTAGGTTTGTTTTACTGTAGTCATCTTGCCAAAAGCGGACCACTCAGCTCTTCTGTTGAGCAAGCTGGCAGTTGCTTCACAGTGCTTCTCAGGGAAGACAGCCTTGAAGGCTGGAGGTACAAGGAAAGAAGCAGCAGGGAGTGTATTCTCTGTGGCCAGGGAGAGGCAGATTGTTTACCTGTCAGAACCACGTGATGGAGAACAGAGGCCAGATGCCCGGCAGAGAAGGCAGGCCAGAGAAGAGCAGGGGAGGAGAGCGACAGACGTAGGAGAGGAGAAAAGCAAGAAGGAGGGGCTCCGTACAGTAGAACATCCCAGGAACGTAATGGAGAGGAGAGGGCCTTGGGGCGAGTGGGGGGAGGTGGAGGGGTAGTGGCGGTGGAAGTAGGGGGAAGAGGCAGGGTTGCATCCAGGTCTGCAGAGTCAGGAGCTCCCTCCTGTGGTTCTCAGACCTTCAAGAGAAGTAGAGATCTGTCACACAAATGACAAAAACATCTCTCCTGACTGCATATTCCAGGTGGAACATTAGGTGACATCCTTTGCCTGTTGCTAAGCCAGCACTTCCAGAGCATGGGCAGATCACCCAGGAGGCCATCTTCTTTGAGTGTTTTGGAAAATTGGATTTCTGTGGGAACCAGTGATCATGTTTATACAGCCAGGGGACAGGTAGCTCAGTTGTCCTGTCTGAACCTCGTTTGTGGCTCAGAAGACCACAGCTTCAACCTTCCCCCGTGGAGACAGCACCTATTAGTATTCATCTGATGCTACTCCTAGTGTCTCATGCCAAACTCCTCCATACCGATTCAGGTTTCAGAAACAAGGAGAAGCTTCCAGAAATGCTTCTTTGGGCACCTACTGCCTGCAGAGCTGAATGGGTGCCAGGCCAATTCAAAGTAATGGACACATGAGTGCACGTGCACATGGGATTCATACACTAGCCCTGGTTGGACTCCTCACTGCTGCCCCCTTCAGTTTATCCAAAGGTAGTGCTTCCAGGCTGAGCTGCTCTGACACTCACTTTCTGTTTACTGACCACCTATCAACCTCCAAACATCACGTCAGGTCTTTCACCTTTATTCCTTAACTTTTCCAGTCTCTCCAACTGCTTTGCTCACTCACTCATTTGGAAGATACACTCATGTCCATTCTGTGGTACTAGTGACATGCCCAAGGCTGACTGGTAAAATTTATTCAGCATTACTTAGCCATGAACTGTCTGATCGCTGGGAAATTATTGAGGTAGGGAGATCTGTCCACTGTAGGTGGAAGAGCTTCTGAGGTTTCGATTTTGAACTGCATAAAAAGGAGAAAGAGGACGTAGCACACAAAACTCAACATTCTGCTCTTCTCAATTGGGGATGTGTTGTGACCAACTGCTTCAAGCTTCTTCTACCTTGATTTTCCCACCTTGAACCATGAGTCCAAATTAGCCCCTTCTTCTTCTCTAATCTACTTTTTTCCATAGTGTTCTTAACACAGCAGCAGGAGAAGAAACCGAGAAACAGCAAGAGCACTTGTACAAAAGCTCTGAGCAAGCTGGACCTGACTTTGTCCTTCCTGACAGGGCTGTTATTTCATGAGCTCTCTGGGGCAATGCATGTTTTCTTTTGCCTTAGGAGAGTTTGCCTAAGTGATCTAGCTGCTCGACCTTGCTGCCTTGGCTGCTTACTACCATGCAAATTCATCTCTCTTTGACCCCACTCACCTGCCCTTCTCGGAGCTTCATACCCACCTGAAAGAATGTCTGTTTTCATTTCCGTGACTAATTTTAGACCTAGGGTTTTCTTTCTTTCTTCTTGTTTTTTGTTTGTTTGTTTTTCCAAGTCAGTATCTCACTATGGAGCCTGAAACTCATGATATTTCTGTCTCTGCCTGCTAAGTGCCTGCATGTGCCTCCAATCCCTGCTTGGATCTTTCAACATTTTTCTCTAAGATCATATTCTAAGACTGTATCTACTTAACTCTTAGTTCCTTTGTTCTTCCCTCTTATTATTTCTTATTTTTAATTTTTTTATTATTATTTTGTTCAATCCTGTGCGCGCCGCGCACATGTGTGTGTGTGTGTGTGTGTGTGTGTGTGTAGACCGCCTCCACCTCCTCCTTGTTTACTCAGCCCAGGGATTCACAGGCTCCGCCCTACCAGGACCAGAAACATAGGCCACTCCCACTTCCGCCCATTGTCTATACGTGGGGTCTAGGAACCGAACTCAGGACCTTCCACCTGCAAGGCAGAGGCTTAACCCCTGAGCCACCTCTCCAGCCCCTTATTATTTCTTATTTTTAGAGATTGAAAATTTAATTTCGAAAATCTTAACTGTTTTAAAAGTTGCCACAAACAAGGCTGGAGCCTAGGTCAGTAGAAGAGCAGTGAAGTGGATAAGAATGGCCAGCTATAGTGTAAATTACTGGTGACCCGGCAACACTCACTCAGAATCAGGACATCCTAATCTCTCCCCATCTTGAGGCTTGGGGAACATTGAGGAAGAGAAGGTCCACTGCTGGACAAGACATTCTATTCAAGCAAGGCTGCTGCATTCAGGAACTCAGAGCATGAGACTTGTCCTTACTAGGACTGACACACCAACATGCCCAACATAGACTATGAAGAACAGAAGAGAGATAAGAACACAAGGGGAAACCTTAGGGACTAGAGATGGAAGAGTGAAGGGAAATACCCCTATCAGTGGGGTGGCCTGAGGAGGGACAACTTGGTATGCCACAGAGACTTGAACTCCCACAAGAGGAGACAAGCTAAAGGGAATCCTGGGCTCCATAGAGGTAGCCAGGTGAGTGGGGAGAGTGAAGTAGGTTGGTGAGGGGAGGGGAGGGGATGGGAGAATGGAGGGGAACAGGAATTGGTACTCTATATGCTTATAAAACTAAAAAATAATAATAAAGAAGCATAATAACAAACAAAAGGCAAAAAAAGTTGTCACAAAAAAGTTTGTATATGAGTTCTAAGAACACATGTGCACCTCTACTGTTGTACCTCACCCAGCTCTGCAGACGTCTTCTTTCCCACCCACCCCATGGTCTCCTGATGTCACTAGACACTAGAATCTTTTAAAAGTCATATTATTTGCACATAGCTCCTTACCTTGGATAACTTCCTATCATGGTCCTGTACTGTGCTGAGGATCTTGCATTTCTCCCTGGATTCTCACAAGACACTGCATGGTACTTCTAGCTGTCCCTCTTTTAAGGAAGAAGAAACTGAACTATTAAATCCATGATGAACCACAACCTTGAGGCTGTCTGTGGATGGACTGGTGGATTGCAGACAAAGGTTTATCTGTATCCTTATCTAGGTTTGGAGTAGTCATCTGAGGACTAGAACTTTCTTTTCTGCTTGCTTTTTATTATGTCAGAGTTGGAGCCCTAGGCCTTGTGTATATGGCACCCCTTCTAATTCTGTGCTAAGTCACAGAAGAGGAAAAGTGATGGTGGTTCTCAAATGCGGATCCTAGTGGATGCTCTGGCCTTACCTGGTGCTGGAACAGAACTCACTTACAAAAGAAGGGGATGAACCATTCGAGAAGGTGCTCAGAACAGCATCGAGTCGCTGGACCCATGCAGTTAGGAATTCTTCAGCCCTCTGCCGACCATGTGCCACCCAGAGCCCCATGCTCAGGTTGTGGGGACAATTGGGCACCACCCTTGTCCTTTGGTACTTTCCAGTGCAATGTCCACTGGATCCTTGCATAGTATGGGGGTTTGTGCAGATGTGAGAATAGCCACCAGCAGCTATGTGGATTTTCAGACAGGTGAGCAGGTAGGAAATAGCACTGAGCAAGTAGGAAGTACCCCGTGCTGTGGGTGAGCACGAGGGAGCCTTCAGTCTGTTCTGGTTTTTCTCTAATATCTCCCGACAGCCCTCTCACTCAGACTGAAGCAAGATGGCAGCATTCATATCGACCTTCTGCTTTCTGCAAGAGAAGGAAAGATGTGGTGCCTCTCCTTAGACACGCACACCCATTCGGCTCTCTGACTGTCTGTCAATGTGTGCCTAAATATCACAAGGTTGGGGCGTCTGCTGTTATAATGGTGTCTTTGCCACAGTGCTGATCAAAATCAGGGAGTTAGTCAACCATTTTGTGTCTGTTTACAGAGAGACTAAAATGGGAGGAAAGAGACATTTTGTCTGCTTTGCAGAAACAAAGTGGAAGCTTTGTGGTATGTAGAGCCGTGTATAATTTTATGGACTGCACCTTCCTGTATGTTTCTGGGGACTTGCAATTTCCTGCCTTCTTGGACACGTCATGCAAGAATATTTTAAATTAGCTTCCACACATAGACAGATATTTTATGCTCTGATATATTCACTAAATTATGGATATTTATTAAATACAAATTGTGAATTATGAGGGTAGTTAACATACATTGACCTTTTTTTATGGAAAAAAGGAGTTATTTCAACCAAGAAGAAAAATTTTATGACAAATAGAACTTTAAGTACCATTAAAACTGCCAGCAGAGGGAAAATATGGTCACCAGGACGCTTAGAAAACACCCCAGGGGACTGGATTAAGGGTTACTGTTTTTGATGTTTTAATCTACTGGAAGCCTCTTTTGACTTGAGGTCTGTAGTAGAGGTTAACGACCACAGAAGTGGGTATGGCTTCTTTTGTCTTCTTTATCGAGGTGAAGCTCACAGAACGTCAGGCGAGTGAGTCGTCCGAAGGGGAGGTTCATTGGTACACATGTTCAGCGTACGGTGCCTTAGTGCAGCCCCCAGGCCATTCCCATTCACCCCCGCCATGGACACCACTGGCCCTCTTGCTATCCAGACCAATGTGGTATCTTTGTGTGTGTGTGTGTGTGTGTGTGTGTGTGTATACATATGTATGTGGGGTGTGGGTACAAGAGGGTACTTGAGAGTGTCTGCCTATGGAAGCCCCAGAGTGACATCAGGAATCATTCTGGATTGCTCTACCTCCTTGTTGCTTTGCTCTGGAGTTTCCTAGGCTCCGCCTTCCAGGGCTGGAATTGCAGGTTGCCACCATTTCCATTGGGAATTTTAACATGAGATCTGAGGCTCCAAACTCAGGTCTTTTCGCTTTTAAGGCAAAAGCTTTAAGCCCAGCCCCAAATCAATATTTTTTAAAATTATTATTTTAGACGATGAGATGTCTCAGTGAGCAGAGTACTTGTCACACAAGCCTGACAGCCTGAGTTCAATGCCAGGAACCCATGAAAAGACAAGAGAGAACCAGTGTATGGGCCTGAATTCACAAGATAACACACACACACACACACACACACACACACACACATACAGACATACAGACACACACACACACCAAATAAATTACTAGTTATTTGGGATGGGGTCTTGCTTTCCCACCTGACCAGAACTCCTAGTCTCAGGTCATTGTCCTATCTTTATCTTCCACATAGCTGTGATTCTTCATTCGGAGGATTTGTTTAACCAGGCTCAGCTGGCTTGTGCATGTTACAGAATGGCACAAAAGACAGAACTCTAAATCCAACCAGAGGATAACAGGTAAGAGGTGGAACGTCCACCATGGTTTCCAGCCCACCCTCAGCTTCTTGGTTCCACTCACAGGATTTGTGATTTCTAAAATCCACCCCGTGTTTCTTCATGTGTGTGGTGTTTCCAGAGTGATCTGCCAGCTTTCGCCAGCATGAGGAGCAGGACCTGCCTCTGTTTAGGATTTATTTTTGTGGTCCTTTTTTTGGGGGGGGTGGATTGCATTAGATACATTATTCATGTGCTGAGATGAAACTAGGAAGAGGATCTAAATATCTCAGGGTCCGGAACAGCACTCAGCTCACCACAGAACTGTGCAGGTCAGGCTGGGTGTCCTTGGAACTTGGAAATTAGGGTGCTCTGGAAGCAGTAGAGTAGTTTTGATGTGCCTACTGCTGGCCCTGCTGGGCTGCCTACAACGTCAGCACAAGAAGCCCTGATGTTTCCTAGGATGACAGGATCCAGCCTTGAGGAATGTCCGCAGGCAATCGGAACTCGGCTGGAGCATGCCTGGGAGCTCCACTGTGGCAATGGGTGGAGCACTGAGCTCTGTCTACAAGGAGCATGGCCTTGCCATTCCTCGCCATGGTGGTCTGTGTCCTGGAGTTACTGCTGTGTCACCTCCACAGTGTGGACGGAATGCTTCTCTCCCTGGCCGAGTCACTGTCTGGGACGGCTGAGCTATGCACTGGGGTGTTAGTAGAACCCCTGAGCAGCTAGGTGGGGTGTGGAGGAGATGGGGGTCACCTGACCCAGGTGAGGGCCCTGGATGAGGGCTGGTTAGGCAGTGTATTTAAGAAAGATAAGAGGTCATGTTCCCACAGGAAGGTTGCTGGAGGCAGGGGGTTTGGGGGGGAGGGTGTGGGAGCCTCGCAGAGAAAGCAGAAGAGGTGGCAGTGAGCCTCCCAGCCACCTGCCTGCTGGAGCGGGGAGCAGGCAGACTGGGGGGGTAGCTAGCTAGCATAGGGGTGACCTGAGTAGCAGGAGGAAGATGACAAGGCAGTTAACAGGAAGGCTGAGCCTTGACTCAGAATGTACCAGGACTGCTCTGGCTGGGTCTGGCCCCAAGGCACACGTGGAGGGCCCATGGACGCGAGTCAACCCAAGGACTGCCTCACATGGGTCTGTCACCCTTGGGAGGCTGGCGTTGTCGTCCAAGAAAAATGGTCAAGACTGAAGACAGTAGGGGCGCGTAGAGAGCACAACTGTAGAGCAAATTGAGAAAAGTTCTTTAAAAATAAACCAGCTGGTTGTGGATATGGGTCAGCTGGAGAAATACTCGCCTTGTGAACACAGGATTTGAATTCAGTCCCACACTTGGAGTAGTGGAGATTCAGTTCGGCACTCTGTTATTTTAAAGAAAAAAATATAAACATGCATAGATGAAGTTATTAAAGGATAATTCCTTTTCAATAGAGAAATTAGGCCATAGTCAGGTACAGCCAATAAGTAGCAGGACATTTGTTACAGCTCATTCTCATGTCCCTTCCTGTGAATTTGGGATTAGATGGGTTTGAAGAGCTGGGCATATCCCCCAGTCATGGAGGGGACAGGGCTGGCAGGTAGATGGCAGCCTATTGGTAACCAAGTGAGTGGCAATCGCTCACTACTGTGCCTTATTCCTATTCTTTCCTCTACCTTCAAGCCTCTTCTTGTATTAAGACCTTCTTTTAAACACTTTTTATCTTTGGTTAGGAGATGACCTCAACACCCAACAGGATGCAGCCAAGTCCAGTGCGAAACCACAAAACTGAAAACAACAACCAATCTTAATTCAGAACACCAATCACCCTACAATAGTCACCCAGAACCAGACCAGCCAAATCTCTCCCCATCCTAAAGCTCAGGGAACCTTGTGGAAGAGAGGGTAGCAAGAATGTAAGAGCCTAATGATGGGGAGGTCCACTGATAGACAAGATACTCCACATGAGTCTGGGCTTCTGCAGCCAGAATTTCACTGCATCATGATTGGGCCTTACCTGACATGTCAACAAGCCCCCACAGACTATCACAAATTCCAGAGAAGATAGCTTCAGGTATTAGGATCCTTAGAGGAAAGGGGTTAAACAGCTATAACAGAGTTCCTGTATTAATGGGCATCCCAAGAAGGGGCCCCAAGGTATGCCACAGAGTCTTGAACCCTCACTAGTGTAGATGACTCAGAGAGAACTTCAGGGCTCATATAAGCTGAAGTTCTGGAGGGTGGGAGAGAGAAGATGGAAAACACTATGAGAGGAGAGGGAAAGAGGAAAGGAAGGAGGGAAAGCAGGAGGTGTGGGAGAGAGAGCAGGATGGGTGGATAGAAGTGGGGAGGGGAGGGAGGAAGGGAAGGGAGAGGAAGAGGAGGAAGGGTACCTACCCATTGAGCTTGTAAAACTAGGTAAAAAATGAAATGGAAAAAAATAAAAATACTGGAAAATAAAAAGGAAACTCTTTGATGACATGATTGAACTGTGATGACACTGAACACCATGGCCTTAAAATCAAGAAGTCTGTGAATGTGCATGAGTGTGTGTGTGACTGATCATATGTGTGAATGTGTATATGTGACTGAGCATATGTGCATGCGTGTGTGACTGGTGAATGTGCATGTGTGGTGAGGGTGTGCAGGGGTCTGTGAGAGTGCGTGTGTAGGTGAATGAGCACATGTGTGAGTGCGTGCACATGTGCTGACCACGTTCCTGATGCTGGGTAGGCTGAGAGAACAAGGGATATGCCGAGTAGGTGGACACTGTCAAAGTGATTGCTTCTGTCACATATGTGTTGTTCATGCTCCCAGAATGCTTTACTGCTTCAGGAAAGGGGGTGAAATTCCTCTGGGGACTCAGTGAACAACAGCACAGCAAGAATGTGTTTTCCACAGGTTTGAAATGAAATCAAATGTACAAAGCTTGGAGTACGGGGAGGAGTATCTGTCAGATAGCTGATACTTGCAAAAGAAGAGAGCCACAGACCAGGGCTCATTTCATGAACCTAGCCAAGCACCCACAGAGTGAGACTCATCTCGCACACCCACCCAAGAATCCACAGAGAGGGGCTCCTCCCGTACTGACCTGTGGATCCACAGAGCAGAGCTCATTTTACTCTGTTCTTATATTTGTCTTACTGCCTTTACTTGCACTAATAGATTGAGGTATGTATGTATGTGTATATGTATGTGTGTGTGTCTGTGTCTGTGTGTGTGCATGTGTGAAGGTATGTGTATAAAGGTGTGTGTATGTGTGTGAGTATATATATGTGTATATGTATGTAAGGGTGTGTGTTAAGTATATGTGTATGTATATGCATGTGAGTGAGTGTGTGTGTGTGTGTGTGTGTGGGAGTGTGTGTGTGTATAAGCTAGAGGTCAACCTCAAGTACCATCTACCCTTGTCTTTTGAGGCACTAACTTTCATCACTGAAAATTACTAAGTAAACTATGGCCTCCCATATAACCAAACATCTCCTTATCTCCACAGCTCTGTGTTGGGATTACAGGCGCTCATGGTATATCTGACTTCTCCTGGGGATGCTGGGGATCAAACTCAGGTCCTCATGCTTTCATGGCAAACACTTTACCACTGAGCCAGCTCCAAAGCCACCAGCCCTCCCTTTTGAAATATCAAATTTTGGATGAAAAATTTAAAATAGCTGGAGAATATCACATAGAATTCACAGTATCAGCTATGCGTGATGTGCATTTTGTAGAGGATGGGCCATCTTTTTATAGATGTTCTTGGTAGTTTAGTGTTTTGTTAAAAACTGAGCTGCTACATAAACTTGTGTTTGGGTAATTACTTTAAAATAATTGGGACGATAAGATAACTAATTACCAGACCCTGTGCTGGGTCCTTCCAGCTAGACCTAGTCTCCTCTGTTACTCACTAATTGTGCCCACGTACCATGAGCCATCCAAATCCACGCTGTTGCTAGGACCATCATTATAATTCATATCAGAATTAGCTGGAATTGTTTTCTTCTTGGTCACGTGATGCTTGAATCCTACAGAGACTTTATAAACATAAACATATTAACTACTCTTATTCTATGTTAGACACACATTTTAGTTATATCAATGTGGAGACATAATTTAGATGCTATTATTTTGTCACAATGCACCAATTTCAAAGAGAATTAAAACAATATCACATGGTGATTTTTTTAAAAAAAATTCTACAGAATCTTAAATGTATTTGTGTTAAGAATCAGCCGAGGAATTTCTTCTTCTTCTTTTTTTTAATAGTTCTTAATGTATTCTTGAACAGTCTAAATATCTGGATGCATCCTCCATGTTCTCCCTTGTGCTCTTCAGGCTCCCTAATATATTCTCCTTCCTACAAGCATAGGGCCATCCACTGGAGCGTGGTTAACCTACCAGTGGTCACTTCATAGAAGAAAAATGGTTCTTCTCCCCAGCTGTCATCAAGGCCCCTGACTCCCGGGTCTCAGGAGCCCCTCCTCACTCAGTCTGGAATGCTGACTGGCTGTATCTTGTTCAAGTTGTCACAGCTTCTGAGTTCATGAGCGCAACGGCCACGGCATGCTTGGAAGAGAGCACCGCCCATTCCTCCCCTTCCGCTGCTCTTACATTCTTTCTGTCCCTTCTTCCTTAGTGTTCCCTGAACTTGGGGGGAGGTGTGACACTGATGTCCCAGCTTAGGAATTTCTTAAGTCTTTTCAACGTCTTTTGTGACATAGTTTGTCCCTGATTTTTATCTCATTTTTTCCTCCCTTTAGTTTGATCTCCATGTACCAGTTTTAGAATGCCAATCAACTGTCTCCATGTATATTTTCACACTTAATGAGTTTGATGCCCCTTGCTTCATTTATAAGAGAGGGCACAGAGACCAGCAATGGTACACCTTCTTCTAGATATGCTCCAAGGCATGATAATGCTCCTTTCATAGGCTCTGAGTCAGTTGGAGTTGCTTTCCCCACATAGACATGCCTACATCTGCCATACCATGATTGCTCAATGTTCTGGGAAGCCCCGGGCCTGGGAGACAGAAAGCCTGATGCTTCATGAGGTTTCCACGCGGCGATTCTAGGACAAACCCAGAGAGTGAGTGAGCTGTAGGCTGTGTGCATATGGCAGCGAGCAGAGAGTCCTGGAGTCTGCACCCCGGAGCCCCCGGGGATGAAGTAACTAGGCATATCTTTCTTGCTTCTACACCTCACAGAGTACTTCCTTTGTGGGCAGGAAACAGTGCCTAAATCTTGAAAGAAAGCTATTGTTATGCAAGGGGGCATTTGGCTCTCTGTTATCACCACATTATAAGTGGGGGGAAAAACAGTACATAGTGGCTTTGACAAAAAATATTGACTTATATGTGGATAATTGGGCAAAAACATTTAAAAATTCCATAGCCTGTGGCTTTCTTTAGAGATCAGAACACTTTTAGTTGTGAGATAATTTTAAGAGCAAATGTATTACTTTTGGTATTATTAGAAGACAGTTCATAGGTGCATTATTGCATTTGACAGAATTTGACTCAGCGAGACTTAGCATGAAACTCTGACCAGCCTGGATATTCCAGGATGCCTGATGCTTGTGTGAGGAAGGGCAGATGTCTGAATGAGGATGCTTGGAGAGAGGAGTCATGATCACAGGCAGAGCAGGACCAGGGGAGCCTACCCTCTGTGCCATGGCCTTGGTAGAAGTCTGATGGAGAGGGCGTGGTGCCCTGCTCTGGGTCCACACTCTCAGTCAGACCCTACTATCTCTCTGGCAGACCAGCTTTAACTGCGCTCCTACTCAGTCGCCCGTGGTTTCCAGCCTTCCTTGACATTTTATTCATCAGGACGCCAGAGGAAATAAATGAATACATTTGTGCGGGGGTGTCGACTTCTGGTCTTCATCCCATGCCAAGTGAAAAATTCAAGAAACATTCTCTAGACATGGTTTTAGGAAGCCCAGCAACAAGGTTTTCCTAATATAAGCAATAAGACAAACAAAGTCATCCTCAGTACCGGGGCTGGCAGGCCTTTCATTCAAACGGTGTGTAGAGAGACAGAGCAATGGACAGAATCTACCATGGAAGCTGCTGTCTTGTCTCCCTCCCTCCCCTCTGTCCCTCTCCATCACTTGGAGAAGGTGGGGTTTACAGGGACCACTGGAAACATTCTTCATTGCTTTGTTTCATAATTCAATTTCATATAGCAAGAGCATAAGGATTTCATAGATAGGGCTGAGTTTAGTGTTTTTCCTATAAAATAATTTCCACAAATTTAGCTTCAGGCTCTCCTCTGTCTGATATAGGATCCCTGACTCAGAATTCATTTTTTTGAACATCCATAACATGCACAATCCTGTGAACAACAAAAGCCTCTGACTTTGCTCCTGCCACAAAGATGCCTTCCTTTCCAGAGCCATCTACCTGCCCTTCCTTCCTTCCTTCCTTCCTTCCTTCCTTCCTTCCTTCCTTCCTTCCTTCCTTCCTTCCTTCCTTCCTTCCTTCTTCCTTCCTTCCTTCTCTCTTTTCTTCCCTTCCCCTTTCTTCTTCCTTGAAACCTCCCTGAGAACAGACCAATAATAATGGATATAAATTATATATTTAAGATTAGAACCTTTATATATTTCTCCCCAGTATTTTTTCCAAGTACAGATTTTCTTAATTTCAATTTGATCGTGGTGGAATGGTCTTTTAAAATTTTTTTAGACAGTATTCCTCTTCTCATACCCTCCACCTACTCTTAGATTCTGAGCTGAGTGGAGTGGGGTCTCCAGGAGGAAGATAGTGAGCCACACCTCCAGTCACTGCAAACCAGGTGCTTTCCTTCCAGTGGTCTCTGGGACAAGGTGAAACGATGCTCCTCTATGCCGTGGCTCCCAGTGACCACAGGACCTCTGTGAATTTGGAGGTAGACAAACATTCCAACCAGTTCCTTAAAGAATCATCCGCTGTTGAAAACTCCACGGATAGGGAATTATAGACAACATACTGTTTTGTTTCTATGTGTATGTAAGGAAGAAATGAAATGGGAAGATGTTTGGTGCTAAACAGAATACAAAAGTGAATCTGATCTCTATATGATAAACAGGAAAAATATGATGGAATATTTAGACTCAATGGTTCAAATAATGTAAATGTAACTAAGCTTCTGTTAGGACTCTGCCCTCCTGCCTGAGGGGCAAAGCTTCCTGTTTGTCCCCCTTATTCTTAGGGATAATGTAGGCCCCCAACATCTCAGACAATCAGACCTCCTTTCTTCTAAGGATCCAAGCTGCTTCCCTGTAGGTGTGTTCCTTAGCATTTGATCCCTGTGTGTCTTTACACATTCTGTTTGTCTGTCCAACCTGGGTTTTGCCACTGCAGCTGTGACTTTTGCACTAAGAGGAAAGATTAATTGACTAATGGTTACGTGTGGGCCGGCCTGGACATTGTTCCAGGGTTTTGCTTGAATTCTCTCTTAAACAAGAAAAGCCGTCACAACAATGTTATTAACGTGATAGAAAGAAATGCTTGTTCATAACTAGATAATTTTAAGAACTTAGGCTCATCCATCTGTTAATCTCAGCTGTGATTAAGGGGCTAATACTAACCCCCATTATTCCTAATGACAAGACCAAGCAGGCTTAACGTGCGAGCTGCTGAGACCACGGAGAGGAGGCGGTGAAGGGTATCAGCAATCTCGGCTGCGATTGAGGAATTGGCCCGTCCTCCACACAACAAAAGTGATACAAAAGAATTACACCCTCGCTAAAGTCTATTTCCTCGTATAATCACACAAAATGATTTTTCTTAAATATGATAATAAATCACAGTAAAAAAATCAATGTGGCAGGCCCAACTGCCACGGGCTGATAACGCATCAATCAATATTTAGTATTTAGATTTTAATTAATACCCAGCCCTGCAGAGGCTTTTTAGGAGAGAAATATTTTCTCAGATAAAAAATCCAGCACTGTTAGCATGCAAAAGTTGTTGCTTATATCTGTCATTGATCAATCTGCTGGTGTTGTGATTAAAAACCCTTGAAAATACCAGACAAGAAGGGGAAACAGATTGAACCAAAAAGAGACTGTCATGGGCTGTTTGCTGGGAGGGAGGGTGTAGAGCGGCCACAGATTCCCAGCCGAATGGCCGGCTCAAAGCCCCACATAGCACAGAGGAGCCTGTGGAAATACAACCCAGGCTCTTTGTTGCTGGATCGGACACAGAGACTTTCAAATGAGTGTCTCTAGGCTTGGCCACTGAGTCCCTTCTCTAGTTGATTTAGCTTTGGGGGAAAGGTTCCCTTGACGACGATGTGTTTAAAAATGATTTTATTGTTAGGAAATTAGCGTGAGTGCAGGGGTCATTCTAATTCCCCGAAAGTCCCTGGATATAGGATGTTATGGGCTGTTATAAACTATAAATAGATGATATAGATTTTCCTTTGCAAATCTCTGAGTGGGAAGGATCTGTCACACATCCTTTGCTTACAGGCTGTCTCCTTGGAGCTGGGTGATGAGGCCAACGCCCTCACAGCTACCCAATGTATATATTGTCCTGTCAGCTGCAAGTTTACAGCCTGATCCACGAGGAAGTGGCTGTTTTTCTGGTATCCCCAGCTTTCCATATTTGTCAGGAGTTTTATCAAGTAGGAAAGTTCTTGTTCTATCCTTTCATTCAAAATAGACACTCAGGAGAAGAAATGTGCTTGCTTCCCTTACTCCTGAGAGTGATTGACTCAGACATTTAGTGGACCCTGGCTGGGTCTCCTTTTTTGGCTTCTTCTCCAGTGAATGCCCTTCCTCGCCTTGAATGCAAGCCAAGTATGGCCTCAGCAGACGTATTCTTCTTTCAGCTTCTTGTCTCTCTTATCTGCGCACAACTCATGTTGGGTTTTACAGGGAAAGCTAGTTGCCCACGTTTCTCTCTCTTGGGAGGCAGACTGGGAGTGGGGGCTGCTAGCCATCTGGGTTACTGGAGGTATCTTTCTTCCAAATCTCAGTGCCAGACCTCTCTTCACAGTGCCTTGATTTTTGAGGCTGGCGCCTGCTAAAGTCAGTGAAGTCCACAGCACTTCATGGTGTCCTGTATCTGCTATGCCGAAGAGCAGGAGGCCTTCCATCTTGAAGAGAGGAGCTGAAGAGCACTAGCCGCTGGGAGGCCCAGGAACACTCTCATACACAGGCATCGCCTGGGGATTTCTGTAAGATAACAGCTCACAGATGAGTGTGATTTGTCCCAACGCAGAGCAATGTCTTCAGAGATGAGTGTATACTATAGAAGCAGACATGGCCAGGGGGAGAGGGCACGTTAACAGCTGCTGGGGAGTGGGGAGGGGCCTGAGCTTCAGTCACTCCTGACAGCCATT
This sequence comes from Typhlomys cinereus, assembly GCA_023101885.1. Taxonomy (NCBI): domain Eukaryota; kingdom Metazoa; phylum Chordata; class Mammalia; order Rodentia; family Platacanthomyidae; genus Typhlomys; species Typhlomys cinereus. The sequence goes on from JALPQD010000322.1 coordinate 2,678,764, forward strand.
ACTGTCTTGAAAATTTCAGTAACTGCAAGGAGGAAGCAAGGTAAGGTTGTTGCCTTACCAAGGTGAAGCAGAGCTGTGGGTGCCCAGTGGCTTTAGCTTTAGGCTTTCTTGCATGGGAGTTCCATGGGGAAAATTCTAGTATGGGGCATATCTGACCAAATACACAGAAAACTTGAGAAATGAAACTCCCCATTCTGCATAAAACTGGAGGCTAAACCCTGTTTTGACTTAATCATTCCACATCTAGACTCGATGCTGGGATAGTAATCAGATGAGCACAGGCATTTATGTATCAAGACAGCCCTGCAGTAGAACAAGAAGAAAATCAGCCCTCACCATGCCTTGGCTGACCCTGAGCACAGGAAGATGTTTCCAGGCCATCATATAAAGTACTGGCACCCCATGTGATCTGCTTAGAAGATGCTGAGTAGTGGAGTGAGTACAGTCTTAGTGCTGTGAGCAGCAAGAGATAACCAACTGGACACGATGGCTTCTGCCTGAAACCCCAGCACTGTGGAATGAGAGGATGCCAAGTTCAAGACCAATCTTGGCTATGGAGTGAGCAGCCTGGAGATCCTGCCTGAAAACAAAACCTCAACATGTGTGTATCTATCAGTTAGGCAGTGTATTTAAGAGATACACAGAGATACACACACAGAGATGCACACACACTCACACACCCACACACCCACACACACACTCACACACAGATACACACACAAACGGCATACACACAAATACCTGAAATAGTAGACCAATTTTTCATCTATGTTATTTGGATGTACTGTAATTTTTACTTTAAGGTTAAAGGTATTTTTATCTTTGCAGATTCCTCTTTGTTGCTGTGAGACAATGCTCATAGCAGCCTAAGGAAGAAAGGAGGAGATTTATCTGGCTTATCATTCCAGATACATAAATGCCTGCTGTGGGAATCACACAGCAGAAGGCATGGCTTAGAGAGAGAGAAGCATAAAGGTAGTTCAGCTCACCTTTGTTATCGTGGAGGTGGAGAGCAAGAGCAAACTAGGAGGAAGCAGGATCAGGCTACCAGATCTCAAGACCCCATACCCTGTGATATCCCTTCTTCCAGCAAGGCTCCGCATCCTGAATGTGCCACAACCTTCCAACCACTAAGGATTCAAACACATGAGCTCATGGGGGACAACACACATTTAAACCATGACATAGGTGATGGTGGGGTTGATTCTCTGAAGCTCCAAGACTTACAGTGACATTCTAAGTCTGCCTTACTTTATTGTATCTATCTGTCTATCTATCTGTCTGTCTATCTATCTATCTATCTATCTATCTATCTATCTATCTATCTATCTATCTATCATCTACCTACTTACCTATTATCTGCTTATCATCTGTTAAAAACTCATCATTTGTTATCTATCAATTATCTATCATCTATTCATATTTATCTACCATCTATGTTTCTACCTATCATCTATCTATCATATCTATCAATCTACATCTCTCTATCTAATCATCTACCTACCTATTTATTTATTGCTTTTCTTTTCTTTTGTGTGACAGGATCTCTCTATATGTTCCTGGCTACCCTTCAATTTACTGTGTCACCCAGGCTGTCTGTAGACTCTCAGCAATCCTCTGCCTCAGTCTCTGTGACACTTGGACTATAGGTATGCCCCACAGCACCCACTCAGAAGGGGTGAGGATGCAGCCTCAGCCCCAACCTCAGCCTGAAAAGGCAGGATGAATTTCTTAGCAGTGGTTTCACTGCTTCCCCACTTCCTGATGGATATCCTCAGAATCTCTCATGCCATTTAAAAGCATTTGGAGGTGTTTTCTTATTGTCAAATGGTTGCCATGTAATGTTTCTCCCTGCAAGATATTTAAGGTCTTGTTCCCTCCAGTCCTGTAAATCAGTAGATGAAAATTTCTAAAGCTTAACATTTTACTTGGATGAGTGTCTTGAGCCATACGGGGCAGCCAGGTTAGTGTTGAGCATGAACTCACATCCAGAGGGTTAAACGTGACAAGAATTGTCTTCAGTCACCACGGACAGCTGAAGACGGGACTCCTTAGTTCTTAATGGGTTTTCTTTCTCTTAAGTGCCCCAGACAGTGCTAAACGAGAGGGTGATTGGAAGCCAAAGCCTGTGGGCAGCTGGATATCAAAGAGGAGGGAATGACCTTTCATTCGCTTTAAAGGTTGAGACTACTTTCTTTTTTTTTTTGCAATAATCAGATTCAAATCATTTTTGAGTCGCTACAGTGAGATTTCATCTCTCAAATGCAAACTAGTGGAGAGACACTTACTTGTAAAAGGAAAGCAGCAGTCCTACTGCTGTTTACTTGCAGTCAGTCCACTTACAGCTTCCCCACCTTCCCTTTCTGTCCCCCCTCAAAAAAATCTAGGAAGGTATAAAGCATAAGCTGATGTGTGCATGATGTTAGCTGGTATGTGATGTCATCAGAGCATCCACAGCATCCAGGTCCTGCAGGAATCAGGACTGCACACAACCCCCTGACATCATGCACCAGCCGATGACATCACATACCAGCTAACATCACGCACACATCAGCTTATGCTTTATACCTTCCTAGCAGAATCATAGTCAAGAATTTCTGGACAGTCATTGAGGAAAAGGCTTTGGAATTACTGGCTGTTGTGTTCAGGCACAATGCCGATGGCCTCATGGCATCTTGCCATCTGAACTGTGCAGATGCCTGTGGGTGGAATTGTTTAGGTTACAGTTTCTCTGTGGCAAAGCCTGCCTGAAAACAGCTTGGGAGGAAAGATCAATAAATTCATAAACACACATGCTCCCTGCTTCCTAGGTTTATAGAGATTCCCTGTGTTTGGGGGACCTGTTGTCAAAGATTAGAATTTTCTGTCATGTTAATTATATAATCTCTAACAAAGTGGCCACCAGCCACTATGAGCAGCCTGGGAGTACGGTCCACATAGTCTTTGGGGGGACTGCAGGGGTGCAGAGCAGGTGGGACCTGCCTCCTCTAGGGACCCACGTGATCTCTAGAGTGTCATGGGGGCCCTTGGCAGATGGGGCCTCTGTGGTCTGGGAGGAGTCAAGAATCTCCGTAGGTTGATACAACTTTCACACATATAGGCCAGCTTTGGTTCTGCCTGGGGGTTTTGTGTGTGTGTGTGTGTGTGTGTGTGTGTGTGTGTGTGTGTGTGTGTATGTGACTGAGTTCTGGACCTGGTGTTGCTATCCATGGCCCATGTCTTATGGACAAGCTCATGACTTATTCAGACATGAGTAATTAGATTGGAAAAGAAACTCTACAGGACAAGACGGAGACAGGACTCCACCATGGTGAAAGGAAATCAGGTATGCTGGGCTCAACCCTTTGTTAGATGGACAATCTGTTTTTCCTAAGGGTGGGTCAGATGGGGTGTGATGGCTGCAGGTCAGATGTACTTTAGTGGCTATGTAGGAGTGGAAGGTCCTTGCTGCCTGGGTGTCCGTGTGCACTAGTGTGCTGCTGTGACCTGTGGATCTGAAGGAGCTTTTGAATTTAAAGGAAACTTTGCAGATTGGAAACACATGGGCTGCAGATGGCAACTTCCAGTGCCAAAGCCTGAAGCCCTTAAGGCCTCGGGCTCCTCAGGGTGCCCCTGAACCTGGATGCCATCTATGTAGACGCTCAAGGTCACTGGGCCCAGCTACATTTCTTACTACTTAGAACCCTCAGTAGATGGAGACTCCTGCTAAGGTGAGCTTGTTAGCAATATCTTGAGTTCAGTTCTGTGTGCTCATATGTGTGTGTGCATGTTTGTGTATCCATATGTGAGTGAGTGCATGTGCATGTGTATGTGTGTGCATATGAATGTGTGTGTGTATGTGTATGTGTGTGTGTGTGTGTGTGTGTGTGTGTGTATGCATGTAGTAGCCAGAAGACAATCTTAGGTTGTTCCTCAGGTGCAGTTCATCTTGTTTGAGAGGGAGGTCTCTTACTAGTTTGGAACTTGGAATTTGCCAAGTAAGTCAGGCTGGCTGTCCAGCAAGTCCCAGAGATCTGCCTGTCTTCCTTCACTTCCCTAGTGCTGGGATTACAAGTGCGCAACCAGGCTTGGATTTCTTTTACATGAGTTCTGGGGGAATTGAACTCAAGCCTGAATGGTTGCAAGGCAAGCACTTTACCAACTGAACTATCTTTATAGCTCTCAAGCTTAAAATTCTTTATCACAGAGGCAGTCTGGGCTGCAGTCTGGATTTGGAAATATGTGTATCTTCACATGTAGAACTTGTTATAGATGGTGTGGCGCTGGGCTGTCAGCTGACTTTGCCTTGACTTTTCTGGCCTGGGTATTTTGATTTGCTCTGAGTTCCTTCTTTATTTCTCTGATGGTCGATGGAAACCATTAGTTCATTTCCAATGCTGGACAAATGTCAGCTACCTGGGGCCATGGGTTCTGACAGGAGGATGGGGGCCTCTGCTGGCATTGTCTATGATTTCTTAGTTGTCATCATAGATAGCAGAGATATTCCATATCTTACTGAAGACAACTGCTGAATGGAAACCAAGTTAGTGTGGACTGTGTTCCAAACCAAACAGAATATTTGTTCTATGTTAGTAAACTGCATATGAAAAAATACTACTGAAACAGAACTCTTTTCTTCATTTAGTCTTTAAGGGCTATGAACCTTGAGTGTCTATTTGCTTAGATGAAAAATTATCTCCCACCAAGGTGAAGAACCTAGTTTCACATGGAGTGTGTTTATGCATGTGTTTGTGTGTGCACGCAAGCATGGGCACATGCGTGTATTGTGTTTTCCTGCCCATTAAGGCTAGGGAACTCTTGTACCTATAAAGACTGCAAAAGTGCTTCACAGACACACCTATAACCCATAGTCAGAGCCATTTGACATGACTCTTTGCTTTGATTGAAACTGTTACTGCTTTGCAGGTAGAGACTCTTGGCTGAAACGATGAGGGCACTCACTTAAGGCTATGCCACTATCAAGGGGCAGGGGCAAGGGTCAGCCCACACCTTTCTCTCTGGTACCAGGGCTAGCAGTTTGTACCTACCTTCCCAGCTAAACACACACATCCCTGGCATGCATGCTCCTGTTGTGTCTTCTCTGAAGACAGGTGCGTGCCCTCCCTCTTGCCCCTGAAATCCTTCCACGGCCACACTTATTCTCCTACGGAGATTGAGACTCCTAGGCCCAGGCAGGTATATGTATTCATTCCCCAGATAAAATAAAGCTTCCAGCTGATGGACACCAGGCAGACAGGGCTGTTAGTTTATGTAGGCTGCAGGCAGAGCCGACTGGAAAATTTTGATCACTTTAATTTACTATACCCAGCATGCCTGCTGTACGCAGCCGGTGCTTTTATCAAGCCTGTGAGGTGGTATTGATTTTTTTATTTTCTATGTAGGATAAGAAGACAGAGAGTTAGGAGCAAGAGTGAATGAAGAACTTTCCCCAGATTGCGCTGTTCTGCAGCTTATTGCGTCCTGTCGTTTGTGGTTCCAGATGATGTCCAGTATGTCAGGGTTGCTCGAAGCAATAAACGGGGTGAATAACAATGGAAAGGTGAGATGAGAAAGATTGAAAAAGGAGAAAGAGGCAGCTCAGAGAGTGAGAAAGCACATGCGAGAAATAGGAAAATCCCAGGTTGAGGAAAAAGCATGCAGGCGCGGGTAGCCCACTGGCACCTTCTGTTAATGTCTGGGGAGGTCTGGAGCGGGCTGCCCTGTGGCATCCACAGAGCAGGAACCCGAATCTTTGTATCTTTCCCTAAGCTCCTTTCCCACCACCACTTTCGCAACAGCCATCACCACTGCACCTAGTCCCAGTGGCACCAGGGATCTCAGGAAGGGCTCCCAACATCGAAGCCTTCTCGTGACATGCTGGCTAAAAGGCAGAGTTGGGGCAGCATCTGTTATTTGAAAGCCCCTCTCGACCAGCATCCAACATTGTCTTCTCATGGTGAAATGAAGTTTGACTGAAACTGAAGTGTGCACAAGCCTGTTTTCATGAAACCATATCTCTTACACTGGAAATGCAGAGAAAAGAATGAGGCTTTTCTATTTTCTTTTTAGGCACTTCCCTCTGTAGACTACAAAGGAATGGGCACTCCCTGCTCGCCCTACTGAAGACACTGTGTCTGCTTGGCTTCTGGTGGAGAAACACCCCAGTCTTGGGCCAATCACAGCTTTCCCATGGGATATTCTCCTTCCAAGACCCACCAGCTTGTCACTTGCTAGCAACTGAAGCACTTGCTGTCAGTCTTCCTAACAGCCCAGTGAGGGCCAGAAAAACGAAGCATCCTGTGAAAACAAGGCATATACCTCAAAGAAGTCTCCAGAAAATACCCTGGGGTCAGAGAAAGCAAGTGTTGCAGATCCTGGCATCCAGACTAGGCAATGGAGTCTGTGGGGATGAAGAGGGAGATTTGGTGCTGATTAGATGCAGCCTCCTAAAGAGGGTCCTGAATGACTCCACGAGTGCAGGAGGAACCCAAGCAGCAGGACCTGGGTTTCTGGATGTCAGAAGACAGCAATATGGTTTTGACAACTCTGTCATGTTCTAGTTGTTGCAAAGGAAAGAGATTGGGGCTTCAAGATGGTTGAAGGAGTGACAGTGGGCAAAGAGAGCAATAAATATTTTAAACATACACATGTATAGACTTAGAGATGCACACATGCATGTATCTATTCATGAACACACACGCACATGCATACATAGATGCATATATGCACTGATATACATACACACAAATACACATATTCATACACACAAACACACATTCATGCATGTATGAACATATACACATAGGCACACATATACTGACATGCACACACTCATACACTTATGCACACACATGTGCACATACTTAAATTCATAAACACATGCACACACATGCATGCACACTCATACATATATACACATGCATGTTTGTGCATGCACATAAACATACAGGCATATCTGTACTTTCCATATACAGAGCCCTGAGTTGGATCCCAGTACAGGAGAGGTGAGAAAAGTAGGGCTGGTTATATGATATCCTGTCTCTAAGTGGAATGCCGTCTCAGGATGTTGTATGTGTCCATGTATGACCCAAGTGCTAAGTGTAATTTCAGAGCAGAGAAACAAATGGCTTGTCAACCAGGAAGTCCCAGGCAGTTCCCGTGCAAAAACACACAGAGCAGTCTGGAGGCCAGTGTTGAAAACTTATCTATTATGTCTGGGTTTTCACTATTCTTCAGTTTTGGGGTTCCCAGTCTTTAACTTTTTATGAAGAATGTGAGATGGGAAGGTGTGTGCAGGAGGCTGGCCATCCCCACTCATCTACATCTGCTTCGAATCTGTCATCCTCAGAGTATTCATGAGGTTCCTGGAGCAGCTCTTTGGCAAATACTTATTGCATGAACAGACTGAATGCTCCTGAGTATAATAATGATGCATAAAATCACCGTGTAAAGTTCCCTTACGAAAGGTTTTGGCAAAATATGAAACTGAAAGGATGGAAGTGTAGGTTAGACTTTGAATTAGGATTCATGTTAAAATCCACAGGGTCAACATTTGTCATAGCCTAATGACATTTGTTCATCATGCTAAAGTGTCTGCTTAAAACTAAGGTTGGAATTTGATGTTCTTGCTATTTAAAATGTTACTTCATCTGAACACCTAAATCTGCTATTGAAAATCACCCTAACGGATCTATTATTAGTCAGCGATTCCTGGTGAGGACTCTGAGCAAAGTGCACCTGAATATATTGAGGTCTGAAGTTGCAATTAAATAACCGAATTCACCACATTTGTTTTGCAGAGACCAATGCCTCATTCCTGAATGAAACTGAGGGAGTTGTTCAGCCCTAATCTCTTTCAAGGCAGCATCCAGGTGGGCAGAAGGAGGGTCAGCCTGGTGTATCTTGCATGTTTAGAGACTTGCAGGCTGCCGAGTCTTCCAACCTAGCCTCAGAGTCTAGAGAAGCCCAGGTGGACCGGCTTCTGTAACCCGTTACACGGTCCCGAGGGACCTTGTTTGTCCTCTGTCCCCAGAGATGCACAGGAACAGAAGAGAACCATCTGTCAGGATCGTCGCGGCTGAATTGCTCAGAGGCTGAGCTGGGCTCTTGAGGCTCTGTGCATTGTTCCATGCCCTCTGCTTTTCTGTGACCCGGTTTGCTCTGTGGAGTTAGGCTCTGACCATATTTCTACCCAGCAGAGGCAGGACACACATGTCAACTTAGCAATTGTGCTTGTTGGTTTTTCCTGTGGAATAACTTACTTAAAGATTGGAAGGCTTAGTTAAAGAATATCTATATGTGGGGGTATGGCAATGCACATAAAGGTAAATCAACTTTTTATACTGACTATGGTAAGAAACAGCAGTGAGCCACCAATTCTCATTTAAAGGCAACATGCCTCCTAGTGAGGATTTAAAGCTGGGCAGAGATGTCGGGTCCTTTTTTTTAGATTAGTGTTTCTTTAGCTTTGGGAGTTTAGGGGGTAAGTTAGGCCTGGGCACCCACCTAGCACACTGCAACTTACTGCCATTTTTAAAAGCTGCCATTCCAATGAAGCAGCTGCTGTATTTATACTGTGTAATCTGCTTCATGGGAGATGATAGGTTAGGGTCTCTGAGTGCGTGCTCCCCTGCACCCTGAAACATGGAAGAGTCAGAGATACTTAAAGCTATATGGTAGGCTAACTTCCTGGAGCACTTTTTTTTTTAAGAAATGAATTTCATTTTGAAGTGGAAAAGCCTCATTAATTGAATATATTAGCTTTCACTTTCTCCACATGTTCCCACCACAGAGAGTCAAGTGGACCCCAAGTTTTGGCTGGGGAGATGCTGAGTCAGCAGTGAGGGGCACACTGGACTAAGGAGATGGGGATGGAGGGCGCAGACTCTGCCCAGCCTGCGTGACTGCTGGACCACTGCCTCTGGTGAGAGCAAGTGTCCCCAGATGTCTGAGAGCCGCTGCAGTGGCAGCCGGTCCCCTTGGGTCCCTTTCTTCTCTGAACTCCCATAAGTAATGGAAATCAATGTTTTTGTGAGTGAATCATCTTCCAAAAGATGCACGATCATGGCTTTTAAAGAAGACAGAAAGCACTACTGTAAATTCTGAAGTAATTAAAATACCTTTGAAAATCTGACCCCTCTTGACACCCAGAAAAGTACAGTGACAAAAACCACAATAATAAACACGGAAAAGAGAAAGTGTGGGTGCCTGTGATAGCATGGCCTTCCTTGTGGCTACTGGTGATAGGGTGGCCTTCCTTGTGGCTAGAAAAAGAGACTTCCAAAATGGACAGTTCTCCCATTCTAAGGCAACCTGTGTGTTGCACTAGAGTGAGCCAGAAGAAAAAATGGCGGGATGAATAAATGGCTTTGGTTTACCCAGGTTATTTCGAAGCAGTAATGTGAGGATGTAATAGAAATAATTTAGACATATGGATAAGAACCTTCAAAATCAATAGAGCTGGAAGAGCCATGAAGCATATGCTGATGTAATCAAACAGAATTGAATTTCATACAAACACTGGCAAATCTATATGAGATTATCACGGCAAAAACTTCATTTTCATTGATTTATAATGTATTATTATTGTTTCCACCAAACTGCCATAGACAGCCATTTAGCAGCTGCCAAGTGCCTTAGGGGTGCAGAATGGCTCTCACTGACAGGATGGGTTACGGACTTTTCAAACGCCAATAACTCATGGGCGGCAGGTGCAGCATCCCCGCCATTCTTGACTTCTTTCTTTTAATTGCATTAGGTAATTCTCAGGGTGCTCAGTGGACTTGGGAGTTTTCTATTCACTGCATGAATCAAGTAAAGAGAAGGAAGTGTATGGCAATACACAAACCTCTAGCAAGCATGAAACTCAACCAGAACCATTAACACACATGCCTCTATCTGCATCTAATCAGTATCAGCCCTCAGACAGCCCACGTCATCCACTGTGTCCATACCTCTGTGGTCATCCCCATATCTCAGGCTCTACCTCTGCTTCCACCTCTTTAAAAAATGCAGAAATGTTGTTTAGACCTAGTGCCTCAAGGAGCCTCACTTCCAAGAGGCCAGACTTATCTGCAAGTCCAGGCCACTCTGCCCCCACCCCCCGCACGCCACTCTCCTGTGCAATGTGTCACCACTTTCAGACCCACCTGCAGCAGGACGCTTTCTTGAGTATCCACAGGGAGTTTCCTAGCACAGCCTGAACAGTAAGATTCTTTTTTTTAGAGGAGGAATTGTACAAATGAGTATTTTACCCATGACCATTTATTTATTTGTTTGTTTATTTGTTTGTTCGTTTAAACAAAGAACCCAGAAAGGGAAACAGAAGTATAGTTAAAGCTGCAGGCCCAGCATTGGGCAAACTCTGGCAGGAGGATTACGAATTTGAGGCCAGGCTGGGCTCTATTGTGAAAACCTGTATCAAAAACCAAATTTGAGTCAATCAAAAGAGAATGAAAAGTCATAAATGGAACTAATAACATATTAGATTATTATTTTAAGCTTTTATATTGTGGGTTTAAGGAATAAACTAGAGCCAGTTGTGACTATGAACAGAGGCAGTCCTGGTATGTGAAGAGACTAGGGCAGGAAGATCAAATGCCTGGGCTTCATATCTATAGCCTGCCTCAAACAACATACAAAAATAGAAATTTAGGTGTTTCATGTCTTCCAGAAGAGATGCCTTTTTGCAGACATATTTTTCACACCATAAAATGACACATTTTAAGTTGACATCTTTTTTCTCATAAGTTTAAATAGCTGTAAAAACATAATTAATGATATATTGATATACATATTGATCTTTTACAATTACAGTTCTATTACTCCCATGCATTTTCCAAAAGAATATAAATACATTAGCAATTTGATGTGTGATATTTCTATTAAAATCCCCAAGTCAAGTGTGGTGGCACATGCTTACTATCTCAATCCTTCGGAAGCTGAAGCAGGAGGATTGCAAGTTTGAGTTCAGCCTAGAGATGTAGAGAGACTGTCTCAAACATAAAATGAAACAAAAATACATCAAAAACTTTTTCACATTTTGATATAGTTTTTTATCCCATACGATTGTGTTTTAGTTGCATCTTTGTGGTACTTTGCTTGATGTTTTAGTGAATTATATTGTAAACTTTGAATGTAAGACAACTCTAATCAGAAAGGTGTTCATTCTGCACTAAGGAAGTGGATCTATTTCCCTTTAGTGCCTTATCAAAGGCTAGAATGTAGCACTTGCTAGACTTTGTTGGTCCTCTAGTCTTAAATGTGCTCCTGTTTTCAAGAATCTGTTAATATGAGTTCATAGTAATGGAGGGAACTTTTGTTCTAAGGATGCATTTCAATATTATAAACTTTTAAGGTATATGTCAATCAGCACATGGTGATTGATTATAAACAATGTTATCAATAGTCTAGCAGCCCAAGACTCAAATGTGGAAAAGCTGGAAACCAGTGATCTTAGGACAGACTTACCCAGGGCAAGCCTCCCCTGCTCAGTGTGCGCCAGCCTTAGCCTCCCCTGCTCAGTGTGTGCCAGCCTTAGCCTCCCCTGCTCAGTGTGCGCCAGCTGAGTTTGAGCTTCAGGACTCAGTTAAAAATGTGGATCATGGTGATATATTGGTGAGGCAGAGATGGGAGGAGTCCTGGGACTTTCTGGCCATCTCCTTGAGGCTATTTGTGAGCTCCAGGCCCATGAAAGATCTGTCTCAAAGGAGGTGGATAGCATTCTTGAGGATGACCTGCGAGGCTGTCCCCTGGCCTGGACACACATGTACTTGCACACGCAAGTACCTGTACATATGTGAACATACACATACACACATATGAATTATAAAAGGAAGGTGAAAGGTGTAAGGAGGGAGACCTGGAAGCTGGGATATCCAGGTTCCATGTTTAGACGATGCTGAGGGACCATGGAGGTCCCCAGAATGAATCGCAATCTTAGCTGGGCTATTCTCTGTCAGGTGTACAGGAAGGTATGACACATCCAGAAAGTGTTGACGTCCCCCATGTGCCAGGCACAGCGATTCAGATCCGCAGCCAACACAGATGTGAAATTTCTGGGCTACCGGGCTGGAGGGGAGTGTGGGGGTGTTACTTGGGTGTTAGTGTGAACTCAAGAGGAGAAGAGGGACCATCAGGAGGGATGCCAGAATACAAAGGGGTGGCAGACACATCACAGGTGCTCTAGAGGATACAAGTGACTGGGAAGAAGCATAGCTTTGATCTGTGGGGTAGAGGCAGGTGGGATGAGGGTCTGAAGTTGATGGAGGGTGAAGACAAGGGAGAAAAAGGAAACCGAGTTAGTCTTTACATTGGATTGCTTACATGCTAAGGATGGCGAGGGAGGTGACATTAGATTGGTGACAGGTGGCCTTGGTCTCAGAGACAGACACACCTCTGTAGGTAGAAGTAGACATGAACACCTGTGGGACTTTGGGTGTGTACAGGGGATGGAGTGGTGGTGTGGGAGCAAGCTGGCACAGTGCTCCAGGGATCGCTCCTGAGGCAGGATCAGAGGAGAGAGGCCAAGGCCCAGACACGAGTAGATGCAGGAATTACCGCATGTGCATGTCTGTTGTGATGAGGTAGCTTAAAGTGCATGGATGACCAGGTAGTTAAACTTAAATAAGAATTTAAATAATGAAAGACTTGCTCACCCTGCCTATTTCTCCATTTGTTCAAGTGTGAGTGAGTGTATACGTGTGTGATCCTCTGTGTGGTCAGATGTTTATACATTTATTCTCTTTTAACTTCTGAGCCTTTTTTTTTTCTTGAGAAATTTTCAGTAAAGAAGGTGGTCAATAAAGGGGCTGCAATTTGACCAGAATCACTCATTAACCAGGATCACTTATTAATAGGGCAGAATCTCACTGGAGTTTTGACTCTCACAATGAAACGAAATTGACTCAACAATTCCTGTGTGCAATTTGTCTTGGCTCCCTGGAGTCTTTGGTCCTTATGGAGGGCAGTTATAGGGTGCCTGTTCAATAATGCAGGGATGTGCACAGGGCCACCTCCACACAGAGCATGGAAACTTGGTGTCTATCTCCTGAAGGCAGGAGTGTGAAGTCTTTTGTGGAATAATGTGGTGGTCACAGCAGCCTTTGTGGGCACCCTCCTTTGTCTGACTGCCTCTGATGCCAGAACTATTGGTCATGATTCCGGGACACCCAGAGTAGCCAGGTCCGGTGACAGAAAGGGGATGCAGAACTTCTGAGGTCCCCCCTACGCACACAGAAAAGCATCCCTGGCTATTCCTCTCAGAGTGGAGGGTGGGAATGATCTCAAAGAAAGGTGTGTAGTCCTTTCCATCCTTGGTCACAAAACCCAAATACTGAAGATTTGGACATGACAGAAACGTTTTCTGGCCAGCTGGGTTGTTAACTCATATAACTGTGCAATTATCTTAGAAACAGTATTTTATAAATTTTTGTTATAAACATGTTCGAGTATATATATTTGATACAGCAGTCATGTAATTGTTAAAATGAGGCTGCCTATACACCAGACCAATGTCCAACTGGGGCCTAGCCTGGAAACAGGAAGTAGGGCTGGGGAGTACTGGGGCGGGTGGGCAGTGCAGTACTGGGAGTGAGTTGGATAGTACCAGGAGGGCTGGGACAGTACTAAGAAGCTGGGATAGTACCAAGAGGGCTGGAGCAGTACCAGGAGAGCTGGGGCAGAACCAGGAGGGCTGGAGCAGTTCCAGGAGGCTGGGGCAGGACCAGGAGGCTGGGGCAGGACCAGGTCTCATAATCAGCTCTCCAGGTAGCTCCCCTGGGTGGCTGGAAGCCTGTACATATTTCATGCCCTTTGTGCGTTTTGTAGGTGTTGCATTTCACTGAGCTCTGGCTCGTGGTCTGTGCCACGTTCTTGCTCCTGGAATCAAGGATATTTTTATTTGAGAATATGTAAGCACCCATTATTTTATCAACTGTAGCAACAATTCTTTTCATTATAATTGGCCAGTTTTCTTGGCAACGTCTGGGCATACTCAAGGATTCCTGGCGTGAATGTCCAATCCTGGGACATTTATTCTCACAAGCAATGGAAGTTTATAAATAACCCACAGAGCAATTAACGAAGTGAGTAACATATTTTATAGACTTCTAACTAAATATTTATTAAATGGGACTTTCATATTTTGAGAGATGAAAAGAAATAGCTGACATGTTTTGTTAATAAAAATAATCAGTTCAGAGGGTTTTTGTTCATGGCGAAGATGAAATGAGCTTTAAAGCTTATTTAGCTCCTCTTGTGTGCGATTATAACAACACTGGCTCCATGAAGGTATTAGAGGTCCCAATAAAGAAGTAAAGTTTTAAAAAGGAAAAGAAAAGATGTCTTCACAAGGGGAAGTCGAGGCAGAGGGGGCTCGGCAGGAGACTTCTTGCAAAGGTCACAGCGTCTGAAGTCTGAGCAGCTCTGACTTGCCCACTCAGCACACAGCAGAAATGATACGTGACCACTCTAAAGACATGTGGCTACTTCATGAATTATCTATGAACCGATAGTGATCTACTGCTCTGTATTATTGATGCAGTTACATTCAATCTATACCTCCAACATCCATGCTATGACACCAGCGCACGATGTGAGGGAGCCACACCTCACTGGCAGGGCATGAAAGGCTGAAGGGAAGAACATCTGTTCCTTATGGTGTTCTGATGGAAGTGGTCATTCTGTCCCCACTGCTGCAGTGAAAGAGACACATCTTGTTTTGTGGGGCTTGGCTTTTATGGCCATCCTGTTGTATTACTGGTACATTACACCCCTAAATGATTCAGTTAGGGGTCACTTGGACCTCAAAGGACAAGACTACCTGGGGTACACTTGGTTGCCTGTTTCTTGTCAAACGTGTGATTTAGGAAGGGAAATGTGCACGAGTGCAGCCCAGGCCTATCGTTAGGGTTTTGTGGCTTGAGTGAAAGCGAGCAGGAAAGTCTTCTCTTTGCCTTTTGACCCCAGTGCAGTAATCTTAAAATGCAGTAGAAATACATAGAGAGATAAGAAATTGCACACATTTCACAAATATACAGCTTATTTGCTTGTTGGTTTTTCTGAGATAGGGACTCCTGTAGTCTTGAATGACTCTGAATTTGTAATAGAGCTGAGGATGACCTTGAACTCTGACTCTCCTCCTCTACCTCTCAAGTTCTGGAATGATGAGTGTGAGTTACCATGCTTTGGATCATTACTGTATAATTTTAATGAAGAAGCTAATTTTTGTGACACTTTTTAAGCTTATTAATATTTATAGATGAAGAATAGGAAATATTTTGTATAAAATATTAACTATTATTTGAGGAACTTTTATACTTGGAAATAAGCTTTTTCTTAGGGTATATGTATTATATTGAATTAGAAATTTGTCTAAATTAAAACATAAATATCTAGTTCGGGGATCATGTCATCATTATGTCTCATAAGACTTGCCTTTGTTGATACTCAATTAACTAATAATAATATCGATGATAGTGTAGCAATATTCAGCTTTCATTTGGTCACACATTCTGCATATACAGTAATTGTGGAAGCATATCCCTTCTCAGATTCTGTGCTGTGTAAGGGTAAAGTGTGTCATAATCAGGAGATTAGAGCTAATAACAGGAAGGGGACCTCTTCTATCACCCCCTCTGCGCCCCTCTGTGTGCCTGCTAAATGCACCTCATTATGAATTCATTTTAAGCTTCATTGAGTCCTAGAAATTAATTTGACATAAATTTCATTGTAAAGCTCTGGAAACTTTAATTTCAAAGGTGGTGTTAGAGTGGTATTGCTGTCCTTCTCAATGCACACGTTTCACACAGGTACTGAGATGCAGGTGTGTGCTGGCAGCTGGCGTTCTGAGCTGACCAATTCAGTGGACAGTCCACTGGTATTTGTTTCCCACCTTCATTTTTAAAATTTTATTATTGTATTTAGCTTTTGTTATTGTGATTATGTATGCATAGTTCTGTTCATGTCATAACTACGTGTATCCTGCTAGGCTGCATTCTTTTTTCTATTGTAGTTTTTTTGGGATTGAACCCAGGACCTTGTATATGTTAAGCAAATACTGCACCATTGAGCTGTAGCCCCAGCCATTATGTTTGTATGTGTGTATATGAAGGGTATATGTATGTATATGTAGTTATGGGTGGTGTATGCGTGTGTATGATGTGTGTGGGTGCACATGAGTGCACATTTAACTTTTGTCATTGTGATTATGTATGCATATGTATATTCAGTTTCATGTCCTGGTTTTGGTAGTGTGGCCTCAGTCTCACATAGCAGGTGCCTGCCAGCTTCAGTGTGCACAGACTCTGGTTTTGTGGCCATGTGGGAAAGACCTCTGGTCATGACTGAACAGCAGACTGTTCTTACTAGTGGGAAAAGTGGATGAGGGACCCCTTTGGAGAGAGGATCACCTAGTTACACAGGGTGAAATCACCCAGGTCCAGCACGAGGCTGGCAAGCGGGAGAGGCAGGCAGGCTCCTGGGAGAGAACTGGGCAGAGCTAGAAGAGTCAGAGATGGAGGTCAGCAGACTGGGTTGGCCAGTGTGTCTATAAGCAGGGGCATCTCCTCGGGAAAGAAGGTGGCCTGGGGGTGACTACCCGAGACCATGAAGGGTGTCTGACTATTCATGCTCCCAGTTCTTTGCCAGCATTATTTTTAAAACATTAATTAATTAATTAATTGTGTGTGTGTGTGTGTGTGTGTGTGTGTGAGAGAGAGAGAGAGAGAGAGAGAAGAGAGAGAGAGAGAGCGCACTGTGTGTCCGAACTCAGGACTTTCCATTTGTGAGGCAGAGTCTTAACCCCTGAGCTTTCTTCCAGTCCCTGCCAGCATTATTTTATCTGCCAGATTTACAATATTTAAAACTGTGCAATTTTTGATTGGCTGTGCTTCTATTTTGAACATGAAAAAAACCCATCCCATGACTCTTGAAGCTTGGAATTATGGCCCATCGCAGTGTGATTTGCTGTTCAATTAGGGTCAGAGGCAGTCGCAGGATCCATGGCTCTGCGGGCCTCTGTTCCTGTGGAGACCCATCCTAGGACAGACAGTGAGCGTCTTAGGGAAAATATCCTTTAGCCGTACCTTTTCTTTCCAGTGTTCCGGTGAACATCTCTCGTATTCTGAAAGCTGCTGTATATAAGTTCTCACTGCTGAAAAGAAGGACAGTTACAAAGATAAAACATGGAAAGAAAACGGCTAATTCCTTGTGGTCCCTCCCTTGACCTCCCTCATTCAATCACTAACACAGGTAAAAAGGAGATATTTGCTGCCTATGTTGCATGGGAGAAACTTAAGTTCTAAAATCAAAGAATAAGTGAAAAACTGATGTCGACTTAATGTTCGTGATACATTGCTTACCGTCTCTTCTCTCTCTGAATATCCTCTCTGATTTCTGTATCCCTGTTCATTTCTTTTTAGCACCTCGCATCATTTCTTAGAATTTGACTGTTTTGATTCATACTTGCAAAGTATTGAAACCCTTGGCTTCTCATCACCTCGTTTATTTGCTTTATCTACTATGATCTGTGCGTTTCTCACACTAGGCTTACATACTAGGGCTTGTGATCCCTTTATTTTCTCCAGTGTTTATTTTCTCCAGTGAAATCAGAGCTGGGATTCTTGTTGCTGAATGTTCACAAGATCCTTATGTGCTGTGGGAGCTGGTGTGAGACAGAAGAGCAATGTATCCTGGCTCACCCGTATCCCCACTGTGGCTCATGTGGAAGTGGCTTTTCCTAGGTAAAACCAGCTTTGTTCAAAACAAGCCCAGTGCTCCTCAATGCTCGTGTGCCCGACAGCTTCGGCAAAATGTGCAGATCGCAGGAGCTGGTTCTTTCTAAGCTCTGCATTGAGCTATGTTTTCATTGAATACAATTACAAAAGAACATAATATCTCAGATTTCTGAGTCACAATCTTGGGCTTATTACTGTCAAAAAGCAATTACAGGCTATTTTTATGCAGAACTCAAACATGAAATTAAAGACTCAGAAATGAAAGCGAAACATTTTTAACCATACTATACGGAACTCATAACAGTGTCTTCGCAGCCAAATGCGGAGCATGGAAAATCGGCACATTCTGCAGCCCACGGAGGGCGTTCACAAAGACACGCTCGAAGAACTCCAACCAGCTGTTTGTAGTAACTTTATTTCTATGCTTTATTTCTGCGCTTGCTCATCTATTCCAGGAAAAGTGAGGGTAAAAAGATGGTATTAAAGCATTTAAAGATTCCCAAGTAAAACATGTTTAGAATAAAGTTTTCAAAACCATAAATGTAGAGACTCAAGCACCAACTAGAGAAATCTGGGTGCATGGACAATGGGCCCCTGGGTGTTGTGTTCTGTGGGTGAGGATGTCTTCAGTTGAAAGGTGGAACCAGGAGTACCAGGGAAGTGATCCATTAGGGGGAAGCCTATGAAGCGTGGCTTCTGCAGCCTGCAATGCACAGGCATTCCTCGGGAGGCTTACTTGGTGAGGAGGGCTAGCACGTCAGGTAGACTCTGTTATCAGCTGTGGCTGGTTTGGCTGTTGCTGCTGTGGAGTTCTCAAGCATTTAGTGAGTTCAGCTCTCAGCGCTTGGTACTCCCTCGGCTCCTGGGACATGGTTGGGTAACTCAGTCATTTTTGATGGAGAAAACTGTTTCTCAAAGTGTGGTCCATAGTACCCTCCAATCTCTTCTTCCCAACTGTGAGATGGAGAAGGTATCAGTGGCTGACAGACACTGTCTTTTCCATGCATTTCCCCTCATGAATTGGCTCTGCTGCTAGCAGCCAGCCCATTGCTACCCTGGAGCTGGGCCAGAGCTTCCGTGTCTCAGGGGCACAGTGGCATGCTGCCATCGGGGTCATCAGGAACAGGGAGGGGGTGGAATGCACAGATACTGCAGTGTCCCTGGGGAGCAGGCCTCCGCCCACAGCAGCCATTTACTGTGATTCTTCCATGTAACATCTTGGGATCTTATCAGATCTGCAAAGCTGAAAGGTATGTGTATGTATGTATGTATGCATACATGCATGTGCATGTGTGTATGCATGCTTGCCTGTGTGTGTACATGTGGAGTCCAGAGGTCAACATCAAGTGTTGTCCTCCATGTTATTTTTGAAAAAGGGTCTCTCACTGAACCTGGAGTTAATCAATTTGGCTAGACTGGCCGGCTAACAAGCCTCTGTGATCCTTGCCCTGACTTTTCAGTGGTAGGATTCCATGACTGCTTCCACACTCAACTTTTATGTGGATGCTTAGAATCCGAACTCAGGTCCTTATGCTTTCATGGCAAGGACTTTACTGACTAATCAGTCTTCTTAGCTCCCAACTAGATTCTTACCATTCAGATTTGTTTTACTTTCTGCCTTCTCATTAATGAAGATGTTTGGGCTCATAAAGTCTAGAGGAAGTCAGAGTTGCACCCTCAAATAGACGGCTGAGTTAGAATTTGAGGGAGGCCCCTGATGCTGTGTCCTCTTATGTGCTCCTTGTGGGAGAGCCTGGCCCACGCCATGTACACCTCTATTTCCAATGTGTGGGCCTGTGCATGTGGATAAGAGCTGGGCTGTGCATAGGGGAAGCTGGGACTTGATCTTGTCAACCGTCAGTGGGAGCTACTGCTCTCCCCTGTGTGTCCTGGACCTCGTATATGGAGGGTGAGTGTGCAGAGGAGACCAGACTTCATGTGTAGGAAACGCAGTCCAACTGTCATCATTTCTCCTCAGCATCGATGAAGCTGAAAGCTTGTTCTTGCCCCCTTCTTTCTAGGGTCTCCTGAAAGTGTATAAGGTGAGTCCTGGCAACGTCCAAAGCGGGTAACACTGGATGACTCCAGTCAACCTGGCAGGATTGGAGTCACCTGGGAGACTCACTCCTAGGTGGGCTTGTGAGGGTGTTTCCAGAGAGGACCAACAGAGGAGAATGTCCTTAATGTCCTTGAGTGTGGACAGCACTGTTCAATGGCTGGGGTCTTGCTGAATAAAAAGGAGAAGTTGTTTGAGTACTAGCACTTCTCTCTCTCTCTCTCTGTCTCACTCTCCCTTCTTCCCCCTCTCTCTTTCTCTCTCTCTCCAAAATGTGAACAATCTCCTGCCTCCACAGTTGGCAGCTGCCCCTGCCATCAAGCCTTCCTGGCCTTGATGGACTCTACCCCTCACTATACCTTTCCTCTCTTACCTTGTCTCATGTGGTCACAGCATTAAGAAAATTACAGATGGTTTGTGAGTTAGTAGCTTAACAAGATTTAGGCCCCTATGTTTCTGCCCTAGAAGCACAGTGGTCCACACCTGGGAAACTTTTTTTTATTATTAATACATTTTTTATTATTATTTCAGCTCATACAAACTTAATAGGTACACCAGTTCCCTCCCTCCCTCCTCCTCCCCCCGTACCCCCTGCTCCCCCTCCCCACCTCCCTCCCTCCCCATCCCCCAGTGCCTTCCACCCCAGTTCCCAGAGAGTCCTTTCTTGTGCATGCCTGATTTTCTTCTGGGCCCTCCTCTCTGATGATGTACAAAGACCCAGTGGCCTTTCCCTGAACCCTTTCCCGTGGTCCCCTTAGGTATAGGAACACTGCTGTGGCTGCCAATCCTTTGCCTCCAAGGATCTGGTGCCTTTAGCAGATGCTAGACTTTGTGAGGTCAACAGTGTGTTGGACAATGCTCAGGGCATGCAAAGTCCAATTATGATTGCTTCAGCCCTAACTAGTATGGAGTATCTTACATATCATTGCTCCTCCCCTCCTTTTGCTCTTATACTCTTACCGCCCCCTTTTCCGCAAATTTCCCTGAGCTTCAAGATGGGGAGAGATTAAGCTGGCCTAGTTCTAGGTGGTTGATATAGAGTCTCTGAAGTTCTGGATTGTGGTTTGTTGATTTTCTTTTGCAGTTTTGCTGCTCCTGCATTGCCCTTCACTCCATCCTGGTGGGCATTGTATGTTACCCCCTGGCCAGAGACAAAAAGCTGTTAAACTAGAGTCTTGTGATAAAAGCACATTCAAAGGTAGATGTAATAAAAGTGGGAAACCACAGTGAGGGAGGGGTCTATCACCCATTTGCAAAATGGTTACTTTTTATCTGCCAGGCTATATGCCCTCCTCTTCTGGTGAGATCACATCCCCTCAGTAGTAAATGATCAGGAACAAAAGTCTGTGAACTTCATAGCAGCACTGTTTACAATAGCAAAGTCATGGAATCAGCCCAAATGTCCAACAGTTGACCAATGGATAAGGAAACTGTGGTACATCTATACAATGGAGTACTACTCAGCCATCAAAAATGATGAATTACTGGAATTTGCCGGGAAATGGATGTCATTAGAAACAATTGTATTAAGTGAAGTATCCCAGACCCAGAAAATTAAGCGCCGTATGTACTCCCTAATAGGTGGCTCCTAGTACCAAAACCACCCAGCCCACCTAGAGACAGGAATTCCAAGGATTATGAACAGGAGGGATGGGGTAGGAGGGCCACACCAGAAAGAAGGAGAGAAGAGACCATGTTACAGCAGGGAAAATAGGCCTCCACCAAGGACCCGAATAAGTAATGAGACATCTGATTAAGTTCACAGATTTTTGTTCCTGATCATTTACTACTGAGGGGGAGTGATCTCACCAGAAGAGGAGGGCATATAGTCTGGCAGATTAAAAAGTAACCATTTTGCAAATGGGTGATAGACCCCTCCCTCACTGTGGTTTCCCACTTTTATTACATCTACCTTTGAATGTGCTTTTATCACAAGACTCTAACAGCTTTTTGTCTCTGGCCAGGGGGTAACATACAATGCCCACCAGGATGGAGTGAAGGGCATTGCAGGAGCAGCAAAACTGCAAAAGAAAATCAACAAACCACAATCCAGAACTTCAGAGACTCTATATCAACCACCTAGAACTAGGCCAGCTTAGTCTCTCCCCATCTTGAAGCTCAGGGAAATTTGCGGAAGAGGGGGCGGTAAGAGTGTAAGAGCATAAGGATGGGAGGAGCAATGATATGTAAGATACTCTATACTAGTTAGGGCTGAAGCAATCATAATTGGACTTTGCATGCCCTGCGCATTGTCCAACACACTGTTGACCTCACAAAGTCTAGCATCTGCTAAAGGCACCAAGATCCTTGGAGGCAAAGGATTGGCAGCCACAGCAGTGTTCCTATACCTAAGGGGAACACGGGAAAGGGTTCGGCAAAGGCCACTGGGTCCTTGTACGTCATCGGAGAGGAGGGCCCAGAGGAAAATCAGACATGCACAAGAAAGGACTCTCTGGGAATTGGGGTGGGAGGCACTGGGGAATGGGGAGGGAGAGGGGTGGGGAGGGGGAGCAGGGGGTACGGGGGGAGGAGGAGGGAGGGAGGGAACTGGTGTACCTAATAAGTTTGTATGAGCTGAAATAAAAAAAAAATATTCAGTTACAAACTGCAAAAAAAAAAAAAAAAGTCTGTGAACTTAATCAGATGTCTCATTACTTATTTGGGTCCTTGATGGAGGCCTATTTTCTCTGCTGTAACATGGTCCCTTCTCTCCTTGTTTCTGGTGTGGCCCTCCTACCCCATCCCTCTTGTTCATAATCCTTGCAATTACTGTCTCTAGGTGGGCTGGGTGGGTTTGGTACTAGGAGCCACCTATTAGGGAGTACATACGGCGCTTAATTTTCTGGGTCTGGGATACTTCACTTAATATAATTGTTTCTAATGACATCCATTTCCCGGCAAATTCCAGTAATTCATCATTTTTGATGGCTGAGTAGTACTGCATTGTATAGATGTACCACAGTTTCCTTATCCACTCGTCAATTGTTGGACATTTGGGCTGATTCCATGACTTTGCTATTGTAAACAGTGCTGCTATGAACATGGTTGTGCTTGTGCTATTGAGGTGAACCTCTGCTGTATGGGGGGTTATTCGCAAAAGTGGAATAGCAGGGTCATATGGCATTTCAATCTTTAATTTCTTTAAGAATCTCCAGACGGCTCGCCAGAGTGGCTGTATGAGCCTGCATTCCCACCAGCAATGTAGGAGAGTTCCCCTCTCTCCACATCCTCTCCAACATTTGTTGTTGTTTGTATTGTGGATTTTTGAAAAAATCAATAAGATTGATACACCCCTAGCTTAATTAACCAAAAGCAGGAGAGAGAAAACCCAAATTAACAAAATCAGAAATGAACATGGAGTTATCACTACTGATACCCAAGAAATCCAGAGAATTATAACATCATATTTCAAAAACTTATACTCTATGAAGTTTGACAACACAAAAGAGATGGATGAATTTCTAAGTAAACACAGCTTACCTAAATTGAATCAGGAAGTTGTGAATTATTTAAATAGTCCTATAACATATAAGGAAATTGAAGAAGTAATCTCAAATCTTCCCACCAAAAAATGTCCTGGACCAGATGGATTCAGCACAGAGTTCTACTAGACATTTAAGGAGTTAATAATACCAATACTCCTTAAACTGTTCCATCAAATAGCAAAGGAAGGAACACTACCAAATTCCTTCTATGAAGCTAATATCGTTTTAATCCCAAAACCTAATAAAGATTCACTTAAAAGAGAAAACTATAGGCCGATCTCTCTGATGAACACAGACGCAAAGATTCTCAACAAAGTCTTAGCAAATCGGATTCAAAAACATATTAAAAAGATCATTCACGGGGACCAAGTAGGCTTCATCCCTGGCACACAAGGTTGGTTCAACATACGCAAATCAATAAATGTAATTCATCATGTAAACCAGTCCAAAGTCCAAGACCACATGATACTCTCAATAGATGCAGAAAAAGCTTTTGACAAGATCCAACAGCCTTTTATGATCAAAACGCTAGAGACAGTAGGAATGGAAGGAACCTTTATCAATATAATAAAAGCTGTATACAACAAGCCCACAGCAAGGATTATGCTCAATGGGGAACAATTGGAAGCATTCCCACTTCGATCAGGAACTAGACAAGGCTGTCCACTCTCACCACTTCTATTCAATATTGTACTTGAAGTCTTAGCTGAAGCCATAAGACAAGAAAGGGACATAAGAGGGATTCAAATCAGCAAGGAAGAAGTCAAGCTATCCCTATTTGCAGATGACATGATCTTATACCTGAGTGATCCCAAAAACTCCACCAGGAAGCTCCTGGAACTAATTGAGAAGTTCAGCAGGGTGGCAGGATACAAAATAAATGTGCAAAAATCAGAGGCTTTCCTATATGCCCAGAATGAAAGAAGTGAAAAAGCCTTGAGAGAAACAATCCCATTTACTGTAGCCCCTAAAAAAATGAAATACCTTGGTATAAACCTAACCAAGGAGGTAAAAGACCTTTACAATGAAAACTTTAAAACCCTAAAGAAAGAAATAGCAGAAGACACCAGAAGGTGGAAACTGTTTTAAAGTAGTGATAACCTCCTTCCCTGAGGCGTGGTCTCAGTCCGCAGGATTATGCTGTGTTCTCAGTCGGGATGAATTCCATCCTCAGAACCTTGCGCTCAGACCGCAGGGCGCTTGGGGAAGGAGCAGGTTGCGTGTAGCAGGCATCTTGCCTCATTCATGCATTTAGAATGTGGCCCTTGCGGGCTAGTGACAGCATTCACGGAAGGGCTCAAGGCATCCCAGAAGACAGCCTCTAGCCTGGGGTCTACAGTTCCTTAGAGCCAGAAGGTGGAGTTGCAGTTCACTGCAAGTGTACCCTCTCCTAAAGGCATTCTCTCCCCTGCAAATGTCCTCCCACAGGTGTTTCCCTCCCTTTTACGTGTTCCAGCATGGGTCTCCTCCAAACGCCCCCCCCCCCACACAGGTACTTCCTTCTACTCAGGCCGTCCTTGTTTTACAAACACGACCTGCATTTTGGGTGCCTGGCTGGGCTTCCTGCCAGGACCTTCTGCTACCCACAGGCTTCTAGGCACAGAATGCTCTGTAGAATTCTGAGAGCACTCAACCAGTGTTGTCCTCCCATCCTGTCACCTGGGCCCACCTGTCACTGGGCTATTGCCTGGTTTCGGGAGAGCTTTCCCAAGAGGATATTCCTTCAGGGAAGACGCCTCAAGGTAACACAGCCTTTGGTGTTGGAAGACGCGAGAGCTTTCCCAAGAGGATATTCCTTGGGAAGATGCCTCAAGGTTAACACAGCCTTTGGTGTTGGAAGACGTATCGTTGGACTCAGGCTTCATGCCCTTCAGGCAAGTTCTTGTCTCTAGGTGCTTTGGGTCTCAATGCACCCAACTGAAAAGGGCATGTCTTGATATACCTGCTCAGGACAGTGCAAGTGCACACGTGTACTACAACATAGCATGGTACCCACACAGCCCCAACACAACCCATGCCTGTGCACACAGTCCTTGCACAACCCATGTGTATGTACATAACCCTCACACAACCCATGAGACTGCTTAAGCCCCTCCCCTGGTAATGTATGTAATACATAGTGCAGACCCCCCCATGTGCAGACATCTCATGTCACACAGCTGTGTGGCAGTAACATAGCTGCAGTAGCTACACAATCAGGCTTTGTGTTGAATGGAGCTGGTGTGGAGTACCTCAGTGTGTCCACCCAGGTCCTGTCTTTAACTGGAGATCCCTGACTTCCAGGGTTCTTAAGAGCACTTAAAATACTGTTCATACTAGCTGTAATTAGCAGGCAGACTGTATGAATACTCACACTCATTCCCACAAAGATTCCTTGTTGGCGCAGAGCAATCCATTACCTGCTTCAGTGAACCGTCCTGTTGGTGATTTGCAGTTCTCACCCCTGGGTGATGGAGTAAGCTGCCCTCTTCTCAGGCACCCGCGGCCATTGTTTTAAGCCAGATGTATAAAACATGAGGGAAGTTTGCTTGTCAAACATTCCAGACAGGCCACTTAAATTCTAGACCAATTGATAACATGCACGCCAATGGGTTCAAAAGGAAAGAGCCTGGGAATCTTACTGATTTTTTTATGACAATTTCAAGATAAAATCCACAGACTACACAACTCACCTGTTCAAAGTGTCCATTGGGTGGCTTTGGCATAATCATGAGTTTGTTCAATCTGTTGCCACAATTTATTTTAAAACTACTTACTGCTCTAAAAAAATCACCCCATATCCATTAAAACATACTTATTGCCCTAAAAAATCACCCGTGTCCATGAACGTTCACTTGCCGTTTCCCATGGGCTTTCTAGAACGGCCATCACTCGTCCAGCCTCTGTTGCTATGGTTTTCATCTCTGAACTTTCCATGTAAATGGAGACATGTGACATGTGGACTTTTGTGGTACACTTCTACTTATGACAATGCATTCAACTCTCATCACAGTGTGACATGGGCTAGTATTTCCTTTTTTTTTATGTCCATAGCATGGATACACCATACTATATCAATGTGTTTGTGAGTTGATGGATACCTTGGCTGTTTCAACATTTGGGCCATAATGAGCAATGTGGTTATTGGATTCTTAATCTATTTTTAAGCAAGTTAAAAAAATAAGCTTAGATATGTATCAAAACACTAGTATAAATGTGAGGTTAGATTAACTATTTTGTGTTAAGAAGATGAATTGAAGTGGGTTGCCTGTCAGTTACCTTTGATGGTAGCACAGGGGTTGTTTTGTCTTCTACATTTATTTATTTACTGTGGGGCGAATGTGTGTCACAGCGCACTTGTGGAGGTGAAAGGACAACTTGCAAGAGTCAGTTTTCTCCTTCTACCATGTGGGTTTTGAAGAGTAAAATTAGGTCCTCTAACTTGGCAGCAAGCTCTTTTTCTCACTGAGACATTTTGCTGGCTCAGTCTTCTTGTCTTTATCCTTTCTTTCTTGTGATATTCTAGTCTTCTGAAAAATAAAAAGCTTTTGAGAAGAGCAATTCCTAGACAAAAACTTCGCTTGAGAAGTTGTGTGCCAGGAGAAGTCTAGTCAGCAGACATCAGTGGAGCAAGTTCACAGAGGCCAGAGTTTCCACATCCCATGTGGGGACAGATGAAGCTGGGCCTAGTGTCCAGGTGGCCCACATGTGGCCTCAGCATCCAGTTAGTGTTCAGGGGTCAAGTGGAGAGACAAACTGATTTGTGATCCCTCTATGCTGCAATGCAATGAACTGTCTTGATGCCCTGGAAAATTTTCTTGAGTATATATAATGTGATTGTGTGTGTATGTGTGTGTGTGTGTGTGTGTGTGTGTGTGTGTGTGTGTGTGTGATATGTATATCTGTGGTGTGTGTCAGAGAAGACTATGTGTGCCTGTGGAGGTCCAAAGATGACTTCAAGAATCATCATAGATTGCTCCACCTCTTTTTTGCTTTTGCTTTCTCAGGCTCCACTTTCCAGGATGGGAAGTACAATCCACTGCCATTTTTGCTAAGTGCTTTTGGGGATCTGGAATCCAAATTAAGGTCTTTCTGTTTGCAAGGCAGAGGGTTAACCCCAAGCCCTCTCTCCAGCCCAGTCTTTGCCTGTTTCCGACGCATGTTGACCGACACTGAAGGTGAACCAGGACAGGGGCTGCTGCGTTTTCCAGAAACTGTCTCTGCTGTAGTAGGGGCTTTTTGATGGGGCATTCCTCAGAGCTCAGCAGAGAAGAGCTGTTCCACTGAGTCCCCAGGGGCCACTGTCATGAGAGTGTCTTTGGGAGTCTGTGGGTGCAGAGGAGGCCCCGGTCCTCTTACCAGTCCTGTCCTGACTTCTGACCATGTGTGGGGCTCTTGGTAGGTGGCTGATGTGTCCTGTGCTTTTCCCATCTGGCCTCTTGTCAGCATTGCACTGATGTTTGCCACGTTCTGTGACTGGCTAAGGTTCCTTTACTTGCAGAGTCTTCTAGATGCTATGACAACCTGCCAATGGCTCATACCCTCTTCTGCTCATGGCTGTGATTTGTCCCCAGTCCTTTCTTCTCAGATATGTCTGTCCACACAAGGAATCAGAAGCAATAGGAGGCTATGCCATAAAATCTCTTTTTTGACAATAGGCCCACGGGCTCTGTTCCGTGTCGGGTGTCACAACCTGAAGCTCAGGTGGAACACACAGGTGTGGAGGGACAGGGACGGACTGACCCTACATATGCAGTCTGGGTTGCCTGTGATTTTTACATATCCTTTTAATTTAGAAATTTATTCTGTTCAATCCATAAGCTTTATATAGCTTTAGTTTAAAAATAAAAAATAGAAGCAGTAAAATCAAAATAGTATTTCAAATCTAGGCCCTTCCAGCCTTCCAAATGCATGAGCTCTTGAAGTTGTGTATACCAGTTGGAAGAAGAAAAAAATATGAGAACCAGGATACGTCAGAAAACAAAATTTTATATAACTGAGATCCTTCTTGGAACTAATTGCCTTTACAAAAGAGAAAAAGGAGGCTGGGGGAGGTGTAGCACCAATAAACCCAAATAAAACAGAACAAAATTCCAGTGTTCCGAGTCAACTTGTTCCGTGGACAAAACCCACAGTGTCCTGGCCAACAGCATGCTTTCGCTTCTGTCTCTCGAGAGCTTAACCCTGACTTACTGCACAGGCAACAGCAAAGTGTATGGCATCAAAACCCTTGTTTACACTTCAGTGGAAGTTCAGAAGTGGGCAAAGGGACTACTACCGGTGGTTGTCCTGGCAACAAACTTACCCCCTGCCAGCAGTACCTGGGTATGACTGGGCCAAGTGTGTCAGCATCTTGAGTATTGTCAGCCTCTTAGGTATAGATTCAGATCTGTTCTCTTCTAGAATAACCTTAAAGTCTTCTTGGAGAATTTCCATTGCCTAGAATACATTAGTTTGTTGTTACATTAATTCGTGTTCTCATGTTATATTTTACTTTCTATTTTCCTTGGTGTTAATTTGATATTCTTTAAAAACACACAGTTGTAAGACTTTTATTACTACTACTACTACTACTACTACTACTACTACTACTACTACTATTACTACTATTTCCTCTTTTGTAGGCCTGTACAGGGCTATACATTATTTCTATCTTTGGCTGGGGGGGAGCATAAGCTTCAAAGAGTGGTGGACCGAACCTTGTAGTCACCTCCAGATTCCCCTGCTTGGTTTCTGTGCCTCGTGTCCTTCGTTCTGGGATGTGCAACCAGATCTGCTTCTTTTGGTTGCAGTTGGTTACCACATATGCCAGAGACAAAGGGACTGGCCGACATAACTGAAGTTCCATGTCATTCATCCTTCAGATCATAGTCTGTGGGACCCAGGGTGGAAGCCCCAGGGAAACCATGGCCATGCTCCTGACCCATTAACGTAGGGGAGGAAAGGCAAGTTACAGTAGAATATCAGACCTGTAGCCACCTCCCACAGAGCAGCAGAAAACAAATGCAATGAATTCAAGTGTATGATTTCAATTGGAGTTCCTTCTTTGATGGGTATTACTAGAAGTCTTCCCTTATCTCACCTATGAAGAGGGGTGCTCTTTGCTTTTACTTGATTGTTGTGGGATCCTAACTCAGATCCTCATGCTGAGCCAGTTCTCCAACCCCTGTTCAGCTTTATATCCCTGCTTCTTGGTAGGAGCAAAGCTGAGTGATTTCAGTCCTTCGAGTTTTCTAGGAGTTGTGTTATGACCTTGCATGCACACAATTTGTTTAGTTTGTGTGCACCCAAACACCAAATTCCTTCTACAGTTGCTGTTCACATTGAATTGGCTAGTTGTCTCAGATCAATGTTTTAAAATAACTTTCCCTTTAAGAAATTTTATCACTTGCTTATGGGGGAAAAAGACAGTTAAATCTATTGTACTTCTTCAGTGGTAAATTCCTTGAAGTTCTGAAAGATATTTGTAGCAGGTGCAGAGTTCTAAGATGGCTATTGTTTTCTTTCAGCAAGTTGAAAATATCACTGCATTGTGTTCTGGCTTTTAAATCTTTCTTCTGAGAAGTCAGATGTCAGCTGAATGCTTTGCTCTCTGATGTAGTCTCCTTCTATCTCTTTAAAGATACATTTCACTGTCTCTGGTTCTTTTTTGTTTTTAAAGCAATTTTATTATAATGTGCCCGTGTGTGGTTACTGACTAGTGTTGATTTATTTCCTGCCACTGACATCTTTCTGAGACTTTTCTGAGTACTTACACTCAGAAATGTTTTCTCCTTACCCCTTTCTCAGACTTCAAAAACACACCTGCCACTGATCTTCTTACTCTATTCTGTGCTTCCAAAGTTTTTTGTATGTTCCATTTTGTCTCTCCACATGTCCTTCTGGATATTTTTTTTCCAGTTCACTAATTCTTTCTTCAACTGTGTCTTATTTGTCATTAACTACATCCATAGATTATAAATTTTATTTATTCCATTTTTTGAGTTTTATGGTTATGCTATTTGTCATTCTCCATCTCCTTCCTCTCTTTCATGTCAATTTCCTCCTTCTCTTCTCCTCTTCTTCCCTTTCTCTGTAGCTTCTGGCTGTAGTATATTATTAAATTATGTAATATTTTGCAACTTTGCAAGTCTGCATTTCTTGTTTCATTTTGACCATTAGGATCTGGTGGAAGAGAAATTTGGGTTCTGACCCATGCTCCTGTGAACGCAAGTTCCTGGAAAGACATTGTATGTACAAGGTAATTGACTGATTAGAGCTCAATGATGTAGAGAGGTTAGACTGTTGCAAGTTCAGAGCCAGATTATCTTGGGCCATTTTTATCCCTTGGGCCATTTATTACCCACTTCTGTATGTCACTCAACATCTCTGTGACTATTAGGTAAATCCTTTGGAATGTACAGTCAGACTCCTGGTTTCCACAAATCAAAGAACTAAGAATGTCATCAGATAGCATCTGATACCCATGGCACAGATTAATCCACTTTTCTGCAATTCGCCAACCCAATGTTTCCATCAATGCACTTAAAAAGTGCTTTATTTATGATTTTCTTTACCTCGTGACTATAAAACCTCAAAAGTGTTATTACAGCAAAGCACATATAATTTGGGGCAACCTGAATCTGTGTTCTCAGATCATGAATGCTCATATTTGGCTCCAAAATAAATGACCTCTTATCCTCCTTGAGGACAGAATTGTATTTTTTGCTATCCTCTCAAGATGTTTTATAGTTTTTGCTTCCAGCCACTGTGAAGAAGGACAGAAGAAACAGGAGGACACTCTGAGTCATGCTGCTTGGCAGAGGCTTCTGGCCCATGCCTGACAACCTACCCATCCAAAGCCAGCCAGGGAGCTGTGCTGAATGAGGACAAACGTACAACTGGGAGTTAGAATATGGTGTCAGACTTCTCCATTAAAATGGTCACCCATTTAAAACCAGTTTCTTCAAACATGTTGACAGTGCGATTCTAAGTCAGCACCACACTTTTACATGGGGCATCAGGCCTTGTGGCTAACTTGTTTATTAAAACAGATTTCCAGTGGTTTGTGGCATCAGAGTGCCCAACTCATGAGAGTCCTTTAAACACAGCTTCAATCCTTCAGGACACCTGTATACTGCACAGTGGGATGACCTGGGTTGGAGAACCTCAGGTGGCTTCCCCTTATCTGACAGTCAGATACTTTGCTATATGTTTACGTGTTTAGTAGGCTGATAGAACCTGGGGTGACTAACCTCCAAGGATGACCTGAATAGATTTAGAATCTCCTAGAAGACACACCTCTGGGCATGTGTTGGAGACCATATTTAGACAGGTTTGATTGGGTTAGAAGATTCAGCCTGAATAACAATGGTAAAAGCAGGGAACCTGTTGAGCACCAGCATTGTATCTGTTTCCTGACTGCAGATGTGGTGTGACCAGTGTCTCAGGCTCTGCCCATGCTTTTCCTTCACAACACATTGTAACCCTAATGTCATGAGTCCTAACAAACCCCTTGCTCATTTCAAAGTTGCTTTTGTCAGATGTTTGGTCACGGTGACTAGAAAAGAAAAAATTTATCCAAGTCAGTATCTAATGTACCTAGGGTCACACAGAGAGTTTCAACCATGCATTTCTGAAATTTCTTGGACATAATTTAGAAATGCATTGTTAATGCTCCAATTAAATGTAATTCTTTCTTGTATTTCTTAGTGCCTTGAAAGAGACCCAAGAAATCTTTCAAAATACAATGTAAAAGTCTCTGAGAAAACTTTTGAATGTTTTTCACTCTAGAAATAAAAGCTTCCTTTGTAAAGCCCTACTTGAACTTTTCTTCCTTGGCTTTGTTATTAAATGGACAGACTTCTGCAAAATTCTAATATTTTAATTAATTAATAGAGAGAGAGAGCAGATCTACAAATGCCATGGTACATAGGTACATGTGTGGAGTCCAGAGTCCAGGGACTGAATTCAGGCTGCCAGGTTCGCATGTGGGTGTGTTTATCCTCTGAGCATCATGCAGTCCCTCTGCAGGATTCTAAGCAGATATCCTCTGGGATCAAGACCTGTGACTCCACTGCAACAGGTGGTGTGGCTGTTCTATTCTGGACTGAGAGCAGTGAAACACCTGTAAACATTGCTCACAGTGATGTCAATTATGTACAATCTTTCAAATGTGCAAAAATCCCATGGCCCACACACAGTCGAGGACATATTTAGTGTGTGCAAAACTAGTAGCTGAGAATCCCCTGTAGGAAATCAGCTCTGCAGATGGGCTCCCAAAAGGCTGTTCTGTTACCTTAAATAACCAAGGGCTTAGCGTTCAATCAAGCTTCTGTAGAACTCTGAGCCATTGGGAACCTGTTAGGTTCTGAATGAAGGTTCTCGGTCTTTCTAGAACAGTCCCGTGTCCCCCCTCCTGCTCCTACAGCCTTGAGGTCAGCAATTCTCATTCATTCGGAGCTTCAGCTTCTTGCCTTTTGTTCCCTCCAACTGTGTCTTCTCACTGTGATAAGTGGTCTTATCTCAGTTCCAAGGTCTGCTGGGTGGCCTGGTGGGGGGCTGGGGCTCTCTTACTCCCTGCTGCTCCGCTGCAGGAAGCTTGTCTGACTGCAGGCCTGACTTCCAAAGTCAGTTCCTTTGAAACAGTCCCTTTGAAACTTCCTGCTTTCTCCCCTGGCGGTGACTGTCAGCCTCAGAATTCCTCGGGATCTGTCTCTTCGTTTATGGCTCTGTTTGGATGGTCCTGCCCGTCTGCCACCCCTTTCAGGGGACTCAGGGTGAAAACTGCGGCCATCTCATGCCTTGAAATTCATAGGTCAATTTATAGCCAATGGTAATTAAAATCTATTGAATTTGCCAAGAGGTATTGCTTTATGTTCTTGCCACATTCCTGACATTTTTAGATGTAGTATTCAGATTAGGTACTTGATAATAGTTTAGACTTTGAAAAAAAAAAAAACCAAGCACAAAATAAACACAAGTTGAAATGACAGTGTCCCATGAATCCTGGCAGGGGGCTGGGTACAACCTTCCAGGTAGGTCTCAGGGGACTGGATACACTCAGCCTTATGGATAAGAACTGACCTCATTCATCAGAAAACCAGGCACTGGGATTGGGGGTTTTCACATCACCACCCCTTACTGGCCCGGAGTTGTTCAGGTGCCATGGTCTTGGTGGTAGAAT
Source organism: Typhlomys cinereus (assembly GCA_023101885.1). NCBI lineage: Eukaryota > Metazoa > Chordata > Mammalia > Rodentia > Platacanthomyidae > Typhlomys > Typhlomys cinereus. Next base: position 2,712,163 of record JALPQD010000322.1, read on the forward strand.
GACTGGCTGGAGTTTCACTGCTAATCTGGCACTTTGCCAAGATGGTGCAACTAATTTATGGCAGAAGAGTGTAGGTATTGATTGCTCAGTTTCCCTCTTAACCAATAGCAGTGGTGGCCTTTTGTGGTCATAAGTTGGCGCTGAGCAATTGTAGAATCATGGATTCTTGGCTTTTTATTTAGATATGTGATTCCTGAGGTTCCAGGCAGTGGGTGAAATTAGTACAATCTCCTGAGTGCCCCCTCCCCTGGGGATACCTGTGGCCTAGACACAGTTTTCAGGGTTGGTGGCAGCTCTCATGCTGCGGTGGGTTTAAACATTTTTTGTTTCCACTTCCCAAGTTCTGGTATTAAAGGCATGTGCCACTACACCTAGTTTATGTAATCTGGGGGATCTAACGTAGACCCTTGTGCATGCTAGACAAGTTTTCTGCTAATCAAGCCACATAATCAGCCCTAAAATGCTTTAATGAGTACTCATCAGGCAGACAGACATTGCTGGTGGGCCTGACACCCTCAACACAGGGGTCTTTAGTTTCCTTTTTCTCGATTATTGAGTTTCCAAGCCCGATATAGGTTAAGAATTGGGGGTAGGGTGGGGTAAGGGAGAAGCCCAACCCTCCATCCTCCAGAGGACTCGGTCTTCTTTTTCCAACTCTGACATATTGCTACACCAAGTGCTTGCAAATCAGAGCGCCCTCTGCTGGGTGGCCATCTTTTACTGTAAGACGTTTCTGGATAAGGTTTGTTATGAAGGGTCTTAGTGGATGACTTGACATGTGTCACGTAAGAAGCCCTCATGTTTTAGAAGGATGTCTAACTTCTGTGAAGGACTATTTTGCACTCAGCACACTGTTCTTGAGTTTCCATTGTTTCTTGACTGAACAAGACCTTCACTCCAGGAGCTCTACCTCTGCAGAGGTTGTAATGCTCCGTGAGGGCTGCATGTCAGCCTCAGGAGCCCTGCGAAGCCACAGGCTGCTGCACCTAGGAAGGCTGTACACAGGCAAAGGTGCAGTATAGGCAAGCATGTCTGTAAGCATCACTCCAGGCGGCTTATCATGAGCACCCTTCTCGTGGGCACATAGCGAGTGCATTTTAGTGTGCTGGAGTTTTCCCCCCTTCCAAGGGCCAGCTCGCAGCTGAAGAATCTTGTTTTGCTCACAGTTCCTAGAGCAGTTCAGCACACCATTAGCATGCAGGCCAGTACTGACTGGCAGGGTGACCACAGGAGATGGAAAGGACAGGTATGGTGGCGCTTGAGCAAGAGAGTTGCCTAAATGCTAGCTGTGCATTTGACTCTGGTAGCACCAGCTGCGAGACTTTGGAGAAGATGATGGGGAAAATAACCGATAATATGAAAATTTGAATGACAACTCTTTGATCATGGGAAGCTGTGATGTAATAAGTGGAAAGGGTTAGTGCAGCTTTTACTGTGGCTGGGTGGTTCCTTGATAGTAATCAACCCATTGGAATGCTGCATTATAACTAAAGTAGTTTAACATTTGACAATAGCCTACAATGATGAATTATTCTCTGTACAGGCCAGATTGTTTGAGTAAAGAAAGACTGATGTTTGAACAAATATCAAATTCAGAAAAATCACTTCTGAGTCATTTCACCTTTTAACCAAATGAAACTTCAATTTTTCAATACTGAATGGTTCATGGGTTAGGGTTTCTCTGTCACACTCATCCTGTGAACATCGTGGATGATGGGGAGAGGTGGGCTCCTGAGGTAGACAAGATGTTATGAATGTGTCAGAGTTGTAGAGCCATGTTCGGTGAGGAGGTCAAGCATTCAAACCACACGCTCAAGCAGGAACGAGTGTAAATGAGGCTGGAGACCAGGGCCTGGCCCTGGGATCTCCTCACTGGTTCTGAGGACAGTGAGGGCCTTGGATCTGCTTTGTCTATAATAAGCGAGGTGAGAGAAGCCACAGCCTTCACACAGAGCTCACGCATGGTAGAAATCAGGGGAAGAGGTCCACATTGTTCAAACCAGGCAGCCTTGTGCCATGGTGGTATCTCGTGGGAAGGGTCCAATGTAGTAAATTTTGCAGACACGAAATAAATCTTCCTTAACCATAGTGTCCACTGACATTCAGAAGTTGGCTTCTGTTTGTTGATATTCTAGCTTTCCAACCATGTTCATTCATCATTAGGAAGGCTCAGTGCGTCACAACCATGCTGTTAATAACACATGCAGCAAGGAAACCATGGTTTTACTGGTGCAGACCTCTCTGGCCATCCCTAATGTCCCCAAAGGTGGCAGTGACACTGGTCAGATGCTGCTTCAGCTGAGTGAAGTACCCGTGATGGAAGGTACTGCTGTGGCAAACCTTTCTGAATCTTCTATGTTCGGATGGGTGGGCTGTGCACGTGTCTCGTCTCATTCGAGGTAGGCCAACGGTGCATCATATATCTTGTTCTAGGCAGGAGGACTATGTACACATCTTTTTTTTGCATATGCAAAGAGTTTCTAATAGTGACTTTCAAGTTAAGACCTATTTTTTCAGCCTTTACCCTTGTACATACACACCATGCACACAAACACCTCGTCTCAACCTGCGGCTCCAGCAAGCATGAATCACCTTTCAGAAGAGAGAATTGGAGAACCCTGTCTCTGCTGTCTTCTGTGGTGAGTCACCCCAATTCTTAGCCTCAGAATTTATGTTTCCCCTGCAGATAACTGAGTGAAAACTGCGTCCCACTAGCAAACCAGGTTTCTCAAGCCTTTGAAAGACTTTTGTGTTTGAAAACATCTATCCAAAACACAAAAGTGTAATTAAATTTTTTAATGTATTTAAAAATATTTTAAAAAGCCATAGTATGTATGTGAAGAGAAAAGGAGAAAGTGAAGTAATATCCGAAAAGTACCTTTTCACCCCACTCCAGCGCGGGGGCTGGAATCTAGAGCCTGGGTCCTACTAGTAAAATGCTCCGCCACTGAGCTATGTACCTATACATTGTTAGAGATGAAAATTTACCTATACTCTTTGAATGTATTCCAATGAGGCACGTAAAATGCCTGTATGCAGCAAAAGAAAATTCTGAACTCCGATGAAATTCAGCGGTATGCTCTATACTTTCTTGATTGTACTTTGCGGCTGAAATGTGACGCTTTTGAACCAAGGCAGAGCGAGGGAATTGTCTCTGGCTTCAGTGTGTATGGGGTGCTGAGCCAAGTCAGTGGTCCTTGGTGTTGGCAGCACACCAGAAAGGGGGCAGCTTGGAGCCGGAGCCCCAGGCAGTGTCCCCACAGCAAGTCCACTGGGTATCTGTAGTGCTCACGTCTGGACACACATGTGGCAGGTTTGTTCCTGGCTGGGGGTGTTGAGCTGCTATGGCAAGCCCCCAAATACTCTGACAACCAAGCAAAGGATACTTCTGTCTTCTTTTTCCGTTTGGCTCATGAGAAAGCCTTCTCCCCTTTCCTGCTTAAGTGTACACAAAACAAAGGCCTCAGTATTCTTAGGGGGTTAACGCCAAGAAAAGGACTTTGAGGATTTTAAAGGAGTTTAATCTGACAATTGGTGCCCTGGTTAATTCCTAAATGAATAACTGATTAGCGCCACATTTCCCGGAAATCACTGCCCCGCCTCATGACATAATCCACGATTGCACTTTATCTCAAAGAAGCACATAAAAGCAAGCGTTTGCAGCTTGGCACTCACTCCTCCCCCGCATGTCTGGACTAGCAATTTGACTCATTAATAGGTAGCAGGAAGCATCCTTGCAAAAGAGAGAACGGGGCTTCAAGATTTAAAGAATATTTAAGTGGTTTGGATCGTGGATTCAGACCCCCCACCAGCTCTGAGATGTTCACAGAGTCTTAGAAAATACAAGGAGAATCTCTCTGTGACTGCCCTTGTTTTCAAAATGTATTGGAAGATCCACCTGTTTAAGAAATTTCCCTTAAAATGCTAATTAGAATGCCAATTAGCAGTCACTACATTGTGGTATTCATGATGCGGCCACCACCCACAGAAGATGCTCATGGCAGAGTTGGTAGAATGTCTTGTGTTTACCTCCCTCCGGCATAGCTGTTTCTTTAGAAAATTTGAATCAGAGGTGTCGTAAAGCAAGACAGCATCACTTGAGGATGTGGCTGACTTCCTCACTTGAGCCACAGCCCCCATGGGAGGCAGGGCTTGTCCAGGCTCCAGCACTTTGCCATAGAGCATCTTGTCAATTTATGGTCCATTGTCCCACAATAGGGTATCAGTTAATTTAAAACCAAGCAAGGCCAAGTGCCATCTCTTTGGCTCCAGCTCACACAATCCTCCTCTGTGAATTCCAGGACCTGTTTGAGTTTGTTCTTTGTTTATGGAACACCTGGGTTCTTGGCTTTTGTTCTCTTCTACCAGCCTCTGAACCCCCATTAACTGTGGCAACAGGAAGTAAAATAAGCCAATTTGGCTCCACCTCAGTGGCTCTGGATACATTCTGAGTGGTTGAAGGAAATCAGATACATTACACAGACACCGGAACAGGGAAACACTGGAGCAATTGGAAACTTTGGACACAATGTAGACACAGCGCCCAGCTGGAGAGGCGGAGATGAGGCCCCTTTTGTGCCCCAACCTGGGTCCCCAGGGACTCCGCTTTGCTTCTATTCCGTCATGGGAATCAGAGCCTGTGACTGGCCAGGGTCACTGAATGCAAAGCACTCAGCCAGCCGCTGACTGTTGAGGGTGTGTGGGGGAGCAGTGTTGCCTCTCAGAACAGTGTATGTGGGGTGTGTGCGCGCACGCGTGAGTTTGTGTGTGTGTGTGTGTGTGTGTGTGTGTGTGTGTGTAGCATGGGCACATTACACCTAAAACTATTCTGTTTTGAGTCTCCTACTGTCCATAGAAGTAGGGACTAATTTTTACAATGTTTTAAGACTGACTGAGAGTTCTAGAACGTTGAAAATTATGTTATAAAGCTCTCTATAAAGAAAGGAGAAATGAAATGACAAAAGCCACATAATATCAACTTATAAAAAGTTGCAGAAAGACAAGAAAGAATCATGGTAGAGAAGAGGCCACGACACCTCTGCATGCCAGGATCATCGACGGTCTTATAAATTTTGACTTATCCTTCCCAGTTTTCTCCCTACAGCTTAAGTCATTTTTCCATTTTACAGTAATAGTGAAACTCTCCTTTGAGCCCCCAAAATAAAATGATAAAGGAAAATGATTTCTATGTATTCTATTTATTCAAGTTGTGCTGATATACTGTTGAAATCTTGCTAGTTTGGACACATGGGATGAAGTAAAAGGTGAAGACATCCTAGGATGTGCTGTTACTCAATATTTGGAGAGTTAACTTAGTCATAGTGAGAATGGAGAGCCTGACCAGATGGAACTGGTGTTGTGTTCATAGGTAGGAGCATGGAAGCGAAACGTTGGGAGAGATAGACTCTTGATGATCTTCTCACACCTACTCGATGGCAGGATTTGCCCGTGGGGATGTGGGCAGCTGTGTGCTGGCTGGCTCCTTCTTCAGGATGGCAGGATGCCAGGGAGAACTATGTGCAGGAGGAATCCTGGTCCAGCATTTGACATACAGCTTCAGAGTGGCACATTAACTTGTCCCCCCCTTTTTTTTGTTCAGACAGGATCTCATGTAACCAAAGCTGGCTTCAAACTCACTGTGTAGTAGAGATAATCTGATCTTTCCACCTTTCCTCTTTAATGCTGGGCGTATAGGTCAATACCACTACATCCAGTTCATTAACTTCTCTTGTGACCACATGAGAATTTAATTTTTTAAAATTTAGTATCTTTGAGGCCGGAGGACTTTTTATTGATAAATATGACATTAATTTTCCATTGGTCTGGTTAGTTCCAAGAGACTGTGGGTCAAACTGAGATCTCACTGGAAAAGTCTCAAAACAAGTAAAATACATACAAGAAAATCCCATGCAGCCTGGCCAGGAAGTGATGTCAGCTGGAGGCCCTTGCTACTGCTCTAAGCACTCTGGCGAGCCCTTCTGGGGATGCCAGAAATCCATCACTGCTTGCAACGTTAGGGATTGAGGCTGCTTTACTCTTCGATGCCCTGCAGACTTGGGTGGAAGTTACTTCCAGAGATAGAGCAAAAGCGGGATCTGTCTCCTCTGAGGAATGCTTCCAAGGAAGTCTGAGCCTATAGGGTTTACAGCTCAGAGACCCTGCTTTGCATCAACATCTGCTCCAACACCAGCGACTCCCGTCCAAGGAAAACGTTCTTCTGTTTTCCTCCCTCCAGACCGGAGTTCTCCAAGCTGCTCTGCATCTGGGTGACACGGGAGATAATTGCAGCCTAGTTTGGCCCAGATAAGCTGTGCTTTCCCAGCTGGGCATCCTTTGAAGTCCAGACTGTTTCATGATAATTGATAATCTAATCTCAGCCCAGCCTTATGCTTTTCCCCTTTTTCCTTGCAGGCTGCTGTGTAAGCCAGGGAATTATTACAGCATTCATATCGATTGCCTCTCGAAGAGGTCACTGTATAAGGACGGCCCTGTTAGCACGAGGTTCTCATGAAGGGAGAAATCTTGGCTAGATCCAGATAGCACGCAGAGCCTAGTTAGAATGGGGTGGAAAACACAAGACCAGGAGAAACGACTTTTCATTCTCTTGCCTCCAGGCTATACATGGCAATTACTGTTGCTGAGGCAGTAACTAAGTTGTTAATTACAGGTTTATACCCTTGTAGCCAAAGTAGAAAAGAAGGGACTAAAGGTTACAAAGTGGCACTTAAAAAAAGTTATAGGTGATTTCTTCTTTTTCCTTTTTAGTGGAATAAGTTAATTAATGGCCAGGTTTGGGGCTGATGGCGACCAGAACTCTCAGAGACATCTTATTAGAATAATTAAATCAGCCCATACCTTCCAATTTGCCTTTTGGTAACTGGCCATTCTGTTTTGAGTTTTTTCGATTGTCTCTTCAAGACTTTCGGATGTGGGACGGGGAGGAGTGTCATGTGGGTTAGAGACCAGATGCCTTGCCATCACTTATTAACCCAGCTCTCTAAGACACAGGAGTTCCACCCTGCCCTCGTCAGGCCCTGTTCCTGCCTCCCCCAATCCTAGCACCTTTGGAAGGTTAGACCGACACTGGTTGCAGTTTCTACATGACATCTGTGCTGGGCTCTGATAGTTTTCCTCTGGTCTGCCTGAAGAAGTTGAAGGGTTGGGCTGGGAATGTAACTCCGTGGTAGATTGCTTGCTTAAGGGAAGCTCTGGTTTCCTTCTCAGCACTGAATAAACCTGGCTGGCATGGTGGTGTATGTCAGTAAATCCACCAGAAGACAAAAACACAGAAGAAGGTGCAGGTGAATAGATCCCCAGTCACCCATGGGCAGATTCTTTGCCTGTGGTCCCCAGGGTACAGGTGCGTGTGGACTCTGAGCAGTTTAGGGTGGGCTCTGCCCACTGAGACTCATACAAGACTTGGAAAGTGGCTGTGGGACTGGTGACAGAGCTGTTCATGGTGGGACAATGAACGGACTCCACTCTTCTTCAAGTGTCCCCTTCCTGTGTCCGTCAGAGACCCAGGTCCGTGCTGTCCCCCTGCAGCTGATGGGAAGTCCCACTAGCCTCCACGTACACCCTGGCCTGGGCAACCCCTGACTCCGCTAAGCCAGTCTTCTTCCAGACCAAAGAGCTGTTTCCACAGGAGAAATGTTTTGTTTTTGATAACTTATCACACTAAAGCATTGTTTGTGCACAGGTGTTAATATATGTGGGTACATGTATGCATTTTTTAGCTGGAGGTCAGACGCAGACTCATTGCTTAGGCATGACCCACCTTGTCTTTTGGAGACAGCATCTTTCTTTGGCAAGTAAGCATGACACCTTGTCTAAGAGGCCAGGGTCCTCCCATATCCCCCTCCTCGGAGCTGACATTGTAAGTGTGCACTGCTACACTTGGCTTTTTTTTGTGGGTTCTGGGGATTGAACTCAGGTCCTTATGTTTGTGTGGCTGACGGTTTACCAACTAAGCTATCTCTTCATTCCCCCCACTAAATGTATTTTCTGTTAAAAATTATCTACTCATGTGGCTTGCCCATTCACACAGAGGTCTTAGTGAGTTTTATATGTGTGCCCTGTTCATTTGTCAAGGATATTATTATTTGCTCAAAACGCCGCCCAAGTTTGCCTTTAAATTTTTTGATTTATTTTATTGTGACATGCTATTCACTGTTGTCACCCATAAAAGCACTCAGCCTCTGTCAAGGTGCCCAGTGGAACCATCCACACAGGTGGCATCCACACCCTCTGTCACAATCTGATGAGACCTTGCGATGGGGACCCTATACCCCACATCCAGAAGAGAGCAGGAACAAAGTCAGAAGCCACCTCTTCCTGTCACTGTTAGGAGCTCTAGTGCTGTCTGCAGAGAGAGACTCCGGGCATCTTGCCAGGCTTGGTTCTGTGCTCTTGGGAGTGGGGGTCAGGGCCTGGCTCTGGGCCCTTCCTTCCCATCATCCTCTTAGGCTGCATTTACCGTGGGCATTAAAGGACACACCCTTCCCAGGCCAAGTTGGCTTTTCTGCCAGCTGCTTGCTTGTAGAAATTTTGAGTGTTGAGGGGTCTTATGCATTTTTCCCACACAGGCCTTTATGGCCCCAGCCATGAAATAACATGTCAGTATGACACCTTCAGAACCTTAGATGGTTCCGAGGGCTTTTTCATCCACACTAACTGTTCTGTTAAGAGAGGCATACTGCATTCCTATGCGTAATTATCCGATGGTGGCCACATTGTGTCAGGTTACAGTGGGGTTTCCTGGGCCCGGCAGGTGGGTGAGCACAGCCCCAACAGGGTCTCCACAGACCTGTATCTGAGCCACTCCAGTCAGGACTTGGGGCTAGTACTGAGGCGAGATCATAGGAACCTAAAGCAAACCATTGTTGGTCCATTGCGAGAAAGAACTCCTGGTTGGTGGCTCTGAGTTCCTGCCATTGAGGGTGGCTTGTCCTTGAGGTGTCTGTTCAATTGCCAACAGCAAGGGCAAACCCAATGCAGCATGAGCACGTGGATCTTCTGCCTTTCTGTGGTGCCGTAGTCCTGGTGCCTCCTGCCTGCTTGCAGCGTGTCATCCAGCCGGTAGTAGGGTGGGCTCTGGTTACTGTGACCTTTGCTGGGATATGCTGACTATTTCCATGTGAGCTGGGGGCTCTGTTATGATAATCACACCTAACAAACGGCTCCCATGTTTTGCAAATTATCAGAGGAGAGGACAGTGCACAGATGTGCACTTGCTATAGCCCACATGGAGTCAGAGGAAAACTTTCAAATATTGCCCCTCTCCTTCTATCATGAGCTCTTGGGACCTGGTAGATGTCCAGGTTTGTATGCAGACATCTTTACCTGCTGAGCCCTAACTGGCCCCAAACTTGCATTTCTTATGCATGGGTCCGAGGGTTGAGAAGCTGCCTTTCCCCATCCGTTTCATTCTGGGAGCAGTGCGACGGCAGGAACTCCTATCAGCACTGGAGCACAAACAGCTCTCTGACCAGGCATATGAACCATAATTTCTTTTTTTTTTTTTTTTTTTTTTTTATTAAAAATTTAATTATACATTTTAAAAATTTTTTACCAGTTCCCTCCCTCCCCCCTCTTCCCCCTCCCCTTCCCCCAGTGCCTCCCCCCCAATTCCCAGATAGTCCTTTATTGTTGTGCCTAACTCTCCACTGTGTCCTCCTCTCCGATGACATATAAGGACCCAGTGGCATTTCCATAAGCCCTTTCTCTTGTTCCCCTTAAGCATAAGATCACTACTATGGCTGTCAATCCCTTGCCTCCAGGGGTCTCGGTGCCCTTATCAGATGCTAGACTTTATGAGGGCAACAGTGCGCTGGACATTGCGCAGGGCATGCAAAGTTCCATTATGATTGCTTTGGCCCCAACTATTGTTGAGAATCTTGCAAATCGTTGCTCCTCCCATCCTTTTGCTCTTACAATCTTACCGCCCCCTCTTCCGCAAATGTCCCTGAGCTCCAGGATGGGGAGAGATTAGGCTGTCCTAGTTCTATGTGATTGATATAGAGTCTCTGAAGTTCTGGATTGTGGATGAACCATAATTTCTGAGAGATGCGACCGTTCCGTGCACGGGGTAGACATGCCAGCCAAGTCAAGTTGCTCCATCACCTCCATAGCCAGAAGTTGGGCATTACCTGGAGCCAGGAGGTTCTTAAACTATCCATTCTAGTACTTTCCATCTTTTCCTTGTTTTGTTTTAAAAAATTTACAAGGAAATAACTTACGAGTCCTGACTTGCTTGCAGTCTTTTCTCCATGGCTACGCTGACTTATGTTTGGCATTTTTTCCAGGGCTTGGAGCATTTCTGGACTGGCACTGCACTGGCACCTGTGGGAGGCACTGCTGTTTGTTCTCTGTCTATTATGGCCATGGCTTCAGCTTGACCATTTGACAGCACTGGGGACATCAGAGACCATGTTTTTTTCATACATCTGTCTATGCATATGTGTGTTTATATATTTTACATGTGGGTGGGTGTACATGAACGTGTGTATGTGTGTACAAGAGGGCAATTGAATGCATATGGCTATAGAAGGCCCAAGGATGACATTTAGACCATCCCAGATTGTTCTATCTCCTTATTTCTTTGCCCTGGGGTTTCCCAGTCTCTGCCATTCAGGACTGGAATTACAGGCCACCAAAATTTCTGCCCAGCATTTATGTGGAGTCTGGTGATCTGAACTCAGGTCCTTTTGCTCGTGAGGCAAAGGCTTTGAACCCTGAGCTATCTCACCAGCCTGGATTCATTTTTTTTAGAAAGAGCTCTTCAACACCAGGAAAACATTGTATTACATAAAAATGTTGTGACTATTACTTTGTGTCTGGCTTTTTTTCTGTGTGCATGTGTGTGTGGTGTGCATGCATGTGTGGGTACACATGTGTTCAGTGTGCATGGTGATTCAAAATTGATGTGTATCTTCCTTAATTGCTTTCCACTTCATTTGGGACAGGTCCTCTCAATTAATCCCCGAGTTAGTCAATTAATTAGCTCATCAGATTCCTATCTGCTCCTGGGTGTGGGGGTTCCAGAGGACCATTGTGCCTGCACAGATGTTTATGAGGGCTTTGGGATCCAAACTTTAGTCCTTATGTTTGCCCCAGCCCTTCATACCTGCCTCTTGTGGGAGTGTGTGGGTAATATTGAGCCATCCTTGCCTTGCTGAGACTTGTGGGTCATATCAAACTATCCTTGCCTTGCTGAGACTTGTGGGTAATATCAAACTATCCTTGCCTTGCTGAGACTTGTGGGTAATATCAAACTATCCTTGCCTTGCTGAGACTATGAGTAATTTCAAGCCATCTTTTCATTGCTGACTTGTTGGTAATATTGAGCCATCTTCACAATGCTGAGATTCGTGGATGATATGGAGTCATCTTTGCATTGCCGAGACTAATATCGGGTCATCCTTGCCCCGCTGAGACAGGCAGATTTGCTTTTGTTGGCTGAGTCATCCACTCCCCTTCTGAATGTATAATGTTTCAATCTAGTTTCAAAATGAGAGGGATTTTTGATTTACTTCTCTTTTCCATTTTCTATATTTGTGAGATAAATACATGATGATCATATTCATAGTTTCATAAAATAAACTGAACAATGTTCTCTCTTTGCCTATTCAATGAAGGAGTTAACTTAGCAGAAAAGGTACCAATTTTCTGAAAAGTAGAAAAAATCATAAAATGATATATATTATAAAATGTTATGAACAAGAAATCCTTCCCTTTTCCTCCATCCTTCTTTTCTTTTCCACTTTTCTTTCTTCTCTCATCTTTTCTTCCATGCTTTGTTCTTTCTTTTTTCCTTTCCTCCTCTATTTTTCCTTCTTCCCTCCTTTCTTCCTTTCTTCTTTGTTTCCTTCTCTTCCCTTCTGATTGTTTCTAGAGCTACAGATTTAACTTTGGTTCCACTTTGGTCTTTCTTTCTAGGTTTTGGTATGTATCATTTTTGTTATCTTAGAAATTTTTGTGTAAAATGAAATACACAAACTATGTAATTATTGTGTAGGGAATAGATTTCTCATGTATGTCTAGGGCACATGTAAAGACTAGTTACATTGGTGGTTTATAGAATAGGAAGAAAGTGTAAGCAGCAGGGCACCATGACACACCCACTCCTGTCCCTTGTAGATGTGAAGCATCTTCTGTCATCACTGAAGAATGGATAAAGACAGACAAGGTTTGTGATAGCTAGATACAGATACCAACTTGACAGTTGCAGGCTGAGCGCTGGTCACATTTGTAAATAATTAGTAATTGAGTTAAGCCCCAAGCAAGCCTGCAGGAGATTGTCTGATGGATGGGGAAATACTGACTTTGGTGGGTAGGTCTAGTGCCTGGGCAAGTGGCTAAGATGGAGGAAGCTGGTTAAGGAAGTTGGAGTTGCTAGTTTGGCAAGTGAGAATTGCCTGTGAATACGGTTCCTTCAGATTCTGGCATTGGTATAAGCTTTCCTGCCAAGTTGGACTAAGGCTGTAACTGGACAATCCTAAGCCAAAATACAACTCCTTGTTTTCTTAAGCTGTTTGGTCATGAATTTATCAGCAACATGCAGAGTAACTGCAAAGGTCCCTTCATTTTTCTCTGGTACATCTCCTTGACTGAGAATTCTTGCTCCATTGACAATGCTCTGGTTTCTCCATAAGGGGTTTCTCTCATGATCTACTGTAAGACATGGGGTACCAGTGGATTCCAGTTCTCCTATCGAACATACCTTCTTTCATAGGCTCTGCTTGCCCTCACTGATGGACTGTTTGAGACTATATGCAGTGTACTCATTTTATCCACAGTCAGCTCATGAAGAGCAGGTGTCTCCCATGCTCAGCGTAGGGCCTTCTGACCCTTCCTCCCACTGGGTTGGTTCACAGTGGACATGAACAGATGCTCTGTGGTGGAGGAGCAGGGACCTGAGGTCCATGTCTCTAATCAGGGCCAGATAGTGGGCAGCAGACAGTGGCAGGAGATCCTGGGCCCTCTTCTGAAGTCCTGTGATGCTCTGACAGGTGGCACACTTCTGCACTTGCCTATGTTTTTGCAGCCATGTTTCTGGGGGAGATGAATGCCCTTCCATGGCCATGCCCTTCTGGTCTTTGGGTTTCTTAACTAGAAGGTGGGCTCCACATAAAAGGAACCCACCTCCTCTTGCCTTCCAACTGCCTCATCCTGACACTACCATCTGCAAACCCTGGGGAAACTCGGGCTGCTTACACACAGCAAGAAGCTTCATTTTGATGTAGAATTTGGCTCCTGGCTCAGGGCTGTGTTTTTGGCCAAGTCTCAACCCGCCCATCTCAGTACACTAGAGTGTGGCTGTATTAGAGGAGGTCCTAGGAGCAGACGTCAGAGTCCTTGGTGCACAGATCACTTCTTGGTTAGTTGTTGCTTAAATGTAGCTTGTTCACATGGAGGTCATGCCTAGGCATTCTTTCATCCATCTGGTTCCAAAGCCACAATCTAGACTGTGACAGGCAAGAAGTTCAAACCAAGCTTCTGCTTGCCCTTGTGGGCCCAGACGTCCCTGACAGTCTTGATCGCTCATGAGCACCATTGGTCCCCTGACTGAGCAGCTTCCCCCAGAGTTTTCCCTAGTTGTCACCCCTAGTTTTGGCAAGGCCCTTTGCACCTTGATTATCCTAGCCCTTGGTTGACTCCTGATGCCCAATTTGCAGTTTCTCCATGACTTTCTCAAGGAGAGGCTATGATCCTGTCCTTTTTCTTTGCTTGATTTTCAAACCTATTTTCTCACCCTCAGAAGCATTCTTTTGTCCCTGCTGGCCTTCCCCCTTTGCGGCAAATCGCTGACCCCAGTGCTAGAGGCATCAGTGTCTGCCATCCACTGTCTTCTTCCTGTGGTCCCCAGCCCTGCGCACAGCCCTGCTCTCTTTGCTCTTGTCTTCTCTCACTGCTCCCAACACCATCCACGCGCAATGGCACAGCCTTCCCAGGAATCTGCAAGGCAATTCCAAGACTCTGCATGCAGCAGCACTTGTCCACAGCCTCCATGTAAGAAAGGTTTTCTCTGCAGAAACACGGGAGCTGTGGGTAAGAAGTTGCTCAGAATGACTGATGTAGGTGCATGTAGAAACATCTTATAATCGGGCACCAAATTTGGTGGTATTTGTTCTGCTGAAAAACTTTCAGCCAGAAGTTAAAGCAGTGTGATGGTTAGATATAAGTCTCAAGTTGACAATTGAAGTCTTGAGCTCTGAGCACATTTTTAAAAGAACTGTTAGTTGAGTTAGACCTGAGGAAGCCTGTAGGAGATTGTCTAATTGATGGGGAGACTCTAGTCCATGGGGGGGGTGGCATCATTCCATGGGCAGGTGGATATGATGGAGGGAACTGGTGAAATAGTTGGACACACTTGGATAGACATGCCCGTCTGGCAAATAAGGATTGTCCCTTTCTCAGCAGTCCGGTGGGTATGATGTGATCAGTTCCCTGGGCTCTTGGTGTTGGTCTCTGCTGCTAGTAGACTGGCGCTCAGCAGCAGCTGTAGCAAGGTCAGTGGAAGTCCATGTTGTTGAGCCCGTGCATGACCTTGCTCAGTCCTGATGTTAGCATAAGCTCTCCTACTAAACTGGACTAATAACTGTCACTGGACAATCATAAGCCAGAATAAAATCCCTTGTTCCATAAGTTATTTTGTTGTGAATTTATCAACAGTATGCAGACAAATGGTGACAAAACATCTTTCTGTAATGTCCCAAAGTCCCGTGTTACTCTTTGTTCCAGTTAACCATACTTTTGTCACTTCACTCCCATGACCCACAAGATGGGGCCCCCAGCAGTTGCCTAGGGGACGATGTGCATGGAGTTGGTAGTGGGGATGGAGGTCTCAATATCCCTTGAATGTCCTTTTCAGTGCTGAGCATTTCTTAGTTTCATGGTTATGCCAAAAGAAGACTGTGCCAACTCTTGTAGTGGGTGGAGCCCTGTGAGAATTCTAACTATGCCCACAGTCACTTCACCAGTCCCTCGATTTATTAACAAGGGACTGTGATAGTCTCAATTCTTGAATTGCTCTGAGTCTTGGTGCACACGACTGGTGGACAAGTGGCCTTGTCCACTGAATGGTGGATTGGTGGCCCGCTTGGTTTCTTTACCAGATTTCTGCCTCTAGATTCATGCTTGGAAGCATTTCAGCTGAATGCCTGGTGACCTAGAGTAGGACTTTTATGCCAAGGCCACATTCTCAGGATATTCGCAGCAGAGTGATGTGTGAGTCATTCATTCTGAACAGAATAAGGCACAGTGCAATGGTGGTGGTTGCAGGGAAAGGCTGAACAGCCACTGTCACAGATGTGTCTCTGAACATGCCTTCCAACCCTGGATACTTCCATATATAGAGCCTGTTGTACGCCAAAGCATCTTTTCTTAAATCCCATCTTTTCTTAAGTCTCAGCAAACATAGTATGCATAATCTCTTGTCCAGCTGCCTAGTCAGCAGAGGAAAGGGCAGCAGGACCTTCCTCTCTTTGTCTTTGAAGATTAATTTAAGTTTTTTTCTCTCTCTCTGGGGTAGTGAAGGGTGGGTGGGTTAGGGCAGTGTCTGTGCTTCTCGGAGGCTGTCAATGGACCTCTGTCTGATAGGTTCCTACTCTTACAAGGGAGTCGGAACTGTGTGGGTCCCGGCTGAATTTGGTCTATAGCCCAGCTCTTGAGCAGATATCCACACCAGGGCACCAAACACATGTTCTCAGATTATAATGCTACTACCATTAGTGCAAGGACAGAAACCAGGATTTGAGGGTGCCAACTATTAGCAAAGTCTCTGAAATGTTACCTGGCCCCCAGAGAGAGAACAGGGTGTTTTTCCCCTAAGGTGCGGCTTCTCAAACTAGCATCTGCTGAGCGGATAGGGAGAATGTTTGCAGCCCAGGGCTGAGGATGGCCCCAGCCTAGGGGGACCATGGTCCAGGATGCAGATTGCAGGATACCACCCTGTGGACCAACCTACTTCAGACACCCATCTGTGTGCAGAGCAAGTGCTTATGACAGAACCAGTGTGAGTCTTGGGAGTAATGCTTCATCTCCCTGTGAAGGGACCGTTATGAGGGCAGAGTCTGCATGTTGGTTGGTTTTATGTTGCCAGGACAAAGTGTTTGGACAGTCATCTAATAAGGAGGAATTTACATGTGCGTCCATCTGTGGAGGTCCGGCTCATGACTGACTAGCATGGTTGTTTGGGGACAGTGCAGACGCATAGCTCTGGTGAGATGGCACAGTGGGGCACAATTGCTCACTCTCAGAAAGAGGAAGTAAATAAGAGGAAGAGGAGAGGCCACTAGTCAGGACGCAAAAAAGATGACGGCAAAGGGTCAAAGTCCCACAATTTCCCACCAGATTCCATCTGTTCCTCTTAATGTTTCCACACCTCCCTGCAGGTTTCTCTGGATACTGTGCCTTTAGCATCCAGACCTCTGGAGACAGTCGACATTCAGAATATGCTCTCTTCCCCTTATTCACTGGAGATGTCAATCAGATGGAGAGAATGCTATGCACCAGAGATGTCTTTCAAAGTTTTAAAAGATGTTGATATCCTCGACACAAGCCCTGGGGGCTCTCAATGGCATTCATCATTCTCTTGCTTCAGTGCTGGGGTCTGCCTTAGGGATCTGTGGGCTGGCAGAAACCTTTCAAAGACCTTCTGCTGCTTGTCCCCGTTCTCCGGGCTTCCACACATCCAATGCCAAGGGTGTTAATATGCTGCACTGTCACATAAAGTCTGTTTTGACTATGTTGTTTTGCTTCTATGTCACTCAACGTTCTGTGAAATGTTTCTGTAGTTGGCACAAATGTGATTTTTGTCTATGGCTGTTGATCAATTTCTTACGGAACCACGTGGTACCACTGAAGGATCTGAGAGATGCTTCCTATCTGCAGAATGGGCATTTTTCCTAACTTCTTCTCAGAAACGTGACCAATGACTTGGTTTCTGGGGATTGCAGCAAGTTACAGAGAGAGAAGTTGGCTTTGTTTCTGTGACCAGGCCAGACACTCATTGGCGTCTTGACCCACTGGCAGTGAGCTGGTTATTCATCATCCTGTGCATGGAGAACACGATTCTGTGGTCAGCCTTGTTCCCTTAGCCTCAGATGTGCAGGGGAGTTGAGAGGGAGGAACAGGACAGAGAACCTCAAAGGTGAGGCATTGAGTTACCAAGGACTGTATGAGCTCTCAGTCCTGAAATGTGCTATGCCAGTCAGGGACACAAATCCTGCACTGTCTGACATTCTAGTTTTATCTAGCAGAATTCATCTTGATTAGTTGAGAAGGTTATTTATTTATGTTTTGACACCCCAGATCAATGCGCTCTCATAGATCATGCAACATTCTTCCTCCTTATATGAAGTCAAACATGAGCAGATGCTGTGCCTCTTCATTTGAGATGGAAGAACATTGCTGGGGCACAACTTATGCACCCCTTGAACACAGATGCATCTTGGTCAGGAGACTGTGGAGCAAGGAGAGGCATCTCTACCTGTTGTGAGAGGTCATCCTCTGACACATGCCGACTCACACGCATTCATTTATTCCTGCTCAGCAAGGCAGGTACGACTATTCAGCTGCTGCAGCCTAAGGCCATATGTGGGCTGGCATCTTACATAATCTGCTTTTACTTTATTTTTCCTTCTGCATCTCAGGGTTGCAGTCTGCCTCTGGAGTCTTGGTGGCTTCATGTTGACAGGGGACACAGAGGAACAATTACAGTCAGTGATACCAGAGTACATGTGGACTGAAATAAAGGGCAAGGCAGATGCACATTCTGTGATCAATCCTGCAAATGGTTGATTTTGTGGCTTGGAAAGTGCCACCGTCTTGGAACACAAAGGCAGGGTCCCCTGTGGGTTGGTCTGACTGCATTTGTATACTATGTGGTGTGGACAGTGGGGAGGTGGCTCGGAGGGACATGGTCTCTATATTCTGACCCTACTGAACTTGATCTAATGAAATGTGCACATTTTGTGAGTGAGATGTTGATAACAAGACACTGACGGTGGCAACTGGAGAAAAGCCTTTCCTTCTCCCAGGCCGATGGGGAGACTCATTTGACGTGAGTCATTTTGTCTTCCAAGTATTGTAACACATGTAAGAACCACCTTGCGATGGTCCCTGCAAAGGACTAATTGCCAGAGAGGGCGGTGTTCTTGGAGCCGGTGACTGTCCTCTGTCTCACAAATATTCAGGAGAGCTGGTGTGTGGGGGGTGTATGTGGAAAGGATGCTGCAGGATGTCCCAGTGGCAGCCTCTCTGAGCCAGCACCCAGGGCTGTCCTGTCCTTCATGGACTCTTGGCTCATCAAGCTCCCAGCTCTCTCTCTGAGCACAGTGGCAGCTGTCCAGAAGTCTGTAGCCACATCCTCTTTTTACACTGAGGTTAAGAACCCATCTATCTGAACCTCCCTGGCCTGTGGTGATCTTGTTCTGCTCTTCATTTATATATTTCATGCTAACTTTGTGTGTGTGTATATGTAGGTATATATGAGTGCTCCTGTGTGCAGAGGGGTGTGTGTGTGTCGCTCATGAGTGTGCATATATGCTGTGTGTGTGTGTGTGTGTGTGTTGTATTGTGTTGTTTTCTGAGGTCAGAGAACAATCTTGGCCATTTTCCCTTAGACACCATTCATCTTTTTTTTTTCTTTTTTAATTTTTTCTGTTTGACACTTGCCAAGTAGGCTAGGTTTGCTGGCTAGCGAGTCCAGAGACCTGTTTCCATGTCCCTGGCATTGGATTTCAACTGTGCACTACCACACTAGGATTTTCATTCTTTTCTTTTCTTTTTTTAAACATACATCCTGGGGATTGAACTTAGGTTCTCATGCTTTCAAGACAAGCCTTTACTGATGGGGCTTCTACCCTAGCCCATATGCAAATTATTTAATCTTTAGATCACTCTACACCCGTATTATACTAATTTATGAGACTCTCACGTGTTTTCCACTGCATGTAATTCTCCTGAGTTCCTGGCCAATCTTTAGGGAATATTGATATGTCAGCCACTGTGCAAGTCTGGTGAGGATAAGTTTTATTTCAATGTGTTCCCAGACGCAGCATCCCTGCCTTAAGTGGAATGTCTTTGCAGCGGTGGACCTCCCTATCTTAGGCTTTTATAATCTTACTACCCACTCCTCCACAAGATTCCCTGAGCCTTAGGAAGGGAAGAGATTTGATTGGTCTGATTTAGGCTAAGCATTTTAAGGTTTTTAACAGGGTTGTCACTTCCTTGGAATTTATTTTTTCAACTTCTTTGTATACTCTGGATATTAATTCTATTGGACGTGTGGTTAGTAAAGATGCTCTTCCATTCTATAGTTTGCCTTTTTGCTCAATTAACAGTTTCTTTTGCTGAACAAAAACTTTTTAATTTCATATAGTTCTACCTGTTTAGTATTGGACTCATTCTCTCTGCCTTTGCGATCCTATTGAGGAAATCCTGATGGAAGCCAATTGATTCAACGGTATTTTCCATTTTTTTCTTCTAGGAGTTTCTGATCTAACACTGAGGTCTTTGATCCATTTGGAATCGATTTTCATATAGGGAGAAAAATAGGGGCCCAGTTTCATTCTTCTTCATATAGATATCCAATTTTTCCAGCACCATTTATTGAAGATGTTGTACCTCACCTATGTCAAAGATCAGTGTAGTTGAGTGTTCTTATATTTGAATCTTTAATTCTAATGCCCTGGTTTGTATCTCATTTTGTAGTCAGTACCATGCAGGTTTTATTGCTATGGCTATATAGTATCATTTGGCCTGTTGACCTGTCTATTGGTGAGAATGGGATGTTGAAATCCACTACTATTACTTTGTTTGAGTTGATTTGTTGCTTTACTTATTGTAGTGTTTGTTTAATGAATGTGGGTGAGCCTATGTTTGGAGCATATATGTTTAGAATTGTGGATTCTTATGATATATTGTTCCCTTGATGAGTATCTCTTATGATTTGTTTTGGTTTGAAATCTATTTTGTTGGATATTAAAATGGCTACTCCTACTTGTTTCCAAGTTGCCTTTTCTTGGAGTATCTTCGACTGTTCTTTGACCTTGATATTGTGCCTATTTTTCAAAGTGAGGTGTGTTTCTTGAAGGTAGCATATTGATGGGTTGTAATGTTTAATCCATGTTGTTAGCCTAAGCCCCTTGATTAGGGAGTTGATTACACTGATGTTTAAAGTTATAATTGTGAAGTTTTTGTTGATTTCTGTCATTTTGGGGGTTCATTTTTTGTGTTGGCAGCTCTCTGCTTGGTAGTTGTATTGGCATTATTTTTCTCTTTTATTCTCTTGAGTGCATTGATCAATTTTGTCTGTCTTGAGAATTTTTTTCTAGTATTTACTGCAGGCCTAGTTTGGTAGATAAGAAAGACTTTAGCGAATCTTTGTCAGGAAATATTTTTCTTTCACCTTCAAGCATGACTGATGTATTGGCTGGATACAGCAACCTCAGTTGGCATTTATGATCTCTCATGACTTGAGAAATGTCTTTCTAAGCTCTTCTGGCTTTTATTATTTCAATTGAGAAGTCAGCTGTTATTCTACTAGGTTTGCTTTTAAATGTGACTTGGTTTTTCTCTCTTCCAGCTCTCAGAACATTCTCTTTGTCCTGCTCTTTCTTTAGGGATAGAATGTTCTCATTTATGATTGATTGAAGATCTGAGTGTGTTTTCTTGGATTTCTTGATTCTATGAACATGGAAGTTTGGCTTCTTCACAGTGTCACCTGGCTTGGTGAATCAGTCCCTACTGCAATTCGCCTGCATTGTTGATGATAAATTACCATCAAATAGCTTAAGGGAACAGGGTTTATTCTTTTACAATAGACTGGCTACAGTTCCTTGTCCAACTTTTGGGAGACCCCACACCAACACCAGGGCTGAGGGAACTGGTCAAATCATTTCCACAAAGCAACTGAGAGAGGGACGATCCTTACTTGCTAGACAAGCATGTCAGGCCAAGTAAACACAAAGATGCCTCCTTTCTCAAGCAGTTCCCTTCATTTTATTCACCTGACCAGGGACTAGTCCTACCCACCATGGTCTGGGCCTTCCACATCCACTAGATAATCTCTTGCAGGTTTTCTCTGGGCTTAACTCAGCTATTAATTCTCTACAAATGTGCCCAGAGCTCAAACCTCAAATATCAGGTTGACATGTGTATCTAATTCTGACACTCCACCCCACAAAAACATATCACTTTTAAACTGTAACTTTAACCTTGTCCCCACATATGTTAAGTTTATCTTATAGTATAAATACATTAATTTTATTAATTCTAAAATTCTAAATAAAAGTTTTCATAAATTTTAAAATGTTCTCTCATTAAAGCTTCAGTTCCAACATTTTAAAATTCAAAGTTTCTTAACTGCAAGAGTCTTACTAAATCAAAATAAGTTAAATAGTTTAGAGCAGATAAAATATCAAAACAGAAGCATCATGACAAAGAGAAAACATTAAATTAAGACCAAAGTCCAGCAAATCAAATACCACATCCTTTACTTCAATGTCTCTCTTCTGTTGCTCTTCATGTAGTCATGGTGGCTGAAAGATTCTAGGTAATCCTAGTTCCTCTTCACAGTTTAAGTTGCACAAGCAGTGTTTCTTTGGACAAGGTCGAATCTCCACTTACAGCCATCCATACACAGTTCTTCTTTGCAGATGTCCCATATTGACTCTGGCATCTCCAACATTTTCACTTCTCAGTGGCAAACCAGGCTTCAACTCCACAGCACCAAATGCCCTTCTTGGGCCTGTCTGCAGGCTTCCTGACACACATTGCCTGGGTTCCTACCAGTCTCTGAAACCTTTGGAGGAGGGTTCCAGGACGTCCTCCCTCTTGTATCTTTGATGCCTCCAAAACCAGTACCTCATGGATGACTTTGCCAAGTTCTGCCATAACTTTTCCAGGTGGAGATTGGCTCCCTGGAATCACAGTTAATTCAGCTTCTCTGTGCTGTCTTTCAGAAGGATCTCTATACTGGGCATAATCTTAACACAGTGATAGATATTCATTTCTTCCACTGTCCTAGTGCAAATCACTAGAATTTTCTTCAGTGATACTAATATCTCCAATAGCAATAACTGCTCTGTTTCCTGTCCTTTTCTCATCCAAAGTTTCAATTGACAACACAAGTCTACTCTATCAGTAGACCAGTCAATCATCTTCAAATTCAACTTTACTGAAGCCCTTGTTTCTTTCATTACGAACTAGATCCAAACAATCCATGGCTCTGTCAGCATCACTATTTTCCAAATGGCCCATTAAACTGTTCAAATGTTTTTGTACCCACAAAAGTCTTCAAACATTTCCAAATTTCAAATCCACAAAAGCTACAAAACCAGATTTATCAGCAGCACCCCACTTCTCTGGTACCAAATTCTGTTGCAGTTCACCTGCATTGTTGCTGATAAATTACCGTTAAACAGTATAAGAGAACAAGGATTTTATTCTCTTACAATAGACTAGTTACAGTTCTTCTTCCAACTTTCAGGAGAGCTCACACCAACACCAGGGCCGAGGAAACTGGCCATACCATCTCTACGTAATGGCTGAGAGAGGGATGATCCTTATTTACCAGACCAGCATGTCTGGTCAAGTGTACACAAGGATGCCTCCTTTCTCAAGCAGTTCCCTTCATTTTATTCACCTGACCAGGGACTAGTCCCACTCACCATGATCTGGGCCTTCCCCATCCACTAGATAATCTCCTGCGGGTTTGCTCTTAACTTAACTATTCATTCTCTGCAAATGTGCCCAGAGCTCAAACCCTCAACTGTCAAGTTGACACATGTATTTTACTATGACAGTCCTGTATATTGCTCCTGATTGTATAGAATCTCAATGTGAAAGAGTTCCATAAATAATGGTACAGCATACACTGATGACAAAATTAAGAGATTTCTGGGAACCCAAAATCTACCAAAGTGGAACAGTAGAAAAACTGGAATATACCAGAAACTAGCAAGAGACTGAGTTGGTAACTAACCAAACACATCTAGGAGAAAAAGCCTGAGCCTGACATCTTCGCTGGTGAATTTGCAGATAGAGACCCAGTACCACTCTTCACAGTCATCAAATGGCAGAACAGCAGGTAATGCTTCCTACCTCAGCCTACCAAACCTCTTCCATCCTGATCTCAAAGTCAGACAGCAATGCCATCAGCAGATGAAACCATCTGCCATTTTTCTGTGCTACCTTCGTTGCAAAAATCTCAATAAAATATCAGTAATTTAATTCAGTAACATGAAATGTTTTATCCCTGGAGTACCAGGGTGGCTCAGCACATGACTATTGGTAAGTATGGTATTTCCTATTCTGCATGTGGGCAGAAGCTCAGCAATGTGAGGAGTTTGACACACTTCAGCATGCTTTCACATTAAAAGACTGGTATCAGAAAGAAAGTCCCTTCATATAAAATTCACAAATGAAAAATGCATGGCAAAGATTGAACCTGATGATGAATAGGTGACCTCTTTGCTTGTAAATCAGGAATGGGGCAAGAAACTCTATAGTTCATCGCTGTAACTGGATGATGATTGGTTTCAGGTATTTTCTTCATACTGGAAGGCCTAGGCAGACAAATTTGACATCCAACTTACAGCATCTTCTTCATAGGTGCTGTGTGCTTACATGTGAACCTATAAACATCTACAAAATGTTAGAACTAACAGATAAACTCAGCAAAGTAGGTTGTAGGGTCAGTGAATAAAATTCAATTGCAACTCTTCTTTTTTGGGGGGCACTGGGGATTGAAGCTAGGGCCTCCCTTCTGCCAGTTAAGCTCTCTACTGCTGAACTACAGCCCTAGCTCATCACTGTGTCTCTCTGTTAATGAATAATATAAAAAGGAATTCAGAAAGTGATCCCTTTTTAACAGTACCCCCAAAGACTTGATCAATGAACATTACAAAATGTTGCTGAGAAATTCAAGACACAAGTGGATAGAGAGACATCTGAGTGATACCAACTTCATATCTGAAGCATAATAATTTGGGCCCATCTGTAGGGAGACTCACAGAAGTAAGCTTGTAAGAGATCATGTAATTTATGTTGGGAGACATAGTCTATGATAGGTGGGATCATTTCCCAGGCAGTTGGATAAAATGGAGAGAGCCAATTTGGTATTTTGGTAGACTGGCAAGTAAGAAAGTATGTTCCTCTCTCAGCTCTTTTGTGGATATGGTATGGTCAGTCCCCTAGACTCCTAATGTTGGTATGAATTCTTCTGCCATGCTGAACTGTAAATGAAACTCACATCTGAATAAACCCCTTATTCCTCTAAGCTGTTTGGATCTCATATTCATTCAGCAATGGGAAGATGAAATTAACACATACCATGCTAACTGACTGGAAGACAATATTGTAAAAATGTCAAAAGTGACTTCATCTGATCTATAGACTCAGTGGAATCCTCTTAAAATTCCAATGATAATTTTTGCAGATATAGAAAAATCCACCTGAAAACCCACATGAAATCTGAAAAGAACCTGAGCAGGCAACAATCTCATAAAGAACAACGTCATCAGACATATAATTCTTTTCTTCAGAACTTTCTGTGAAGCTGGAGTCATCAAAACGTTGTGGCCAGAAGACAACAAGCTAGGAATAAAAGTATGAAATGGACCCCACACATGTCGTCAAACCATTCCAGTGAAAACACCAACACCAACCAGTTGGGAGAGAACTGTTTTTGACAAATGGTGCTGGAAGAACTGGATTCCCATGGACTAGTGTTCAACCCTTTGAAAAAGTATCTGCAAATCATGCATCTCATGAAGGATATACAACTACCTAGAGAAATCTTAAAATTCAACAACACAATCACTAAGCCAACCTTATTAAAAAGTTAGCAAAAGACTGAAATAGACGCAGAAATGACTAATAGCAGACTAAGAGGTTCTGATTATCAATAATATCTGGGACAAATGCAAGTCATACCATCTTTTTCCAGAACTCCTTTTCTTCCAAAATGGATCCAATAATACTCTTCCCCCACCTCTGGCTCTGGCGACTTCTATATCACTTACTTTTTCAACAGTTGATTTTTCTCTGCAGCTCCTATATGAGTATCATATAGTTTTTGTCTTTTCAATAAGATAGCTGCTGCAACAAATTGAGCAAGATGTGTTTGAGAAATTGCAGCCTACCTGAACTGTGCTGGGATCGATATGACATAACTACTGAGGAAAGCACTGGTGTTTCCTGGAGAAGAGAAGTTTCCATGTGATACCATGGTTCCAACTCTGTGTAGCACAAAACTGAGGCAGCATCTTGGAAAGACATTAGCATACCCGTGCAGTCCTTGAATGTGTCCATCAATAACCAGAGGTGAGACCTTTGCTGTATGAGTAAGCCATGAGGGTCCATTCTCAGGAAGGTTCTTTACCACGGGAGAGGGATTTGGTTTGGCCTAGTTTCCTCTTCTGAGGAGTGCCCATGTGCCTGTCCTCCATGTGTGTTGTAACAAGAAAGTCTTCAGGTGCCATTCCTCAATCTTAGACTCTCTGGCCTCCAGGACTATGAGTTGAATAAATCTCTGTTGCTCATAATTATTCAGTTGTGGCCTTCTGTTATAATTGTTGAAAGTGATCAAGCCACCTTATGTTCATAGCAGCATTATTCTTGGTAGCTAATGAGTGGAAATGACCTGTTGCAATTTGCAGTGTGAAAGCTGCTCCTCTTTGCTTTTTTCGCCCCCCATCTTTCCACTCCTGCCCCTGACCTCCTCCTCTTTCCCAGACTCATGTATTTGAACTCTTGATCCTCAGATGGTGGCTCTATATAATATATATAGGAAATTTATTGGATTGCAGATATGGCCAAGGTAGTTCAACGATGGCTGCCAGTAGCTGCTCAGTTTGGTAGTCAAGTGGGTGATGGCTAAAGGCTGGAGAATATCTGGAGTCTTTGGTCTGGTTGACGACTTGGAGGGTTGGAAGACCAGAGAGTCGAAGAAACCAGCCGGCCGGAAGAAGAGTGATTCCTAGAGAGTCTCTAGTCGCATTGAAGGGTGGGCGGCAGGAGGGAAGAGCACAGCTTCAGAGGGTCTCTCCTCTCCCTCTATGTTCTGTAGCTTTTATATCGTCCATTACTGGCAGGATCCTATGAGGTCTTTGGAGGTTCTGATAAGATCTAGGGCGGGTAGAATCCTTTCAGGTGATCTCAGTTGATCCTTCCATGTGTGATCTCAACCCATCTTAGTTAATACCAGGTATGTCAAGTTGACACCCAGGCTTAACTATCACAGGACATAATGACTGAGCTAACATGATAAAAGCAGAGGATGAAGGTGGGTTTCAAAATAGTGGATCTGGTATAGGGCCATTTTCTGAAGGAAAATATGGGATGAAAGGGCTGTGTATGCTGAGACCTGGAGCTGTTACCACGTCTGACACCCCCACCACCACCATGTTGTGCACATGTACAAACTCATGATGGCCATGCGTGTAGTCAAAGAGCTAGGTCTTTCATACCCAGAGATGTGGGCCTTCTGGTTGCCATCCTTGGTACTTCTGGTGGCTGGGAAAGTTCCCAGTCAAATGTACCAACCACCTCCCTGAGTCCATTGTCAAATGAGGCAATGATGCTCTGAAGTCCTCTCCTTCAAAATGTGACTATGGGGAATATCAACATCACCTCTTTTTTTTTTTTTTTTGGTTTTTTGTTTTGTTTCATTTTGTTTTAATGTGGGACCTGGGATCCGAACTCAGAACCTTCTGCTTGTGAGACAGAGTCACAACCCCTGAGCCATCTCTCCAGGCCCAACTATGGGGAATATCAAGCATCACAGCTCCCCTTCGAGGAAGAAACCGGGGCATATGGGAAGTGATTTATGAGAAGCACTGATCTTTGAGTCTGTGCTCACTCAATGTGTCTTCATGCCAAGTCCCCTGTCCCTGCAAACATACACAGGCATACGTGCCACATGAGCACCAAGCACACTCGCACAAACCACCTTCATGTATATGAGCATTCACGTGGACACTGTGCACTCCCTATAAGCACTATAGTGCTACTAGGTACTGTGTACTCACATATGTGCCTAGCATGCATGCTTATTATTATATCCACATAGAAAGTCTGCCCACATCAGGATCACATACACACAGGGCACATTTGTGTAGTACTCACATGACACATGCATTACCTACATGTACTCTGTACACACACTCGTATACACCTCTCTCTCTCTCTCTCTTTCTCTCTCTGTCACAACAAGGTGTGGCAGCATTGTCAGCAGACACTGGGAGGTCTTGCTGGAGACTTGGTGGTTGCATGAGGGGTGCTTTTCCCTCCCACGAATCTACTAGGCCACCATCCTTCCGGCTTGCTGGCTGCTGGCTTTCAAGGCACTTCTGGTCCCCTTCCTACTCACCTGACAGGTGGCCACCCATTCCCACATTCTTGAACAAGCACAGCCCTATACCTATAATGTGTTTTCATACAAACACAACCTTGGGCTAATATATAACATATATAATGTGTTCTCACACATGCCCAGTCCTGTGCTAATATATAATATACATAATGTGTTCTTGCACAAGCATAGCCCTGTGCTAATACATAATGTGTTGTTACACATGCATAGCTCTGAATTAATGTACATGTATGTTATATACATGTATATGTAAAAAGTGTTTTCACACAAGTTCAGCCCCATGCTAATATATAATATATAATGTGCTCCCACATAAGTACAGTTATGCACTAATATACAATATATGTATAATGTGTTCTCACACATGCACAGCCCTGCAGTGACCATCACCATTGTATCTGCTCTGTTGTCTGTTGCCAGTAATGGGGACATCTCACCGATTAGTTAGGACTCTTGACACAATGTTACATGTGGAGCAAATGAGTGAGCGAGTGAAAGAAACAGTGAATGAGTGAGTGAATAAGCAAGCAAGTGAGTGAATGAATGAATGAAAGCATTTTAGGTATATTTTAGTTGCATATTGGCAAGGTCCTGCTTTCATCAGCTGAGATCAATAAGCTTTCTATCAGGAGAAGTGTTTGTATCTAGTGGTCAGTCCACCTGCTCAATGAAGGGCCAGCACATGGCACAGTGTATATCTGAACCCCACATTGGGAGAGTTCGACTGACTTGGACACATGACTGGATG
Organism: Typhlomys cinereus; assembly: GCA_023101885.1. NCBI lineage: Eukaryota > Metazoa > Chordata > Mammalia > Rodentia > Platacanthomyidae > Typhlomys > Typhlomys cinereus. The sequence goes on from JALPQD010000322.1 coordinate 2,740,293, forward strand.
CTGTTAGCTTGGAAGTCAGGATCACTTGCCAGGTGGCAGGTGACCCAGGCCTGCACTGCCCTGGGACCAAGATCACAAGAGAGGTTCTTTTGACCTGTGGACCACCCCTGACTTCCTTGCCAGTGCCTTTATGCTTAAAGATACTAGGCTGAGATGGCCCAGCTATGAAAACATCTGAGAAATATGAGGTTGGCGCGGGGCTGGATGGGCTATTCCCTGAGTGATATAGCTTTGCCTTCTCCATTCCCATCCCCCCATGTTGTGGATGACTGCCACTTTAAAACAGCCACAAGCACAGCTTGCGAGAATTATTTTTGATAATTACTCGTATTCTCTCAGAGAATAGAGCCCCAGGATCCCAGGGATGATGGGCCGCTGGAGTGTCAGAGCGCCAGCAGCTCTGTCCCAGGAGAGCGACCTGCTGTCCCAGCCCAGCGGGAGTGAGGGCATCGTGCCAGAGCATCAGGGTCAGCCAGATCCCTTTCTGTCTTTTCTCAATAGAGGATGAGAGTGTTGACCACAGCCTGGCTGCTGTGCCAGCACCGGCCCTGTAGCACCCATGGTGCCTCTTCTGCATGTTGGGAAACCTTGCTGGCATCTACCTCTGCTCTGAAGGGAGGGTCGTTAGTATAGCAGGATGGCAAATGTGATCCAGAGAAAAGAGGCCACATGCATGGAGATGAAACTGATTGATACAAGCGCTTCTTCCACCATGGATAGGTGTGAGTATACACTGAATAGCATATCTGAGGCAGACAGGATAGGCTCGCACTTGCAGAAAGACTTGAATGCATGTTCATGGTGTGACCTCATATTCACAGACAGGTGTGAATGTGCACACTGTACCTACATATCAAGAAGGATATGAATTTGCACCAGGTAGACCTGACTACCCAAAGATGTTCATTTGCACTCATAGATATATGTATGAAGGCCTGGCACACAAATGCATACTCAGACATGAGATCACAGTTCAGATGTAAACTTACATTCAGCAAGTAGTATGTACACGTACAGGTGTAAATTTACACTCAGCATGTAGACAGAAGCACAGCAGATAAGAAGTCACATTCAGCAGGTGTGAAATGCTCAGCAGGTTCAAAAAAGCAGGTACGCATACAGATGTGAACTCACACTCACATAGACTTGTATCATGCAGTTGGACATGCATTCATCTACAGACAAGCACACTGAAAATATGCTTTGAAAACTTATTTACAAATATTGGACTTTGCTCCACACAATTAAATTTCAATCAAGTTCTTTTTACATTTTCTGACTGTGTGGTTTTTAGTACTTCTAGTTAATGGCCCAGTTATTAAAACATCCTAGAAAGATGACATACTTAGCAAGTCTTTCTCAGTCTTCCACTTGTCACTGATTCCATTCAGAAGAATAATGTGTTAGGCAGAGCTAGCCTATACCAGCTGAAGTGGAGATTTGTCTCTCTGGTCAACTGTCCACCCGTGCCAGAGCTCCATCACTTTGGAAACTGAAAGAGCAGTCCCAGAACATCAGGACCTGTGCTCATCTGGAAGGCTGTGGTGGGATGCGTCCAAACCCCTGACTTGAGGTTCAGAGAAGGAGTGATGACTGATTGGAGGCAGAGGGCAGATGAGGGTGGGGATCGGGGTGTAGGGCTGCAGGAGTTCTCCGAGTGTGAAGCTGTTCCAGGAGCTTCAGGGAGCCACAGATGTGTGGGAAGGAAACTTCTTGTCCTCAGCCATCCCCCAAAGACTGTACCCACAGCCACCTGATCCCGAAGCACCCAGGTTGCTTTTCCTGCTCTTCCAGCAGAGCAACTGTTGACCACCTACCTCCACTCACGCAGGCACAGTCCCAAACCCCAATGATCCAAATTGCATCTTAGCTCTCCAGAACAAGGGCTTTGGGTTGTAAAGTGATAGATGCAGTTTATAGCATGGTATTTTAAGTCTTCGATTTAAAGAAATTCACTTATAGTGACTGGTGATGTGACTCATTTAGTAGAGTGCTTGCTTACCATATGCCAAGCCCCGAGTTCAAGCTTCAGTGCCACATAAACTGGATGTGGTGAGGCATGAATTAATACTAGCACTTGAGAGGTGGAGGCAGGAGAATCAGAAGTTCAAGGTCATGTTTAGTTACACAGCAAATCTGAGGCCAACCTAGAACATATAAGACCCTGACTCAAAAAATAAATTTATCAGTGACATTTTTTTCTCATGCAAATATGAAAGAGAAATATTGTATAGACCTGAGTATAGATCATATAGTTTTTAAATAGATGATTGGCAAAACGCAGTCATCTGTTTTTGTGTAGTCTGCAAGCAAATCTGGCTACGTATTTCTTAATGGATAAACAAAATCAATAGAATGATATTTTCTGACGATTGAGAATTATCTGATGCTAAACTTCAGAATCCATAAATAAAGTTTTGTTGGCATGTGGCCGCAGATGCAGGAACATGTGGTTTATGGCTCTGAGATGACGTTGCATTTTGTTTTTGTAACTTTTTTCAGGCATGTGTAATATCTTGAGAGGAACATGGTCCTCTGATGGAGCGAGGATCTCCAAGGACCAGTAGCAATCTGGCTCCTGATAGTGTGACCACATGTGAGATGTTCAGGGGGTTCGACGGCAGCTTCAGTTAATCTGTAGACACACACACACACTGTACATGCATACACACATACATAGACAGACATACACATATACATATATACACACAAACACACATGCATACACACAGACATACACATGCATGTATGTGTGCATACACATAGAGACACAGACACACATGCACAAGGTATGCACACACAGAAACACATATGCCTATATATATGTAAGGCATGCAAATACACATACACAGACACACATACACATATATATATGCATGAATACATACATACACAGACACACATAAACATACACTGATGAATGTGTACACACATGCATAAACATATACATACAAACATACATGAATACATATATACACAGACACACATACATACACATACATACAGACACAAATACATATATACAGACACACACATGCTATCATAGTTAAGCACAAGTGTCAACTTGACTCTTGAGGGTTTGAGCTCTGGGCTCAGTTGTAGAGAGTTGATGGTTGAGTTAAGCCCAGAGCAAACCTGAAGAGGATTGTCCAGCTGATGAGGAAGACACAGCCCATGGTGGGTGGGATTAGGCCCTGGATAAATTACAGATTAGGTGGTTGAGAGAGTTGGCATCCTTCTGTTCACTTGGCCAGACCTGCTGGTCTGGCAAATAAGGATTGTCCATCTCTCAGCTGTCGTGTGGTGATGGTGTGGCCAGTTCCTTCGGCCCTGGTCTTGGTGAGTACTCTCCCGTCAAGATGGACTATGAACTATAACCAGTAATCGTGAGAGTACATCCTTTGTTCCCTTAAGCAATTTGATGATCATTTATCAGCAACCATGCAGGCTGACTTCAACACATGCACATATACACACAGGCATGTATATACATCTACACAGATACACATACATACATGAGCTCATACATATATCTACAATTACAGAAGTACATGTGTGTATACACACCACAACAAGGATGTAGTTACCAGCATAAGGGTAGTAGATTTGGGGGAGGTCAAATTCTAAATGGAACTGGCTTTTGGAACCAGAAGGGAAATTCACAGAAGGTTTGGATGGGGTAGGATCCTGGAGGGTGTACTCAGCTTCTCTTCTAAACCAGATGTGTGCACTGCTTTCTCTGGGTGTCGCACCCGCCAGATTCCCTGACTGCTCCCTGTTTTCATCTGGAATGACCTGTGCTGGCCCCTTTTGTCCAGCTCCATTTTCTTGGTTGCAGAAGACCCTGGATACACCACAGGGTCTTGGGAGATGCTGACGGGTTGAGTAACGGCTTTGGGAGTGAGTTGGTGGTCAAAGGGGCTGGGGGAAAGATGTGCGAGTCTGCCATGGGCCAGGCATTCACTGACCAGGAGTTGTTTTTTTTCTGTTGGGGTCCTTGTGGATGTTTCTGAGTCAGGCTTCTGTCGCACCCAGAAAAGTTGAGAACCTGCTCTGCTCGGGATAGTATGTCACGGTGACACAGCGGAATCTGGCCTGCCTCAGAGTGTGACACCCATGGAGGCCTATGACACCCACAGAGCCATGACACCCATAGAGCCCTGTGACACGCCACAGAGACCTGTGATACCCCACAGAGTCCTGTGACACCCCACAGAACCCTATGACACTCCACAGAGCCCCGTGACACCCCACAGAACCCTGTAATACCCCACAGAGCCCTGTGACACTCCAAGGAGCCCTGTGACACTCACAGAGGCTTGTGAAGCCCATGCATTCAGGTTCTGTGATCTCTGTTACCTGCTGTCAGAGAACTGTGTGAAGCAGCATTTCATTTCTGCAGTGCACTTCAGGGAGACATTCAAAGTGTGGATGTCATTGGCCCTGATACAAAATATCACGTCACTGGTGACCCTTTATACGGTAATTTTATTCAATGACTTGCCTGAACTTTGTCTGAGTAGAACCTCTTCCACTCGGGAGCCACCGCCCAGGACCCTGTTCATGCCTCCTGGCCACCCCTGGGCATGAACTCCAGAGTTTGGCCTTGTTCTCTCAAAGCCAGGGTAAAAAGACATAGTTAGAAGCCACTGCTCTCTCAGACTTAAACCACGAGTTCGTACAAATTGTAAGCAGAGGGCGGAGCTACAGGGGCCTTTTCTTCCTTTACTTGTTGGGAAATCATTTTTCTTCTTGACCAGCAAGCAAGAATTGGAAAACTTCAATTCTTTCCACCACTTGTTTCAGAAGAAAAGCATTAGCCAGGGCAGGTACCTTGTTAGGGACAGATTACGCACAAAAGCTTCGAACAAAGGGCCGAGATACAAAGCCCTTCATGTCATTGAGAAGCTTCAAGTTAGCCTCTGGGACAAGTGCCTCTTAGGTCATTTCAAACTGGGGCCCATTCTTGGGACCCTCCATGGATTAAGAAGTAAAACAACACCCGTTGTCTCAGCCATTGTAGCCGCCCTCGTGTCAATGCGGGTTAATTGAGACTTGTGCCCCTTCCCATTTGGAAATGTTGTGCTGAGCGGAATGCGTGTGACTGTAGCTTTTTAATGTGCAAAGTGGATAAGTTGCAGGTGCTGGCTTTGCTCTTTCAGATAATCGTGCACATGCTTACATGTGCACAGAAGGGGGAAGGGAGAGAAAGACAGAGAGGGGGAGAGAGAGAGATTCCTACGAGTTTTGAAAGTTCAACAGGTATTAAATCTAACATGTTTACTCAAAACGTTCAACACATGCCTACCCCATGACACCTGCAGCTCAAAATCCTAGAAACACTCAGGAGAAATGAAAATAATAGTCACACAGAAACTTAAACACACTTTGCCAGCAGGAATGTACACAGAGTCCCCAAGCAGAAGCAACCCACATATCTGGTTGGATGTGCACATTGAAATCTCATGTGGCCACCACAAGGCAGGAAGCCCTGATATGTGGCTGGGGGGACCTGCAGCCCATGAGACTCACGGGGATGATCTGGCTGCAGAAAACCTTATGCTTAAGTTGTGCCACAGGCGCTGTGTCTAGAACACAGATGCGGAAACCGTGCTTGGAGCTCCCAGGGAGTGGCGATGGTACTAGACGGGTGGTGATGAAAATGTTGCACGCTTAGGAAAGGTGATGGGGGGATTTAGAATACACTGGAAAGCAGGACGTGGCGGCAGGAAGCTGGATGCAGTTTGCAGGGGAGAGTCCCTGTGGGGCAGGCGAGGGCGCCTGTCTTGGGCGGCAAGGGCTCCTCTGCCCCCTGGACTGTTCGGATCATTGGAGTTCCACGCAACTGCAGTGATGCCTGAGCGTGTGCCCTGTCTGTCTGCGGAGACCACCAGGGACGATGGGAGCATGCCCATCCTTTTGGGGCAGCTCTTGGGGGGAACTGTGTCTACGCATATGGCACTTTCCAGTCCTAGCATGTCGATGGCCTTTCTGGCAGCTTCTCCTCAGGCGGGGACCCTCTCAACTTCCCTGTGAAGCCGGCCCTTGTACCTTGATGACCACACATGGCATTGAGGTGCCTTAGTTAGTAAGATGCCAAAGTGGACTCAGAGGTTTTGTGCTTAGGACAAAGAACCCATGGTTTTCTTTTAGAGATTGAAGTGAAGTGACATTTGATTGAGGCCACTCATCTGTTGACTCCTGGTGGGGCAGGTGCTAGCAACTGAGTTGGAGAAGTACTTGGGGGGTCCTCGGTATTTCTAGGAGGTCTGTCTGAGGACACTGGCTTTGAGGCAGCCGGGTCTCCACTCAGCTGCTGTCATTTCAAGAGCACCCAGAATAATGCATTTCCTGGTAATATATTTGAAGCCAGCAAGGAGGGCATTTGCCATGGCTGAGATGACCCTGAAGTCAGAGTAGAACTTGACCCATGAGGATGTGGTTATAAGAGCACCGCAAAAGATGTGGGGTTTGCAGTCACAGCAGATGGTTGGCCAAGACCCCTCTCTGTCCCTAGATACTATATGCACTCTGAGGCTATGGTCTCAGGGCATGGATGGAAGGCCAGAAGGAGGTATGTGGGCTTGGGGTACGGACAGAAGGCCAGAGATGGTATGTGGACTGGAGGGCATGAACCGAGTCAGAAGGAAGAGTATGGGCTGAGGGCACGGACGGAGGCCAGGTGTGCTGTATGTCAGTCCAGATGCAGACCCTCTCTGAGCTGGCCTCCTCCTGCATCTGGGTATCTGGACACATCTGTGAGACTGTCTGTTACTCCTATAAGTGGACAGTGTCCTGCAGTGACGTCACTTGCCTGGGCACTTGTGTTCTTAGGATTTCAGACATTTATGTCTCTGACTGATTTATCCTGGCAGCCAGCGACTTTGAGAAGAGTTAGGATGGAGGATGGTGTAGCTACATCAGCACTGAGACTCCCATCATCTGTCACGATGCCCTTCAGGGCCCTGTGGAGTCCTCCGTGCCTTCCTCTGCCCTCTCAGTCCTTAGGGAGGAGTCACATCTCTGCACTTCCTTATTCTCCTGTCTGTCTCTCACTTTCAAGGATGTGGGGGTCTGTCTCTGGCTGCCCTCACAACCAAGGTGTTTCACTCTGACTGGAAGGCTTACCCATCTCCTGCCTCCCACAGAAGCAGGTAGGACTTCTCAACTAGCTGGAGAGAAGTGTAGAAAACCATCATAATGGCTCATGAAGAGAAGAAGGCCCATCGGCAGGAGACACACCTTGCGCTGGGTGGGGCCTGGATCCCATCCACTGCAGGTGAGGTCGGCACGCGTGCACAGGGCAGGCCTGGCTGAATGTGTGGATACCACGGCCTGCAGCCTGCAGCCCGCTCCTCACTCAGCTGCACCGCCGGAGTCTTCTCCAGAGGCAGAGGATTTAGGTTGGTCTAGGATTCTGTGTGTAAAGGAGCCATGGCCAATGACCAGTGCCCCTCTGAAGTAATAAAATGTCTAGACAGCAATTAACATTCATTTCCCCCAAGAATGCGACTGTGTCATTGGAAAGTCTTCACTGCCGACAGGAACCCACTGGGTGCTCTTTACCGTGAATCAGTCCTCAGATCCGATCAGGATTTGTTTGGGCACAGCTGTGGCTTCCAGGCCAGCCTTCCCGACCCTTCTCTTCCCAAGCCCGCGTGCTGTGGGCCCCCACACTAGGCGTTTTCTCCCTTGTTCCTCTGATCTTGCAAACCCGGCTTGACTGCATGTGTGAGAATGCTGTGTGCGTGAAGAAGGGGCAGCTGTCTGGTCCCTTTGTTTAGCACCAACCCTGCGTGCTGGAAGGGACGGCTGCTGCTGGGCAGGCTTCGTCTGGCTGATCAGTCTTCTGGGCCGGGGCTGTGCTACACCTATGCTTGACACCCTTCTGGCACTTCGAGTCTACACCGCAGCCTATTCCACTCTTCCTTTTCCTGGCTCCTCATCCATAGGAAAGGGTGGTCACAGTGCCAGGAGGCATTGGCTACTTCAGAGAGAGGGACACAATAGTCTGTTAATCCTATGACGACAAAGAGCATTTCTCAGTGATCCAGAAACCCTAGTCAAATCAAAGACGGGAGAAAAGACATTAGACTAAAAAAAAAGGCACCTTTAGAAAACAAACACAACAAAATGTGGTTTGTTTCTGTGGTGTCACGAGTGCGACACACATTATGAGGGCACGGAAAAGTGACAAGGAGGAAGCAAAAGCCCAGGACACCAACCCTGGGAGTTGCAGTTCATTCCTTGGAAGCCTGCTCTATGCATGTGTCCTGTTCTAATTCTACTTCCACAGCGTGGGGACACAGCCCTGTACCCTTGCTGCCCTGCAGTTGCCTCCCTACAGAAAATATCCTTTTTCTTTCCTTTCTTTTTTCTTTTTCTCTCCCTGCCTCCCTCCCTCCATCCCTCCCTCCCTTCCTCCCTTCTTCCCTTCCTCCCTCCCTCCCTTCCTCCCTTCCTTCCTCCCTCCCTCCCTCCCTTCCTCCCTTCCTCCCTTCCTTCCTCCCTCCCTCTCTTCCTCCCTTCTTCCCTTCCTTCCTCTCTTCCTCCCTTCCTCCCTTCCTTCCTCCCTCCCTCCCTTCCTTCCTCCCTCCCTTCCTTCCTCCCTCCCTCCTTCTTTCCTCCCTTCCTTCGTCCCTCCCTCCCTTCCTCCCTCCCTTCCTCCTCCCTCCCTTCCTCCCTTCCTCCCTTCCTTCCTCCCTCCCTCTCTTCCTCCCTTCCTCCCTTCCTTCCTCCCTCCCTCCTTCTTTCCTCCCTTCCTTCGTCCCTCCCTCCCGCCCTCCCTCCCTTCCTCCTCCCTCCCTTCCTTCCTTCCTTCCTTCCTTGGTCCTGGCCTGAGATGTCACTCCTACAGCAAAGGTTACCATAAACTTTTCTGAGAAATTTACATAATTGTCTATTACTCAGATCTCTGCCTTTCAATGTTTGCCCCAACTAACCTCTCGCAGTATATCTGCCGCTGGCCCCTGGCATGGGTGCTCCTCTTCCTCTCTGGTATGGTCTGGGGGGTTTTAAATAAAGCCACAGCAAGGGCAGACAAGATGGAGCCTCACAGAGCTGGAAGTCACGGCAAAGTTATAATTACAATGGAGTGGTGCAGGATGAATTCCTTCCACCCGTAGATTTAATTGTCAGCTGCTGAGGACAGAGTGCTCTGACCAGAGGGGTGGTGGGAGCTGAGGACATGGGCCCTGGGCTGTCTGCAGCCATGAGCTTACTCATATGTCCCCAGCAAGGACCTCAGCTCCTGAAATCAGCTAAGAAATTTGCTGAGGGGGCCAGATCAAGCCAAACACTGGGGACCCTTTTTCTAACATCTGACACAAAGGGATACCAGGATAGGTGAATCAGATCAACTCTTTTAATGTTGAGAGAGAGAGAGAGAGAGAGAGAATGTCCTGGTGTGCACAAGAGGTCAGAAGACACATTTCTGAGGCTGGTTTTGGCTTCTACCACGTAGTCTTTAGGGATCAAACTCAGAACTCAGTTCACTAGTTTGTCTGCAGGTGTCTTTACCTGCAGGACCACCTCACTGGGCCCCGCAGCAGCACTTTCAAAGGAAATAAGCCATTGCACAATTTGGGGAGAAGCGACTATCCGAAGGTGTAACCATCGTCGTCTGCCCAAGTGCTGCCTCCCAGAGGCCCTCCCAGGGAGTGAGGGCAACTTCTTCCTCCTGGGATAACTTGTGGGGACCTGCTTTCTACAGTCGCAAAGGCATGCGCAGGTTCCTTCTGGGCTTGCCTGTGGCCTAGCGGACAGGGAGAGGAGGTGGCCCAGCTAATTGCTCCTTCACAGGATGGAAACTCACTGCTAATTCAAGTCTCCAGCAATGATGATAATAGCGAGGCTAATGGCTGTGGGAACGGGGACTATGGGTAAGGAACGGTTATAATCAGGAAGCTGGTAATTACCTTGTAGCCACAACTGGGCTTTTGAATTTTATATTTCTTGCATTTTTCAGTTCTTAATTGCAATAGTTCTATTAATGATTGATGGTCTTTGAGAAGCAGATTGATTGGGGCTTATGGTGAGGGAGGAGGGGCTCACCACAAGGGGGAGGGGCTCACAGTCAGGGGGAAGCTATGTTCTGCGCACATGCCTGCATACTTGGCTCTTCATCTGGCTGAGGGGCTAGTTGGAAACAGACAGTTCCTTGTAACTGCCCTAGGGGCTTCAGGTGCAAGTCTCTCCAGCCTCTGACCTCTGCCTCTCTTCTTGTGGAACTGAGAGAACTCTCAGTTCACTAGCAAAGCTAGGTCCATACAGAGCCATGGACATTGGAGGGAGCTCCGCATAGGACCCACGGCACAAACCATGTCCACCCCTGTGCACGCAGCCACACGAGTGTCGCGTGAGAGCTGTTGTCCTTGTGGTGAGATGTCACCCCTAGAGGCAGCACCTTTTCTTCCAATCAGACGTGTGCTCAGTGTGTTGTGTGGACTGTTAGGGGCCCACCCAGCAGACTTGCTTGCCCATGGGCTCTGCCTTCTGCAGCTCAGGGTTCTTGGGGCTCTTGCTGAGCTTCATAGGTTCTTGAAGTAGGTGAACTTTATACGGACTTTCAGGGATGTGAGGTCCTCCCTGCTGATTCCACCACTGGGGGACAGAGAGGGAGCCCTGCCCTAAGGATACCTGCAGCTTCACTCTTCTTTTCATTCCAAGAGACGAGAGTCAGAGGTCAGAGTTCAGAGGGGTTCACATCTGAAGGTCTGAGGGGTGACATGTGGCTCGCTGCATGGTCCCCTTGTATAGCTATCTGGATGTGTCAGATACAGCGCTGTGTCCCATTATTACCACTGAGTTGGATTAAGACCATATCTCTCTGCCTGAGGCTGTGGGAAGATACATGTATGGGGGTGGTGGGGGGCTTTAGGAAGATACATTGTGGGTGCTGGCGGCTATGGTAAGGTGCGCTGCAGGGTGTTTGGGGCTGTGGTAAGGTGCGCTGCAGGGTGCTGGGGGCCGTGGTAAAATACACTGTAGGGTGCTGGGGGTTGTGGTAAGGAGTATTGTAGGGCGTTTGAGGCTGTGGTAAGGTTCATTACAGGGTGCTGGGGGCTGTGGTAAGGTGCACTGTAGGTGCCAGGCTTCAGGAAGGTGCATGTGTATGTTTTGGGTGTGTCTACATACCCAGCAGCAACCTGCAGCACAAACATTTCCTGTTCCTAGAAATGAAAAACCCCACAAAGCTCCCCCAGAGATTGAACTGGCATCCGATTGTCTCCGCTCTCCTGCCGTAGCTGGTTATTGTAGTCCTGGTGAACAAGCCACAGAGGCAAGGAGCGAAGCCGTAAGTGCCTTCCACACACAGAAACCTCTATATCGTGTTTCCTTCCACACATGGAAACCTCCGTATCGTGTTTCCTTCCACACACAGAAACTTCCATATCGTGTGTCAGTGAAAAAGAGAAGGTTAGGAAGTGGGGCCTGGAGAAACTACACGTCCCTGGGGGAGGGCCTAGGATGTCAGAGTCCACACTCGGAGGCCGCAGAGCAGGGAGGGCAGACATGATGGGTCCAGGTCAGTGGCAGTGAAACTGGGCTAATGATAGTCCAATGCCTGGGCTCTGGCCTCAGCGTGCAGCAGGAAGGTCGAAGCATGCCTGTGCGCACTAGTGAACACCAACAGGTGGGAAAGTCAGAAGCCCCAGAATGGCATGGTTGACTGCAAGAGCGACTGTGACTCTGTATGATCAGGGCAGGCAACAGTGCGCGCCGGCAAGATGGCTCAGTGGCTAAGGTGCCTGCTTGCAAACCTGATGACCCAAGTTCGATTCCCAGAAGCCTATTTGGTGGATGGAGAAAACTAACTTCTGAAAGTTGTTCTCTGACCTCCCTCCACCCATGTGTCATGGAATGCATCTCTCTCTCTCTCTCTCTCTCTCTCTCTCCTTAAAGATATTTAAAATAAATAAGTAGTGATGGCTTCCCATGGTGCTCGACTTCTGTTCCCTGGGGGTATATGTGGCTTCTATGGGGGAGTTTTCCCTCTGTAGAACATGCATGAATGACCTCAGTGTTCTCAAGAGTCATGGTCCCGGAGGCCACAGGCCTTCTAGAGCCAGGTGGGAACAGAGTCCCCACTCACGAGGCTGAGCTAGGTGTTGCATCCTTTCTGGTCTTGAACCAGCCGTCATAATCACAGCATGGGACATCTCACACTGCACCTTGTCATTAGCTGAGCATCTTCTACACACTTGTGAAAACTGTCCAACACCCTATTGAGTGCCAGTGTCATGCAGAATGATGGTTATCATGTTATCGACAGAACAACCAGCACAGGAAGGGGCAGAGATGACCCTCTGCAGAGGTTCTTGGCCTCCACCCCAGTCTATCACTTTCTGTCCCTTCCTTAGAGGGTCCAGGGGAGGAGCAGGCAGGAGAGGAGCTGGTTGTTATCACCTCTGCTTCTACGGATTACACTGGAGAGAGAAGGAGTGAGTCCAAGGAGCGGTGGGAAGGTGAGAGCAGATATAGTATAATACACAGCTAGCTACACAGATAGACAGTTGAGTATGAGCAGCACCATTAAGGGATGCTGGAGAAAGTCCATGTCAGGTGAGAGGGTCCAGCTAAGAATGAAGACTAAGAACTTCACTTAAAGTTTCTGGAAACCAGTGAATTTCTTGGTGTAGCTTCTCTCCTATGAGAGCTCAAAGGGGCAATGCTACCACTTACTCTGATTGTTTAACTCAGCATTTCTTACAAGAAAACAAGCATTCATATGTTTCTCTGGCACAATATGGGCAGAGGGAAAAAGTTGTTGGATTCAGTATATCTCTTACTGATCTACAAAATCAAGTATCAAGAGAACCTGTTTCTTCTCAGAGCACCATAAATGCGCGAGTATCAACAGCATTTGTGGATTTTGTGGTGATCCTAGAGGAAGATGAAACCATGGAAAACATTCATAGGCTGCTTTATCTGCTGCTGGTGGGTGGTGGTTACCCCAGATGAGATGAAACTGCTACGCAACAATGTCCCTTCCTCCCAATCCTCAGGCTATAGAGCAGATTGGTGAATTACGTGACCAACTGGGGCGCCAGATCAAGGTCTTCTTTGTAATCTTTTTGTGGCTGACCCTGCTGAGAATACCAGGCTGGGCATCAGCAGTTGGCATGAAGGGCTGGCAGAAGCCAATTCCCGAGTGACTTCAGTGCATTCAGTCTTGAGTTATTTTTCTATTAGTGAAGATATACTTGTGGTTGACAGTTAGGCTCTTTGACGGTCTCTTCTGTCTGCTGAGGACTAGATTCTCCCTGAACCTTTGCTCACTGCGCAGAGCACAGTAGCACTGTGGGGCTTGAGGCCACTGTCATCTGGTGGAACATTATCCTTCTCCCTATGTCCCAAGTGACAGGGGCAGCTGTGTACCAATTGTCAGTCCTGGGAACTGAACCAGCTTTGTGAGTGTGTGTGTGTGTGTGTGTGTGTGTGTGTGTGTGTGTGCATGTACATCCATGCAGGCTTCTATGTGTACATGTCCATCCAGACAGGTGTGTGTATATGTATATCCATGCAGGTTTGTATGTACCTGTGTGTGTGCACATGTACATTCATGCAGGCACAGGTGTGTATGTGTGTGTGCATCCATGCAAGTGTGTGTGTATGTATATCTATGCAGACATTTGTGTGCATGTATGTGTGTGTGTATGTACATCTATGCAGGTGTGTGCACATGTGTGTGAGTATATATATGTGTGCATATTCATGAAAGTATGCATATATGTGTATGTGTATGCTTGCACATTTGTGTATGTATACATGCGTGTCCATACACGTGTACGTGCACATGTGTGTATGTCTGTGTGTGTTCCTGAGTGTGTTCATGCCTATGCATGAACATGTTGAGCAGAGGCCAGAGGACAACCGGGTGTCATCTCAGGCACATCTCCTTTAAGCCAAGGTCATTGGACTGGAGCTTCCCAGTTAGGCATGACTAGCAGGCCAGTGAATTCCAGAATCCTCCTAGCTCTGTCTCTCTGGCACTAGAATTATGAGTTTGCACCACCATAGCTGGCATGTTCATATGGGTGCCATGGACCAAACTCAGGTCCTCATGCTCTCATGTCAAGAACTCTATCTGACTGAGCTATCTCTCCAGACTCGATACAACTCTTATAGCAGATAAATATCTGAAAATGTCACAATGAAATGCACTGTTTTGTATAATAACTAAACTAAGATTAATAGGTGAGTTATGGAGGCCAGAGAGATGGCTCAGGGGTTAAGAAGACTCTGCCTTGCAAGCAAAAGGTCCCGAGTTTGTATCCTGAATCCACATAAAAACACCAGGAAGAAATGGTGAAGGGCTTGCACGTCCAGTCCTGGAAGGTGGAGCCTGGGGAACTCCAGAGCAAAGCAAATAGGAGGTAGAAGCAATTCAGGAGGATTCCCAAAACCACCTCTATAGGCACAAGTGCCCCCCCCTGCAGACAGAAACACACACACACACACAGAAACACACACACACAGAAACACACACACACACAGAAACACACACACACAGAACACACACACACAGAAACACACACACACACAGAAACACACACACACAGAAACACACACACACACACAGAAACACACACACACAGAAACACACACACACAGAAACACACACACACAGAAACACACACACACACAGAAACACACACACAGAAACACACACAGAAACACACACACACACAGAAACATACATGCATATACGAAAATCGAGTCCTGAACCCTGAAGAGACAGATCTTCCTCCCCTCCCTGTATGGGGCAGCCTGCAGCTGCGTTTTCTCCATGCTGCTTGTCACTGACTGTCCTTTTAGGGACAAGTTAGACTTAAACTTTCTCTCGACGCTGCAGACTAGGCTTTGTCTTGCTGGGTCCCTCCTCCTAAACCTCTTACACGGAGAGACCTATGCTTCATATGAAAGAACATGCATTTCGGAGTTCAGAAGTGGGTTGAAATAATCGTCAAATGATCCCAGACAGATTCTCGGTCTTGATTTCTTTGTCTTGAAGAAGGGGCAGATAGCAGTCCTGATAGTGGAGATGAAGTGACCATCCTACAGGGTGGGGAGCAAACGAACCTGAGGCATCCATACTGTTGCTTTCAGAAGTGCCAGGCCTGAGGGCTCCCTAACGGTTCCTTCTAAACCCTCCACAGTGGACAGCATAGGTGTTGGTGACCATTTTGTCTTAGTCACTCTTGACAACGAGGGAGGAACTTGCCTGTAGCTGTTCTCTGGGGGGGGGGGGACGACTGATGGCATCTAGCCTTGCCATGTTTATGTGCTTGGCGAGGCAGTGTTCAGATGTATTTACATTCTGTACTTAATTAAGGATGCTCCTCAGACCCATTTGGGCAACTTGATATTAAGAGAATGGGGCAATCTTTATGGGAATCATCTTCTACCAGATGATGAAGTCACCATGTGGCATCCGAGGCGGAAACATTAACAGACCGTCTGATGTTCTGTGCATGAGATGCGGAAGGAATAAAGAGGAAGGTTGGGTCGTCGCCGTGGCCCATCGCATTCTCCGTCTGTGCCCAGACGGGCCACCCATGAGCTGGAGATTATTAGGAGCTCCAGGCCACGGCTTGTGTTCATTAAATCTAGGCGAGGCCCATCAATCACAGCCATGGGCCTCAGTGTTTGCAGGGCCGGGGAGAGTCCACACGTAGCCTTTGAAGTGTCTTTTACTGAAGGTAACATTTGAAGACTGTAAACAACAAGCTCCTCTTTCTGATGGGGACTTCATGGGATCGCTCGTAGATGCAAGGTCGGGCGGAAAAGAGGAGGTGATGTTTGCACATTGCTGCTTTTGGACAAAGCAACAGGAGTCTCAAAAATGGACGTCTCTGGGAGGTCCTTGGACAGTGAAGGCACGTGTGTGCTTCCGGTGACACACCTAGGTGAGCGGTGTGGCAGGACATGCTACACCAGCTAGCTCCTCTCCACAGGAGCTGTGGCACCAATTGTCCCCTGGAAGGAGGGACTATTGGGGGGTCCTTCCACTCAAGTTTTACACAGCTTCTCATTGTGAATCTGGAATTTAAGAAAATGGAATATTCCATTCAGAAATTAGCAATGAGGCAGGGAGATGGCCCAGTGGGTAAAGTATTTGTTGTATAAAGTTATGAGAGTCTAAGTTTGAATCTCCAGAACTTACATAAAACTAGGCATTGTAGTGTGCAAACGTGATCTCAACACATGCACAAAATTGTGTGTGTGCACACGTACACAGAAAACTAGCATCGCTCTAAAGTATTGTGCTTTAATGCCTGATTAAATTTTATATTATCAATTCTTATAAAAACAGACATCTGTGGATTTTAAAATCCATCGCTTTTCCTGTTTCCTTCCTTCCTTCCTTCCTTCCTTCCTTCCTTCCTTCCTTCCTTCCTTCCTTCCTTCCTTCCTTCCTTCCTTCCTTTCTTCCTTCCTTTCTTCTTTCCTTCCTTCTTCCCTTCTTCCCTTTTTTTCTTCACAGGATCCCATGTAACCCAGACTAGCCTCAAACTTTCTACCTAGTTGAAACTAGCCTCAAATTCCTGTTCTTACTGTCTCCACTTCCCAAATGCTAGAGTTGTAGATGTGTGCCACCACCCTAGACTGAACTGACTGCTGCTTTTACTCTCAACTAAATAGCTCATTGTCATGTGACAGGCAGTGATGCAGGTCACTCTGTATGTGCCAGAAAGCAACAATCAAACAGAAAATTCTAGGAATTTGGTCAGCTACATGCACAATGCCTGTTTTTCTGCAATTCATTTGCCAGGATCTGAGCCATGCCACAATTTTGATTTTGAAAACTTGCCAGTTCTCCAGTGGTGGGTGAAATGACACCTTTAGATTTGCAAGCAAAGAAAGCAAGATGTGTGCACAGTCTAAGAACAGCTGGAATTGTGAGAACCTCCACATGTAAGGGAAGAACAGTCAGTATGAATGCTTGTTCCAAAAAGAAGCAGCGACAGAAAAATGTTCTTAATGTGGCTAGCATAATGGTCCAGGGTCCAAGTAAGACTTGATCTGAACATGTCCTGTGCATGAGTGTAGAATCATAATGGTTCAAAGCCAGTGGCCACCAGGCACTATGTCGGCATTATCCTGACCCAACCGAGAAAGTGGCCACTTCGCTAACAACAGCAGCCTGGTTTTGGAAGACAGGATTATATTTGTATATGTGGCATGCTTGTGCACACATGTCTAAGTTCATGGTGCTTGTGTTTGTGCATCCATATAGAGTGTGTGTCTCACGATAGGTTTTGGTTCATTTAGCTTTTTATTATCCATCTTCATGTGTTAAAGTAATTTTTTTTGTTTTAAGATGATTTTATCTCTAGTGGAAACTCATGCGGACATACAGATGAATGGCTAGGAGTCATAATAGCATCACACCTGAGGAGGGGCGTCAGGCTGTGCTACAGATGTCTGGTCCTGGGATATGTGTGCGACAGGGGACACTGATATGTAGTGCCCTCTGAGGGGCTCTCTCTGAGCCCTCAGTTCCCAATTCCCACTGGTCACAGGAAGACCCTGGCACAGAGGTTTGTGCCGGCAGGATCTGATGGACCTCAATGGCCGGTGCGCACAGCACAAGGCCTGACGGCCATCCTGATGGCTGATGCACAGAGCTACTCACTTGGAGGGAGTTGAACGTCTCATAATGGCTGCTCTTTCACGCTTGGGTCTCCCGACGGAAATTCTGGGAACAGTGTATTTGCAGCTAAGTAAGACAAACTGCCTCCCATCCTGGCGTGGCATCCAGCTCTTCTGGGTGGACAATTACTGAATTCTGTTCTTTAAATAGCCTCTCCATTGGTGTTCGCAGCTTTGAGCAATGGCCAATGAGTCAATTTTTTTTGTCTTTTTCGTTCAAGTCTTTGCTCCAAATAGCTACCAGATGGCTGTCTATGGAGGGATAGGCTGAAAATTGAGTTCCTTGTTCAAGTGAGAGAAAGAATCTTTAGACAATAGGAAGTGAAGTCTGCATTGCTGCAGTTGAGACGTGGTGCAGGGGCTTCATCCTCATTGCCGGAGACATGATGCCTCAGTCTCTGTTGAGGGATGGGACAGTCCAGTGGACATCACTGAGGAAGAAGCTGTCCATGCACTCTCGTGACATCACTGAGGAAGAAGCTGTCCATGCACTCTCGTGACTACTGGGACCAGAGCGGTGGACCCGGACCAAATGCTTTTGCCAGTGGCGAGACTGAAACACCTGAAAATCTTGGCACTAAGGCGTCAACTGAGAAATATGGGGGTCTTTGGGTGAATTTATGAACTGCAATAAAGGAAGGGTGAAGGGGATACTCTTTGAGCTTTCTTAAAGCCTCTTTCTCTTTAAGGTAAGGAATAAGTGTAGCTAAAGTTGCTGTGTGTTTGTGTGTATGTCCATCTGTGTTACATGTGTGCATGTGCTGTGCGTGTGAGAGCATATGTATGTGGGTGTGTTCCTAGGGGAATACAGATCGGTATATGCATCCATACCCTAGTTATATAACGTGTATTTTAGTACATTTGCATCGAGCCCATGCTAATGTGTCTTCAAGAAATTGCTCAGCACATACAGCTTCATGATAGGCTTCCAGGCCAAGGACACTAGATGTACTTGAGTCCCACGATTGGGACTACTTAGACCAGCACAATTGATAAAAAGAAGCCTCAAATAAAACACTAAGTAGATCATGAGAAAATCATGTGTTCACAGTCCGAGGGCTGAAGCACTCAAACAGGAAAGGAGTAGGAAAGAGAGGGGTGCGGTTGTTTGGTGCTGCTTTAAGGAGTCCACAGGTGACTGAGAAAGCGTAGCAAAGTCAGCTGTGCTGCACGTAACCCCAGCATTGGAGAGCTGGGGACAGGTAGATTCTTGGACCCACTGGACAGCCAGCCTGGCCTATATTACATGCTCCAGACCAGTGACAGACCCTGCCTCAAAACTCAAGGTGGGTAGCCCCTGATGAATGACAATTGAGATTGACCTCTGGCCTCCACATATGTGTGCGTGTGTCTCCCTACATGTGCTCTTCCATATATGAGCACACATACACATGGATACACATACTGAGCACATACACATGAGTTTGAATGCATGAACATATACAGCAAGCACATTCACGTGGACACACACGTAAGCACACATACAGGAGCACATGCCTATGGGTACACACAGGTGAGCACACACGTGTTGCACTTACATAGGCACACACATGAACACATGAGCACACACATGCATGCACATGGCTCCTCTCCTTGTCCTGCAGTCTACTTACTCTATAGCTAAGGAGCAAGGAAAGACTTGCAGGGCTCTGGCATCTGTGCGCCTCAACGCTAATGACAGGCCAGAGGCAGGTGTGCAGAAAACAGGCTCACAGGTAGCTGACTTATGGGCTCTCCTGCTGCTTCGTTATTGTTTTTATTATCGACGTGAGCATCAGTCTCCAAAGAAATGAGCACAAGACAGAAACTGCAGCCCGGCCTCCTTGGCAGCGTGTTACTTTTGAGACTCTGGCTCTGCGGCACTGAGCAGAGCCATTTCCATTTTACCCACATTCAATCAAGGGTTTGTCTTTTGTATCCCTGGGCAATTGCATAACTCTAATATTGACCTTAACTGAAGTCCTTTGTTTTGTACCCTAACAGCCTAAAGCATTAAAAATGCGTGTTTACTTAATTTGTCCTGGCATGCAGAGTAATTACAAGCAGTTTGTTTTCTCTGTTGTAAAATATGGTCTGTAGAAGGAATAAAGTAATGTGGAAAATTAACATTGTGATGTACTGTATAGTGGAAAATGCTAAGCGCTCAGCCGGGCTGGCTCTGGAGGTCCTATTTGTGCTGTGTGTGAGTGCAATAAAGAATTAAATGTCTCTTCCCAAACTATATTTGCATGATTTTCAAACTGTAGGAAAATTAGTCTAGTCTGCCTCCCAGAATAAACAACATGACAACAACATCAGAGACCCCACAGTACGGATGGTGCCCTCGCGGCTTTGAACTCATGTTTCTGGGTCTGGGTCACCCTGCATGTCATGGGGTAGATGGGAAGACAGGCATCCTTGGCTGCATCCTGATGCAGCCTGTCTGGACCTGGCGTGATACTCGTGTCCTGTGCTTGGCTCCTAGGGGTGCCAAGTAAGTACATCCTTGGGCAGGCTCGAGGACAGGGTGGGGGGTGGGGTGTTGGTGGTGTTGCCTGCAGAAAGGTCTGGCCAACATGGCAGGTATTTCACTCCTGTGTCTCCTTCCTGCAGTCAAACCTTCTGGAAGCGCGGTGTGAAGGACACGGTATAAATAATGAATTGTTCTGTATCATTTACCACACGTCTAGTGATCACAGATAGAAATGTAATAAGTCTCTTAAAAACAAGTCACAAGTCTACCATCTGCTCGAGGGGCACATCAGGACAGCACGCATGGACACGAGGGCAGCACACTTCCTTGACTCTGCCCGCTTGTTACCTGCTGGTTTACTCCATACAAGAGAGCGAGCATTCTTGGGATGCAATTCAGTATCAGTTCTCAGGAGCTATCTGTTCTCTATTGATGACCTGCCTGAACGCAGCCTTATTCTACGATATGCCTTGCTTTTAAAGAATTTTTTGACAAGGTTTCAGCTTGTAGCTCAGACTTGTCTGGAACTCTTTATGTAGTGCAGGCTGTCCTTGAACACATGACCCTCCTGCTTCCTGGGAGGCTTTGAGATTTTTACTCAGGTATGTTGCCCTGACAGAAGCAGGTGATGTGGCCATTGTATACTTGTGCCTTGCTCCTAGGGCAGGCCTTCCTGCTCCCCATGCAGGAGGCTTTCTTTAGTCCTGCGAGAGAGCATGGCTTTCCCTCTCTTTGGATCTTACCGTGTACAGCTCTATGTAGGTTCTGGACTGACTTCCAGTGCCCACAGGGGTCGCCAGGTTGGCTATGAGGAATATGGGATTTCTTAGCAGCAGCCCAGGAGCGATATACCTGCACCTGGTCTGGCAGGAAGATCATCAGAGTGGGCCAGGTCAGCAGATACCTTAATAATTCCTCCTGTAATTTATGACCTTTGGAGAGAGAATCGATAGCATTAAATGTTACACCAGCAACCTGGCTCTTCCTGGCGGGAGAGAATTTTTTGTCTATGGTGTTTGTATTCTGTCTGCTTATCTGTAGAAATCTCCATCCAAACCATCTAGTTCCCCACCTCCTCCTCAGGCTTCTCAGCTCAGAGCTCTGTTTCCTCTGCTGGGATCTGATTCCTCCCACAGCCTGTGTTAAAAATGTGGACCATCAGCACGCTGCCAATCCTGGTCTACATTTCATTACAAATCCATCACAGATGCAGGAAGAACAAGAGAAGGAGAGAGGAGATGGCATCTTTTTGTATCTTCTTGACCCCGTGGTCCTTCTTGAAAGTACAGAAAAGTGGAGAAAACAGACACTTTTTTTTTCCTGATGGAATGCTGTTCGTCTTCTGAATTGTGAGCTCTTTTGATTTTGGAGCCACGGCAAGTATGTCTATGTACTGCATGCATGAGGGTACCTCCAGGAAACAGGGGAGTCAGCAGAAGTGAGGCCAGCATCTGAGACATTTCCCATGGAGTCTCTGTAGGGGGGTGTGGTAGAAGATGCCAACTCTTAACAAAGGATCGTGTAAGAAAACCAGGGGGTCCAAGACCTGAGCTGCCAGGGCCTGGTTGGCGTGTTTGTCCAGGAGCTTTGTGGAGAGTTGGGAAGATGTTCACAGGTACTACAGATCATGCTCTGTCAAGCGTCACGAGGAACACATTTGGAAGTGCTGAATGGTCACATGTAGGGCACCCTGACCTCAGAGTGGCTTAAGGACATGAAGCTTGCTGATGTCAGTGGAGCAAGGTGGAAGCACACAGCCCTGCCCAGTCTCGATAGAGCCAGGCAGAAGCATGCAGCCCTGCCTGATGCTGATGGAGCCAGGCAGAAGCATGCAGCCCTGCCTGATGCTGATGGAGCCAGGCAGAAGCATGCAGCCCTGCCTGATGCTGATGGAGCCAGGCTGAAGCATGCAGCCCTGCCTGATACTGATGGAGCCAGGCTGAAGCATGCAGCCCTGACCAATCTTGGCAGCAAGATTCAGGGCAGGGCACAGTGTGGGCTGATCAAGCGCCTGGACTCATGCCTGAGAGTCTCTGAGCATGGGCTGACTGAATCCTGTAGGCTCAGTCTTCAGTCCTACAGACCACAGGGGATGCTGGCAGTGCCAGCAGAATTTAGCCACCTGCTTGCTGGGGACCTGCCTGGGTCTGGCGAGGCCCTGCTGACATCAGCTGTGTTGAACGCTCCTCTGGCTGGTGGACAGCACTGTGTGCTTGGTTCATTTTAGAAGCACTGCTGTTTCCTCTCCCATCATTTCCAGCATTGCAGGACCCACACGAAACCCTCATCAGTGCTAGAGACAGTGCAGGCATGTGATGGTGCTTCCTGTCTTTCTCTTGGGGTTCCAGGCCCCCTTTCTGACCAGGCTCTGCCTCTGGCTTGGAGAAGGTCAGCGGCCTGCATTAGCTGTTGAAGGGAGGATAATGACAGGGGTGAGGCAATGTGAGGTTCAAGTATCGGAGCCTACCGTTTCCCTGCTTTGCTCATTTATAATCACAAAACCTTTTAAGAGATTATAAATACTAGCTGAACATTTTCAATAAACCTGGTCTCTGCAACTAGCCTACCACAAAGTTCAAATTCAGCATACAGCGTGAAAGTGGTGAAAGTGTTTTTTTTTCTTTTTAACCATCCCATATAATCTATCCTTGTACATCTATCATATAACAGATGACAGGCCATGTTCATAAAAGAACCCAAGGGGCTGCTGTAGCCCAGGAGGAACTTGGCAGCCTGTAAAACACCGAGGTAAGCATTCCAGTAATATGAAGATGCATGCGATGAAGTACGATCATTAGTTAGGTTTCATATCCTATTCATATAAATATTTCAGGACTCTCTCTTTCACCATAATGTGATGCTAGGTGCCCGAAGAGGAGCAATGTCCTTTATAATCTTCAATAAACTGCCTAGAGCAGACTTCTACAGAAGTGATTTTCCCTTTCTCAGTAGGTAGACTTGGAGGGATTTCATTTTAAAAGCATTATTTCTCCTTTCCTTGTAATTGACTCAGGAAACAGGCCATCTTCTTCTCAGGAGCTTGGTTGGGATGCACCTGTGACGTTGGCCTGTGGCGCTTGGCCTCGCTGCCTGCCACATGCTCTGTGCTGGTACCAGAGCTGGGATTCGGGAGTCTTCGTTGGATGGATTCTGTCTTTGGACAAGGCTTCTTGAGAGCCAGTCTTAGCTGCTGTGCACAGAGCTGGAAAGCCAGCAGTCTTCCTTCAGGGGTCATGCCCACCTCAGGTGGCACGGAGTGCACACAGGGAAGACTGCCCGGCAGTGTTTAACACTTAGGATGAGATGGAGTTCAATGTTTGGCCTGCAATCAGTACCAATCGGGAAGACCGCAGGAAGCAGGCACAGCCTTGGCGTGAACTTTGGGGCCCATACTTTAAAATTTTGAGATGACCAGATTTGTGGAAAGGTTGCAAACACTGTGCAGAGAAACCTCCTCCCATTTTCCCCATGTTTGCATCCTTGCATGACTGTAGAACAACGGAGAAATAATAGCATTGACATTGGCATGATGCTATCAACAGGTTGGAGACGTCATTCTGTGCTCACAGTTTTCCAGTAATGCCTTTCGCATCTCAGGATGCTACAGAAACGGCAAGGCCTCACATCTCATCGGCATATCACATCTCACATTTAATCTCCCAGCCTCTCCCCACAACTCAGTATTTCTTTCACGGCCTTGACATTGCTGAAGGGCACTGTGTCCTGGGTACTCTTTCTCTGCTGTGAGACAACGCCCAAAGTCAAGCAACTTAAAGGGAGAAAGGGAGGTTTATTCAGCTTACAGTTCCAGAGGGGAAATGCAGCCTTTCATGGCAAAAGCAGCATAGCAGAAACTGAAGACAGGCTAAGTCACTGTAGATATCTCGGTGGCTGAGAGCTGCTAGACCGGCAGCTGCAAGATCAAGCCTCTTACAGAAGTAGGAGGGGACCTACACCTCCAAGCCCACTCTCTGTGACTGCCTTTCTCCCAGCAAGGCTATTCCTTCTAAAGGTGCCATGAATTTCCCAGACATAAAAGACTGTGGGGGACACATTTCAAACCATGACACACTGCTGCTTTGTGACATATTCCTCAGCTTTGTTTTTCCTGGTGTTTTCTCTGATTAAAGTCATGTGTTTTGATCAAGAAGACCAGAGGACAGGTGAGGATAGAAGGAATGTGACACAGAGGTGTCCTCTGGCTGTGGCCTTGGCCTAGTCTCCCTGCTGTCTCTCTGTGGCTTCGATGTTCTGTGATGTAATTGATGTATCTTGGTCAGGGTTTCTCCTGAGCTCATAAGTACTGCATCCTAAGTGATTGGCTCTATTGCTTCTACCTATGAGCCTTTATTTCTCTCTTTCCTCCCACACTCATGTGTTACATTTTCCCATGAGCATGAGGATGGTCTCTGTCTCTTCTTCCCATTTTTTTCACTTATTGAATTCTATGTCCGGAGTTCCAAACCCTTAGCTTGGTTCTGCCATGTATCAAAACAATTCTGTGTGTGACACGAGGCCTTGTTGTTGGTGTTCTTTTGGGGGATGTGCAGACATCTGCTGGCCTTCTGGTTTGGTTGGCAGTTTTCATTTTTGTGCCTATTTTTGTGCCTATTGTACTATTAAAATTTATGTCAGTAAAACTGACAAGAAGATGACCTTTCACCCGGATGGACTTTGTCAAGACTGCTGTCCACTGCAAAACACTGCCTTAGAATTCAAAATCAATGTCATTCCAAATTCTTTGAAATAATCGCACAGATGATCAGTGAAACCCATACATTTACAAAGAGACACTGAAAACTAGCTGGTCTGTTGCAGTCTCTCTACTCCTCGAGAGACTGAGGCAGGAGGAGACAAACTCAGGGCTAGCCTGGGCTACAGAGTAAGTTCAAGGCCACCTTGAGCAAGGCCCACGTCTGAGACCTTATCTCAAAATAAAATGTGAAAAGAGGCATGGGGTTACAACGAAGCGGCAGAGCACTGCCTAGCATGCAGGAGGCCCTGGGCTCCACCTCTGGTCCCCTCCCTAAGCATAGCCACACACGCAACATACAAACACAAAATAATGGTGAAAATGTGAAGCATGAGGGAAGCTCCTCAGTGGAAGATAACGCAGGAGCCGTAACAACAGAAAGTCCTGGGACAGCATCTCTGAAGATGCTAGACCCTCAGCAGTGCTCTCCCCAAACACACGACACACAGATATTAAGGAACGTCTCTTCAAGCTTGGGTGGTTTGGTTGCGAGCTCTTTACTGCCCTTTAGCAGCTGGCATTAGCCCGAGACATGGAGATGTTTCTTCCTCAGCTCTAAATCAGTTGTTTTATAGAGCAAGAGGATTTTATGATTAACATAATTCTGTACATAAAATATCACATTAGAAGAAGAAGATAAAGTTTTGTACTTTCATTCTCCATTAATTTGGCTGAAAACAATTTGCAACAAAATCTAACCAACCAGAATTCATTGTTGTAAAGTCAGTGGGACTTGAGATCAAGGACTAGGAACAATATAGAAGTCTTCAATGACAGACCCTGGGATACAAGGGGACATTTTGGTAGCTATTCAGAAAAGGTCGTTTTTACCATGGAGAAAACAGACCATCAACAATGACTATAAGAACATTGTCCCAAGGTTACCTCAGTTAGAGATCTTGCTGGATGTGTGCAGATCCTAGTGTGGGACACGCTGTGACTGAGCTGTCTACTGCCGAGTTCTTTGTAACACTGTGCGTCTTTTGGGTTGGGGCTGGAGCTCTCTCCTGCACTTATGGACTTTGCCTCCATGGGAGCAAGGCTGAAGGTTACCTTGACTCCAAAGTGTCTCCCATGGGTGGGCCGCTGTGCGTCTGCCTCAGAATTCCTCTGCTTTCCAATCTCCCTCATAGCCTGCAGGCGGGGTCCTTGAGAGCACTGTCAGCAACCTTAGGCTCTTGCCTCCTGGAACTAGTAATAGAGGTAAAGGGAAGGTATCTTCTTAAACACTGCAAACATTCTACAAAGAACCTATGCTCATTCATGCCTGGAGTGTCCTGCAGACAGGCTGAGGCCACAGGGAAGCTAGCTGGTTTTCTACCTCTCTGAACAGATAACTTAGATAACTTATAAGGAGAATCACTCGTTCTGGTTCATGCTTCCAGAGGCTCAGCTTATAGTATTTGGCTCTGTTCACTCTAGATCCACAGTGAAGCAGAATGTCGCGGTGGTAGGAGCAGTGGACAGAGTCTGCTCGTCTTAAGGTGGGCAGAAAGCAGAGAGAGACAGAGGAGGGACTGGAAAAGGTACAGAACAAAAGCACATGCACTCGGTGTCTCAACTCCTTCAGCTGGATCCCGCCTACCAAAGCTTCCAGAATGACCCCCAAATAGCACCACAAGCTAGAGACAAATTATTTTACTCACAAGCTCTTGGGCCACATTCTCACACACACCAGGGTAATTCTCTCTGACAAGGTTTTATGACTTGAGTGTTTGTCCTTGTTTTCTTGGTGATTTTAATTCCTCTGATGCTTTGGTCACACAGTCCTAGATCCCTTGGAAAACCCATTGCTGGGATGACAAATAGAAATTCAGTTTTTCTGGAAGCCTGGTCCTGCCGCTGACCCCTGGCATCCCCACAGCAATTATTTCTATGAACACAAAAACTTGCCTCATATCTTCCCAAGAAGCCCTGTGTCAGAGATATTGGGGAAGACCAAGCTTAGCTGAAATGTTGTCAGTGCTGAGGACCACGGACAGCTCCGTGGTCTTCAGCAAAGCTGAGCAGCAGAGACCATAGGACTAGAGCGAAAGGTCAGGGGAGGAATTCTGGTTTCGATCCCTTCAGCTTCTTCATAGAAGGATAGTGTAGGGATCTGTCTCAATGGAAGGATGTACCAGGACACAGGGCAGGGACAGGAAGCCCATGATGGGAAATAAACTCAGTCATCTGAGGTTGGCACAATTTCCTCAAACCCTCACTTACCTCCCGGTCACAACCATATCCCCAGGTCTGGGGATAATGTAGACTCCAGCTCTCTCCGACCCTCCACTGTAGGGATTCTATGGACACCCAGCCTTCACTGGTCCATTTAGTTCCTTGTGTCCGGATCACCCCATATTCTCCTTCCTTTCTGGATGCACATGGTCACAAGGTTCTCTCCAACCCCACTCTGCCCTAATCTGCCTTCTCACTCTTTTTCTCTCCACACAGGCTGTGCCACACCTCGGTTCAGTACTGACCAATGCTGACTCTGCCTTGCCTCAGAGCTCCCCTGGCCAAATCTGCAGCCCTTCCCATCACGTGGGCTTGTGGAAGGGTCTGTCTATTTAGAGCTTTTGGCTGAGTTCAGAAGGGTGAGAGGAAGTGGGATTGGACAGACACCTGGTACTAAGAATTGAGGGGGCGGTGGGTGTGGGTCATTTTCTTAGCAGGACATTTTGTTGGGATTGCCCTCTTCACTGTGGGCATCTGGTGACCTCCAAGGCAAGCACACCCTCCTGGAGGATGGGACCTCAGTCCCTCCTACCTGCCTTAGAGATGGGAACCACCACAGGAAGAAAAGCTAGGGAATAAGTAGGTCACGGCATGCCAAAGGTATGTAGGTCATTCCACGATGATGGTAGATTCTCCACCATCCTCTGTCCTTATAGAACACTTCAGGAGACAGTGCCAGGTACTGGGCAGGATGGGACACACAGCAGCCACTTGCCAAGTCCCCACCAGGGAAGTTCAGGTAGCAGCCTCCCATCAGAAAAGATGCAGGAAGATCTCTGGACTTGGGTAAGGCTTCTGGGACCCCAGAGGAGGACAGTACCTACTAACTGTCTATTATAATTGGGATCCTTCCTGAATCCTAGGTGACAGGCAAAGTCAAGTTTGAGTGTCGGTAGGAGGAAAACCTTTCACATGCACTGGAAGAACCAAGTACCTCACCTTTCTGTTAACACAAGTGGCAGCTAGCCTGGGTGTCAGTTATGACCCACGGAGCAATGGTGCTCTGGATGAGTGTGGATGGAGAAAGGACTGAGGATAAATAGTGCCATTTGGAAGAAATGCAGTGAGAAGAGAGGGCATTTCCTTTTTAGTTGTTACAGACATTAGGGAATATGTAGATATTCAGCTTTGATTTCAAATGGTCGAGACCATTGTCATTGTCTTTGCTTTCTGTGCAGACGGCAGCCGGTTCCCACCTTCCATCAACTTACCAGCAATGGTTGCAAAGCACAGGCATGGTGTATAGGACTCCAGACTGCCTAGTCGATTTTTTAAACATATGATTTAAAAAAACCTTTGAAGGAATAGTAGAAAGTGTGTATGGTCCCCATGGGGATGGAGGGTTGAGCATAGAGGTCCAAGGACCCTGTGACACTTTGCCATGCACTGCTTGGAGTAAACTAACACACTGGTGCCCCAGGTTGCATACTAGTCCCAATGGCATCCTTAGTGAGGTAATTCTATTTTAGAAAATTGCAGCATGAAGAGACATACACAGCCTAGTAGACCAGAGAAGAGGAGAGGTGAGGAAAGGAATGGAGAAGAGATCAAAGCAGAGCAGAAAGCGAGAGTTTTTTCTACAGAGCTTCATGTGCTATGAGTGATTTGATTTCCTAAGAGGAAAATTATAACTTTGAAAACAAAGCATGTTTTTCAGGATGAGTTCTTTTCAAAGACCTTGTGTATTTCATTTTGCTATTAATTTTACTTTGGGCAAACTAAATGGTGTTCTGGATCTATTCTCAACACTCAGCACACATTATAATTTGCATTTTATCACCAAATTACAAATTAAATATTGCCTTTGTTGGAAAATGATTCTTACACAGCCCTGTTATATGACCCTACTCAATTTTTCTTGTGTAGCTTTGATTTTTCCTCATTAGAAATATGCAGACATCAGATTTGTGTTTTATTGTTATATTTCATCTTTTTGGGGGAAGCATGCATGCTAAGGAGGCCATTGTGTGAACTTTGAGCCTTTCGTTTTCCAGATTAACATAAGGAGAGGTAAGAGGAGGAACTATAGAGATGATTAGCAAAGCACAGTTGGGAGCAAACTGAACTCGGCCGTTCTCTCATCTTATAGGACCCTGTTGGACTCTTTCTTTCTCTCTCTTTCTCTCTCTCTCTCTCACCAGAAGTTTTAGAAAACTTTGAGAGAATCATCTATAGCAATAAAGAGTACATGAACAGGGTTCTTTTTTTAATTATGTATGTATGGTGAATATGTGTGTGTGTGGGCCGTCTCTCCAGACCATCCCCCAGGACAGAGGATTTTTGTAGGTAAAGACTGTAGGCATGTGGGTGTGCACAGATGTTCCGGATGCCTCTTCTCTCTTGGTTTCCCGCGATCCTCCATCTTCTCTTGTTTGCTCTTCCTTCCTGTCTCATCCTTTCCACACACGACACACTTTCCATACATGGAGACGGTGCCCCTATGTTAGAATTGGCCAAAAGGCGCTGGAGTGTGGTGTGAGCAGGAGGACAGCTGGCCACACTCTGAAAACACAACAAGTATTATACACATCCACATCAAGGCAGAGGGTCAGCAATCCTGAAGGCGATCCCTTGGAGAGCATGCCCCTTGAAGCAAGATGTAGAGGGGCCTTTAATGGCCCCTCCGAGATTCCACCTATCCAGAGACCTGCCGTTTGGCTGAGCTGTCCACTTTTGCCTTTCTGTATATCAGTGCTTCTAAGTAACCTCATCTGCTCACTTCATGTCAAATGTATGACAACTTGTGGGTGGCTTCCAAATGAAGTTCTCTCCAAATGCAGTTCTGTGGGGCTTGCAGTGGGGATGACTCTCAGGAGTTTTGGGCAAGTGGAGCATCCTTAGGTGGTAAGGACCCTTTGCAGTGGCTCTCACTTGTACTTGGTGGATGGTAGGGATGTGAGGAAAGGGTGGCCCTGCTTCTTAGAGGCCAAAGGATACCACCCAAAAGTGGAGTCCCATTTAGAGGCTGACCTTGGGCCCCAGCACTTACCAGGGCACATTTGCATCCTGCAGTTATTTCTAGTAACAATGCTGAGACCAAATGGAGCCTCTCCAGGCTCAGCAGTCCTGGCTCATCATGACCTCCTTTGGGACAGGTGTTTGCTGATTAAGCTGCCTGGATTAGCTGTTGTGAGGCCCGAGGGTGCTGGGGCCTGTGAAGAGAGAGGATGCTCTGGCCTTGACTCCTGAGTGTTTAGCAGGGCAGAGTCTGAAGGTGATTCTTCCTCAATGACACACTCACGCAGCCCTTGGCCTGCCATAGAGACACATGCACAGCGGTGGGTAGGAGGCTCAGAGGGCTGCGCGCCCTGATGCTGCCTCAGATACTACTTACTGGAAAGCTGTCTGCAGCTCTACAGGCACCAGATACTATGAGCAATTTCCTGGCGCTGGGGACTGTGTGTTGAGGTCAAGCAGGAGCAAACACTGTTAGAGTTCCAGGGGGTGTTGAGGTGAGAGGACTGTAAGTGTAGGAAGTGCACGAGATTCACACCCCTGAGAGCAATTGTGGCTGCAATGCCGTCAGTTCCTATGCCATTCTATGCCATTTGTCTCTGTGTGTGTTCATGTGCATGTGCACATGAAAGTGTGCATACACGTGTGGAGGCCAGAGGTCAATGTTAGCTGTATTCATTCCTAGGGCAGCATTGACTTGGTTTTATGAGACAGGATCTATCACTGACTGGAAGTCACTGATTAGGCTACACGAGCTTGTCAGTGAGCACCTGAGATCCTCCCGTCTCTGCCTCCCAGCACTAGCCTTACAAGTATCTGGAGATCAAACGCATGCTGTCATTCATTTAAAAATATTTTATTCATGAGAGAGAGAGGGAGAGGGAGAGTGAGCAAGTACATACCATAGAATGTGTGCAAGACAGAGGACTACTTTCAGAAGTCTGTTCTTTCACCATGTGAAGTCTGGGGGTTGAACTCAAATCACCTGGTTTACGCACAGGTGCATTCACCCTCTGAGCATCTCACCCACTCAGGTCCCTATTTTTGTACAGCACGCACTTTACCAATTAAGCTCTCTCTCCAGCCATATCATGTGTGTGTGTGTGTGTGTGTGTGTGTGTGTGTGTGTGTGTGTGTGTGTGCTTTCAGGGGGTTACTATGCTGTCAGGACATACTTACAGAGTTCTTTGGAACTGAGTTCATAGTGAACAGAAAGATGTGGTATTTTCCTGAACTAGGAATCTTGTGGACCTCTGATCCCTGAGGGTCCTATGGAGAAGGAGCTTGGGACCTTCTGCTCTAAGTACTTGTGGACAAGGGGATGACACCTTCCCCATGTGCATGGTGACAGCCCCTCCCTTAGTCATCCAAGAACTGAGCTTCTTGAGGGACCAAAGCAAGGTGAGGTGGGGGAATCTGAGGTGGGTAATCCCGAAGTTCAGGAACTGCAGCAACCTGTCAGGAAGAGCTTCGAGCTGTTGGAACATCTTGGGGACCCAGTACAGCTGCCAGAGCAGGTAATTAGGCTCTGCCCTCTCCTGACTATCATGGGGGAGGACACGGACAAGCCAAGGCTACACAATACCGCCTGGCTCGGGCTGCCTGCCATGCAGCCGGCTCTGCCCACCTGATCCCTGGGGTGCTCACGGCCTGGCTCAAAGCCTCTTGAGCACTCAGGCGATTGTACGGCCTGTGAAGCAGCTCAGTTGGCCCGGTGCCTCGTCTTCTGTTGCCGAGAGGAGGACACACGAGCAGCTTTGGGAAGTGTGGACATTTTCCGAAACGGATCAGCTAAATGGAGAGGCTGTCTGTGGGCAAATCTCTGCCCATCTGAAGGAGATCTCAGATCAGGACTGGCAGTGTGGCCCCTAACCAGGTCACCAGGTCCTGATGAGGCATGGACTTTATGTGAGCCAGGTGCGTGTGCGCGCGTGTGATTGTCCCTGGGGCAGAAGACTTCCAGAACTCCTAGAGCACCTGGGTCATGTGTGCACACATCAGCCCCTCCCCGAGCGTCTACTGGGCTGTGGTACTTCCATTTATTTGGCAGGACAATGAAAACAGGAATAGGATCAATTAAGTGTAATTCCATCATCAGTTACATTAAAATGATGAAAATGGGAAATCTCATATTATAATAAAAAAAACCCATCCCAAACCAAACACTGCTGTAGAAACTGAGGGACTACATTGGTGATTTTCGAGTAATTTTCCACATAAACGAGCTTGCTATGGACAGAAGCCCACATCAGAGGGAACTCTGAGATGTGCTGAATCGTTATATTGTAAAGAAATAATACATCATTGAGACTTCAGTGGAGGTCAGGGTTATATGAAGTGGTTTTGACATTATTGTAGATAACTGAAAACACCCCAGAACTGTGTGAGAACCATGATCGGAATCTCTCTCCTTCACATAGTGCAGCTCAGATATTTTCACCCTGAGGTGAGGCCCTGTTTTTCAGCCACCTTGTTTACTCCAGGCATGTCACAAACTCAGAGATGTTCCATTCTCAAATTGTGCAGATTCCATGGTTTTTCCGGGCTCATCCTAACTACGCCTTTTGTGAGCCATGTGTCTCCCTTCTGTTTCAGATCCTTGGGCAAGTCACAGCTTTGAGAAATTAGAGGCATTTCTCTCCATGCTCCTGGCTGCTTATGTGTAAGGTAGGGACTGATGGGCTGAGAACAGGCTCTGGGTCTGCAAGATACAGGTACCCAGAATACCACTTCGGCACCCATCACACACATTATTCCCAGAAGCCTCTGGGACAAGAGCAGGACTAGATGAGCAGCTCTCTTTGCTGTGTGTGTGTGTGTGTGTGTGTGTGTGTGTGTGTGTGTGTGACCTCCAGCCCCCACAAATCTCTTCTGGAAAGTTCTCCTTCAAGCTCCTTGCCTGTTTTTCTTCACAGCAGTTTAGTTTAATCCTGCCCTTGAATGTCTTCTTTCTGGTTCTTGTAATTGGTGGTGATGGATGTGTTTGTGTACACTCCACCACTCAAAACAAGAGACGTCTCATGAAGGACAGCCTAACAGATGCAGCAGATAAATTCGTGTGTTTGTGAGCATGAGTGTGTGCGCGTGTGCACGTGCTTGTACACGCAAGCATCGAGGCCAGAGGACAGCACCGTGTGTCATTCCCAGGCATTGTCCACTGTTTTTGTTTTTGAAGCAGTATCTCTCACTGGCTTGCAGTTTGCCCACAAGGGCTAGTGTACTGGCCAACTCTAGAAATTTTTCCGTCACTCTCCCCAGCACTGGGATTCCAAGTATATGCCACTACACCTCACTTTTATGTGGGCCAAATGCACACACCAGTGCTTGCATGACCAACACAGAGACTAAGCTGGATGCAGTCAATAGACCAAGCTCGCTTTGCGGAGCTGAGACCAATTGAAGCCATGGACCTTACAAGTTCTATTTGGTGCAGGAAATGGACTTGCTGCCCCAATCGCGATCAACAAAATTCACCTCCTGGGTACTGTCAACCTCCTTCCTGACCTTGGGATGATGAACGCTGCTGTTCTTGGGAGACAATTTTAAAGACACATGAAAGGCTAGAACTTGGTGTCTGCCTGGAGGATGACGACAGGGAGGAGTAAGCCTCAGGGCTCTGGGGCTTGGGCCGGCTTCAGAAACCTCTCCTCAGCACGCTGCTGTTCATGTATGACTGGAATCAGAGTCTCTGGTGACCCACGGCCAACAATCGTGAGGCTGCCTCAGTGGAACACCCCAGGTCCTGGAGGTCCTTCCATTTCTCTAGAAATGACTAAACATTTGGTAAAGCTCTGAGGCCACATCTCTACTCCTCTAGACTCTGACCACCCTGTCCCTGCGACCTTCACGATATCTTCTCTACTGTCACAGGCCCTTTCTGAAGACACCACTTAGCTAGGGCAATGTCTCCCTGGGCAGTACTACCATGGTAATTAGCAAGTCAAATGTCCTTTGCATTACAAGCGAAATACTGTGTCATTCCACCCATGCAAATGACAGAGTCAGGATTTGTCATCAGGCCCTCTCGCAGATTTTGCAGGCTAGATGTGCCTTATAGGTCACGAATTAACTCTAGAAGCAGGAAAAAGGGGCAGGGAACAGTTAATACAATGAAAAAGAATTTTATGATATAGTGAAGAATTTATGGAGTATCAGCACAAGGTTCCAGGAGGGCAGAACTGGTTCCAGCCAGCCAGCAAGATTGCCTTCCTGTTCCACATGTTCACTGCTTCAGTGCTGAACCCTTTTAAAGGCCCGACCCCAAACCACAGTGCAGTCGGTTGGCTGGCAATGCCCCTCTTGGTCTGAAGAAGTTGCTTGGGGAGTGGGGGGATGAGTAGGGGGCTCTGAAGCAGGTTAGTCGGCTCTGCCATCCACAGAGACGACTGACCTGGAGTGGAGCTGCATTCAGACCCCACAGCTGGAGGAAGGAAGGCAAAGCACAGGTTTCTTTCAGGTAGCTCTGTACACAGCACACATGTAATTTAAATATTTATCCATAGGGTGAGGTGGCAGTGCCGGGGCCCAGTGCTGCCAACTGTATGCTCTTGGGTGTGAACTGAACCCTTTGCTGACTATGGCTTGATTTGCGCTGTTTGGATAACACATAGTGCTTTTCTTGAGAAACCCCACTATGGTTTCAAAACACAACTGTTTCAATTAAGGAAAGTCTGTGATTGCTAATGCTGGGCTGCGATTACGCATTGTTGAATCGGTTGCTCAGAATTGGAGAGAATTTGATGGAGACTTAACCAAATCATGTATAATCACGGATATTTTTCGTTGTACCTGGAGTGATAAAATTACCAAATGATGTACAGAGTCACTTTTAAAAGAAACTACCCAGCAGTTCTCCACTAGGAACATTTACAATATG
Source organism: Typhlomys cinereus (assembly GCA_023101885.1). Taxonomy (NCBI): domain Eukaryota; kingdom Metazoa; phylum Chordata; class Mammalia; order Rodentia; family Platacanthomyidae; genus Typhlomys; species Typhlomys cinereus. The sequence goes on from JALPQD010000322.1 coordinate 2,775,207, forward strand.
GGCTGTGGAGCGGGTTTCCATACATTGCCGACATGGAGTGTGGAGCCTGAAGCAGCCGGAGGAGAGGACTGGATTCTTCTTACCATAAAGTTCTGATAAGCACTTGGCAAGACAGATGTGCTTGATCTGAAGCCACAAATTCAATGATTTGTACAATTTTTAGGTTTCCATGTGTTAATGAAACAAATTGAGAGTTAGAAGATTCTTCAAAGGGTAAAAGAACAGATAGACTATGTTTTGGTAGATAATGATTGGTTAGACTGGTAAATTGGTCTTAGTGTTATTGTGTGTGTGTGTGTGTGTGTGTGTGTGTGTGTGTACAAGAAGGCACTTGAATGTGTGTGCGCTTGTGGAGTTCCAAAGGTGACATTAGGAATCATCCTGGATTTCTCTATCTCTTTACTGATTTGCTCTGGGGTTTCCCAAGAAAGGAATCAAAGGTCCCTGCGGGGCACACTGGGCTCTTGGATACAGGTTAGTCTGCACTTGCTTCTTTTGGGAAATAGCAGTCAATAGATTTTGGGCTTTCTCCTCTGTTCAGCTTGTCTTCTGAACTTTCTGTGTAGAAAGAAGTTCTGACATAGAATGACACCACGGCATTTACAAAGCAAAGCCTTTCCCATTCTCCCAGCTCGGTGGAGGATGTGCTTTTCCCAACAGAGTTCTCCACCCTCCCACTGGCAAGTGGACAACCTCAAGGGGTCAGAGCATTAAAATTTCAGAAAGTGGAGCTGGTAGTGGCCATTTCTGGTTTCCAAGGTAATGTTTCTGTACAGTGATGAATGCCATGGGCCTGGCTGCTCCACATCTGTGCGCCCTCCCCCACGCGTGCCCACAGGTACACTTGGGCCGACTGTATTTTACAGGCTTTCTGGGAACAATGGCAGTCACTGCTGAGACAACAGTAGGGCGGGCATGTAAATAGTTCCAGCCCAGCCTCCTTCCGCTTGAACCAGGTCTGCCACTCAAGCATGGGCCCTGGGCCATAGCTAAATTTGCAAAGAGATGCTTTGTCATGAGAAAGGATGGAGGAAGAATTTCAGAGGTCAGCCTTCCTAAAAGGCTGGTCATGAACAGTGATTGGGTGTGATTCAGGGCCACTTACACACTGAGATGGTCTTTCCCTCTGGCTGCTCATCTCCTCTCTTGTCATCCCTTTCTGCTTTCTACATTGACATGGTTCCATGGTGAGGAGCATTATGGGACGATGACCTGCCTGCCTGTCTGAGTTCCAGTTGCTGTCACTGAATGCATAGGTAGGTCCTGCGCCCCCACCCTTTGTAAGGCACTCTCAAAGGTTCCCTAATGGAGGGCATGTCAACTCAGTGACTCTGGAGTGACTCAGTATTGAGGAAGGTGACACCCGTGCTGGAGAGATATCCTTCTCTGCAGCAGAGTTATCTTTGGACCCCTTGTACAGGGACCCTCTCTGAATGCAGCAACAAACACAGACTGCTAGTTTCTGAAAAATATACTTTGAATTTAAGTCCAATCAATTTCATTTCTCACAAGACCCCAAGAATCTGGTGCTGCCCACTGTACCCCATCTTCCCCACAGGGACAGGATCAGAGAAGAGCAGGTACCCATACATAGGCAGTCACAAGTCTCCCCAGGATGCTGAGCCCTCTTGTATTAGGGACTCTCAGATGGTGACGGCAGGTATTCTTCACTCACCCCAAGGAGAAGGATGTGTCTTCTCTGAGACCTCCTGTCCCCAGAGCTGGTGGAGAGAACAGAGGCCTGGTACCTCATTTTCCTCCTTATTCTGTAGTGGGACCTGGTCTAATGGAAGCGTAAAGTATCACGATATGCAAACATACACCGACTAAAGGAAAATGAGGTTCCTGTCAGCATGGTCGTGGCAAGGCACTGTGGCAGTCAAGCAGACGGTTCTGGTTTCTGGTGTGCCGAGCTGGAAGACTGAGATGCAATCTGGAAGTTGTGATGTATGAGCATGTGGGGAAATCTCAAGTTAGATCCTACTAGTTCCAAATCCATGTCATGCTAGTGAGCTTAAGAAACTCATGAACGTCAGACTCAGAAAGACAAGCATTGCATGCTTTCTTTGGTTTGTGGAGTCCAGATTGCCATATGCATACATAAAACCACGTGTGTATATGTGACATGTCTACAGATGTGAGGAGGAATGAAGAACCAATGGGAAGTGGGAGGCTGGAGGAGTGGGTGTGGGTGGGGCATGGTCAGTACAGCATACAGTATGGACGTGCCCTTATGAAACCCGTTACTGCGGACAGTGAGCATACATGAATAAAAAGAGAAATGTAAAGATGTATCACTGAAACTAAATGTTTCTTCTTAAATAAAAAAATCTGAACAGTATTACAGGAAAGGTGCAGAAAGAAAGAAGTGCTGTGCTCATACCTTATGTAAAATTAAGGGAACTTTTGGTTGCTTTGATTACAAGGAATGGCACCAAGTTACCTATTTTTCAAAAGGTCTTTAGAAGTCAGCAAAGATATAAGGCACATGAATAGGCTCTGACAGTAGACTGGGAAGCTTTTGCAGGTCCGGCCTGGGGGTCCTTGATGTCAAACTTGGCAAGATATACAAGAAGTCAGGTCAGGGTTCACTAAGAGGAACAGTTCCTGTCCCCAAAAGTCAGTGCTCCCTCCGAAACCAAAGAAGGACAGAAGGTAGATGACAAGAAACAAAGGCCGAAGCCTGAGGGTCTTCCCACCCCTGGGACGGTCAGGGAAAGTGTACCCCACGACTAGTGGCACATGCCTTCCCGTGCACCCTGAGAGGCTGGGTTTCAAAGGCCACCAGTTTGTGCTTCCAGCCTGCCAAGGTCGTCTAAGGGGAACAAGGCCTTCTGGGGTATATGTGAGAAAATAGTGTTGGAGGACCAGATTCATGCTGGGCAAGGTGTCTTTGCCCCTCCGTTCCAGATACGCCATGACTCCACCCTCCTTCAAGGATAGCACCGGGACTCCTCCTCCCAAGCTGACGCCAGCCTCTGCCCCCAGGATGACACTGGCCCCTCCCCCACTACTACACCAACCCCTCCCCTAGGGGTTGCCCGCACAGGGAGAAGCATCTTTTTATTTCCTCTGTGGAGCTTTCTAGAATCTCTGCATGCATGGAGTCCGTTTTCAGGCTGGAGAAAGTCTGGTTGGCCTGTTGACTAGTTGGCCCAGGATTTGAGGAGATAGATGCCTTCCCACCAGGTGTCTCAGTGACGTGGGTAGTGGACCCTCAGGGACCATGGACTTGACATGGCTCAGGAAGGCCAGCTCAATGCTTCTGAATGTGGGCAGCCAAGTCTCAGGAAACCCAGCTCCTCTCCCTGGTCTGTGGTAATTTTCCTTTGGCTGCTTCTCAAGCTAGGAGGCAGCGGCCAAGTTCCTGTGGGTGGGGTTACAGGTTGGAGTCCCTGCACGCTCCCTGAGGGACAGTTGGAGGTAGATCTTGGTGAGCACCAGAGGACCTGCCTTTTGTTTTGTGGCAGCCAGCAGTGTGCAGTGAGAGAGCCCAACCTTCGGAGAGGCCGCCTGAAGCTTCTAGTCCCTTCACAAGATCCTGGGCACAGTCAACCATAGGTTCTGTATCCTGTGCTGGAGTTGTCCAATGGTGGCCTCTGTATGTCACAGAAGTGACAGTGGGACTGTGTTATGGGAACAAAAACTCTCTCCTTGCCTGGCCTGCTCTCCCCCCCAAAAATCTTGTTTTTAAAAAGCCCAATTCCCAATAGATAAATAGTAATTACAACTTACAGTTGTGCACGAGTAATAAATACTGAATGTTCTCGGTGCAAGATCCTTTTACCAACAGTGATGAGCATGGTCCCTGGGGCTGTCTTACTTTTTTTAAAGTAATATTTAACATCACGAGGAGCTATTTGTTGTTTGAAACAACTGACTAGCTCCGTGTAGACCACCTCATGTGCCCCTTTCCCAGGGCTGCATTAGCCCAGTGCCACTCTATCATGTTGAGAGTTTCCTTTGTCTCCCTCACTTTTCCAGCCTGACCTGATTAACAAAAGTGCTGTTTATCCATATGAACAAGGTGACTGACCAGATGTTCTGATTTTTAAAAAGGTCTGTTGGCGTTCCAGGGAGTTCTGCCAGGAAATCGAAATGCTGCGGAAATGTCTTGCTGAGGGCTGGTACCTGGAGAAGGTAGATTCCCTGTTACCTCTGAGGATAATGGAAGATTCCTGAGCAGAGGCTTTTCTCAGCACTCTGCAGATGGGTATGAGAAGCAGTACTTATGATGCCTTTTCCTCCAAATGAGCCACTAATTATGTCAGCGAGAACGATGCAAGACAAAATGCTATGGAATGAAAAATGTGAGTTTTCTAGAGAGTTGGGGACAGTGGCCTCTCCCACTGGGGCAGCTGTGATTCCCTGCCTGTGTTCATGCCACATACGAGTGAGTCTTCACAGCTATTTAGAGACGCCTTCCTTGCAGCCAGGAACATCTGTATGCTCTGGAATGAAACTCTGGATAGGAGAGGCCTCGGGGGATGTCAGAGCAAACAGTCCCATTGACTGAGCACCTGCCAGGCTCCCTCCTCTTGCTCAGGGCGGCTTGCTTATTTACCTGCAGAGTTGTTCTAATATTTTGCTTTCTGGAGAGACACAAGAGCCACCTGCCGTGCCTCTGGCATTTCCTTCGCAACAAAGCCCCTGGAAGGTCCAGCATGGGAGTTCATCGGTCTGCTCCGAGTCATGGACCCGAGGATGAGTCGGCCAGCGCAGGATCCAAGCAGAAATTATTATTGATTTAATCACATAATCAGCAGCAAGCACTTCAGGCTAAGATAGCAAATCCATAAGAGCCTCCCACACAGCCACCCTCACAGTCACCAGCAAGCGTAGAGCCTGCTAGCAAACAAGCGGAGCGGGGGTCACCTTCAGTTGGAGGCAAAATATTGACATCCCCGAAGCTGAAATATGTTTTGAGTTAAGTGTTATCAGTCAGCTACAGGAGCGGCCCGTCTGTTAAACATAACCGAATTGGCAGGAGGATTACAGAATGCTTTCTTGCTATAATCTAGAAGCATCTTGCAGACAAAACTCTGCTTGAAATCAATTGTGTGCAAGAAGCTGCCTGCTGCGGCCATTCAGTGTGGACAAAAGGAGAGGGCTTCTCCTGTGATCTCTTACCAGAACCACATCGTCTAATGAGAGCACCGCTTTAATTTCTTTGCACATCAAGCATAGGATCAATGCTCTGTACCTGGCGGAAGCTGCTGTGAAGCTATGTCCTGGTGACGGCTAACTCTGACATGGCTGCCATGGGCTGCAGTTCTGGGTAACAGCTTGCTGGACATCAGGCTCTCTCAGGACTGTCTGCAAGCTCATGAGCTTCCACAGGAGTCAGGCTGTGGCTGGAAAGCAGCCCCACTAGGTGAAGGGTCTGGCAGAAGTCATGGTCTCTCCATAGTCAGATAAAAGCACATTAATAATCTCTAGAAGTTAATCGCCTCCAAAGAGACGTTGGTTCCAGATGGAGGCTCAGGGATAACCTTAATCAAAATGTTTAGGCTGTCTCTGAGTTCTTGGTTATCAGATGATATTGTCTTAGGGGACCATATTTTGCCTGAAGAAGCAAGAAATGAAGGCCTGGTTTCCTCCAGAGCCCCTGGCCTCTCATCTCAGCAGAGGGTCCCACGAGAGAGAGACATGAAAGAGAAGGGTTCCCATCTCCTGGTGTGGGCGAGGACTTGTCCTCGCTCCTGAAAACATAATTAATTAATTAACACTTGCTTATTATTTGTTGGTGAAGAAGTGAGGATTACTCTCCACTTCTGCAGCCTTGGAAGAGGAGCAGATTGATGAAGTTGGATCAATCCTTGTCTCTTCTATCTGCTGGACATGTGAGCTCTGCATCTGTCTCTCCATCTCGACATGCTGACAGCTACTGGTGTCCCCTGGAGTACCCCTGGCCCATCACTCCTTCTGCTGGGACTGAGCATTCATGCATGGCAAGAGCTCTGAGCAACACTCCCTGCCCAGGCATATTATATTGGACCCATAGAGTCTATCTGTCTCTTTCTCTAGATGTAGAAGGGTGTGTGTGTGTGAAGGTTGTCTGCTATATGTGAAGGAGATGGGGTCTGCAGTTTAGAGGCTGATGGCTTATCTCCACATGTGGATTGCAAAAATCTCTGTGGGGCTGGAGAGATGGCTCAGTGGTTAAGCCTCTGTCTCACAAGCAGAAGGTCCTGAGTTTGCATCACAGATGCCACTTAAAAGCACCAAGTGGAAATGGTGGTCGTTTTCACTACCAGCCTTGGAAGATGGAGCCTGGAAAACTCCAGAGTAAATCAGAGAGGAGGTAGCACAATCTAAGATGATTCCAAAGTCACCTTTGAGACTTCACAGACACACAAAAAGTGCCCTCTGATACATACACACACACACACACACACACACACACACACACACACACACACGCAAAGACACACTAAAATAAAATAAAATGAAATAAAATAAAATAATTTTGTCCTTCTGAGAACCTGAGTTAGAGCACAGGCAGAATTAGCTGTGCTTCATGAAATACCAGCTTCTCTGTGAGTCCCTCACTAACCTCAGACATGGGCCCTAAACTCTTTCAGCAAGTGTCATTCCATCGCCACAGTCAGACTCCTATCTTCCAAGCCAAGAAATGGAATTTATGGGGACCCCTGGGGACTGAAAGTCTAAGCTGTCTCCTGATGTAAGAGGTAAGCCTCTCGCCTCATGTGCCCTGCTGTCTCTCGCTCTTGGCTGCCCCTCCCCACACTGCCTGCTTCGAGGGCAGAGAGGGTCTATGAGCCTACTTTGGCTCAGAGGACACAATTCGCTCATCTCTAGACTCCCATTTCTGTCCTTGGCCCTCAGGTACCATGAATCTCTTGGTGTTTGTGAAAGGTGGTTGGCTTATATTTGGATCTGAAGACCTTCATGGTTGAGAGACCATTAGTAGTACTTGGTTGCTTTGCAGGAACCACAGCCAGGAGTGTGTGCATACGTGTGTGCGCCAGTGTGCTTGTGTGTGTGTGTGTGTGTGCACGCATGTGCACGCATGAAGGTGAACCCTCAGGCACTATCATTTTCTTGAGATTGGTCTTCGTTAGCCTGGAGCCCAGTAAGCTGATTAGGCTGGCTGACCAGGAAGCCCCAGAGATCTGCCCTCTCTGCCTTCCCAGTGCTGGGATGACAGGTACACACAGCACTGGGCTCCTACAATCAATCCTAAGTCACCATCTTGCTATCTCTTAGCTCTTGTCAGCAACCCATGCTGGCCTTCGTGCCTGCTTCCTATCTCTGTGGTTTGATCCCTGCCATTCTGGTGTCCACACACCTTGGTTTGGTCTTACTCATCTTTGCACTTGCTCCTTGTCTGCACCTTAATGCTTAAGTGAATGAATGCTAGGAATGGAGCTCAGACACTGTCCACTGAGTCTTTAGTGAAAGGGAGGGCTCTAGCTAAAGAGTGACAACCTCGCATACATGAGGTCCTGGTTCAATCCCAGTCCTGATTCCCTCCACTTTTTAATGAAAGGGGTTAGTGGTAAGTAAGGCATGAAGCTTGCAGAGGCTTGCTTCATGGTTGCAAACTTTTCTCTGGCTACATACATAAGTTCATAAGGGACTGTGCCTATTGTTAGAAATAGATCTGGGGTCTCAAGAATGACCATATAATCCAAAGTGTATGGTTAAACTAAGTTCCTTCTGTAGCAGGGCATGCAGCCATAGTCCAGCCAAATACACACACACTGTGGGCAGGTCACTAGGCTCACATCCCTAACATTGGTGCCCTGTGCCCAGAGATGATTAATCAGAACTTGGTCTCACACTCTGACATGGCCACTGATCCACACAGAACGGCACAGAAGTTGGGGGAAAGGGTGATGTTTATAGTCTCAGTATTTCAGAAAACATGAGCAACTATGTACAAGACAGAATAATCTTTCATATGACATTATATTTACATTCTAGGGCCAGTTGATTCATGAGAGACTTCTTACTAAAAGGTGTTTTCAGAATGAAGTCTTCTTATTTTCGCTTCAACCCTTTGATAGAGAAGATAGTGTTTCTCTTATATTTTCCACATCATCATTGTAACACCTGCAGCAGAGATGATTTCCTACAGCTTGGGCTACTCTATCACGCCCTAACTTTGGAGTGCATTAAGCACATGATGCTTACTAGACACCTTGTAAAGGCAGAACCCTTAACAAACTTAAGTTTTAAAAGCTATAACTAAGAAAAATAAGCTTTTCAAAGGGATCATCTCAATATGTAACTTTTCTAACTTTTCTGGATACTATTTTGGCTGCCACATTAGACAGGCTTCCTCTCTTGCAACATACCTGCTTCCTTATGGGGTGGAAGGTATTGATGTTGCCTCTGGATGGGAGGGAGGACAGTGGTCAGAGAGCAAGCCCATGAAGAATCAGAACAGACCTTCCTGGGAGGGACTCGTCTCAGCTAGGTCAGGTACAAGGAACAGGGGTCTAAGGATATGGTGGGAAAGGGGAAGCCTGAGCAGAAGACATACTGCCGAATTCCACTGGAAGAGAGGAAAACGAGAAAGGCATGTCTCAGCTCTGCGTTTGTGAGACCCTGTGGGGCAGGAGCAGGCAGATGTTCACTACAAGGTTTTCACTACATGAAATTTGCTCCAGGAGCAAATAGATTCCCTCCTACCGATCGCCTCATGCTTTCCCCCAAGAACGGGAAGTAAAGCTCAGCATTTGTTTAAATGGAATACTTTTATTCATAATCATGTGCATGTCAAATGTGTGTAGTGGTATTGCATGGAATTTAATTTTCATGAAGCCTGAAGTCATCATGGAAAGAAAACATGTCCTGTTACTTCATCTCACTTCGACCTTTCCCTCTAAACTAGCTCCAATCCCATGACACCTGTCCAGGGAGAACAGAAACAGGATGCAAAAATGTTGCTCTTCATGTTGAAAGTTTTTTTTTTGGAAACAAAATCATGTTAATAGCATCGTTTCTTCCAGCCATTTCAATGCTTTCTCTACCAGAGAAACAGACTCAATTCATTAGGAATAAATTATTAACTTAAATCTTCAAAGAAAGCCTTAAAAAAAAAACGCTCACCAAAAACGCTCAAATGCACATTGAGGCGCCGCAGCATAGAGCCCCATGCCCTTGTTTGTGTGTTATTACAGCTATTATGACTAATTGATGCACTAGCAGTTAATTAGCAGCCTGGAGTCCCCAAAATGTTTTTCAGGACAATTACGCTGTGTGGCTTTCAAAAGACTCCACGTCTGAGAGCCACGTTTGGCTACCTCCGCTCTGAGGCCCTGTCGTCAACCAACACTCTTCTCACGGTGTCCACAGAGGAGAAGGTAAACACGAGGCAGCTAATCGTGGAGAGGTTGCTGCAAATCCTGCTCCTCCATTTTCTCTGCCCGAGTGCAAATTGATGCATGGTTTCTGCTTATTTAATGGTTGGGAAGAGGAGCAAAACTCAGGCAGACAGAACACAATATCCCCGTTGAACACAGAGCCTTTCACAGAAGCAATGCATTTAACTGCATTTAGAACCCTGAGCCAGAGAGCCCAAGAATAAGACTGGATGCATCGGGGCGGCAGCGTGGGCTTCCACAGCGATCTGCCATGCATGGACACGACAGTTCTCTGGACTAATAACATGTGTCTAGTTCCATCACGGTTTCTCTATTTGTTGATTTCAGTTCAACATTGGCTACTGAGTTCTCACACTTGTACTATCCTAAGCTAACTAGTGCCAGGCCTGTCTTAGGACTTGAGAAACAGCTGGGAGCTCCAGGTCTGTTTGGATGAATGCACTCTTTTTTTCTTGGATCATTTCTCAGAACAATTAAAATACCATGTATAAAAATATCACTTGGTTAAAGGTCAGCTTCCACCTGAGTAGGATTCTGACTAGTCCCTCCTTGCTGCTTGTGTCTGTCTTCTGTAAGCCACCAGGGCAGGCAGGCTTCCTTTGTTAGAGTGGGACAGACGCCAGATCCAAGTTCTCCCTTGGAAATGCAGCGTGGTGCTTGTGGGAGTTCTATGCTCAGGGCTAAATGGCTATACTGCATGCAATCCATGGTCTTGGCCCCTGGACAGTGAGGTAATTGTGTCCGTCTTGTCCTGAGCAGTTGGACTTGATTCTCTTCTAGAGCTACCCTGATGCATCCAGGGCCCTGTGGATCTGAGATATTGTGTTCCTTTCTGAATGTTCACTCATCCATTAATCATAAGTTGATTATGGTGTTGATTGCCTATCTTGCCATTGTGAATGGTGAATGTGGGTGCTCACATCTCTGGGACATGCTGACTTAAATTTTTTTTGGATGTTCCCACTAACAGTTCATAGGATTTCCTTTACTCCCCCTTCCTTAAGGATTGTTATTGTTTGTTTTTTTCCGGAAGCTATTTTTTCAATTTCTATGTGCACGTTTGTGTATGCAGTCCATGTGTGCTCACATGGACACACAGGTGCACATGTGTTCATGTGCATGTGGAGACCTGATATTGACACCAGGAATCATCCTGGATCTTTTCTATACTTACGTTTTTTGAAACAGGGTCTCTTGTCAAACTCAGAGCTAACTGACAGGGCTAGTCTATCTGGCTAAGTTCCCCTGGAGAGTCTCAGAATCTGACTTCTGGGACTGGAATTACAGGTAGGTTGCCACGTTTATCAGTGTTTTAGGTAGGCCTACAGATCTGAACTCTTGTTATAATGTAAGCACTTTAACTGTAGAGACTTCTTCCTGACCCCTTTCCTTCTTTTTGACAACAGTTATGTGTGAGCTGATGTCTCCTTGAGTCTGTGAATCACATTACCCAATAACTAGTGAGACTGGACAGTTTGGATGTCAACCCCACGTCACATGTTTGGTTTGTAAACATTCTCTTTCACCCACAGTTGTTGCTTCACCCTGTTGATCATTTCCTTTGCTGTGCAGACAATTTCTAATTTGATGTAAGCCTCTCTGTCTCTCTCTCTCTGTGTGTGCGTGTGTGTGTGTGTGTGTGTGTGTGTGTGTGTGTGTGTGTGTGTGTAGGCACGCATGCCACAGTGAGTGTGTGCAGATCAGAGGACAACCTCGTGTCGATCCTCATTTCCTACCAAGTTTGAGACAGGATTTTCTGTCATTTTCCTGCAGTGTTGCATGAAGTAAGGCATGAGCTCCTGTCTGTCTTTTGTCTCCTTGTAGGAGCACTGGGGTTACAGACATTCACACTTCTCATCTGGCTATTATATGGGTCCTGGGAATTTGAACTCAGGCTCTCATTGTGTGTACAGCAAATACTTTCACCCACTGAGCCCTTTATCAATCCTGTGTTCTGGTTTCTGTTGCTTGTGCGAACTTTGGATGTCAAATAAAAAGAAAAATATTTGCTAAACAGAATCGAGGAGTTTGTCCTCTGTAGTTTCTCCTAATTTGGCCATCTTACAGCTTCTGCTCACTCATTTGAACTAATTTTGTCTGCATTCTTCTGTAGGTGGACTTCCAGACTTCTTGACATTTACTGAAAAGATAGTCCTTTCTCCACTGTGCACGTGTGACATACATAAAATCATTATCATTACCCTTATTTTCACTGTCTCTTGCTCACCTGTGAGTCTGTTCTAAGGCCAGCGCAGAGATGCTCAGTGACTGTTGCTTGTAGAATATTTTCTCAAGTCAGTGATTGTGGCACCACCATTTTTTTCCCTGCTTGAGATTGTCTGGGTTCTCTAGGGTATTTATTTCATTGTTTCTGGATTTTTAGAACAGTTAGTGGTTCCCGGATCTCTGAATCTTTTGTGGTTCCTGACTCACCAGGATATGCTGTAGTTTCTTAAGTATTTTAAGGTATTCAGAAGAAAATGTTACTGAATTTTGGTGGAAATTTCATCAAATCTGTAGCTTATTTGGTATATCTGGGTATTTAATATAATGCTTTCCATTCACTAATGTGGAATTTCTGCACATTTTATGTCATTATCCATTTACTTCACATTTTCAATTTTTATTCTACAGATTCTTTCACTCCCTTGTTTAAATATATTCCTGTCTTTTGTTTTGTTTTTGATAGTTTTGCAAGTGGAATTGCTTTTTAAGAATTTCTTCGTTAGGTGGTTTGTAGTTAGCACAAAAAAAAACTCTGTTGACTTTCATAACTGACTCTGCAGAAAGCAGCTTTACTGACCTGCATCTAGCGGCATTTTCCTTGTGAGTCTTACAAAGGACAGGCACAAGCGGAAAGGGGAGTTCTTTAGGTACTGTGTGGTCTCTGTCATATGTGAACACAGCAAACTGAACTCAGGGATGGAGATAAGAATGGTGATCACCGGGAGTTGTGGTTTTGGGAAGATGTGAGTCAAAGATGCCAAATCTCAGGAGAAATAAATTCAGAGCTTACGTGCTTTGCACTAGAAATGCACCCTTTGCTAGAAATTTGCTGTGCGCTAGAAATCTGTGAAGACAGGAGAGCTTCTGTTCTAGCCACAAAGTGTGTCGAGGATGGGAGACGATGTACAGGCTAATTAGCTTGATTTAGACTTTCGTAAATATCTCTATGTAGACATCACTTCTGACTCTGTGAGTGCAAGCCAAACTGATTGCTTGGGATTCACTCTCCCACTACCAGCTTTAAATGGGTGATTAGGAGGAAGAGAGAGAAACTGCAGTGAGACAAGAAATAGGACTCACAGAACGCCATTGACACGACACCAGCTCAAGCCTATCATTTTGTCTCTTGTTACATACACAGGGAACTGTGTCATGACACTTAAGCGAACTTGGAAAGGCAGGCGCGGTGAGAAGCAAGGCACGTGGCCTGAGAGAGGAAGCATGATCCTAACTTGAGGCTTGGAGAGACCTAGAGCTAGGGTCTGGCGTGTGGGCCTCTCACCACCGGCTGCTTGTCTTGCACAGGTGGAATCCCTCTTCATGTCTCTTCTCTGTGGCTCCGACGTTCTCTGGTACACAGATCAGCTGACGAGTCCTAGAGGAAGCTCAAGGTACCACTTGCCTGGGTTCCTCCGGGGCTTCCTTGCTGCTGTGCACGGACTGGCTCCAGCCAGGCTCACAGCTTGAGCAGTGCCTCATTGCTGTGCCCCTGAGCCCAGTGGTTCTGCACTTACCCTGGCTTGCTTGGAGGACGGAGCTTGTCTGGTTCTTTCCTGGGTGGGCTTCTTGGTTCCCTCTGTGCTGGTGACTCAGCCCGACACATGTTAGACATCCATGTACTGCTTCTTTCTGCCATGGCGTGCACCGTATGGCTCGAGGACTCTATCTGCTGTGTTTCAATGGTCATTCTTGCTTACCAGGCCTGTGTTAGGCTGCCGCGAGAGTGCCCACTGCAGTGTTGTGAGGTCAGGTCTTGCAAAGGTGTTTTAGCCACACAAAAAGAGCAAAATCTATTGGAAATATACCTACCAGGATAATGAAATTTCATCTGTAGAAGGGACTTTATTCTGGAATCATCAGTGATATGATACAGCTAATTAAGGCATGCATGGTGTTAGCAGTTTCATTAGAGGGAATAATATTGCGCAAGAAAAATAAGAAATCATTATGATGGATGTCCCAACATCACATTACATGTTAATGAAGTGTAAATGATCTAATTATTTTTGAAAGAACACAGATTCGATTAAACTGTCGGAATTAAATTGGAAAGGACAGTCTATTGTACTTTTTATGTACAGACAAGTTAACGTTAATTAGGCACAGTCTACAGGAACAAATGAGGCACGACCCTCAGTGAGCAATCACGGATCCTCTGCTCAAGGCAGGTTTCATAAAGAATTATATTAGAGAAAAATTGTAAGTCAATTAGATACAGTGCAGTGGCAGAGAGAGGGAGGGTGAGGGAGATGCAGAGAAACCGCAGTCTCCACCCCATGCACTTGACGGGTTTATGGCAGACTCCTTGAGCTGGTGGTCTCCAATGCTGGTTTCTGCTCATCAGCGACAGTGATAGATTTTCACTGTATGTCCCAGAATCAGTTCCGGAAGTGGTGACCTTGCCCGACAGTGTCCCCAGAACCGGAGGCTTTGTGCAGTCTTGTTCACAGTGTTCCCACTGGGGTCTGATGTCTAGGGGCTCTGGGTGTTAGAAGGTCAGTGCCAAGACTAGTTGGCAGGCAGGAGAGAGAGAGAAGCCACAGTCAGGTAAGCCAGTCGCTACAATACTGCAACGGCCACTAGCAGTATCTATGTTTTTTCTCATTTGGAAAAAAAAGTCTATATTTAGGGCGTGGGAGACAGCTTATTTTGGCACAAGCATGTTTTGGCACAAGGTGTTCAAATTCTAACGCCTATGTAAAAAGCTGGGTGTGGTAGCCTTGGGGAGATAGAGACAGGAAGGTCTCTGAGGCTAGCCAGGTTCAATGGGAGACTTTGACTTACTTAAAAAAAAAAAAAACAAAGTAGAGAGTGATAGAGGTGGTCCTATGGCCTCCACATGCATATGCACGCATACAGATGCACACTGGAACATGGACACACATGTGCCCATACATTGCACATGCACATACATTTACACACACATTATACACACATGCTCACACACATGCTCTCTCACACACACACAAACACAGAAACACACATAACTGAAATGCATTTTTAAGAGCTGTTTGCTTCCTTCTTATAATCTATACTGCTTTCCACGTATGGAAAAACCTCAGTGTGAATCAGTGCCCTCCCGTGAGCTGCTTTCTGGTGGTCTGGACTTGTCATGGATGTCATGGGGTATCCCACCCTGTCACATCTGCCCTAGCTCAGTTTCATCCTTGACACAGGAGGGCAGGTGCCTGGGGCCCTTCTTGCCTGCAGGCCTGACAATGGCTCAACAGGCCCTCAGTCTTCACGTCTAGTTATGAGGCCTTCTGCTTTCACAGCGCAGTGGTAGTCCTGATAAAATTGTATTCTGTTTAACTAGAGGGGATCTACTTCAGTAACGCCCCATGTACAAAAGAATGCTCGAAACTCAGATAGGTTTGATGATGAGTCTTATCAAGTGTGCTTTATGTGCTGAGGGCTTACTGCTGGCCTGGTTAACTCTACTTGTTCAAAAACAAGGAATGGCCAACATGGTACTGTGTGATGCATTTCAGAAGAGTCGGTCAGCTACATCCTGTCCCCTCCCTTCTGTTCCTTAGAAAGTCTGTTGGGGGCAAAATGGGAAGGGGGCCACGGGCTTTTGGTGTGTAGGAACAAGAATATTTCCTTTTACACTCAGCTCCAAAACTTTAGGGTAATTATTAATAATTAGAATTGAGAGAAAAACGCATACCAAGTGAGTTATTCAGTGTAATTTGCAGTTAACAATGGCTTTCTTCTGGAGACCTCGGGCGTCGGAACAAGGGAGTCGCGCGGCCTTTTTGTTTTAATTTCTGGCAGCAGTAAGGATCGAGACTTAGAAAAGCCAAGCAGAGGGGACCACACGCTTGAGCACTACCAGAAATTAAGAAAGCACACATCAACAACAACAAAAAGCAATTTGTAAAATGCATGGAATTTGGGTTTAAAATATATTTGGATTCTGCTCAAATGGAACGCTCACAAAAGGTGCTCACAGCAAGCTGGCCTTTTTGTTTTTTAATTTTTTTTTTGGTATATGCTAGCAGCTCTATATACTGAAAAATATTCTCTGACAAAAAGTTTCCATTACTGTGGATCCTTCTTCTATTTCTAGAGTAGTGATGGTCACTGAACAGAAAGTGATGGACTAAGACAGAGAAAACCATGGACGCCATCAAATGACCACCTCGTCCCAGGAGTAGCAAGGGTATGGATACTACCCATAGGCACGTGAGCTGGCCACAAGGTGCTGACTATGGCTCAGGCTCTGGCCACAGGTACTGATCGTGGTTACAGGTACTGACCATGGTTACAAGTGCTGACCTTGGAACATGTGCTGACCACAGATGCCAATTATGGTCACATGTGCTGTCGGTGGGCATGTGTGCTGACCATGGGCACACATGCTGACTATGGACACATGTGCTGCATGGGTGCATGGGTACTGATCATGAGACAGGTGCTGACCAAGTACACATGCTGACCACGACACAGGTGCTGACCACAGCACAGGTGCTGACCATGTCCACATGCTACCATAGCATAAGTGTTGAACACAGCGAAAGGACAACTTGCTTTGAAGTGAGATAGAAGGACACCCCTGAAGAGCAGCTCCAGAAATCCAGCTTTGGTGCCAGGCAAACTTCAACGTCTTGCCTAGAGTGACTGAGAACAGGCCAAGGTCAGTGCTGGGTATGGCAAACCGAATCTCCACAGCATACATTGGGCTACTACAGGATCCAGGACAATGCCCAGGAGGCATCTTGCCTCTTTGGTGCGGCTCCAAAGGTGGACTTACAAACCCCAAGGCAGTAGCGAGCCACAGTCTGGCCTGGTACTACTTATGCATCCATGCCTGAAGTTCAGACAGCCTTGGCAGTGGTAACATTGACCGTCTACATGGAAGGAAAAGGGATGGGCTGTGGATGTGGATTCAGCATTAGACCAGGCATAGGCACTGACTGAGACACTGCTAAAGACCAAGAAGAAGTTCTGTCAGTTCAACAAGAGGCCTTGTGGATCAGCATGAAGCTAAACCTCAAACTCAGAGAAGCTCTTGACGAGGAAGATCAAGGTTGGCAAAGGGGTGAGGGGTGGGCTGAGATGGGGCCTGACATACCACTGGAGCCACTTTGAGTGTAAGGTTTTGAGCAATGAATTGAAAGAGCATCAGTGCTGTAGGAGGTGACCTACAAAGACTGGGGCATGGTTCAGCTCTAAGCGGGCATCTGGGTGTGCCCAAAGTTGGTGTGTGTGGGGGTGCTCCTTCCTGAGGTCAGGGGTCAGCCAGGCCTGCAGCGAGGCCAAATCAGAGTGACACAGGATGCAGGTCGAGGTGGAGCCTTGTGACCAACATGCTTGTTTCTCTTGCCCTGCTGTCAGTATCCCTGTGATTTCATTGGCCAACCCTTCCAGAGAATAGACTGTGTCCTGCTCCGTGTCGCCGCCCGTCAGCAGTTGTGAACTGCATGCTTCCTACTTCTTCCCTCGAAGCGCACTCAGCAGACCACCACTTTCCAGAAGAGGAATCTTTACAAACGGTAGCCGGCTAAGGTTGGCAAAATGTCTGGCCATGATGGTCTTTGTAGGTCTAGAGAACATCGTTTTATACCTCTGCTTTATAAATGGAATCTATTTTGCTTTGCAACCCTGGGAAATAGCCACCGAAAGACCTTGAAAATGGCCACCAAGCTGGCAACAGCCATGCAGCATAACTGTGAGTGCCAGGACATATAATCTGGGCAGTAAAATGTGAAATACAGTATTTTGCCAGCAGCTAACAATGCATTAACAATCACTCTCTTGTTCCTCCCAGTGGATTCACAGGATAATCAATTTCAGGGAATATTTATTAGGCTCCTATCCTGTATATCAGAGACTCAACTAGGTTTTGCAAATTTCTCACAGAGAAGAAAAATATAATATTCTGTTCCATAGTATTCTAAATAGCAAAAAATTCAGTTTAGCTGAGTTTCAAAGGCAGTGGGGGTGTTGGGGATAAGAAATGTATCACAGCATTTCAACCTTGGGCTCCACTGGCTCCTCTTGGAGGGATCCAGGTCCTTTATTCCAAACGCACCGAGTCAGGCGGGGTTGTAGCTGAGTGCTCAGAGGAACATGGCTAATGTCAGTGTTATTAACGTGGTCACTCAGAGACTAATTGCAGGACACAGTGTGGGGGGGCAGACGCATTGTGCGCTAATGCTGCACAATGGAAGATTAATAATGGCCACAAAAGAGGAAGTCTGTGACTGCCAAACGTCACAGCCCAGTTGCCAGAAGGGCTCTGCAGGAGAAGGAGGCTGGCCAGCCCAAGATGGCTTCCCTGAGAAACTCGAGCTGCTTTGGTTTCCCCAGTGGATGGACAAACTCAAACTGATTAGTTGGTTCTTGATTCACACTACACATGATCTGATCAGGTGCGGCCCTGGGGACCCCCTATCGCAAGCTCTTCTAGGAGATCATTAGGTGACTTATGGCTCATACATGTGAGAGAGGCACACTCGCTCCCAATGAACCAGAAACATGTCCTCTAAGGTAGAGATGTGGAGGGACAGAATATCAAAGGCCTTGTCCTTGAAGCCTAGGAGTAAGGCCTGAGGTGGAAGGCTGTCTTCCCTTTGGGGATGCCTGGCCTTGCTTGGTGCGAGCTTGATGTGAGTAGGCAGCACCTAAAGATTCTGAGGTTGGCTCTTGCCGATGTGTCAAGCAGTCCTGGAGTCTGGCAGCCCTGTGGGTCTGAGGCTGGTTCTTGCTGTGCAGCAGTCCTAGAGCTTGGCAAGTGTGAGCCGTCGGCATCCAGTGCGTATTGTCATCGTTCAGGGAAAGATGAAGAGCCACAGTGACTTGAGAGGCAACCATGCTGTTGGGAACACCCCTGGTCAGTCAGCACAGTGAGGGGCAGATGCCTACAGAACTAAGGGGCTTGTGTGACGAAGGGGTGAGGGATTCTATTCTTTTAACAGGTCCACAGTTCTATTAGTTTCTCAGCGGCACCCCGCTCTTCTCTTACCAAATTCTGTTGCAGTCACTCTTCACGCTGCTCATATGGCTACATGACCAAAATAACTTACGGAAATAAGGTGCTTATTCTAGCTGAAGATGTTGGTTGCAACCATCAATGTGGCAGGTGAGTTCCTATTATTGGCAGTGAAGGAAACTGGCCACTCTGTATCCATAGGAATCGCTGAGACAGGCTTACTTTCTCTTTTGTCAGCATGCCCTATGCCCAAAATGCTGAACCATATCTCTCCGTTTTACCCACCTGCCCATAGAGTGGCCCTACTCACTCTGAACTGAGTCTTTCCACATCAGTTAGATAATCTCTCCCAGAGAGACCTGAGCAAGGTCTTTTCCTCAAGTAGTTCTTCCTAAGTGTAGCTACAAGTTCAGCCCTCAATTGTCAAGTTAACATCTGTATCTCAACTGTTTAAAAGTTAACAACACATGGTCTCCTAAGGCCACCTTAGGAATGTGTTGGAACTGGGTGTTTCAGGGCAAGAAAACACTGACTCTGCCCTAAGTTAATTCCTGATTGTCTCTGTAAGTACTCCGCGCCCTCTCTCGCAATGCAGCTCTCCTCAGATGCAGGCCCTTCCCTTGTCTTTTCTTGCTGTGCCTCCCCCTCCCTTTCTGTCTCCTTCCTACCCCAAGTTCTGAGTCATGTCAAAGACTTCTGATTCCACAGCAGCACAGAGGAGCAGTATATTAGTGATGGGACC
This sequence comes from Typhlomys cinereus, assembly GCA_023101885.1. Lineage (NCBI taxonomy): Eukaryota > Metazoa > Chordata > Mammalia > Rodentia > Platacanthomyidae > Typhlomys > Typhlomys cinereus. Next base: position 2,794,468 of record JALPQD010000322.1, read on the forward strand.
AAATACCTGGCCCAGAGCAGCTTATGAGAGGAATGATTCACGTAAGCCCACGATGCAGAAGAACGCCTTCCTTCTTGGTGGGGAAAGCATGGCAGCAGACCAGCTTGGCTGAGGTGCTGACCAAGAAGCCGAGAAGGGACGTGATGTTGCTCAGCTGGCTCTCTCCTCTTTCATTTTCATTCAAGCCAGAACCCCCGCCAGGAATGGTGCTTCCACATTCAGGATGGGTTTTCCCTCAGGTTAAACTTCTTTGGAAACACCCTAGTAAATGTATCCAAAGACGTGTTTCTTAGGTAGTTCTACATCTACTGAACTTGACAATGTAGGTGAGCCATCAAAACTTTCATGTGAGCGTGAGGTGAGCCATCAAAACTTTCATGTGAGCGTGAGCAAAAGTCATAAAAAACCAAGGATACCGCAAGGCAGAAACCCGTGTGTCCCCTGCCAGCTCCAGAGAGCCCCTGCCTCAGGCAATGGTGGCCGCATGTCAAGAAAAAATGTAATGTGGAGGAAGATTGCAGAGCCTCACGGGGCAAAGTCTGGCAGGTGGTCAGGGAAGCCATGTTTCACTTGTGAGAAGTGGGCTCTGGGCAGAGTGTCGCTGGGACTGGTGAAGAAGGGCTTGAAATGGAACACATGGCAACTTCAGAAGAGACCAGAGCTGCACCCCAGGAGGAACTGAGACCTGCCAAGGGTCACCACCCTTGAGGTGCTGGTCCTGCCAAACAAGAGGGAAAGTAACACTACTGTTTTCAGGAGATGTCTCACCAAACAGCCGTGTCGCGTGGCCCCTCGCATACAGGACTGATCTGCAGACATTAAACTAATGGAGAATGTGGCCATCTATACATAATTTTCTAACTGAAACATTCGGCGTGCTTGTTTGACTTCAGGGCAGCAGACTCGGGAGCACACGCACTCGTCCCCTGCTTTAGGGTAACTCGGTTCTTCCCGAATCTGGTGACTCGCTGGTGGCATTTGTGATGAAACTAGTTTGGTGATGTTAATGATGATTTGATCCTCATTGGTGGACACATCGGCAGGTGCTGGGCTCATGGTGTGGGGAGCTGGTGCTTTCTCCGCAGGGGTTGTGAGCTGGTATCTATGTCTAACCACCCTCCTGCTGCAGCTCCTGGGTAGCCGTGAGACAATACTCTGTCCCAGGCAGCTTATGAAGAAAGGATTACTTATTTGCTTTACAGTTCCAGAGGGGACTGACTCTGTTATGGAGGAAAACACACTGCAGATGGCATAACAGCAGAAGCAGGAATCTGGTATATGCTAATACAGCCATCAAGAGTTTAAGAGTCAGAGAGAAGGGGAAAAGTAGGGCTGGGCTTGTCCTCAATGCCCACCCCCAGTGCCATACTTCCTCTTTGTATGGCTCCACTTAGTAAAGGTCCCACCACCTTCCTAAACAGTGGTACCTGTTGGGCACCAAACACACGAGCCAGTGTGTGTGGAGGAAACAATTTACATTCAAACTTTTCCATGGGGTCCTCAGAGGGACATTGGAGTCCCTACTGCAGTTGGAACAGACGTGATTTTTAGAGTTAGTATGTCCACTGTGAAAATCCATGCTCTTCTAATAACAGAACTGGTGTAGTTAGGACTGTTATTTTTCCTGTAAAAGTATGTACCTCTTAAAATTATTGCTTTTAATATCATCATTACCATTAGTGTGTGTGTGTGTGTGTGTGTGTGTGTGTGTGTGTGTGTGTGTGTATCCAACAGGGCACATATGGAAGTCAGAGGATATGCTTGTGAAGTTGGTTTTCTCCTTCAACTATTACATGGGTTTTAGTGGTTGAACTTGGGTTGTTAGGCTTGTGTGACTATTTATATTAGTGGCCCTAGACATATATGCAACTTCTGTTGAGACTTAAGCTTGTAGTTTGGAGCTCTGGAGCAATATCTCTCAGATGGCAGCACAGGATCTGCCTGATCAGGATAATTGAACTGGGTAAAATGAAAATGCTATAATTACATCCTGCTTATTGTGTCAGTGAACAAGCACTCCCCTAAACGTGATGAGTACACATACATTTTGTTATCAAAGTAAGAACTGAAAGGAAAGAATGAGCCCTTCTGCAGGTAGAAACATGCACAGAAGAAAGTAAACAGAACAGACAGTGAGAGGAAGGACAGAAGAGAAGAGAGAATAAGCGGACTGTGTAGCGACTGGGGCCGTGCTTATCTGCCACATCTACATGCATAAGTGGACTGAACTAAGCTGTAAAAGGAAAAGAGTTGTGTTTTTTTTTTTAAACCATAAAGCAAAATCCAGTAATCAGGTGTGTTCACGTGATACACAGTGAATATAGAAGGCTGAAATTTAGATGACTTGAGGCCATAGACAGGAGGAAGAGAGGGAGTGCACTGCTTACTGTTCCCCCAAAGTATGTTCCCCTCCAGGGTAAAGGTGGTAAGGGAGTCGAGAAAAATATCTGGTGCTAGAGTTGCCACAGACAGACCAAGGAGTGCATGAATGCCCATGTGCCTCGCAGGGTGTATCAACATCTAGAAAGCAGACACGACATGAAATGCAGAAAAAGCGTGGAAATCCAAGGACCACAGGGGATGGATGGTGTGTAGAATCTCAGAAGAATCAGAACAGTAAGGGGAGTTTGAGCGTGGCAGGGTCCAGAACAGCACTGGGGTTTGTGCATAGAGGGTCCAGAACAGCACCGGGGATTGTGTCTTGTGCATTGTGAGCAACACCGTGGACAGAGAGAGCACAGCAACCTGCCAACCGAAGGCCTGAGCACGACTTTACGGAGCCGATGTGAACAGTGCACATCGACTGTGGCTGGTGTAGGAGAAGCATTTTCAATGGCAAAGTCAGACAAAAGTAGCAGAAGAAAGAGAACTGTAGATGAATCCATTGTCTTTGAACACAACCTGTGTCCCAAACAAACATTCAAGAACAAGCTGGAAAGATGTTAAGCGAAGACATCAGAGCCAAGAGATTGATTTCAGGAATCCGGTGAGACTTTCATAGTGAGGATTTGCTCATAATGCTCACTATGTTAAAAAACCCTCCATGAATGTTGGACAGCAGTTAAAATCCAGCATCTCTTATGATCTGAAGTTTGTTGAGTCTAATGATGATTTATAATGGGATCTGACCTATTTCAGTGGGACTGAACACAGAGGCACTGTCACGGTAAGGAGAATGTTCCAGTCTGTTCTCATGCTGCAGGGAAGGAGCCCAAAGGCTTGTAACTGTCCCTGGAACATTAGCTTGAGGGGGTGACTATCACATCTAGGCCTGAGGACTGGGAAGAGTTAAAGATGTCATTTACAGAAGTACAATTTATATAATAAGTCCAAGGCAATGAATTGAAAAAGTTAAAGAGTTTTATAGCATACTGGGTATAAAATATAAAAATCAATGCACTCATCAACACCCGAAATATCTGGCTGAGATGATTAAAGGTCAGAAGGTGAGCTTAAGACACTCAAGGCCTAGTGTTTAAATCTCAAAACGTTCTGTGAGATAGATACACATGAACACGTATGCATGCACACTAGGGCATGTACTCACACATGCATATGTAAGTACACATGAATGAAAAGAGAACTATGATCCCAATCTTAATCCTTACCCCAGCCAAACACCAAGTGGACAGAAGTTAGCGATTTGTTTCCTCTGAGTCCTGGGTCGGAGAAGCTCTTCTTATGAATGCAATTAGGTACTGAATATGTAAAAGAAAAACAGTGACATCAAAGCCAAGCAATTCCCCATGAGAAAAAGTCATATAAAATTAAAAGGCAAGTTGCAAATTTTGGAATATATTTGGCATTTGTGATAAATGCAGTGTTTTCTTAGTATGTAAACTTAGAAAATTAGCAAAACTATGAAATTGCATACAAATAATTTATAGATACCTGAATAGGCATGGATGGATCCTAAACATATTAAAAATATTTGGTTTCAGGACTGGTGAGGCTTGTTTACAAACCTGGCAATTGGAATTTGGTCCTGGAAGCTCACATGGTAGGAAAGAAATCACTTCTGCGAGTTGTCTTCTGAAGTCCACCAGCAAGCATGACACGTGTGTGCATTCCTGTTTCTTTCTCTTGCGTTCTTTATCTCTCAAGTAAAAATAAGTAAATATTAAAAATCGTACAGGTCGCATATCTGGGAAAATACATTAATACTAGATTGAAAAGCTTTCATTTACTCAGTGATCCAGAGGCCAGAGACTTGGAGCACATTGGTTTGCAGAAGCACAGAGCACCTGGCAGGCTCGTTTATTGCTCCTAATTGTGTAAGCTGTAGAGGTCTATGGAGAGCACTCTGGTAACGCCTCCCAGAATTATAAGTTCCCACAACTCTGGCCAGCCACACAATCCATAGAATGTATCACAGCTACGCGTCCACACACATGCGAGACCATATGCACAGGTATTCACCGTATCCCTCTTTCAGCAGCAAGAAATTCCTGAAACTCCATAAAGAGGATCTTGATGATTAACTCTCCGTGTGCCCATCCTGTGAGATGCCTTTGCAGCTGTGAGACATGGGAAGTAGTTCTGGGCACATTTGTATGGGAAGAGTTCCAAGAATATGAAGGAAGACGTACTGCTGTGGAATGCTATCTGTCACATCACTGTATGTGAACCTTTGCTAAAGCCTCAGGAGGAAGCACACACAGCTGCTGCAGGCTCACCAAGTCATCAAGTCTCACAAACACATGGATTCTACGGGCACAAGCTGCTTGCTTCCTGGGACCCTATTGTGTCCACCGGTGACATGGTACAGGGGTGGCTCTCTGAAGTGCTGTGCTGGGCAGCTTTAGGGGAGAACTTTTGCAGAGGCTGCGGACGACTTGCGGGTTATTGACGAGGCAGACCTGAGCCCTCAGTGCAGTGCGAGCTGAACAGACGCTGCACATCCTGGCCCCTGTGCTGAATCTTCTGAATATGATACAGGCTTTGGTTTTACTGTCCTCTGGCTAGGGACTCAGCAGATGCAGCAACATTCTTGTGTCCTGCTGACCGTGGCAGCCCGGGCTAGGCTTTGTGGACAGCACACTCTCTGTTAAAGAAAGAAGACCCAGGGAGCAGCTTCTTTTTGGGCAAATGGGAGCTCAGCCAAGTTCTCTGAAATGTGTGCCCATCAATGAGACTACTAGGGGCAAAGGAGACAATGTCCCACATTGGTGTTGGCTTTATCTGCAAAATTAAAGCTTTCAGGAGTGAATGGAGGCAGGACAGACAAGTGATGTAGGGGCACCATTGATTGTGTTCAGTTTATATGCACTAAGAGTTTAGGGTACTGATGTCATTTGGGGGTGCTTGTGTCCCTCAGTTCCGGAGTGTCTCCTGTGATTTAATACTGATAACTTAGCAGAATGTAGAATCACTTTGGGGACACACTTCTGGTCTTATTTAATGCCTCACTGCAGGTTGCTCTGTTCCCCAGGCTCTGGCTCTGACTGCGGATGCACATGACCCACTGCCTGTCGCCACAACCTCCCCACCTTGTTGCGTCAATTCCTTTGAACTGAGAACCCAAACAACTCTTTTCTAAGTTTTTTTTTTTTCAAGTTCCAGCATCAAGGGTAGTAACAAGTATAGCGTCCAGGATACAGAGAAGTCTGAGCCTATGCAAACACAGGGCATATAAGGGACTGTGCATGCTTCAGCATGGGAAAGACACCACTGGGGCAAAGGTTCCACTGTCCCGCAGGGTGTAGGGGTTAATAGTCCTGTCATCTTCTGACTTTCCTACAGAATCAGTTCCTTAGAGTGCTTCTCAAGTTACTTTGGACTTACCCATTTCTTAGTAGGACCTTTTAAGTCAATGATCCTAGAAGATCAGGAGATAAATCTTAATATTCGTACATATCCTTGGAGTTTGTGGGGGAGCTATGCAAAGGATGTGAGAGAACTGGACTGGTGGAAGCTGGGCTGCTGGGCTGCTGGGCTTCAGTTTAGATGAGAGGATGGGAGTAGGTCCTGGAGCCTGAACTATGTGAGGAGAAGTCCTGCGGTCAGAGGTGTTGGAGTTTCCTGGGGATGCAGGCAGTGGAGCCTGTGGGTAGTGACCGCTTACTGCTCTCCTGGGAGCAGTGGCTGCCGCATCTGTGAGCACCAGTGTGTGGAGTGAGGACCTTGGCGATAGTGGCTGAACTTTGTGGACAGCTGAAATGATGATCCAGCTCAGCACTGAGAGCCGGAGCTGGAGAAACCCAGAAACCCCGATGCAGCCCTGTGTAGAGTCTGCGTTCAAGTGGAAACTGAAACATGCTCATGGGGAAAGGTGATGTTTGTGAGCCTCGCTTAGAGTTCATGAGAAAATGGGTGATTGTGTTCCAAGTTAGCTGTTGACTATTAAGTGAGTTTGGGGCAGGCAACGTGGACAGACTGAGTATTCAGGGGTGCCTCGACCTTCTTGCGTAGCTGCACCTCCGTGGCTGTTGTGCTGGTGGGAACGTAACAGAGGGTTGCGTCACATGAACATGAATATCACTGGGATCCTGGTCTCCTCCTGGCTTGCTAACTGTTCTATTCACTTCCCATTTTTATTCCACACCTTCTGTTTTGAATCTGTGGCTTGGGCAGAATCTCCCTGTGTCAGGTGCTTTATGACAGGCGCTAAGTGTCCTTGTCATCCCACTTCTGTTTCTAGCGCTCTGCTTAAGAATGACTGCTCAGCAGACCTCTGCTCCCGTGACTCACCCAGACAATGTGTCTCTAGGGATGTTTACCGTTCTTGTCATTTAGCACATCAAGAGGGGAGAGTCCGGTCAGGAAGTCTAGTTTCTCCTCACAGTCTCGTGGGTTATCATTCTGTACTTTGTGCCTGTGGAAGTTGAGGGCCACTGAACTCAGGCTCCTCCCCGTCAGACCTGCCGCAGCAACCCCCCGAAAAAAACCCAGCAGCAACCCCCCTGAAAAAAACCCAGCAGCAGCAGCAGCAGCAGCCGCAGCAGCAGCAGCAGCAGCAGCAGCAGCAGCAGCCCCAGCAGCAGGAGCAGCAGCAGGAGCAGCAGCAGCAACCCCAGCAGCAGGAGCAGCAGCCCCAGCAGTAGCCCCAGCAGCAGCAGCAGGAGCAGCAGGAGCAGCAGCAGCAGCAGGAGCAGCAGCAGGAGCAGCCCCAGCAGCAGCAGCAGGAGCAGCCCCAGCAGCAGCAGCAGGAGCAGCAGCAGCAACGTGCACACTGTGGTTTCGGTCATTTAGATTCTTCTCTGCAGGGCTGTGATTGACTTGGAAAACACACAGCTCAGGTGGCTTTTGGCAAGGGCGGGGATGTATGCGCTGCTCTGTGTGACAGGTGTCAAGGGTCAGGCTGCTCCTGAGAGGTCACCACTCTCTCTATCACTGGGCATGACCACTTTCCTCAGAGCCCATGAGTGTTGAGGCTGATGACTGAGACTCACAGAGTACAAACCAATGAACTTTCCCAGAGACCTTGTGGCATCTACTTGGGAGAAGAAGCAAATGTCAGCTGCTCTTAGGATATGGTGCTGCTCAGTCACACCCTTGGATCTTACCACCCTGACTGGGGAACAAGTCTCCAAAGGGTAGCGGGCCAAGGCCAGGACTCTATGGTGGTGAGAATGGGCTGTAGTTTCCTCAGAATTAATAAGTTTGGAAAGAAGCCTGGAGGACATCTGCCTTTGCCCCGGGGATGGGGCCGGTGCATGACAGATCCTCAGCAAGGTGGTTCTGTATGAGTCCTGGTACATCTCTCCACATTATCTGGACAGCAACTAGTTGCTGCTCTAACCTGTCCATGTGAGCCCCCAGGGCAGCTCATTTGCTCATCTTTGGAGGACTAGGATTCTCCCGGTGGCTGGTCTATCCAGTGACCATGGCATCATTAATCAACAGCTAAAAGTCACCTGTATCTAAGGAATTATTTCTCAAACAACTCCCAGGCAGGCTGTGAGAATCAGTTTCCCATTGTGGGGAGTGAGTGAGCACATTTCTCAGGAGGAAAATATTTATTGACGTGCTTTTTATCACGGGTGTCAGTGGAATAAAATTAATTTTCCAAGGCTCACACTGGCTGAAATGCAGACAACTGGGACAAAAGCTGATAACTCAGTGCGTGGCGTTGATCACACGCCACTCAGGTTCATCATCTCATGAGGAACCTGGCAGCCATCCATCATCCCTGCAAGCTAGGAGCCTAAGATGCCGCAGGACAGCCTTCTGAGGGCTGTGTCCCCTGTGCTGTGATCTGGCCTGAGTGGTGGCTGCTGCTGGCCTGCACAGGGGCTGGCAAAGCTGTGTCCCAGATGTGGCAGGCCCATACCCACTCCTAGGAGCACCTCCCGTCTCTGGCGGACACTGTGTTTCACATGTAAGCGAGCCCTGTGCATACATGTGTCTGAAGCCATCTGCCTCAGCTTCTCGGTGACCTCATCCTACACTCTGACAGGCTGCATTGACTGGGCCAGCAGATATTTCCCACATGAAAAAAATCAAGCCTAGTTTTGGAGGTACCACAGGTAAGATTTGAAGCTGGCTGTACTTGGCCCAGGGTCCCGGGCTTTGGCTAGCGCGAGCAGCCCTGGGCATTCCTTCCTTGCTGTCCTCTGTGCTTGTTCTTGTGGGCGTTCATTGAGCTGTCAGACCTGAAGCTGGGGTGCTCACTGACGACATCCTGTTCTGCCCCCCAGGGAAGGTGGAGGAGAAGGCAGGAAGTACAGAGAGAAGGCAGACAGGAGGGAGTCAGACCAAGGAACGCTATCCACATGTATGGCCAGTCTTCAGTCCCAGAACACTGCCTGGGTCATTCAGTCCTACGTGGCTTAGGAAGGACCAGGTCCAAGTGCTGGTGAACTCACCTGGTGGGCACGAGGCATGTCTATCATGACTGGGACTCTGTACGCTCTTTCCTCCAAGGTATGCTTCAGGCTGAGCCGTTGCTACAGCAGCAGCCTGAGACCAGCGCCAGAGGGACAAGAGAGGAAGACAGGCCCGGCTGACCACAGGTTGCAGGACTGTTGGGAACATGGCTGGGACACATGTGTGTTGTCTGGGCGCCTCTCCAACCTGTCTCTGTTTTTAGGACATAGTATTAGACCAGTTCATTTGGTATCCTGGAAAAGCCCAGAGGAGACTGCAAGAGTGTGGGGAGCTGCCCAGGTCTGAGGTGGGCCAAGCTCATCCAGATCATGAAGGGAGAGCTACACAGATGACTGGAGGCTCGAGAGGGTCGGTGGACACTTAGTTTGGGGTGTCTGTCTTGAAGAGGGATGGTGAGGAATCAGAGAGTGGATTTCAGCTTCTTCCTTGAAAAGGACCCATCAAAGAGCAGTTATGGGCTGGAGGTGTGGCTCAGGTGGTATCGAGCTTGCCTAACATACCAAAAACTTGGTTCAATACCAGCACTCCATAAAGCTGAGTGTGGAGGCACATGGGAGGTAGGGGCAGGAGGATTAGAACGTCAAGTTAGTCCTTGGCTATATGGCTACACGAGACCCTGTCTCAGAAGATAGAAATAAAAACAAAACAAACAGGAAGAACTGCAGATTCCCAAATTTCAGAGATCTGCTTTTATTTTCTATGGCACTTGAAATGGTTTTTATACCTGGACTGTGGTTAGAAAATCAACTTTCCTCTGATAAGAAGCTCTAGCTTACCCCATGCTGTAGTGCTGGAGGCGGGGCACGATAACTTAGATGGCATGCTGAGAGTGGGGTGACCCAAGCCTGGGGTTCTCTGCACCCATATGAGGATGTGTACTTTACGTGGTGTTCCGGGGACTTTACATGGTCTCAGGTTGTCTGCGTGCACCTGACCCTAAGATGTCCATGCTAGAGTGCACTGGGCTCTGAGCACTCCTAGAGTGCTTGGGAGAAGACGGGATTTCACAAATAGCATAGTATAAAAAATAGAGGAAAAAGAACCCTGTTTCCCACCTCGTAACCACGGTGTCAGTTTCTAGAGGAGAAAAGAAGAGATGGACCTTAGTTCCAGACAACAGAGTTCAAGGTTAGGCCTCCCAACTTGACCCCTGGAGCCACTGGCAGGGCTCACAGCCTTGCAGCCAGGTCAGAGGGAGGTCCTAGTTGACAGGGCAGGTAGATGCCAACTTCTCTGGCCCTGGTAGCACACACGGTCTGCTGTGAACTTTTATAGTTTTAGTAGCTCCATCGAGAAAGTCAAACCAAGTATGTGCCCTTGAACAAGATCTGTGTTCGGGGTACTTCCTTTAACTTTACAAGAATGCCTCGAGCCTCTTGTTTCTTCAGGATAGAGACCTGATCTCTTTGTGTAGATGCCATCAGGATGTACAAAGAGTGCCTCTGTCTGGAGGGAGGGAGGAGTGTGGTGCGTCCTGGGATCTTTGAATCAGGTCCTCCTGGGCTGACTACCTGTCCGAGAGCAGCTGCCCTCTGGAGTCACCTGTGACCTGCTCTGTCTCTGCAGCTCAAGGCCTCCCCGCCTCCTGACAAGCCATCCCGTTGCACACTGTTCTGGGCATGGGGACACACAGCTACACCCCATTAATACCAACCCCCAACAATGAGCGCTGTCTCTGAGCATCCTGAGAGAGCAGAAGGTTTTCACTGCCTGATGGGGAGGACGCTTCCTGACAGCAGAGAGGCAGTAAATTTCCACACCATAGTACAATTTGGCTCAGCCCAGTTTAGTCATGGTCTTTAAACAATGAAAGTGAGGCTCAGGCTGACTGATGCCTAAATTAGTCAGTCCCAAGGAGAGCTAGGAGCTGGCTAAACCATCTTCTCAGGGGGAGGAAAATGACGGGGATGCTCAAGCCACAGCCAGAGGCCTCACACGCAAACTATGGGTGAGAACCCCTCTTCCTCTGTGCTTGGGACCCCAGTCCTGACCCCAGAGGGACATGAGGTCCGTGAGAACATGGACCTAGGTCTCTTGGACCTAAGTCAGAAGCCAGTCTGTTAAATATTGGAGTGTAACCATGGGCAAATTATTTAAATCTCCTAGTGACAGTTTCTGCATCTCTACAGTAGGTTGTGTAACCTCTGCAGCTGCCGAGAGGAGTTTAAGCACCAAAGTTAACCAAAATTAAAGTAATATGAAGAGAACATTTGTGGTGCATATGTTATAACTGTAACTGTAACTGATTGGAAGCCAGTTAAACTGGATCCCTACTGACACTCCATCTGCCCTGGGCCCACAGCAACCTCTCTCCATGATGTACACACTCCACATGATGATGGGTTGCCTTTGAACTAGATTTTATGGGGTGTCACATTCCATCCCAAGGGGCCACACAGACGAGAAGGCTGGGGACTGGCCCCTCGTGCCATGGTTCAGGCATCTGCTGTCTGGGATGCATGGGCAGCACAGGGTTGTCTGAGCCTCAGTGATCGCCTTGACCCACTGACTTCAAGGTGTGTAGATTCCAAGGTGTGTGAGATTCACGCTCAATACAAGAAGCTCATATTCCTGGTCCATTGGATAAGCAGACATGGCCTCTGTATGGGCTGGAGACTGTGGGGATGGCTGGTGGTGTCACTGCCTGTGACCAGGTGGCTTCTCTCTCTGTGCTCCACACCACTCCACTCATGGGCATTGGCACTGATAATTGTGGGTCATAAGAAACCTCAGCTGCTGTTTGGGGGAGGCTTCTGTTTGGTTCCTGGAGAAGCCTAGCCAAGAGTATAAATATTTTGTCACCCGGATGTCCCTTCCAGGGTGACCAGGGGGTGTCCTCTGCTCTGTGACATCATACCACGTTGGAGAAGGACCTTGGATGTCTAGGGAGAAAGAGGCAGGAACAAAGGTGTATTTATGGAGTTTGCAAATCCCAAAGAGCTTTGAAGCGAAGCTTCAGAGATCATTCAAATGTGAAGTAGCCAGAGCTGCTTTTTGCTGTGTGCCCAAATTTCAGAAAAACAAAACAAACAAACAAATGATGTAAAAAGAAAAAGAAAAAAATCAAACTCACCCTTACATGTAAAGTTTGGGGAAGAAAAAAAAATTCAACCCTGGGAAAATCTGGAAGGCCTGGGATTACACAGGACATTCATCCCCACGCTGATTTTTTTTTTTTTTTTGGTACAATCCTGTGTTGTGCTCAAAACAAAAATCTGAGAATACTTCTTAAAGGGGAAACAAAGCTCAGGCCCGGCCATACATCTGTGAGTTTTGAAACAAAGGTTTGTTTGTGTGCCTCAATCACTGCTCCATGAAAGCAGGCTCTTCCTTGAAAAACTTTCCAGGGAAACCCTCTAGACCAACATCCTGGTATAAATTTGCAAAACGCAATACAGGCCTGATTGTTTTTGGAGTGGATGCCGGCCGCATACGAATAGCTCCTTCTGAAACGTAATGTTCTTTGCACGGCTCAGTGGCTAATGTACAATAAATCAACAAAAGAGCGCTTCAATAAAGCTATTGGGCAGCAGCAAGGCCACTGTTATTTTATCTTTTTACAGTATTTAATTGGAAGGCTTTTCCTGAAACTTTAGCCAGCCTTCAAATTACTAGACTCCACATAAGAAGAGATTGATAAGAGAAAATTTTTTTTCTAGGATTTTTTTTTTCCTTACAAGAGAGTGAGTTTTTGCAGAGGGAGAATAAAGTTACAAGTGTCTAGCATTTTGCCGAGAGAGAATGAAATCAGATGCTGAATGGAGCGGATAGGAAGGCTGGGAAAGTGCAGAGCTGGCAACATTGCCAGGTCAGCACGGAGCCCCCCCACAGCCCGCCCCTGCACCAGGTGTCCAGCATTCAAATGATACTATTATTCATAGTCGAGCAGAGTATTAAACTCCCCCCCAAAAAATCATTTGCAATTGAATAAAGATATAATCCTGGAAATATAACTCTCCACTAAGAGTCCTCATCAACAACACAAGAGCCCCATTGTGAGGGAGTTATGTATATTTATCAAGTAAAAAAAAAACTTGTCTTAGTGCTTACATGTTAATAGAAAACTTTTATAGGCTGGGTCTCAGAACTAGTTATGCATAAAGCATCTATTATTCTTTGGCAAACTCTTTAACTTTGACAGTGGATTGCTGATACATGAATAGTCTCTGGCAGAGGAACGAGTAGAGTCTTCCGCGGACAGAGCCCAGGCTGCCGGCAAGTGGTGTGTAGTTATGGTGAGTCCCTCCAGGGATCTGAGGTTCTTTGAGAGCCCGGCTACCTTTCTGTGGTTGTGACTCAGCTTTGCTTGGTCACCTGTGCATTCCGCATATCCACGGGCGAGTGCAGCCATCCTCCCACTCCCTGTGGTCTTGCTTGCTGACAGGTTGGCTATTGGCAACCCATGACTGTGTGACGGGACAGCTACCCCTTGGACTCCATGTGCTCTGGCCTGTGGCTCAGGTTCTTTCCATCCTGTATTTCACCGAAAAACTTCCGGGTTTCAGGGAAAGAGTCCCCAGGGAGGGAGTGAACCTGGGCAGTGCAGACGTTGGGGGTGGGGGAATGCCAGGAAGGACAACTCTCCCTTCTTCAAGGACTCGCCCTCTACTTCACAAGTCTGTCACATTTTTCACACAAAGTTGTGATAAGAAACAGAGTGCTGAGAAGATGGACCAGCTTTGGATTGGCTTTGCCACTGGGCTCAATGTCCAGGGTTTGGTTGGGGGGCTGATAGACTCCTGACAGAAGTCGCTGGTGTGTCTGGAGTGGGCACACAGGCCAAAGTCATAATTCAGGGTAAAGAGTTAGGGTGCCGGGAGAGACAGAAGAGCATTCCTAGCACAGTACTCACCCTGAAGGAATGATTTTGGGCCCAGGATACTCCTTAACCTCTGCTCTGTCCTCTTGGGCATCCTTATTCCAGTGTGTCCCTAGATTCATATTTGGAATTCTGTCACTGCACTTGAGAACATGGCTGTGTGTGACGTTGTTTCTGTGGACATCCAAGCTAAGATGAATACATTCAAGAAATGCACAGGGAGTGCATCTTGTGCAGAAGTCAAGTAACAAGCCCATGTGATCCAGAGGCACCCAGCGTCTTCCCAAGTCTGCTAGGTTAAAGAGGTCTGCTATAGGCACCCCAGGCGACTTGAAAATCATGTCTGCTGTGACCTTTGCTTGAATAACTCTCACCGACAGACCTGTGAGATGCAGGTGATCTTGTTAAAGATTCCCATATCTGAAACCACAGCTTTGGGACCAAGCGAAGTACCCCATCGATGTCATCTTGAGTGGCAGACGAGGGGGCGCTTCCCTAGCTGGGTCTTGAAATCAAGCTGAAGACAGATGGAAGAAAATTTCATGCCAGTTTATATAAGTTTTATATTATGTTGGCGCCTATAGGAAATGAAGCCTGAAAGAAAGGGACACCATGACGGTTTTATGCTGGATTGATGAAGACAAAGGTGGTCCTGAAGGAGCGGGACTGGGTGACAAGAAATGACTACAGCAGTGAGCTCCGGAGCAGTGCATCTGTCTCCTCTGTCTCTGTGTCTTCAGGAGGGTTGCTGAACAGCACCCAGATATCAGAGTGCACATTGTTCTTCTTTCTGTAATCATTCAGGACCCTCCTATCCTCAGAGTCACTGTGCTCCATCTCTGGGCCTCTGCTTGTTTCTGAAGTTGAGACTTGTAGTTTTAGAAAGGCTGTGGTACACTAAGGACCTGTGTTCACCACACCAGTCTTTGAGCCACATGGACAATGACCCTTCATCCACCTTATAAGAGTATATGTGCCTTATAAGAGTACTAGCAAGTCCCCGAGTGATGCTGAGCCTGGTGCATGGATGGTGGTGAGTCTGGATTTTGGGTGGTGCTGAGCCTTAGCCCATACTCTTCTCCTTCATCATACATCTTTTTCCTTTCCTGTCTTTGCCTTCATTTTACTCCCTCCACCTTTCTGCTCAATAGAGTAAGATAACAAAGATTACCTAAAAAATTGTTGGTTGAAAACTAGCAAGTTGAAGCTGATAGATTCAGTGAAAAAATGTTAAGAAATCATGTTGCCTCTGATGCTGATAGAAAACAACACATCTCAACACCGGAATCATTTGTGCATTAAACACAACCAAAATCAGAGAATAGAGTCAGTTTGCTGGTGAAATTATTTCTCTGAAGCCATGAATAAGCCATGCAGAGAAAACAAATTAACCACAAGCTCCTGACTCTGACATTCTCTTATCTCCCACATCCATTGTCCCTTCAAGTAGCCAAGCACTTTAAACTGAGTCTTGGAAGTTCAACAATCTTGTGTTAGAAGACATGTTTCAACCTGTACTACTACTACTGTAAACTGAAATTTGATTTATTTTACAACATGCAAATGTCAATTTGTTATTCTTCAGAAGTCATTCCTTTCAGTCGTAATATTTTTTAAAAAATCTGGGAGATTACAAATAATTTCAACTAGGTCATGCAGCCTCTGTAGGTGTGGTGGGTAGGTTCGGGTATTTGTATTTGCACAGGTATTCATATTTGCACAAATAGTGGGCTCTGTGACTCTGCATCTTTCCTCTTGAATCAAAGGACTCTGCAGTTCAGCCCTCACTTTCCATTCATGACAATCTTCACATCTCATTCCCCCACAACCATTCAGCTAGTCTCCCTCAGTTTGCTTTCCTTTGCCTGGCAGAACTAACATCTACAGGGGTATTCTGCTTGACTTTATTGCTGAAATCAGAATTATTATTGCCCTTCAGGATTAATACCTCCACATGGAAATAGATGTTTCCCATCACATGTTAAGTCAGCACTGACCCCTCCCTCCCTCCACCATGGCGCCCAGCACTTGGGAACTGCATGCTTGGAGCCCCTGTGTACTGGCCATCTGTATCAGGCGGCAGGTGTGAGGCTCAGGAGCAAGTGATTATTTATGACTTTCCCATACTTTGTAGATTTAGCTGGTGAGAAAAAGCCTTCTTCCACTCACATGGACAAGATGCAACCGACCGTCTGAGCCAGCTGGATTCAATTGTTGCTTGCACGTATGGCAGGCAGGGGGGCAGCTATGGAATCTCACTCTTATGCCATGGCAGCTGGGCAGCTCACTGGAAGAACATGGATAATAGGAAATGGCAACATTTCTTTGAGTGTTCTCTGTGGACAGCTTTACCCTCACATCTGCCCTGTGCCCAGGGTGGGCAGTGTGCCATCGAAGCTGCCTCCCCACTCTTAACTCGGTGCTTCTTTGCTTAGCAAGCTGCCTGGAAGATGACGCGTCATCTACTTAAAGTTTCAAGGACATATGCAGGACAGTTGCCTTGGGAGTAACCGGAGATGACAAGGATGACGAAGAAATAGTAATGCAGGCAGAGTGGCCACCAAGGCCATTTAAGAGAATCCGGTGTTGTGTGTCTTGGCTTTTTTATTTACTAAGCTGATGTTGCATTGAAGGCAATGTGCACTTCAGAGACCAGCGGGCAGGAGCTCTGGGCTTGACAGAAAAAGATGGAGCCCCTCACAAGCACAGCTTTAGATTGTTCACAAGTCATTATTTTATTTTAGGAAAAAATTGAAAAGTAAAGACAAGTTCCTTCCAACTAAGAAACAAATGTTGCAAGTGTTTTTTTTTTTTTTTTTTTTAAACAAATTCTCTTTTTGCTTCCAACTGGCAGGACCTGACTCCTGTAGAATATTCTCTCAGACTTCTTGTTCATCAGGGTCAGAGACTGAGGAGATGGGGCAGGACTCCCGTGGGCCTGCAGTACAGTGGCCGGGGCCTGTGCAGACGGTTCGCAGGACCACGGACAGCTCTGGCTCCCACCCACTGGCAGTAGTCCCACTTGCTCCTACTGATTGGTTGTGGCAAATGTCGGTTTTCTTTTCTAAATTTTGTTGCACATATGAACATATGTTTGTGGATGTCCATTTTTGGGTCCAAGTCCCTACTCTAGCAGTGATTTCTCTGGGAACCTGGACATGGTCAATGCCTTGAGACCATAACGTAAGATAACTTGCAAATGCACTTTGCTGGGTATCTGACACAGTCAGTGCAGGTATATGTATTAATATGCCTCAGTTCCAGCCTGTTTTGCCACAAATACAAGGCAGAATGCTGTGTGCATTTGGATCTTTCAGACTCTAGGTGTTAGTGATTCACAGAGAAGTTGCTCTGTGTTCTCATGAAGCAAGTGTGGTACAGAACTCACTGCCTACTGAAGTCCAGGAACTGCACATTCACCTTTGCAAACAGAATCAACAAGTATCAAAGATGGAGTGCTGCTCTTCCTTTGTCCTTCCCACTCCCAGGATGAGTGGATGTGCTTTTTTTCGGAGGCTGTTTTGAGGCTCAGATCTCACACTGTCATTCAGAGGGAAGGAATGGCATGATACCTGGAAAAGATGCTTGGAACCTGCATGTACTCTGTTAGCAAGGCATCAAACCTGCCTCTGTAAGTCGCATATTGTATTAATGTGTTCACTTTGGTTTTCAGGAGTATTGTATTAATGTGTTCACTTTGGTTTTCAGGAGTATTTGTTAAATGAGTGTTTTAAAGTGTTTACGTTCTATAATCATGTCAATTGGCATGTATTGGTCAGTCTTGGTGGCTGTGATGAAACATCAGAGGTTGGGCCTTGAACAACGAGGATGTTGTTTAAGAGATAGAGGTCAAGATCCTGTGTCAGCATTGTTGGGCTCTGGGGAGGTCTTCTTCCAGATTGCGACTGTTTGGTGTGAATGAAGAGGAGAGAACAGAGTAGAGGAGAAAAGAAAAAGAGGGGATGAGACAGATCAAGAGAGAACATGTACTTATGTCTCCTTATCAGTGCTAATCCCACAAATGAAAGCCCTACTCAGGAGGGTCCCATTCATATGACTGGCACCTCCATGAAGCCCCAAGATGCAGCACCATCACTTGGAAACTAAAGTTTGAACCTATTAATTTAGGATGTACAGACATTCAGCCCATTGTTAGAGAGTTCTGGGGCTCCTGTGACTCAGTGTGACATTCTGACCTGTGTATTCAGAGCCAACCCTGCTGAAACACAGCAGAGAGAAGCTGCTTGGTGAGAAAGAGGGCTGGCAGAGGGAGGGCAGCCACTGTGCACCATTCTGAAGAAGCAGTGGAAAGGGTGTCTAGTAAAGTCCCTGTCCCTCAGAGCCTCGGTGGCCCTCCATGGGGTGTCTCTAAGAGTTTGCCAGAGCACAGTGGAGCCAGGCATCTTCCCGGATGCCTCCCTTCTGCTTGGTTTCTTACTGCTTGGCCTCCTGGGCTTAATCCTCTCAACCTGACTTCTACCCTGACACCTGGATTTCTGATATGGAGTCTAAAACATGGACTTTGTTTGCTTCTCAGCAAGATTTCCTCTTCAGTTTCCAAGTCAGCACTTCTTACCTTCTCTGTAAGACTGAGTGGAGAGGAATCGTGGGATCAGCCTGTTGCTTCATGGCAGGCATATGTGCTGTGTGATTCCCCAAGACTGCTTCCTGCTTTTCCCAGAGGCTATTTTATCTCTATAGTTTGTTCTCAGGAGTGGTAGAGAGTCTATACTGCTTTCACCCTGTGTTCTCTCACGCCTCACTAAGTGTATGCAAAGAAAGCTACCTGGTGAACAGTAGGTCAGTCAGAACAGTCTGTGGGTGTGTATTTTGGATCGTCGTATATATTGCAATTTACTTTGATTCCGTTGACTGGGTGCATCTTGCCCTCTGTACTCAAATGCCTCAGCCCCATCTGACTTCTCAGCTTCTTGCAGACTCTCCCCTCTCTCGGCTGGGTTGGACTGACCTGGTCTTTCTGGGTACCAGTCAACCCATGTCTGTCTCTCATACTCACAGGGCCCTTGTTATTGCTTGAATCTAATATGTCCCCAAAGGTTTTGTGTAGAAGACTTGGTCTCCTGCTCATATGTGCAGAGGAATGACTGGGTTGTGAGGTGTGAACCTCCCTGGTACCACCCAAGGACATGGGGTTCTGAGTGGCTCAAGGCTCAATTATTCTATTACAATCTTAAATTTTTGAAATCTTGGCAGAGAAAGTGATGAAACAGCTTTGAAATGCAAAACTTGGGCATTCAATTGGCTTTGAAAACTACTAGGCTTGATTTAAAGTCCCTGCTAGCCTCAAGACAGGACTTCACTATAGAAAGGTCAGGACTCTGCAATCAAGTTTGGTGGTATTGGCCTGGTACTCATAACAGAACATTCGCCTTGGAGCTAGGAAGTAAAGAGAGGAATTCAAGAAGCTAGCAATTCCTTTCCTTCTGGAAAGTACAGCCTGCATTTCTAGACATCCCAGAAAAGGTCCTTCCTGGGCATTGTTACAGTTTTGGCGTGGTGAGAACAGCTCCAGGTTGATGTTGAGCGTCCTGTAGGCTCTGTAGTGCTTGCTCCCGAGAGTCTTTTCTCCAGGTTCTCAGAATGGGCAGTGCTTAAGAGGCACGTCAATCATGGTATTTCTTCATTGACTGGCGTGATAGTTAGCTTAAGGTTATCAACTTGACAATTTTGAAGGTTTGTGCTCTGAGCACATTTGTAAAGAATTAGTAGTTAAGCCCAGAGCAAGCCTGTAAGAGATTGTGTAATTGATGGAAAGCCAAGCCCATGGTGGGTGGGCTTTTCCCTGGGTATGTGGATAGGATAGAGGGAACTGATTCAGGGAGCTGGCATTTTTCGGTATACTTGGATAGACATGCTGTCTGGCAAGTTAGGTTTTCCCCTATCTCAACAGTCCTGTGGGTATGGCATGGATAGTTCCCTCAGCTCCTTAATTGTAAGACAGAATAAAACCTTGTTCCCCTTAAGTAGTTTGGTTGTGAACTTATCAACAACATGCAGAGTAACTTGGATAATTTGTCCTCAGAAAGTATACACAGGGCATGTGCCCACTTCACAGATTGGGACCAGGCAAAACACATTGGAGTACTTGGAAAAAGCTGAATAGTTGGAAAATTCTGCATAGCCAAGGTATTCACATTTGAGACTGAGGTGCATGTCAGGCTGAGTCTACAGGTCCCTAAGCAGGAGCTGTGACTTGGCACGCCGGGGATTCTATCTTCTATCCACTCTGCTTCCCTGTGTGGCCCTGATCTCCTGAGCTTCACAATCTGTTTCCCTTCTGAGAGGCATCAATCCCTTAAGAACGGCTGTCCGCTTGCTTCCTAGGTTCTCTGCCTGGGGAACTTACAGGGCTGAAACCCTCTCCTTGACCCCTGCTTCTAGCCACTCCTGACAAACTTTTCTTCCCATTGTTTGGCTTTGTCAGAGCTCCTGTCCTCTACTGGACTCTTCAGGACCCAGGGCCTTGCCAATATCAGCCTTGCATAGCCAGCCTCACCTAGGGCCAGCCCCCAATTCACACAGCTGGCTGCTCATGAGCAAGGCTGCCCTGACAGCACATCCCAGCTGTGGGGACATCTGATGGGGATACGTTGCCAGAAGGAGGATGTAAGTACAACTAGGCTGCTGGTAGGACTTCCTTCAGGGTGGGCTTCCCCAAGGAGGACTGTCTGCATGTGCATCCTGCTCTTGACGCTTTCCTGTTAGACTCACTCTCTCTCTCTCTCTCTCTCTCTCTCTCTCTCTCTCTCTCTCTCCCTCCAGAACTTTAAATATCTGAAGAACAAATAGAAAATTTTTTTCCTCCTTGATTGGGCCTTAATTTGCTCTATTGTTCACTGCTAGGTTCTGGTCGTTTGTAATGTGAAGCATCTGAGTTTCCTGCAATTTAGGGGCATGTGGGCATTTGCAATGACAGGAAAGGTGACCACAGGGTCCAAGATGGTAACTGTTGTTTGGTAGAGGTAGAGAACACTTCCCTTAAAGTCCTTTCTGTAAACATCTTATCAAATTGTCCCCTCCCTTAGGCTGGCCACACCTGCTGCACATCAATCCTAGGTCTTAGCCATGCTGAGGTTCCCAGGGCTCGTGGGACTCTTATCTTTTCACAGAGATCGCCTGTGTTCAAATTTTATCTAAAATTATCTTTTGTAGTTACTTAAGCAGTTATATATGTAGCGATGCATAGACACATGCATGTGTCATATGTGCACACATGTTTTCTTGTAGCAAAGGAATAGAGAGATTCTTGGTGGATACAATCCCACTTTGTCTGCAGAATTTGAATCTCAAACCTCAGTAACAAACCAAATGTGTTGTGTTCTTATATCCGTAAATTTCTACATTAAACATTTCTACATACACACACACACACACACACACACACACACACACGCACACACACACACACTAACATACAGAGAGACCCAGAAATTTTTGCTCTTGTCGTTCATTTGAGACAGGTTTTGCTGTATAACTCAGGCTGGTTTCAAATCCACCGTACTTGGCTAAAATCCTTTTTTTTCTGTTATTTCTCATTTCCTGAGTGAGGAACTCTGTAGTGTGTGCCTGAGCCGCGTGTCACCATGTATCAGGGAAGGAGGGAAGGTGCGTCTGCGACCTCAGGAGCACAGGCAACTCTCAGAGGGGAGAGAGATCCGAGGAGGGCTAGAGAGCAGGAAGCAGAGGAGGTCCCCTCTGACAGGCGAGTGGAACAGCAGTGGTGGAATGTGGTGACTTGAAGATCTGGAAATGCTGCTCTGCTCAGTAAGAACACCACAGAACATGTTTCTTAAAGTTCCCACACTGAAAGATTCAGTAGAAGCAATTTACCAAAAAAAAAAAAAAAAAAAAAAAAAAAAATCTCTTTCACTGCAGCAAAGCACTCTTTTTTTTTTTTGTAATTTATACTAAGCCCCTTAGAATGTCATATTGGTCTTTTATTAGTAACCTTGACAATATGATTAGACTCCAAAAAATGTACTTGCTAGTGAATAGCTCTCAGTCTCTGAACTTTAAAAAGGCTACTGAGCTATGACCAAAGCTTTATTTCAAGATTTTTGCAACACAAAAGCTTGGGCGGTAATAAAATATATGTTCAGACCAAACAATCAATTAAACATATCTGCTAACTGTTAAGTACATGTGGAAGTGTTGTAGATTTACGTTAACCGACTATTTAATGCCATAATTTGGGCAGAACTCTAACTTTTATTTTTCTGAATTAGAGTTGACTTTGAGTTATAATTACAGACGTGGTTTTGCTAAAATATAGAGCAAACGTTTGTCCCCTTAAACATTATTTCCTCTTTATTATGTACTGAATCCCATTCAGATTTTGTTATTGCTGCAAATAACATAAAGATAAGTTGCTGAAGTTAAAACAATTGAGACAAATCTTTACTTATTTTTGTACTGAATGAAGACAATGAAATCATTAACTACATTAATTGAAATGCATTTGGATGGCATTGATCAAGCCCGAGGGGCAAACGAATCAACCCGCAACCAAAAAATAAATAAATAAAAAGAAAGAAAGAAAACACACAGCAATTGGAAAACCAAAGAAAAGCCACAAACAGCAACAAACAAACAAACAGAAAACCAATGGGAATCTCCCTGGCAACCAACGCGGCCACAAACAGAAATCAGAAACTCCAACTTCAACCTTCCAGGCAGCTCAGTGCAGCAGAGGCCTTACCCAGCGCCCCTCCCGCCTCTCCACTGCCCATATGTTATTTAAATGCTGATGATCTCGTTCGTGGTAATTTCCATGAGCCACAGCAGACATATAAAGCTTCCTGTTTTAATAGCTGCAAAGTGAGTTATTGTCACAAAGCAGATATGAAAAAGGACGTGAAAGAGAGTGTGGCCTAATCCTTGTACAGCGGGCCTGTGAGGGTGCTCACATGGTCACCTGAATTATGCATGACTATTGTGTTCAGATATCATAAATCGGTGCCTGAACACCCTCCAAATCATTTTCAGTCCGTGAACATTTATATACAGAACTCTTGAGCACCGCAAAGACAATTAGTCATATTTGTGTGCCGGAATTAATTGAGAATGAGAAGCAGGAGGCAGAGTGGGGAACAAAGAACGCCTTTGTCAGTTCTTCCGACTGACAGGGATAATTAGATATATGAAATTGAAATTCCTCAGCAGGGGGCTTCTGTTGACAGTGAGTTTCCTTTTGATTCCGTTCTGTTATTCTCTTATGCTGTCATCTGCGGCAATTTGTTATTCAGCTTGAAGCTTAAAAAAGCAAAGCATTCTGCTTTTATGAGTAGATGATGTCAGTTTGTACACTGCTGGGAAATAGATATTAAATGTAATCTTTAAACTAAAAAAAAAAGAGAGAAGAGAAGAAAAGAAATAAAACAAAATCGGTTAAAGAGACAGTGTGCCGTTCGACAGACTGCAGGAAGAAACTTCTCAAGACGCAACTGGAACTTGCCAGGGAAAGTTGCTCAGCCTGTTAATCCGCTGAAGCTTCTTTGTAGAGGCAGCACAGCACCAGACCCGAACAATCCCTATTACCTCGTTGAGTATGTTCAGTTTCCCTGTGCCTGGCTTCCCAACACTGGCGCATTTACATACAATCTCATTTGCGTCTGTCCGTATCAGATACTGTTGATGGAGTGCATATTCCTAGACCAGGAATGGAAAGGAAGCCTCACACCTGATTCTCTAATTCTAGTCTGCATGTACTGTGCATCCGGGCTCACTGGTAAGCCTGGCTTGGAATCATCACATCAGACCTGTACATAATGTTCACAGAGCTTGGCGTGTATAAGCCCATGAGATCACGTGTTGGTCCAATGAAGACTGTGTAGTCTACAGTTCCTTCCGCCAATGTTAATAACTTGTGTGGGAATTTCAGGTAAGGTTTCTAGGCAGCTGATGCTCTTTTTCTGCATCAATACAGAGAGAATCTGAGAAGTTAACTTGTATGCGTCTTGAAGGAATCAGCACAACATTCAGGATGGAGCAACTCCCTCTTTGTCCTTCTTTGGGACCATCCTTGCCTTCTTACCCTTTGGTCGATCCCCTGCATACATCTCTACCCACCGTGCTATTTCTTCTTTTAAAATGGGCACAGTGGGTATCAGTATTGATTTTTGTCATAGTTTGATAGTGTCAACTTGACTGTTGAGGCTTATAGCTCTAGACACATTTGTAGAGAATTAGTTGTTGAGTTAAGCCCAGAAGAAATCTGTAGGAGATTGTCTAATTGATTGTCAGCCCATGGTAGGCAGGACTAGTCCCTGAAAAGGCGAATAAGATGGATTGCACTGGTTGAGAAGGTTGTTATCCTTCTGCCTGTCTGCCATCTACATGCTGGTGTGGCAAGTAAGGATTGCCCTCTCTCAAGCATTCCTTTTTTTTTTTTTTATTCAGCTCATACAAACTTATTAGGTACACCAGTTCCCTCCCTTCCTCCTCCTCCCCCCGTACCCTCTGCTCCCCCTCCCCACCCCTCTCCCTCCCCATCCCCCAGTGCCTCCCGCCCCAATTCCCAGAGAGTCCTTTCTTGTGCATGCCTGATTTTCCTCTGGGCCCTTCTCTCCGATGACGTACAAGGACCCAGTGGCCTTTCCCTGAACCCTTTCCCGTGTTCCCCTTAGGTATAGGAACACTGCTGTGGCTGCCAATCCTTTACCTCCAAGGCTCTTGGTGCCTTTAGCAGATGCTAGACTTTGTGAGGTCCACAGTGGGTTGGACAATGTGCAGGGCATGCAAAGTCCAATTATGATTTCTCAAGCATTCCTAAGAAAATTGTGTGGCCAGTTGCTTCGCCCTTGGTTTTGGGGTGCGCTCTCTTGCCAAGCTGGACTTGGAACTATAACTGGACTATCTTAGCGAGTAAAACCTCCTCGTTCCCCTATAAGCCACTTGGTTGCAAGTTTGTCACCAACCATGCAGAGTAACTGCAACAGGTACCAAAGGCACCATCTTGGGGATGAGGTGGGTATAAGATGGGGCTTAAATTTCTCTTCTGTGCCTGCTATGCTCAAAGAGCAACAAGATTTTTCAGTGCTGTGTGGAGTCTCCTCAGCTCTATGGAATCAGGAGATTTAGGAGTCTGGGTACTGCTAGTCTTTCAGATGGACCTCATGTCCAGCACAGTTCTGGCCTCACCAACTCACGAGACTGGCGCAAACTGCTGTCCCCAGCCCAGTTCCCATCCATACTGAGTTGGACATGCTCTCTCTGTCTGCCTACTTGGTGGCAACTCTCAGGCCAAAGTTAACCTTATTTGAGGGTCTTGATTACTGGGGGCATACAGCCACAACAAATGAATTCTCTTGGGAAAACTGAGCTCTGGGGTATGTAAAGCAGGTTGATGATTCAGATAACTGAGAGAGGATTGAGAAGATGAGTCAGAATACAAACAGCAGGTATCCAGGGCTGGGGAGATGGCTCTGTAGATGAGGCACTTGCTCCGTTAGTGTGAGGACCAGAGTTCAGACCCCCAGAACTCACACGCAAGGCAGACAGGCGTTGGGGCCACTTGTAACCCCAGTGCTTGGAAGCAGAACACAGGACTCCCCAGGGCAAGCTGGAGAGTGAGACTAGTCCTTTAGTGAGCTCTGGTTTTAACTGAGAGACCTTGACTTAAGAAATACAGTGAACAATTGAGGAAGACACCCAGTGTAAACTTTGGGTTTCCATGTGCACATGTACCCCCACACATACACACATGCATACAGCCCATACACCTATAAGAAGGTGCCTGGATACTATCTGTGAATGAAAACATTTGTGTTCTTAGAAGCCGCAGATTCCTAATGAAGAAAGAAGTCAGCCTCGTTTCTGCTGCTCCTTCCTGTTTCAAGCGTGTGGTCAGTGTGATGACCATGGCTGGAATGGACTGTCCTGTGTTCTTCCCAGACACATGTTCCCATGTTGCAGGAGGTTCTGAGAGCAACATAAGCAATGTCCTCTGCCTGCTTTTCTAACCGTTGTTCTGTTTTGCTCTCTCTTCTGTCTTGGAGTTTTCTATTTCGCTCCAGAGCCTTCGCCTGCATTTCCATCCATCCAGGCTCCTCAGAGTTAGGAAGGTTTGTTTCCCAAATGAGCTTTCTTTGGTCAAAACCAGCACCCTGGCAACTGGAGCAAAAGGAGCAGCAACACAAAAATCGAATTTTCATCAAAAACAAAAACCTCATGATGTGTTGGCCAACACTGAGTTCCAGCTCACCACTGTGCGTGTAAATATACCATGTGGAACCTCGCTGAATGGGGCGACACTTCGTGCCGAGGACCCTATTTAACTAAGGAGACATTTGATGCAAATTTAAGAAGAGAAGGCCAAGAAAAGGAAAACGTTACCCGTGGATTTAAGAAGCAATCAGGACAGAGAATGTAACTGCGTAGAGACCCTCCGGAAGAGCATTCAATGAATGCTAAACCAAACAAAAGCCATATTTTTATAGGACTGAATTAAAACAAAGATGGGTGTTTATCTACCTTCTCATTGCAAGTCTCCCTAATGTGCCCAGTTCAAACCTTTGGCTCTGCAGAAAGAATGTAGTTTTGCTCTGCTACTCTCAGAAGCTGGGGTTCAGACATCTAGGTGGAGGGCAGCCTTGGGCTGCAGGGATCATCCATTGCTTTCAAGATAAATACCCACAATCACTGTGGAGGTGTGGGAGCAAGCATAGCCAGTGCCCAAACAAGGACCTTCTCCAGCGGGTCCTGGACACGTGTGCACTAGGAATGCCAGTCAGGAGCTGCAGGTGGCTCTGAGCATGTGTGCACTGGGGACGATGGTCAGGAACTGCAGTGGATTCTACAGGTAGAGAGCTTTACTAGAATGCCATGAACCAGAGGATGTCTGCTTCACAAGCACCTGTGGAGTGTCCAGGCTCATAACAAGCAGATCAGACAGGTCTGTCCCATGTGGACCCAATAGAGTATTCAGAGAAGCTCACTTGAAATCTTCATCATTCACATGCCTTCCAATTTGGGCATCACAGCTGGCATGGCCGGGAGAGGCAAAGCCAACATATATTCAGAGAGTGACCTGCAGGTGACTGAGAACGGTGTAAAGGACAGAGGTCTGACTCAGGGACACAGCTGCTCCACAGATCTGAAGCAGCTGAAGTTACCAGTCCAGAGAAGAGCAGCTAAGAGCACCCTTGGTGTGTCGAGAACAGCCTGGTAAGTAGGTCTCAGCAATAAAGGACAGAAATCTTTATTTACTTATCAGTAAGGAGGGCAGAGCTGAAGGCCGGGCATTAGCAAAGCAGGGGTCAGTACGACTCTCCCTGAGCTTGGATCCTATGGAGGACACTGAAGACAAGCCCTTGTCCTTGCTCAATCTGGAAGCTGGGACAAGGGAGTGCTGGGTCTTGTCTTTGTGATCCTGGAGACAAGAGCAGTTGAAGGACCGAGTGGCCAGATGACTTCCCAGAAGAGCAAATATGCAGGACTGGCAGGGGTAGTTGGAATGGAGAATCAAATATTCCAAATGGAGTAGAATTGATTGGAACAGTAGAGAACCATGGTTTTCTTGGTGCAAAGAGCCTGGTGGTTTGGAACTGGGTCATAGGCAGTCAGGGTCTTGACTCAAGACTTGAACGGTGGTGGTTTGGTCAGTATGTGACTGTGGCATCAACTCACAGGGGTGCTGTCTGCAGGCGACTGCTTCTGCCAGTTCCATGGTCAGTATTCCTGTGACACCATGAAGACACCGTTGTCTTGATTTTGTGTCTGCGCTTTTGAGTATTGTGAGTACGTGTATGTGAGCACGTGCGTGGGTATGGGGGCCAGAAGTCAGCTTTACGTGCCATTTCTCTGGAATGGTCCATTTTGTTCTACCTGTGGTTTTGTTCCACGAAGGTTCTGGGATTGAATTTGATTCTCATTCCTGCAGAGCCAGTGCTTTGCCAGCCGAGCCGTCTAGTGGTGGATGTCGTCTTCCCTTAACTGTTTATGCAGTAGTGCTGGAACGTGACTCAGGGATTAAAACCTTTGTCTTGCAAGCAAAAGGACTAGAGTTCAGATCCCAGATCCCACTTAAAAACACTGGGTGGAAATGGGGGCGACCTGCACTTCTGACCCTGGAAAGCAGAGTCTGCCCCAGCTCAGTCATTGCAAGATTCACCCAAACATGTGCACAGCCCCGGCTCAGTCATATGCCTCAGAACCGTGTCCCAGAGCCATATCTGTAAGGGAAGCAGGAGCTGCACAGAGAAGGGCTGGTGGGGACGAATGCCTCTCCCTGGATTCCTGGTTGTGTTCCCTGGTGCCACAGCATAGGAACTGAATCCCTTATCTATTATTTAAGTGTCTCCACAAAAGACCGTCCCTGGCCTGACCAAAGAGAGTGGTTACCTGAAAGATGTCTTTGGATATCACAGAGAACAGAAGTAAGGCAGGGGCAGGGAAGAGCCCATGAAACCTTCAAGGAATACAAGTGAAGTAAAAACACAAGAAGCTAAAGAATAAGCAAACTCGTGTGTGCAGGGTATCCTTGGGACAATAGCAGGGTGCCAGCACCCTCTGTACCCCCGGGAGAAAAAGCCAGCACACGGGCGAACCCTGCCTGACTGGCCTTTTGGGATTCTGCAAGTTATCACTAAATGCTCAAATGGAAAATTTTTATGTCTCCCTGGAGCTCCAGCCTTTAGGGTGCCTGTGGATATTTCCAGTCGACAGTAGGGATGCAAGAAATGAGTGAAATCTATTTTTTTCTAACTTGAGCTGACTGAACAACTTTTAAAATCAGATTGGTGCTTTCTCTTGTTCCAAGAGAGTTTAAGCATTTCTACACAAGAAATGAAACTTTGATAATAACAAAGAAAGTTATACAAATATTCCATGTTTTCTCTTACTTGTGGATCCTAGTTCAGGTCACCCATGAAGGCAGGAGTGAGACTGGTAGAGGAACTAGTTGGAATGATTGCTGGCTCAGAGAGGAGGGTGGGGGGGATATAGGTCAGTGATACCCCTATATGAAGCACCTGTATTAAGCTAGTCCATGGAAGGCGATACACATCACTAATATTGTAGTAAAAATACAATCTCCCAGTGTTTAATCATGGTGGAAAAGTCCCCCAGTGTCCCCATTCCTTGGTGAGTTCAGTTTTTGTGTGTGTTGGGCACATCAGGACCACTGAGTTGGGGACCCAGGCAGTGAACATCTTCTCCAGATCCTAAGCCTGTTTGGGGACCACAAAGCAGCATTGATCCTTTTTGTTAGTTTCTACATTTCCCCCCCTGCCTTTTACTTAGGCAGAAGACAAACGGGCATGAGGTTAGTCAGTCAGAACTGGACTTGGGGAGAGAGGCCCAGAGCAGAATTCCCCTCTCACCCAGCTCCCTGTGGCTGTGTTCCAAGCCTCGCAGAGACAGAATAGCATATTGTGTTTGCTGGAGGCACAGATAATCTGGTGTCCTTGGTATCCTGTCTTCCTGTGTCACTACGAGCATGCTCATATGTGGCAACTGGCCCGCCTCCACGCAAGGATGGAGCTTCTATCCGTAGACTTTTCTCCCTGGTATCCTGAGAGGACCACCATCCGTGTACCCTGTTTCCTGATCAGATGCTCCTGGGTGCTGGTGTGTGTGCATCTCTGCTTGCTTCACTGAGAGTCGCAGTGCTGTGCAGGGCAAATTGAATCTCATTCTTCCTGTTTTCTTGAGTGTCTCCCCAGATGCCCTGCAGTTGGTGAGCTGCTGTCAACAATGCCTGGCTCTGCTGTATCCACAGATTGTCCAGCGCTGGCCAGTGTGGATGGTGCCTGGGTATTGAGTCTCTGCGGCATCCCGTTAGGAGACTAGCACCACCTCTCTGAGCCCCTGGGATGGGAGTGGAAGGAAGCCCAGCATGCCTTACTGCGTTGGCATTTACACACCTGGGAAGGAAAGCTTCCCTATAGGAGCTGTCCTCCAGCTACAGTGCAGTATATGTGCTCTGTGGGAATGCACGTGGAAGCATGTGTGTTTGTGTGTTTACATCCATCCTTCCAGCTGCAGAGCAATAAAGTGTGGTCTATGAAAGTATGCACACGTGTATTCATGCGTTCATGTGTTCACACCCATCCTCTCCGCTGCAGAGCAGGAGAGCATGGCTTTTGGGAGTGTACATGCATTACACATGTGTTCATGTGACAGAGGTCTCCACAGAGTGTGAGACTGGAAGGCGTTCCATGCACCAGTGATCCTGGGGACCCAGGAAAGGCACCCGGCTGCAAGGAATGAGGTCCTTACTTGCCTGCAGCCGAATGCTGCTTGCCTGTGGCTTTACCCTGCGCTTTTGTTACTTTGGTTAAACAGGAGGACAAACACCCAAGGAAACCAGTTCCTGCTACTTAGAGAGTTCACCAGTCCTCTTCAGAGACTAAGAATGCGTTCTTTGAGAATTAATATCCCAGGAGGCTGGGAGGAGGCTTGGCGGTCAAGAGCGATTGCTATGTGAGCATGACCTTGTTAGAGTATCCCTGACACCCTGAGATGTTCAGGCACTCGGCCACATCTTTGCCATGCACATTGTCATAAGCCTGAGTGGTGTCCTCAGACCAAGACAGATTTCCTGATAGAAAAACCAGTATTTGGAGCTGGACACAGTGGTGATGTACACCTGTGTCCCATGACTCTCAAGGTGGGGGCAGGAGAACGACTAGATGATGCTAATCCAGTGCCAATATGCCGACATGTGGAGAGCCTCTTCCAAAAACTGAAAACAAAAACCAAACTAAAAGAATCCAAATGTTTCTTTCCTTACAAGCTTGTGTCTGAAGTATTCGAAGGAAGAGGCAGCCAGCATTCAGGTGCTTGCGGCATATGTTACAAAGACAGCAGAAGCATGTCATTAAAAATACATCTTCAGGAGAAAAGAATCGATGTATCTCTCATGATATGTGAGATCCTGTAATGAAGAGATGAACTCCACCAAGAGACTAAGAACTGGGGCAGCCCAGTAGAGCTGGTGATATGTGAGCCATTAAATATTTAAATGTCAAGCACTGCAGGGTCCACATGCTATCTGGTGCTAAAGCCATACCACAGACACACGCGTGGAGGGTAGGTAGTGTCACAGACACACGCACGGAGGGTAGCTGGTGTCACAGACACTCACGGAGGGTAGCTGGTGTCACAGACCCACTCACGGAGGGTAGCTGGTGTCACAGACACTCACGGAGGGTAGCTGGTGTCACAGACCCACTCACGGAGGGTAGCTGGTGTCACAGACACGCGCGGAGGGTAGCTGGTGCACAGATAGGACAAGAAGGCCATGCGGACATTCATGGAGGACTTCTACACACTTCTAAGTCCCCAGTGGGGAAGAGACTCCTCTGGTTAAGATATCAGTGGGAGGTGGGGATGTGGCTCAGTTTGTAGAGTGTTCGAGCTCCAGCACGAACTAGAGAAAAAACTAGAGATACCGGAGCTCTGGGATGTCCTGAGGGTAAAAGGAGCTGGAAACGGAGGCTGCTGCCGTTTCCACCTGGCGTTTTGCATGGGATCTGAACTCAGGACTTTCTGCTTGAGAGAAGACTCTTAACCCTGATTCTTGGAACCCGGATGGTGGAAGGAGAGAATCAACTTTCACAAGTTGTCCTCTGAACTTCACATACTATTATGGCGCGTGTTCCCCACACACATACAAGCACACAAAAGTACACGGACACACAAATAAATAAATGGGCAATTGTCAAACCCGCTTAAGATTGAAATGACAGGGAGGGAGCATGGCTCGGTGTCCACACTGATCAGGCAGGGTAGGTCACACCAGTTAGAAGGACGCGCAGGGATCAGTGCCTCTGGACTGCTGGACATCAGACATCTTTTCAGCAGCCAGGCTGGGTGTCTGGTATCACCTGACCCCTTTCATCAGGTGCTATCTTTACCATGAACTGCTTTGTGGTCTGTCTGAATTCTTTCCATCATTCAAAGGGGAGCACAGAGCTGCCGACAGCACCGACACCAGCAAGCAGGCCACAGACACACCAAAGGCAGCTGCCATTTCCACCTCCACCAGAAATAAACAGCCCCTGGTCCCACACACTGCCAAGGAAGCCCGGGAGTTGACTAGTCATGGAGAGTCATCCCAAATGGCAGATGAGAGGGTCTAGGAATCAGTGTCAAGAGGGAGGATTTGGGCAGACAGCTGCTGTTCCCTAGAACAGGGCTTCTACCATCCCTTCCTACAGCCGGGCTGGGCTCAATGGAGGAACTCCCTGAGGCAGAAGGAGAAGACACAAGTCCTGCCTCCTTTTCGGAATCTCTTGGGCTGCATGGTCGGCTGGCTGCCAGTGGGGGACCGTGCAGACCAACCGCTGCTTAGATGGGAAGCTGAACTTCCAGGCTGGAGGAACCGTCCTGCAGAAGCAGAGAAGGTGGCAACACGCTGAGCCACTGGCAGAACAAGGACAAAGTGAAGCTGATTGGTCTAATTCTAAGGTCTGAATGTGTTTTTCAAGCTGACGCCTGAAGCGTTGTTTCTGGAGGCCTGCGATCTGCCTGCAGGCGCGCTGTCTGCTGTCCGCACTTTGAATGGAGTGCTTCCTGGACAGTCTCTCCCTCACCTGGGTGCTGGTCGGGAGCATCTGCAGGCCCACCCAGACCCCTATCCTGGGATGCTGGGCAACTGCCGTGTGTGAAGCAGGAAGTCTGTCTTGGCAGGTGTATGGGCAGAGCATGTTGGCAGAGGATTCCACAGGAAGTTTGA
Source organism: Typhlomys cinereus (assembly GCA_023101885.1). Lineage (NCBI taxonomy): Eukaryota > Metazoa > Chordata > Mammalia > Rodentia > Platacanthomyidae > Typhlomys > Typhlomys cinereus. The sequence continues at coordinate 2,826,816 of JALPQD010000322.1, forward strand.
GTGTCAATACCTTGTAGACAGGAGTCTATTCTTCACAGAGATACATTCTTCTTTTCCATGGCAGCAATTCAAAATAAATCCAAAAGACAGCAGTGGATACATTTTAACAAAACGCAGGCATTTGGGATCAAAGGTTGTAGCAGGCATGTCTGGGTCACATGCATCTTATGATAGCTATGAATCTGGCTCAACGGAAAATTGTAAACTTACTTAGAAACATAAGAGATTTTTACTTTTTTTGTTTTGGTAACTGGATCATGCATTTTTTTTTATTTCCACTCATACAACTTTAACAGGTACACCGGTCCCCTCCCTCCCTCCAACCTCCCACCGCCCTATGCCCCCCTCCCCTCCCCCATCCTTCCCCATCCCCCAGTGCTTCCCCCTCCCATCCCCGGAGCATCCTTTAATGTGCATGCCAGACTCTCCTCTGGGTCCTCCTCTCCGATGAGCTGCAAAGACCCAGTGGCATTTCCCAGAACCCTTTCCTGTGTTCCCCTTAAGCATAGGAACACTACTGTGGCTGTTAATCCCTTGCCTCCAAGGATCTTAGTACCTTTAGCAAATGCTAGAATTTGAGGGGTCAATAGTGTGTTGGACATTGCACAGGGCATGCAAAGTCCAATTATGATTGCTTCGGCCCTAACTTGTGTGGAGTATCTCGCATATCATTGCTCCTCCCATCCTTGTGCTCTTACAATCTTACCAACCCCTCTTCCACAAATTTCCCTGAGCTTCTGGATGGGGAAAGATTAGGCTGGCCTAGTTCCAGGTACTTGATATAGAGTCTCTGATGTTCTGGATTATGGTTTGTTGATTTTTTTTCCAGTTTTGCTGCTCCTGCAATGCCCTTCACTCCATCCTGATGGGTATTGGATGTCACCCCCTGGCCAGAGATAAAAAGCTGTTAAATTAGAGTCTTGTTATAAGAGTATATTCAAAGGTAGATATAATAAAAGTAGGAAACCTCAGTGAGGGAGGGGTCAATCACCCATTTGCAAAATGGTTACTTTTTATCTGCCAGACTATATGCCCTTCCCTTATGGTGAGATCATACCCCATCAGTTGTAAATGATCAGGAATGAAAGTCTGTGAACTTAACCAGATGTCTCATTACTCATTTGCAGTCCTTGATGGTAGCCTATTTTCTCTGCTGTAACATTTTCTCAGCCAAGGGGATACTTTAACCTATGGTAAAGTGGAGTGTTTCCACTTTGTTTCTGGTGTGGCCCTCCTACCCCATCCCTCTTGTTCATAATCCTTGCAATTACTGTAGGCGTTACAGAGATTTATCCTTGAGTGTCTCTAGGTGGGTTTGGTACTAGGAGCCACCTATTAGGGAGTACATACGGCGCTTAATTTTCTGGGTCCGGGATACTTCACTTAATATAATTGTTTCTAATAACATCCATTTCCCGGCAAATTCCATTAATTCATCATTTTTGATGGCTGAGTAGTACTCCATTGTATAGATGTACCACTGTTTCCTTATCCACTCATCAACTGTTGGACATTTGGGTTGATTCCATGACTTTGCTATTGTAAACAGTGCTGCTATGAACATGGTCGTGCTTGTGCTATCAAGGTGAATTTTTGCTGTTTGGGGGGTTATTCCCAAAAGTGGAATAGCAGGGTCATATGGCATTTCAATCTTTAATTTCTTTAAGAATCTCCAGACGGCTCGCTAGAGTGGCTGTATGAGCTGCATTCCCACCAGCAATGTAGGAGAGTTCTCTTCTCTCCACATCCTCTCCAGCATTTGGTGTTGTTTGTATCGTGGATTTTTGCCATCCTGACTGGGGTGAGATGATATCTCAGGGAAGTTTTGATTTGATCATGCATTTTTTTTGAGTTGTAAATATTGTAAGTGACAAAGTCTGGACATACCCGGCAGTGCCTAGAATGAGTGGGCAGCCTGTTTCAATGTATGGATATACCTGGAAGTGCCTGGAGCAACCACTTCTTGCACAGTGGCAGCTGGCCTCCCTGTCTCTTCAGTGTCAGACAGACTCCAAACACCCGCCACTCCACTTTACCATAGGTTAAAGTATCCCCTTGGCTGAGAAATCCACTTATTTCCTTTCTTCTCTTCAAAGTATCTCTGAGTTGGAGACTCGATGCATAGCATGTGAGTTCTCGGTGGCCTTACTTGGACTTCAGGGTTAATACCTAGCCATTTATGGTCCTCTTCCCCGAGGACAGTTATGGAAACAAGTTCCTAACTCAGAGACCTCTCAGTATGGCAGAGACATGATAAATAAATAGAAATAAATAAATAAACCCCAAAAACTAACTCACAAACATTTTTGCAAATATAAAGTGTGTGAGCTATTGTATCCTGAGGGTATAGAATTAACTCGCACAATGATAATTTATATTTTATGTGAGTTTTATTTTTATACACCTGCTTTTCTTCGCAATTCATGAAAAAACATATTGATATCAAGGCACTTGTGCTGTCATGGAATCCATAATCCTAACTGGAAGCTTTCACGTCAACACGGCACGTCTCTTTTATGCTAACTCTGGCAATTTAGAAAAAAAATACAGGTTATAAACAGCTAATAAAACTTCCCCATTTGTAAGTCGTACATTTTCTCTCCCTTCAGTGGAGTAGAGAAGTTCTCATTGGCCTCCCAGGAAGAGCTGTCTTTTTGCGTTGGGTGGGGAAACTGTTTCTACATCTGCCCCAGGGGACTCGTCAGCATCACTTTTCTGCTTGGCTGATTTTGGGGTTTTGACCTGCAGGTTTTAGGCGAAAGCTCACAAATTGTCTCTGGTTGTCTAATTCTAAGGTCTGAATGTGTCTGAAGCAATTGGTCAGCAGAAGGCCAATAAATGTGGTCTCTACAGGGCCAGCAGCCAGAAAGGTTGGACTCCGGGGTTGAGTGGTCTCTGTGGCATGGTGGTCCTGTGGACGCTATGGTGGCCACCCGTCAGCTCTTACGATGTGGATGTGAAAACTTCATCATAGGCTTGTGTTCTCGAACGCTCGGTCCCCAGCTGGTAATGTTGCTTTGGAAAAGTGCCGGACCTTTAGGTGGTGGAGTCTTGGTGGAGGAAGTTGTTTTACTGGCGGGGGTTTCAAAGTTTGATAGACTGACTTCACTTCCTGTCTGCTCTCTACTTCCTGATCAGCAGCTTCATGCCCCTGTTGTGTCTTCTCCATCTAGACAGATTTCATCGCCTTGAACTTGAACCCAGACAAGTCTTTTCTCTCTCTTGAGAAGCCGTTTGCTGGGAATTTGGTCACGGTAAGAAAAGGAACCAAGCACTAGCTGTGCTTGGCTGGTGGAACTGGGTTTGAACCGCACATGGTTTCATGTATTGTGGGCCTCTGCCCTTTTCCTTTTCCCATCTATTTGAAGATATCAAATCATTCTGGGTTCATGGTTGTAATGGGTACTCCTAACTATTGCTGTGAGAGAGCACCCAAAGTCAAATAACTTAAGAGAGAAAAGAAAATTTATTCACTTTAGGGTTCCAGAGGGGAGATACAGTCTTTCACAGCAGTGTGACGTGGCTGGTGGCTGGAGCTGTGGGCAGGGCTAAGTCACGGCAGACATTCATGTGGCTGGAGGATTCCTGGAGAGTCTGTCTTCTCTTCCCCTGTTCTGTGGTTCCTTTTATCTGGTCCACTACTGGGAGGTTCTTAGGAGATCTGTGGATGTTCTGATGGGATCTAGGGCTCGTCTTTGTATTGTAAATGTGTTGGTCTGGATAATTTCAGGTGGTCTCAGCTGATCTTAGTTAATGCCAGGTGTGTCAAGCTGATACCCAGGATTAACTAACGCAATGGTTGAATCGCACAGGTGGGGCAGGATGGGGTCCTGGCTGTAGCTGTGACCCTGGTTAGTAGTTCCAGAGCCTCAAATTTCTGCCTCTATCTTCTCTTCTTCCACTGTTGGAGCTTGTGCTTGTTCGATACTTCATATCTGACATTATGCATCTGAGAAGCGCTTGCTGTTGTCCACGGCAGAGCGTGCTATGGAATCAGGGATGAAACACAATCCAGACGGGCCAGAGCTGATGACCAAAGCATCGCGTTTTCTCTGCACATCTGGGTACCTGGGCCGCTGCCAGGCTCCCTGAGGTATAGGAGATCATGAGCAGCCAGGAGGCATCTGCTTCCTAGCTTGCTGGTCCTGGATTCCCAACTCCGTCCACTCAGCACCCTGCAGCAATATAGGACAAGCACAGAGAAGTCTCTCTGTTCCCAGGGTCTCCTCCCGGGTGGCTGTGGAGGACTGGGTTGTGAGTGTCCTTGCAGGGTATCCATGCCTTCTTCCCAGCCACGTGCAGTGGCCGTGCAGGTGCCCACTTTGCCTTTGTATGGCTCAGAGGTTCCAAAGGGTGACTCATCAGGCCATCAAAATCTCCACTTCTGTCCTCTCCATCTCCTTGACACACCCGCGGCACTGGGGCGGGGGTGGGTGGTGGTGGTATGGACTGGTGGGAGAGAACAAGTTCTGGCATTTCCCACCCTGAAGGGAGTGTCGGGAAAGGAAGTGCGGCATGAAGATGAGTGTGATGAACATGCCCCTCAGGCTGCAGGGCCATCTCCCTGGGGGTCCTCAGGAGACTGTGATGCTCCTGTGGGGAAATGGCCCTCCTGCACCTAGGGTGGGTCCTGGGAACTGAAATGACCAGAGCAGGCCTGTAGAGGGCAGACGATGGTCCTCCAGTTCTACTGTGGTTGAAGGCAGCCACAGAAGCTCTGGGTCCATGCCCAGCATTGGACTGAAGAGGAGGAGGAAAAAGAGACCCAGACCTCAGTGCAGGGACTGCAGAGTTGGTGGGGTGAAGATGCTGGTCTTCCAGGGTGCAGTTGTCAGGTATTCTCTTCAGGTTAGTTAAAAGATTCATCAGAAAATAGTTTAAGTGCAAACGGTGGACTGACTGTTGGAGCAAGCAAAGTTGCTCTTGAAGTGCAGAGGGCTGAGGCCTCTGGGCTCTGGGATTGCAGTCTACACTCAGGGCTGCTTCTTGTTCACGACGCTGATGGTGGACTCTGCTGTCCTCCTGCTGTGGGGCCAGTGGGTTGGGTCTTCTCAGCGTTGAGTGGGAATGGAGCACTTTGCAGGGAGCTCTTCATGAGCACGTGGAGGCAGAGAGGGGACAGACGCGAAAGACGCCAGAGAGAAAAGGACAAAAAGATCAAGGAGCAGGTGCGCAAGGGAGCGGCAACGGCTGGACTGTCAGTGCATCTCCAAGGAGCTTGAAGCTCAGCATGTGGGATGAGGCCACTGCTGAAGGGGAGACCGTGGTGTACTGGTGAGGGCCAAACTTCCCGGATTTGTAACTTGGTACAGAATTTTTCCTTTTCCATGGAAAATCACACGACCATGAACAGAGAACCAAGGTAAGCCAATTCAACCGTGACTTGGGGTGAGGATCTCCAGGAATCAGAAATGGGGAGCACATGATCGGTTCTTCACTACTTTCTGAAAATAAATGTGCCCGTGGGGCAGGCTTGCAGACCTGAACTGAGCCGCAGCGCTGGGGAGGGCTCCCTGCTCTGCTGTCGGGGATGCTCAGTCCCAGCTGGAGCATCCCAGACGCACGGACTTCACGAGCAACCCGAGGCCTGTTTGCCAGCCACCGGCTCTCTTGGAGGCAGCGGTAGACACAGGCAGGTACCTGCCAACTGCTCTCTTGGAATCACAACTTTTCCCCTTTCCAGGAAAAAAAAAACATTGTTATTATTATATTTTTAATTCCCTAATGTGTGACCCAGCGGCCCGTATCATCTTACAGAGGATGAATGGGAAGGCGAGGGCCGGGTTGTGTGGTCAGTGTTTTCAATATCCCCCCTGCTAGCCATTACATCACCAGCTCCCTCTCTTAAGAGGATTTTCAGCAGGCTTGGCTTCGTTATTAAAATAGTAATTAATTTTTTCCTCTCCACAAAACCCGGGACCTTCAGACGCAGCCTCGGGAGAGAGGACGATCCCCTTTGAAAGTGGCCTTTCTGGCAGCCGTAATCGGCTCTCCAGCCTGTGGTACACATGTTCCCCCGTAAATGTGATTAAAGAGCCACACAAAAACCCCTTGCAGAAAATTAATTCGGCTTCTAGAATAAAAAGTCTGATAAAGTTGTGCGATGGTCCGGTGACATCGCACAATAGAAGGGCCGAGCTTGATCCCCTGGAGGATAAATGAACGGCCAGAAAGGTCTAGGAGTTCCCAGAGTAAAAACATCTGCTACGGCTAACTCACTTTAGCTCTGGAGCGCAAGGTTCATTAGCCATATCAGACTTTGGAGTTTCAAGCACCCCACTGGGAAGTCCCATTTCTCAGACGCCCTCCTGGGCCTCCTCAGGGCCTGATCCATTCCAAACGGGGGACAATGGACATCCTCCTCCAGGGGACCTGGAAGAATATTCCATAGTTAGTGGCGACTCCTCAGTCCATGGGCTGCTCCTGCAGGTGGCCTCTGTCACCTGTGGGCAGAGCCTGCCTCCTCTAGACGCTTAGCACAACATGACTTCTTGAGTCTTGAATTTCGGCCTCATAAACAAGTATGATCAGGCCATTGGGGGTGGTTGTGAGGGTTAGGGGTTGGGGTGCCCGCCTCAGGGCTCAGTGCTGGGTTATGAGTGCAGGACGGGACTCTAAAGGTCTCTTCAACAGGTGGAGGAGGGAGGGGAAGCCCTAACTCTGATGTACTACTTGGGTCAGAACCCGCCAGGGCCCTAAAGTGGGTGATTAGCACCCTTCAAAATTTACCTGTTTGTCAGGTAGAAGAAGTGATCACCTACACTTCTGGCCATGGAAGGCAGAGCCTGGGAAATCCCAGAGCAAAGCAAAAAGGAGACTAAGCAATCCAGGATTGTTACTGAAGTCATACTTGGGCCTCCACAGGCACATATATTACCCTCTGGTACACACACACATACACACACACACACACCCCATCACACACACACACCATCACACAAGCACACTTACAGTATGCACAGAAAAGTTCACCTATCTTGGACTTCAAAATATGACTTACTTGGAATTTTTTTAATGCAATAATATGGGGATGAAATACCCTGGATTTAGAGTGGCCCCTGGATTGCATTTATGAAGAAACCCTATGATAAGGCAGAGATTTGGGTTACGTGGCCACATGCCCAGGAGGACCTGGGGTGGTCAGTCTGGAAAAGTCTGCCCTGGAGCCCCTAGGGGCCCTGCAGACACCTGGACTTAGACTTTAGGCTCTGGAACTGACACAAGCTTCCCCATGTCCCTGTTTATGGTCTTTTGCTGTGGTGGACAGGAGGCAGGGCGACATCTTATGCAAGCCTCATGTTTCCTGGGGCCACCTGTATGCTTTGAAGAACAGTCCTGACGTCCTATGAGCTTGCAGGTCACACCAAAGGAACATTCTTTCCTTGAAGTAAAGAACTTTTCATCAAGTACAAGTAGCTACAGGAAAATGGAAAACAAAGAAGGAGAGGAAGAGAGGGAGAGGAAAAGAGAGGGAGAGAGATGGAAAAAGAGAAGGGGGAAGAAAGGGAGGGATGGAAAGGGGGAAGAGAGATTGAGATAGAGAAGAGAGAGAATTGAGATAGAAGAGAGAGAGAACATATTAATTCCATGCCCTTTGGCACTGCTAATATTAAAGTTTGTAGCTTTCTTGAGATGAATTAAACTAGAGAAGAAATGAAAAAACCACGGAGCTCATTTCCTAGGATAGCAGGGAAGCAGCTTTGCCCATTTCTCAGTATTTCCGTGTCTAAGAGACAAGGAGACACGGGGTGAAGTTGACCTTATTTAGTGTGACTGTTTCCTGCGGCAATACTGATTGTTAGTGAGCTGAGTGAGACCACGCTCTTCCTCAGTAATCTACATCCCCACAGCCTTGCAAAGTTGAGCTGACGATCGCTCGCAATCACAGGGTTTTGTGTCAGAGCAGGGATGATGTGAGAAATAAAGGTGAAATAAAGGTTCCCATTGCTCGCTCTTCTTATGGGGGATTGGATGTCTTCAGAGATGGAAGGGACAGTCATGGTTTACATTTCCTAGTGTAGAGGACCTGCAGCGAACATCTGGTGCATGCGAGGATCTGGGCCTCCCCCTGGGTGGCTGCCGCTGGATGCAGAGGAAGAGGAGGCACCTGGTAAGTTCTCCAGAACAAGTACTGGCAGTCCCAAGCCCTGTGTCCTTCACAGCGCATACTCTGTCCCCCTCTGCCACGGTCCCCGCAACGCGATGGGTGTCTACAGTGGTGTCTCTCTCTCTGTAAGAGCTGGTCAGATCTCAGAGTCGCGATGGCTGTGACCTTTTCCCAACTGTCTGGTCACTGAGAAATCCACTTTCTGACTGAGTGGAACCTCACATGAGTGTGTAGGAAGGTGCCAGAAACCCTACAAACACTTGTATCACTATTTTTAACTTTGACTTACTGTTAATACTAATCTCCCATGTCTCACACCTATGAGATTTTACTCGGAGACCCCCACTCGAGTCTTCCTTACCTAAAAATATACCAGTTGAAAAGTTAATCCTGAGGTACCCTCTAATGTTTTATCTCTTTGATTTGGAAACATTGTCAGTCTGACTGTTCATTTGTACATGATTCCAGAGGGGTGTTCCTTGGAGAACTTCTTCCCTATTCGGGGACAGCAGATGGGCTAATAGTCCAGCTAAGTGTTGGAGACTTGAAACGGCAGGAATGGCTGTGTGGCCCTGAGCTGCCTGCAGACAGAAGAGCACACAGCCAGCAGAGCATTATTTACTGTCCAGTCTTAGCTGATCAAGGGACAAGCAGGGCAGATAACCCCTGCCTGTAGCCGGGGACCTGGGAGCCAGGAGCAGACCAGGACGGGGCGGCCCCTTATTTACAGATCCAGAGAAGTGGGCAGTGGAAGGGTCCGTGGCCTGCCCATCATGACCTCTGGGTGTGAGCTTCAGGTCTGTTCGCCTCTCAGAGGCTCCTCGTCCCTCTCCTTGCCTCCAGCAGCCCTTCGCCTTGTCTTCCATCACTTCCCCCGCTTCTGTTAGGCTGCCAGCTAAAACTGCATTTCTGTGGGCCGCAGGAGCGGGCCAAGCATGCACACGGGGACAGGTTTCTGCCCCAAAGGACCTGGGCTTCCTACACTTCCGGGATTTGATACAAATTTTAAAGAAAAGTTTATATTTTTAAAGAAAAAAATTTTAAAACTGCCTTTTTTATTTCTAAAGAGTTGTTGTAATATGGGTTGCGGTGTACTCAAGCAAAGGCGTGGAGACGGAGTTTTATTTTCTGTTTTTATATAACACTTTCATTTTGTGTTCCAGTGACTGTAAATCAATACATTCAAACTTGAGAAGAAAGTAGAAACATAAAACATTCAAGAAGACTGGTTTTTTCCCCCAAAATACTGAAGCTTCTACTTGCCGTGGGGGCTTCCTGTAACCCCATCCGGAGGTGGACTTCGTGTCCTGTGACCCTTGGATGCGGCCATGGACCAGACCCTGTTAGGTTGGGGTACTTGGAAATGCATTTAATTAAAGTGGACCATTAACCCAAGGGTTTGTTGCTAGTTTCATCTTCTCGCTGCTTCTCAGTGCTGTTGATTGAGGATTGAGCTCAGAGAAATCCCTGCTTCTGTGATCTTGCAATTGGTACCATATCTGACTTAAACGTGTTGCCAAGGAACAAAGGAAAGCCTCCATTAGCCAGGGAATGTCACGCTAATTATTTCTGGTGTGAGCATCTCACAATCTCATCTTGAGGTAGACTTTTTGGGAGGTGCTGATGAGTGAGTGCCCGAAGTAATAATCTGACATCAAGCCTTTGTGATCTGACCAAATGCATGTCTAGGAAGAGAATTTATGGCGGATTCAGAGTGTATGTACGCTGTTTCATGAATAAGTTCCTTTTAGAATGTAAATGACAGAAAAATTATTCATTTATAGCTATAATCAAACTGAAAGTTTAAAAGATAATGAAAATGCTAAAAACTATTAAGACGACATCAGAAATATGGCTTTCGTCAACAAAGGCAAGATCTTCAGGGTGAGTCCTGAGAACTTTAACAGAAACCCTTTCACTGTGCAGATCAGATCAGGATTCAGGATGCTGGGATGCTGTGAAGGGTTTAATGGGCTGCAGATCCTTTGATAGAAAACCAGGCTTTCGAAGAAGTATTTTTATGCAGAGAGTTTTGCAGAATAACTCAGGAGTCAAGTCTCGGATCAGAAGCTGTAATAACAAGCAGGTCTGTTCGGAGAGCTCACGGGAAGATGGCTGCTGCTAGGAGGAATTCAGCAAGAGGTGGAGGACAGAGGAACTTGTCTCCTCAACTGGGTCCCCTACATGTGGACTTATGCCCCTCTCTGAAGTCTCACATATCCTCTGCGTGTCTCCCCGGTGTCAGAAGGTGGTTCTGCCGAGTATTGATGGATGCCCCTGCATGTGTGGAAACCCGCGGCGTCGGAAAGCTGCCTGGTGACCAGCAGCAAGGGCAAACCACACTTTAGGAAGTCCAGTAAGAGCCGACCATGCTCATCTCAGACTCCCCTCCGTGCCCTACACTGTACGTCTCTACTTTTCTGAGATCTTTTAAAATCGGAAGTCTTTATCTTTTCCAGGTCAGCTGTGGCTTGCTGACTTTTCAGGAGCAGCTGAGTGACCTCTGAGCCTAGTGTACCTGCACCACATTGAAGGCTGCTTTCAGTTGCTGGCCTGTGCCACAGGTTAAGGGTGCTTCTACGAACTTCACCAGGGTTCCAGGAACTTGATTTTGAATTCCACCTTGCATACAACAGTTACCCTACCACTTTGAAGTAAACAATTTTGGAAATTCTGGGGTGCATGCACATTGCTTGTGTATGTTTGTGTGTGTACACGTGTGTTCAGAAGTGTGTGTGTGTGTGTGTGTGTGTGTGTGCGTGCATGTGTGTGTGTGTAAAGGAGAACCTTAGGTGTCATTTCTTAGGCATTATGCACTTTTATTTTGGAGACATGATCTTTCGCTGGACTGGAACTAATCAATTAAGCTAGACTGGTTGTCACTAAGCCCTAAGGACCTGCCTGTTTCTGCCTTCTCAGAGATTACGACTGTGCACCAATACCACTGGGTTTTTTTTTTTTTTGAGGTTAAAGCAGATTTTTTTATTGAAAATGAGAGAAAAGGAAAGAAACTCTTGGACACTTGGTCCAAGGGAGGCAGGGAGGAAGCCATTGCTTAAGAGAGGAGAATATGTGAGCAGAGGAGCTGGCTGAATGTCAGACAGAACAGGGAGAGTTGCCATAAGCCATGGCAAGAAGACAGAGCCGACAGGCCATGACTGAATGGCAGGAGGGCAGGAAGAAGGAGGAGGATGAGTGGGCTGCAATCCTTCATCTTGGGCATTGCTAAGAAATGGCCCAGGAGGTGCTAGAGAGGTGAGGAGGTAAGAACTGGAGGAGGTGGTGGGTGTGTTTCTTTGCAGAACCAGATTATTTCCTAGCTACACTAGTTGTCCAGTAGAAATTATCCTACTATTTCCCCGATTAGCTGATGAGGATATTTGATGCCTTGAGGGGAAAGAGGAACAACTGATCTGGTTCTGCCGAGTGTTGATGGATGCCCCTGCATGTGTGGAAACCCGCGGCGTCGGAAAGCTGCCTGGTGACCAGCAGCAAGGGCAAACCACACTTTAGGAAGTCCAGTAAGAGCCGACCATGCTCATCTCAGACTCCCCTCCGTGCCCTACACTGTACATCTCTACTTTTCTGAGATCTTTTAAAATCGGAAGTCTTTATCTTTTCCAGGTCAGCTGTGGCTTGCTGACTTTTTGGTTGTTGGAGACTAAGAATTTGCTTATACATTTCAAAGACTGTACCTAATAGTTACCAGGATGTTAGATTATATACAGAGGAGGGCAATAAATGGAAATTAAGGGGTCTAAAAAGGGACCAAGATAACCTGGCTCTGGATTTGCGACATTCCATCTCTCTTCATTTAAGTGAAGTTCTAATCAAGTCTAATCAAGCCAAACAGGTTGGAATTTTTCTTTTTGACATGGGTTTTGGAAGTTAGACTCAGGTTCTCCTGCTTATAAAGCAAGCTCTTGACTGAGTCATTTCCCTATTTGTTTAAGTTTTGTAACTTGAAACTCAGCAAATATGTTCAACAAGTTTACAATCAGCTGGTCCCTGTCTCCTCATTCCTCTTCTTTTCCCAGCACTCTTTCTGCCGAGTTTCTGCTGTGCGGTAAGCTACTTCTACCCAGGGTCCCTCTAGTCAGGCTGCTATCCTGTGTTGAGGTGCTTCCCACAGTGTATGACTCTTGCTGTCATTTACGTGGCTGTAGACAGTGACTTCTCAAGTGGTCACCGGGGCACTGACTGACTAAATGAAATCCTCCGTCATGCCCTGGACAAGCAGCACTGGCCAGCAAGGGAGTATCTGCACCTGGGTCTCCCTGCAAGGACCACTCCCTTAGGGAGTGCTCCAAGCTGGGCTTCTGAGGCCATATTCCATCTCTTCTTTAATGATGCCTCTTATGCTGGGTAAGCTTCAGTGCTCGTGTCATGCTCTGCATGGAGGAATTATGACCTAAGACACATACACCCACACACATGTGCACACATGCATGCATATATGCATGCACACACACACGCATGTGTGTATGAAAATTCTAGGATTTTAGTTTTAGTATTTTTGCCAAAAGAAGGATGATGTTTTGGAGAGAATAATTTTCGTAAATGTAATTTGAATATGAATAATGTAGAAAGTTTTCTTCCAAAAATTTCATATCAAAATTTTCCAAAAAATGCTTATATGGGAGACTTTTCCGTTTTTATAGTGTATTTAACAACTGTTTGGCTTATTTGATCACTACAAAGAAGTAAGATTGCATAAACCAGGGGAAAAGTTGCAGTCATGATTATACTATGATGCTTCTCCATTAATGAAATTATTTAAATGTTTATTTACAAAGTCATTTTTTTCAATTTTAAGCTAATTTTTCTATTTAATATTTCCTTTTTTCAAAAGACTATATTTTACCTCTATTCAAAAGTTGATCTGTCATTTTCTATCATCTATTGTCATTTATCTATAATGTAGACAATATGAAGATGTGTATGTCTATGTATGTGTGTGCACCCCTGTATATTACAGGATAACTTCTTGAAGAGGAAATATTAGTTTCTCTTCAAATTATTCAAACAAAAACATGCTTTTGCTTTATTTGCCAAAATATGTTATATCAATATTCAGTGAGTTCTATAAACACTTGTGATTTTGAGGGGGGACTTGGTAACTATCTTGAAATTCCATCTGAAAAATCTTAGCTGGATGAGGAGACATGCATAGAAAGGTTAATTTTGTGACTTTGACTTTCAGAAGCAAAATACATTTCTGACCTGGCATATACATCCCCATTTGGTGATATCTGCAGCCAGTTTCCTTCATGCTAATAGCAGGCAGACCTTCATACAAAACTCCAGTTTGGAAGGCAGCATGGACCATGTGTTCTTGGACAGACTTGGTATGTGAAGACTCACGGCAAGAGGAGGAGGAGTGGAAGAAACAGCCAGAGAAGAAACTCAGAGCTAGGAGGACTGTCTGCTGGTCTCACATCCCCTTTGTTCAAGTCCTTTTGTAGGTGGGCAGGACCATGGAACAAGGAAGCCCACTCTTGAGGTCAAGCATCCCCAAGGGTTCCGTGTCTATTTTCCTGCCTCCACCACTGTCCCTTCAAAGGCAACATCTCAGCAAATTATGTGAAGCTGAGTATTGAGTATCTAGCATCACACAGCTGGAGCCCAGCCCAGGGGAGCCCTCAAAGAGGGTCTGTGGATTCGTGGTAGCATTTTCTTGGTTCATACCAGTAATCACAAGATTAGTGCACAGATACTTCATATTTAATATGAGAGAACCACTCGTCAGGCCTCATTTCAGCAGATTGATTATTTATTGCACTATCATATAATTCATAGTATCATATAATTCAGCCTCTATGGACCCTGATGCATGCAGGGCTTGGACACCTGTTGATGGGATGTGTCCACTCACTGATGCATCCCACTTCTGGCTTCTTCACTCTGCCTTTGCATAGCTCTGGGCACCTGAGGGACTGATGGTTAGGGCATCCTTGGCAGTTGTCATCCACCTTCTACAATACATGTTCATCATCAATCTCTTTATAGGAAGGATTAAGATCAAAATACTGCTGCAGCCAAAACATAACAAATTCTAATACATTTTTATTTTATTTTACCAAAGACATGCATGTAAAAATAATCATGCTTAGATTTGAATACCTCTCCTTTTTCTTGTAAGACACTGAAAATGATCAAAATTAAGATAAATAGACTAGAGTTCATGGGAATTAAGTAATTAAACAGAAAACTTTAAGTTTAGTATTGGGCCTGTGACTCAAAGGTAGAATACTTGCATAGTAGACACAAGACTCCAGGTTCATTCCCCAACACTGTAGGAAAAGAAAAAAATATTAAGTTTAAAGCTAGGCTAGGCTTAATGGAGGATCTTAGTGTATAGTTGTAATCTCTCTGCAGACTGGACAGATAACACAGAAGACAATGAGACACGCTAGCTATGTTGGGAAATTCCGTTGCGCTTTCCTTGGTGTCCTGGAGGAGCCTGTCTTCCCCGGGGCTGCATCAAGCTGTCTATTCTGGCTCTGTCCCATTCCGTTCTTGTCCTTCCTGTGCCCAGCAGAGCAACCTCAAGTAACAACAGGTCCTGCTCTGGAATGTTCTATGGTTCTCCACTGGCATCAGCACTAAACATAACTTTCAATCTGACCCCCAGATTCCCCATGTTGTTGACCTGCTGCTCTGGTCAGCCTCTAGCTTCCTGTCCACGACAGGCTGGAACAAACACTTCTGAAATCTCAGCATTTGCCCCAAATGTTGTGTGCATGGATCTGACACTAGCCTGGGTCACTGGCTCTGACCTGGGAAGGTGACCTGAGTTCCTTGAGAGGAGCTGTTCACTGATGCCCATAGTCCGGGGTGATTCTGAACACCTACCACACAACCCTATGCATTTCTGGCTCAGTTTCTACCCTGCCTTGCTTGTAAGGCAAGTTCTTGACAGACTGAGACATCTTCTTATTTGCCTGAGTTTTGAATTTGGAGTGCAGCAAGTAAGTTCAGTGAATTTACAATCAGTTAGCTTTTGTTTCTTCACTGGTTTCTTTTCCTGTGCTGTCTGTGCATAGCAAGCCACTTCTACCCAGAGTGCTCCCCACCACGTCATGTTGATACCCTTATGCAAAGTCTCTAGTTCCTCCAGAGTCGGGCTAGTAGGAGGCAGCGATGTGAGGATGGAGAGGGGAAGGAGAGAGAAAACTTCTGCTAAGTTCTCCAGTTTCAAGTCTGCACAGAGCCTGGGCCACTGACCTTTGTTGATACCAGGGATTCATCTCCATTTGTGACAGCCTAGAGGTTGCTTGGTGACACGGGACTTTGTTCCCATGGCAGACCGCGCTTCCATCAGCTCCTGGTGGTAGCTTAGTGAGGCGGGGTCTTCGGCTCATGGCCTCCACAGCTCTGCAAAGCTGCGCAGGCCCCACCTGCTCTGCAGGGCTCACCTCTGTTGCATGGAGTTCGGGGACTTTGTTATCCTCTTGGGGCACTGGGCGCAGTGCTGTCTTTCCTGCTGTGGCTAGGAACTTCTGGATGTGATGGGAAAAAGCTGGATTCTGCATATGGCGCCACACATTACTGGAGTGAGCACTGTGGCCACTCAGCAGCACTACATGTGGCTGCAGGGAACTCCGTGGATGAGTCGGCGGAATGCTGCACGTGGCTGGCACGGGCTCTGTGGACTCCTCAGTGGAAGCTGCATGTGGCCGCAGGGATCTCTGCGGACATGTCAATGGAGCCTGCATGTGGCTGCTCTGAGCCCCGTGGATTAGTCATTAGAGTGTCATACGTGGCTGGATGAGCTCCTTAGACCGTATTTGGTCCAGTTGAGTTGAAAACGAGCTGCATCTGCTGAGATCCATTGACCTCCTTGCTGAGGAGAGACTCTCTGGGCCCTCCCCTTCACCCAGACTCATTCTCCTAATGGGGGGATCCTAGGAAGGAGGGCAGATTCTAGGCTTGTCTTTCAGGGCTTCGCAATCTCTCTTGGGCCATCAATACCACAGAAAAGGTTGATTTGCTGACATGGAACAACCGGAATATAGAAGGACTTGAATAGTTGTGCCTGGAACAAATCAGACCTTCGAAGTGATGGAAGGAGGGTGCATGGGACACACTGGGCAGGAGGGAGAAGTTGGGGCTTGAGTCCTCAAAGTCTTGGGCCGGGCAACAGGAGCTGCCCCTAAGGGACTCATGATTCAAGGGAGAAAGAGTTAGGAACACGTCCAAGTGCAGCTCTTCCATCATCTCAAATCAGCCCCAAATCATGACACTAAAAATTAGCTAGAAAAGAATTAGAAAAGTAAATTGACATTATTTTCAACCTCTGCTGCTTAGGGCTTAGAGTACTGTGGAGATAAGCTTGGTCTATGATGGCAAGAACAAGTTGCTGAAGGAACAACTCAACCACAGTTCTGCACAGGGAAAACCCCAAGATCCAGGTTAGAGGGTCTCATAGTTGGTGTTTCCACAGTGTCAACTGTGCACTGTGGTGCTGCTGTGTCAGAAGCTAGGAAGGAGAAGGACCAAGGCAGGGGGGCTCTGAGACCAGCTCCCTGCCTGAGCTCTTTGCAGGGGCAGCTCCCCACGGAGATGGCCTCAGAAGCCTCAGGGCAACAGCGCCACCACCTGGTCAATGGCAGTCAGGCACTCGAGTTCTCACTGATGGCTGAGGAGTTGTCCAGCACACTGCTCTGAGAAGCCTCAGCTTTGCAGGGAGAGGGAACTAATGCTACCTGCAGGTGAGTGAGCAGACAGCATCTTCCAGTGAGTACTGAGTGGCAGCCGATGGCCAAGGGACTGGCTTTCAGCAGAGACCAGAGGTGTTTGCAGATCTGTTAAAGCTACAGGGCTGAAGAAGGAGCGATTCCCTGGATCCAGGGTACTATGTCTTGACATCATTTCTAATGACCATTGCTCATCTGAGACGTTGTGTGTGGGTGCGCTGACCAGGCTCATGGGGTGAGGGACAGTGTGGTCGACAGGGAGACAAGCCCTTCTGTCTGAGCTAGGCGGCGGTAGAGGGTGGAATACTTTTAGAGATTAACTAGCTGCATTTTAAATGTGCTGAGGGAAGGCCTGAGTAGGTGTGGAACTGCTTCCAGAGGCTGCAGTGTCATCTTATGGCTTGTAGTCTGACAGATGGGGGAATCAGTGATAAGGCTCACTGAAGAATGAAGCGTCCCCCCAGGCCATGCCCAACTGGGAGAAAACACGACCCATGATGCTCCAGGGCCCATTCTACACAGGTCATGAGTAGGTCTGGGGTGGGTCCGAAGTACCTGGGAGGTGGCTCTATGGGGCTGAGATGTGCGCCAGATTTGAAAAGAGGAGCTGCACTCCCCAACTCCTTCTGTGCCTTTTGTGGGTACCTAGTAGTCACAGATGCACTGGCCTCAGTAACGAAGTGCACACTCACCTATGTAGGAGGGTTCCCCTCTGTCTCTGTTCCTTTTTCTCTCCCATTCCACCTTGTGCTAGAAGGTGGTATTTTCCATGTACCAGGCTTCTCAGAACAGCGGTTCTATGGTATAAATTGTTAATTAGGATTGTTATCATTATTTTGTGTTTCGTGCAGATTGGTCATTTGAACCTCATTCACCTCAGCGACAGAAGGAAACCGAAGAGAACGACATGGCTTCTCTCATAAATTATCAAAGGGATGAGTAGGTGTTATTACCATATAAGGCGCACGTTGAGCATTAGTGTGGAAAAAAAATAAACCAGTCAATGTGAACCCGATCATCAGAAGCCAGGATCCCCCAGACTGCTATTCGGTAAGGCCCTGGCGCACTTTGGGGGGGGTTCAGGAGCACAGGTTGCCGCCGCTCCACCTGCTGCCCCAAATCTGTCACCAGCTTGCTCCTTCTCATTGCTCAGCTTGTATTTGTTGACCCCTTCCTTTCCTAATTCATAAACTACTTTCCAAGCAATATGATTGGCTGAAGAGATAGCTTCACTGGTAAACGCTTGTTGTATAGGCATGAGTACCTGAGTCCAGGCCCTCAGAGCTTACAGTGGCATGTGCTTGATTCCATTGCTGGGGAGGTAGAGACACACAGATGCCCAAGGCTTGCTGGGCAGCCACCCAGCCACTCACTGAGCTCCAGACTCAGCGGGAGAATAAAGCAGGCGGCATCTGAGGGACAGCACCTGAGGTTGACCTCCGGCCTTCATGGATGCCCATGAATGTACACATGCCAGCCACACACATACCCAAGTGCCAACAAATGGAAATAGCAAGACTAAAATACGATAATTATCACAATCTCGGGCACATATTTGAAATGCATAATTTGGCAGTCTGACAGGCACACAACTGAGAAGCTACGCCACATCAAGGAAGAGAGGCTGGTCATTTCCTGTAAAAGCGCTGTGTCTCTGTGACTCACCCTGCTGCTGTCTCCTGTCCCAGGTGACAGCCATCCATTCC